>JAJMSJ010000002.1:0-668608 GCA_030578535.1 Yamadazyma tumulicola | reverse complement strand
ATCACAGCATAGGACCTTAAAAATGATTTAAGCTCCTCCACAGAGCCAAAATACCGGTTATATGACAATACAACACTGAAAAGGGGTTGGTGTCGTATATCCTCGTACCTTCCACCTACAACTCCGATAATTTCATGGAGACCAGCTTTTATTTTCAACTGCGTTTTGGCGGTTAACTTTTTCCATTTTTTGCAAATGGGATTATTAAGTTCAAATGGACTTCCATTTATTATATCTTGGATTAATCTCCTTTTCGATTGAACAATAACTGGCTCTTGACCTTCTGACATTTTGTTTATAAATTTTAAAATGTGGATGTTAATGGAGTTTTTGTGGCAAACTCTCATGTAACCTACCTCAAGTGGATGCAACGTGCAACAAAATATCCAGCATAGGATTATCTAAGTATAGCAGGACAAGACTTCAGAAGCTACACCAAGGTAAGAGTAAGAGTAAAACAAGGGAGATTTCCTATGCGGCTCGGCCCACACAGGGATGGCAACACTACTGTAGAATCATCTTATGTAGAACTCACAACTGCCACGAAAGAGCACAATTTTCGACCAAATGGATTGTAGTAGCTACAAGCCGAACAGATAAACATTCGAAGTTATTTGTAAAACAAGGAATGAAATTAGAACTTCTGTTATAGAAGAAGTTATCTGGATTGGATAAAACAAGCGATAAGGAAGGAACTCCATTGAAAATTTCACCTGATATATATAAATCATTAATGTTCAATGTATATTTATATGATATGGATCTCCTAAGTGTATTAACGGTTTTCTGAGTGTAGCAACGGTATAAAGGACACCTTATTTACATTTTTCATAAGTCTTATAATATCAGAATGAGCTAGTAGCACCATTAGACAGAGAACTGGACCGTACAATCTATACTATATATTCATCGCAAGTCTAACACCATTTGAGGTGGGTTTCATAATATATAGAATCAAACAAGCTCACACAATGTTAACTGTAAGCATCACCACAACATCAAAACCGATTTTCGTCACCAAAAATCTTCCCCAGTTCGGAATGAAGCTCCGGCACATTTCAGCCCATACTAATCACATCTTCCTTAGAAACTTCGTTTAGAAAGAAAGTAGAAAGCTCAAATGTTGTAACAAGCAATCAAGAATGCCGAAACAAAACTCACCTTAAAGTTGAAATTGTCAAACAAAAGACTTCTTATGTCGAAATCTTGTTGATTAAACCGAAAAAAGTAGTTCCACGGAATGGTTATCATGTTTCTGGACTCCAAAAATTGCAATAACAAGTAAACCGATAACGTTAATGTAACAATCAACGAACTAAATTTCCCAATTATCACCCCTAAAAACAATCCCGTAATCGACCCAATGGTCAATTCATTATAAGCTTTCTTTCTCTCCGATAACGGCGAGTTTAACACTCCAACTTTTGCTTTAGAAGCAGTAGAAGCAACTGAATCAATTGGTGATTGAGACTTAAAACTGTCACTATAAATGGGTTTGAGAAGGGGCAAAAACGCCAAATTCCGGTAAAAGGGGAATTGAGACGAAGTGAACCGTGGAAATCTTAATCTGGCCAAATGAATCCGAAACATGATTGTCTAGAGCTGTAATCAGTGCAAAAAAGTCAGTGAAGGCTGCTGAAAATAGAGGGAGCGCTGCGACATCTCACGACACTATGCGACATATGCGACATATATCATCACATGCACAACCCCATGATAACCACCTGCATAACCACGTGATATCAATGTCGGAAATCCCCACGACGTTCGTCACCATTGGTCGTGAACAGCCACGACTTGCCAGCCACGCTCGCCCGCCACGACCGCCCCGCCACGACCATCCCTTCCCGGCAAGCACCCACCGGTGCACCCCTACTTAATGTCGGGGGTATTACTTCCTTTCACAGTAACGGTCTAATGACGGAAGAAAATACTGGCACTGAAATAAAAAAGGGTAAGAAATTGAATCTGACACTAATGCCTGGTATTCACAGACATTATTCCAGCAAAAGGAGTTTTTTTTGCAGTTTCCTGTACTTACTGGCCGTTTATATTATTTAAACCCTACGTCAACTCCCAAAATCACTTTGCCAAAGTTTTTCACAAGGTGATATTGGAGGCTGGAAGATAGTTTTTCTGTCGGAGTTTTACCTCATTGGCTGTCGGAAAGGGTATAGTAGTAGTAGAACTGAGACGGTGACTGTAGTTGAAAGTTTGACACCAGGAAAGCTGCAGAGGACATTTCCCCGTGGACAACTTGGTTTTTTGCAGACGATATTTTGCAACTGATAGTGAGATTTGGCAGGAAGATTTTGCAACACCTTTTGGGAGGTCTTTGCAGTAGTAGAAAAGGGAATAGAAGCCTTACCACGAGAGGCTATGATGATCGACAACTGCCCAGCTCCTACGCTTTTGCCCAAAAATCGCTACCAGCAATACGGTGATAACCACCTTATAGAAATATCTCCCTCTATATATTATGGCAACTTGAATTGCTTAAAACAAGAGGTTTTTGCTCATCGTAACTTTAAAATCATCATCAACTGTTTGCCAACTTACAAGTTCCTCAGAATCCTCAATGATAGTAACATCGCCATTTCCACCGATATGTTGTTTTTGTCGTTGGACTTGAACTTTGACATTCACCACTATAATCCCGATGAACAAGAATTGTTGAATGAGTTCAATTTCAAGTTCAATAAGGTGCTACAGAACTTTATAAACCATTTTATCAATTATAACGAAAACGTCGATAAATTGATCAATAAATTACCGTCAAATTTGGACTTGAACCTAGCCAATCCTATTTTGTCAGGAAACTTGAAGAACAACCTATTCCGCTTGACCAGGTTGATAAAGCTATTTAAAATCATCAATAACTGTATGGATATATTAGTTGTGGGAGGAGAATTCGATGACAATCTTTCCAAGGCTCTATTGATAGGCTATTTGATGGATACTTATAACTACAATTTGACCAGCTCGTTGAATTATTTGAACTACAAGACCACGGTCAGCTTCAACTTAAACTACTATAACGATTTATTGATTTTGGAGAACTTGAAGAAGTTCTATAACGAGAACAACGATATTAAGCACGGTTCAAGTGTGTTGTACAATAACAAGCAGGGGAAACGGGAACGGGACGACGATGATAGTGACAGAAAGAGAATTAGGCAATAAAAGTTCTTTGTATATCTCTTTGAGTAGGTAGAACTAGGAAATTCGATTAAAAGTGTCAGAATCCATTGTACTTTAACCTTGCAGTTGTAGATTTGGATAACATTATGTATATAAATGTAGAAGGAAGCTTCATCTAGTATGTGGTCCGTGAACTGGTTGCATTTGAGAAGAATTCGTTAATTGTGGAAACTTCACTGTAAGGGGTCATTGACGGAAATTAAAGTGTTAAGAAGCTAATAGCTGAGTTTTTATGACGTGAAGAAGCTGCTGACTGTGAAAGTGTGTCGTGTAAAGAAGCCATTAACTAAAAGCTTCATAAAATGTGAAATCTTCATATAATCCTCCAGACCAAAATCTAACATCTTCATCGGTTCAAATTAAACCAAAATAATCTACTGGGGAACCTTCAACCCCACTCTATTGGCAGACGCCTCTACCGTCTCCGTCTGATCAGAAATTATCCCCGGATTGTACCTCTCGATGAGCTCTTGATAAATCCTTTGACTATTCAAAAATTTATACACATTTTTCAAATTCTCTTGGTTTATTTGAGATATTCCCTCATTAACGTCATGGTCCTTATACAACTGTTTGAACACCCGTTCAAATCTATCGGAAGGCACATCATTACTGGTCAAATTTGCAAGTTTTTCAGTAATTTCACCGGTGGTTTTGCCTTGTTTTATCAACAGGTATTTCTGGTATTCAAGCAAGGCTTTCTGCCGTTTCAACTCGGATTTGCTATGAACCTTGTGGGTTTTGGAAGCAATAATCCTTAGCTCCTTAAGGATCTTCTTATACATGATATTCCCCCGGTGTATCGTCGATTTATCCTCTGTTCCCACAAGAAATTCCCCCGAATCCCCCTAACTGTCGCGGAGTCGTGCTGCGCCAGAGGCTCTGTCCAATAAGAATCATCACCAGATCAAGTCCGACAGAAAATTTTATCTCGATCTTGACCTTTTGAGTGAAAATATAATCCTGAAGTATCGTCACGATGTTTAAATCAATTCAAAGAAGCTCGATTAGACAGTTAGCTACGTTTTCGACTCCGGAATCGGTGTTACCCAAAAAGTACGGGGGAAAGTACACCGTCACCTTGATTCCCGGAGATGGGATTGGGAAGGAAATCACCGATTCTGTGCAGACGATTTTCAAGGATCAGAACGTCCCTATTGACTTCGAGACGGTTAACGTCAGTGGATTGGATAACGACGGAAATTCTGTTGCGGAAGCGGTGGAAAGTTTAAAGAGAAACAAAGTGGGTTTGAAGGGGATCTTGTACACCTCCACGACCAAATCGGCCAGATCATTGAATGTTGCGTTAAGAAAGGAGTTGGACATCTACGCTTCGTTAGTGTTGATCAAGAACATTCCCGGAGTCCAAGGGAGATTGGACGGAATTGACTTTGCCTTAGTTAGAGAAAACACCGAAGGGGAATATTCCGGTTTAGAACACCAGTCGTACCCTGGAGTGGTTGAGTCGTTGAAGATCATGACGAGATTCAAGTCGGAGAGAATTGCCAAATTCGCTTTTGATTTCGCCAAAAAGAACAACAGAAAGTTGGTCACCGCCATCCACAAGGCCAACATCATGAAATTGGGTGACGGTTTGTTCAGACAAACGGTTAAAGACGTCGCTCAAGACTACTCTGGCATTGAAGTTAACGATTTGATCGTTGACAATGCTTCTATGCAAGCAGTGGCTAAACCACAACAATTTGATGTGTTGGTGACTCCTAACTTGTACGGTTCCATTTTATCCAATATTGGTGCTGCTTTGATCGGTGGTCCAGGTTTGGTGCCAGGGGCCAACTTTGGTAGAGAATATGCCGTTTTTGAACCTGGTTGTAGACATGTGGGTTTGGACATCAAAGGTCAAAACTCTGCTAACCCAACGGCCATGATTTTATCGGCTTCGATGATGTTGAGACATTTGGGATTGAATGAACACGCTGGCAAGATTTCTAAGGCAACCTATGATGTTATTGCTGAGGGAAAGACCACCACCAAAGATATTGGTGGTTCTGCCTCCACTACTGAATTTACTGATGCTATCTTGTCAAAATTAAATTAGTGATATTTATAGATATTTATTCTGTTTATCGGTATTAGTCTGAAGTCTCTTGATACTCTCGGAAGACTTCCACCACGGCATTCCACCCAGGTGTTACTTTTGTTCATCTCCGCATATCCTAATGTGTATATACATTCATAATTCGTAATCTATTTAACTATGTTCATTATTCTTCTCATTAAAGATGTAATCGGGGAACAAATTTTCCCAGTCTTGATTAAACAAGTCCGACGTCATCAACACTGGCGGGCCACCAAAGAACTCCAACGTGTTCTCGCCCACTACCACCCCGTTAGACCCCACATCTCCCAACCCTATTCCTGGAGGATGTGGTTCGTTATTCACCCCTTTGGTACGGTTAACGTTGGACAATGAGGGAGACATCGCTGAACTGTCGTTGTTGTTAGCATCAATATTACCAGGCTCCTCTTCCGTCTTGTCTTTCCTATCTGGGATATCAGAAATGTCATAATCGTCGAGGGAATCCAAATCGATGTTGAAATCGTTCAATCTCGAAGTGATAGAGTTCAAGGACTTTTCTGCTAGTTTCCAAGTTCTCGACGACTGCTTAAGCACATTCAAGAAGAACGCGAGTTTTACCGATTCGTTGTTGATTAGACTGGAATTCTTCAATAATAAGATGATGGAGATGGACAAGATGGAGCAGTAGACGATTAAAATCGACAGTTTTTTCAATCCGTGGACTGTCTTAAACCGGTTGATGGCAACAAACAAATCTTCAATGGACTCAAGACATATATCTCGAGGAATTAGCTCTAACGGCAAGTTCAAGTTCTTGAAAATCTCGTCATCAAGACCGATGAATGGCCGGTTCAAGCAAAGCACAAGTATATAGTAGTAGTAACGAATGCAGCTTAGAGTTGGATTATCGGCATTTTGGCGCAACAGTTCCTTGGTGAACTGCAAGTCTGGAGGTAACCGGCGTTTCCAATTCATGATCTTCTCATTGTACTCATTCAACTTCGTCACGGTGAGGTTCAAGTGTTTGGCGTCGTTCATAAAGTCGTGGTTGAAGTTCTTATTGAAAATATCGTTCAACATGTTGTCACTGATATTGATGAGATTGATAACGTTCTTAAGCGGAGACGAGATGTTGGAGATCTTCCTCTGGGTGGACCGGTCGTTGTCGTCCAAATAACGATACTCATCGATCCACTCGAGTTCAGGCAAGTCGTCGGTCTCGGGAATTGTGGCATCGTTCAACTTCAAAAGCGATGGCCGCCCAAGTAGCAAGCTGATGAAGTGGTCGGCCAAGTAGCTACCCCAATAGATCCGCGATTTGATCTCGTTATCAATCTCTTTGGAATAGTTCGAAACCTTCAGCTTGAGAAACCACGAGTTGGGATGAAGCTGGAACCCAAGGTCATAGCCCATGCGAATGGCATTCCCCGACAACATCCAGCCACTGGAATTGTAACCGTTGAAAATGTCGTAGAAACTAAGTAGCAAAAAGCTCTGGAGCGAGGTAATGGAGGGAGAACTGAGTTTGGAGAGAAGTAACGTCTTCGCCTCATTATAATAGCTGAGGCTCTTGTCATAAATAGTGTCATCGTCGGACATTCTTGCACCCAAGGCGCACACACTCAATATCAACGTGCGGGAGCAGTACAAGTTGAAATACTTGGGTTTGAAGAACTCCTGCAAAAACGCCTCTCTGAAGATAAACATGTTTAAGTCGGGATACTGCCACACAAAGAAAAGCTTGATGCAGTGGAGAATCTCGGGGTTGGTGTTCAACTGCTTGATGTACTTATACTCGTCGGTATGCACCAGGTTGTTCTTGCGTACCACGTCGTTATTGTCGTATATCGATATGGGACCATAAACCGAAGCGTCGTTGTCGTCGTTGCCGTCGGGGGAATCGGTCAAATAATCGCCGTTCAACCCGTCCATGACGTTGGACAAGTTGACAGACGCCAAGTAGTTCGCCTTGTCGTCGATCAGCCCCAAGTTGTTGGTGGTTTTGATGATATTTATAAGCGACGAGTACTTGCGTTCTAGCGTCTCCACATAGTTGACGGTGGGGCGTTTTTTACGCATGTCGTGGGTCACCTGGATGCAATGGTACTTGCCTTTCTCGCAGTTGTTGCAGGGGTACTGGTAGTTGCATTTGATCTTCTTTAGCCGGCATCGCTGGCACGAAAGCTTCTTAGTGTTGTCCATGGGTCGAGATCCATCGCGAAGCGGCGATGACTCTCCCTGTCGTGGGGGGCTCATAAAGGGGGGGTTGAGATAACGGAGTTGGGGAATAAGAGGAGAAGGGCAACGAGAGGAAGATGGGGTGTGGGGGAGAAGATGGTGAGTCAGGAAGTAAGGGGAGATATGGAATATGAGTTTTGGTTGGGGAAGTGGATTTTTAGGGACATTTAATGGAGAAGATGGAGGTGGAGATGGAGATGGAAGTTCTGAGGATTGGGAGGTGGGAGATGTGGTGGGGGATTTTCGTGGACAGTGTAGCTCTGGTTTACTTAAATCAAGTGTAGTACATTGTTATTGCATATCTAATGTAGTTGTGGTTTCTAGAGTGGTAATTTGCATATCTATGAAGTGATATTCAAGAAGATTTCAGATTGATGGAGATGGAGATGAAGTTACAAGGGGAGATGGAGATGGAGATACAAGGGTAGATGGAGATGGAGATACAAGGGTAGATGTAGTAGTTTTTCGTAGATAGTCATTTCACAACTGGTGTAGTGATATGCTGTTTCGTAGAAAGTTTAGTTGTGGTTTCCCATAGCCAGTTCTGGTTTCTCTCTGGTTCGGTACTATGTTATTCATAGACACAGTAGCTCTGTGTTATTTTACAGCTACTAGTACTAGAACACTGATATCGAGTGTAGTACGATGTTGACCACATTAATGTAGTTCTGGTTCGAATTTCTCTTTAGTTAAGTCGTATGTTGTTTCGTAGAGAGTATAGGTTTATGTCATTTCAGAAGAGAGAGACTTTACTTTCTACTTTATACCTGTCGTGGTGTACTTTTTAATTACTTTGCAAATACTCCAATTTAGAACACTTTGAAACACTTTGAATTCACTTATGTACACCTTACTTCATAAATATTCACCTTTATATATTTTTTTAATTCTTGAGTTACTTTCCTCCAAAACAAAACTACTTCCTATTTATTTCTAAACAACTCTACGTTTCGATTACATACGTCTAGTAGAAAATGGTGAAATACTTGCTGTGAAATACTCTAATGGACGTTTCATAGATAGTAGCTGAACGGTGGCTTACTAGAGGATCCGGAGAGTAAACGCAGTTGGACGATTGGGATTTAAGGAAGTTATAGCTCAAGGAACCCAAAAGGTAATAGTCAAGTCACTAGTTGAAATCGCTTGGTGAAATATAACACTGTGAGTTCAAAATGACTATCTGGATAATTACGGTGAATCGTATATATTATGGATCGTATAAATAGTGCAAGTCGTATAAATAGGATAATATGATTTATATGATGTATAGTTCGGATAATGCTGTAGATGCATAATTAATATTGGAGTTGTCAAGGGTTTCTAATTATAAGGTGTTATTCATGAAAGGAGGTTTCGATGAAAATGAATTACCATTGAAAAGATGCTTTCAATTAAAAGGAGTCAAGTTGTCAATGAAAATACCAATGAATAGGAATCTTCAACAAGAGTCACCAGTGAAAAAACAATAACCAAAAACCTAACCTAACCCGAAAACACAATCTCAAACGTAGTATAAGCCATAAGCATCACTCCCACTGTTGCCAACGCCAAATCTAACGTCTTGTACAACCGGTTCGTCGTAGACTTATAGTGAATCAACGGTGGATAGATATACACTAACGGCACACATGCAAAACACCCGTTGAAACTAACAAACTTGTCAATGCGGTTAAAGTTGACGTATGCCAAAGTACAAATCACCAGCAAAACCACCACTCTGAACAAATTCTTCAGCCACTTGACCTTTCTTGAATGTTTCCCCGAATTGTACAACTTACCGTTATTGAAAAACGTCTGAGAGTTGAACACCACGTTCTCCAAGATTTTAATTGCTGGAAACAACTGCAACGGAGCAGTAAGAAACACCGCTATCGAGTACAACACCAATATCAATTGCACGGGGAGTTGATTGTATGGAAGGTTGAGTAAAATGATAGTCTCGATTTGATCACCATAAGTGACATATCCCAACACACCGATAGCTAAGAACACCAGGGTGATGACAATCATGGAGAGTCCTAGAACCTTGGGAAACTGGCTGGGGTCATGCATGGCCGATTCAATAGGAAGAATCAAACCGATTCCTTCAAATGCCGTCACAGCAATCCCCACAAGCATCGACCAGCTGCTGGGATTGAACTGGACAATGTTGGGCCCCATGCCATCCCGAGCAAGATCAGCCCCAGCGTACACGAAGATTATCGCGAGACCAGTAACAATACACACCGAGCTTAAAAGCAGAATAAACCCAAGTTTGGAGATCTTACGGATAAGCACAAGGGGAATAAGGAGAATAAACTGGCCCACCACAAGATGAAGCTGCGATATCGACCACAAATTGGTTAAGTTGGAGGTGGCAAAAAGAATATACGTCGACACAAATCCGATTTGACTGATAATTATGGAAATCAAGATTAAAATTCTTAAACCGTTGCCGTAAGTCTTATAACCCAACTCTCCAAATGACGACAATCCCCAGTGGTTTTTAGCGTGGATGAGCAACAAGTAGCAGATGTACGTCAACACACCAAAGACGTTCAAGGTAACGATAGAAAAGAGTAAACCCCCCGATTCAAAAGCCTTGGGGAGAAATAGCACTCCTGAACCAACCAATGCTTTGAACACTAAAAAGTAGGTTTTAACATTTGACGGCGACGATTTCGCAGGGTGGGGCGTAGCATCGGGTAACAAGAGACTTTCTTCGTCTACTGACACCGCCAGCGACTCCACACCACTCCCTGAAACAGATTCAGTGTCAGAATCATCAAACTCTTCTCCTGCGAAATTGGAGTAAATGTTCAAAAACTCAATCAAATTGTTGGTCAAGAACTTAGGCGGCGTCTGGTTATGGGATAGCTTCTTATTTATGATAAACTGTCGACGGAACCCTCCCGGGATGTTGATATCACCGGCGTTGGCGCTATCTCGTCTGCCATCTAGAAACCTAGAAAACGATGATGACCTCCTCAAACTAGGAGTATTGGGCTTGAGATTACGGGTGATATCCCCTCCCTGCTGGTGGATGGAAGGGAGGATCTTGGCGATGGTGGAATCCAAGTCTTTGGTCTGACTAAGGTCTTTGTAGCTCGCTGGAGGTGATATGTCAGACATCTTACGTACTTTTTCGCTTTTCTTACTGACAGATGGTGAGAATCCGCGCGAGGAACGGCACCAGAAATGGGCCCAGCTGTGGTGGCTTTTTGGTTCGAACACCGCCATTGCCGTCAGCCATATCAGCCAGTGGAACTGATTGAACTACCGTGTGTTAATTTAACCACCGTCGCATGCTTATCGCGACAATCAGCGGTCTACGTGCTCCTGAAGATGTTGACAATGGAAGAATTAATGGTTTGACAGAGAGTGCGCCTAAGATGAGGCGATGGATTGTCGCAAAAAAGACATGCGCTACTGCGTACCTGGTGATGGGGTTTCGGTTGGAAATACGCGGGTGATGGGGGGTAGCTGCGGTTGTTTTTTCCTGAATCGCACGGTGTCGGTTCCCCCTCGGTAGGCGAAACATTTGCGACACTCGCGGCCTAAAGATAGCCCCGAGTAGATAAGATGGTGGAGGGAGGTGCGATTGCCCGTCAGGTAACCCCATGGTGGGCCAGTAGGGTAGAAAGTAAGGGACTAAGGAATGGGGAATGGAGTTTGGTTGGGTAGAGTATGGAGTCGGGGTGAGGGCGAGCGGAACAACACGGAGTTTAGATTCATGTCTTCACGGGTTTAGGTAACAATTAATGCTCTAGAGTCAGATAAACAGCCTTACAATTTCAACCAAGGGCAAAAGCAGCTACGGGGAACGTCTAGATGCGTGGTACCTACAACTAGTGTCAAATATATCACATATGCAAGTGAATCTTCTTTACAGTTTATGCGACTCCCCACATTTAATATAGTCTGACTACTCTGTAAACAGATTTAGATGTTACCAGAACATGGCCGATGCCTACGTAGACGAAGCTGGCAATCGTATTATCTTCAAAGAATCCTTGGGCGAACATGGCCAGAGGTTTTGCCGAAAGTTGACTTTTCTTTTTCCCCCAGAATTTGGAGATTCAGGAATTGGAGATTGGAAAATTTATCGTCACCACTCTCGATTAGGAAATGGGGCCTTTTTTCCATCTTTCCCTTAGACACCCTATGTTATACTTTTGGTCCCTCTAGAGATGTAGGCTTGTGATAGCGATACCACATGTACCACTGCCTCCCGTACTACCGATACTACCGCCGGTGATAATCCCGGAACGAAACGGTTCAGTTTAACGCATTTGAAAATGTCATCGCTTTTGAAATTTGGGGAATTTTATCCGAGACGTAACTCGGAATTTTTTTAACTTCATATTTAACCTCCTCTTCGCCTTCATGTTTTGGTTTTTATCTTATCACACAACCTCTGGTATTGTTTTTGAATACCGAAACCAATAAAGTAGTGAAAATGAACTTCTTTGATGACTGTTATATCAATAACACTATCAACTACAGCTTCAATGAAAACATCGACTACTTATCCAATGAAACTCACATCCCCAACAATCTTTTAATAAAGTGTTGGAAACAGCGAAAGTACGATATCTCGGTTATTATTCCTTCGACGATAGCTGAGAGATTGGAGAACATCACCTGGAGAAGGTTGTACAAAAACTTGAATAATTTAGGGGAAATAAGCCCGACTGTGATAAATTGGTACAAAGACCATGATGTTAATTGGTGTTTTGGTCCCAAATTTATTGACGACGAGCTCGAGTTTACCCCAGCAGCCGAAGAGATTATCACATCCACAGTAGCTGAATCCATAGAAGAAGACTTGGCCACCACCCTCGAGCAAGAACACCCCACAATCGATACTGTAGACATAAGTGACGATGAAAGCGAGATATCTGACTACTCGGACTCAGAGAGTGACAATCTACAATCAATATTATCATCATCGTCGGAATCTGCATCGTCAATGGAATCCATCAATTTCAAACGCCCTCCATTGCCAAAGAAGAAACGAGTCAAATTCAACTTTGTCATAAACACAAGAGAAATCATAAATGATACCCCCATCGACTACGACTTTTTAGATAACGAATTACTCAACCCCATAATCTAATGATAATGACAAACAATTGCAAATGACCACAAATGAAACGACAAAAAGGACCTTTAATTCTCTTACAATGATGTACTAATAAATATTCACATGGACTAAAAAAATCTCACTCTCTCGCTTTTGGTTAACTCCCAAACATTAACTCCAGAATCACCTTAGAACCCTATCCCTTCGCCCTAAAATTCATGTGAGGTTTACAGTGGTTGGCTAGCAATCACCGGGCAATGATTAATAGTCCATGACTGCCCCCACCAGCCCTACACCATATACGGAATTGGTTATAGGGGTATTTGGGGTATTGAAGCCCACCATCTGGGCGCCGGCTTTTTGTTACCCCATTCATCTATTTTCGGAGAACAAACACCTGATGGGGGCCAACAATAGGAGAAGTATTTACTGGTGGGATACTTGCCATTTTGGGACGCCGTCCGCCACTCCTCCACCGTAACGCCGTTTCGGTGGAAGTATAAACCCGGGCGCACCCGAGTTTTTCCTAATGCAACGTTACAGATTACATGGAGACTATTTAGGCGTTGATGGGATTTGGCAGAAAAAGGGGGTGGAGAAAGACTTAGGGATAGGTAGAGTGGAGGAAGGTATCACACGAGGGATTGTGGAGAACCCTCAGGCGATTATATATAATGTGGAGTATTTGGGGAGGTATGCGACATGGAATTTTCTATGGGGTTTCCATTGTATTGCAACTGTCGACTATTCTGTATTGTTTGTGTTGTTGTCTATTGTAGTTACTGAGGAAGGGTCCTTGAATTCAATTGCCGAAGACAGAAGGGGATGTGCTGGCAATAAGCCGAAGTGGGTGTTTGTGGGGTTTGGTGTTTAGATTTTGGGTATTGACTCTTATCCAGCTTTGGTCAAACTGGGGAGTCCTGGGAGGTTGGAGAATTTCGGTGGATCTTTAGTGTCTGGAGTCTCAGTGAGTAATTTCTGAATCTGTAGATGCCTCTAGTGAATTCTGGCCAATATGAGTCGTGAATATCTTTGACAGTGTCTACCTTTTGTCATTAGTAGAAGTATCTTTACAAACGAAGGTTCAAATGAGTAGTAAGATGATGAATATTAGTTTTCTAACAAACAATATTTATTCTGCCAAATACCTATTTTGCCAATACCGGGCGAGTCTTAACTGAAGCCCATAAACTAGTGTTACATCTGCTTTATTTGATTATAAGCATGAAACAGTACTATATGTGCTTTATTTGATTATAAGCATAAAACAATACTATATGTGCTTTTTGAGTATAAGCATTAGATAGCATTACAAGTGCTTTATCTGATAACAGTCACAATCAATAATGTTTTATCTGTAGAATCACATTCAGTACTATATGTGCTTTATCTAGAAACAATCACAATCAGTTTCACATCCTTTAATCTAACAACAGTGACGAATTAACTCCACATCTACTTTATCTGATAATTTTCACCATCTATATTACATGTGTCTTATCTAATAACACTCACTTTATGTAGAAACCATCACATTAAATACCACATCTGCTTTATCCAAGAATAGTCACAAATTAGCACTACATCTGCTTTATCTTTTAACGAACACAATAAATACCACATCTACTCAATCTAAATACAATCTCAACTAGTATTCCATGTGCTTTATCAAAAAACACTTCCAGTTGACAATCGATGACGAGACTTAATTGAATACCAACATCAATTAGTAGCAATAAGCACCTTCCAACTCCCCATCTATTGCCTAACACCCATACCACATCATCTAGTAACTTCCTGAGTCACCTCGCTCTACTTAACCTCCTTACCCTCATCTTTACTCTCACCTTCTCCCTCACCTCTTACCTTCAACTGACTACTCATCGCCCCATTTAAGCTGTTCAAATCCTTCAAATTGTTCATCACTTTGAGAGATTCCGACATCAACGACTGATGGTTCTCAAGCAACTCTCTCATCGGCTTGTTCAAGCTCTTCAAAGAGTCAACTAAGGGCTGATAGGGGTCAGTCATGGTGAAAGATGCGAATCAATTCCAATAACGCGTATGAGTGATGACTTTGATGACGAGTTTGACGCCATTTTACAGCAGACCCAGGCGGTCAACCACGCCCTAAACGCCCTCAGTACACCGGCGAGTGACTCTCAACACCTGCTCCAACATTCGGAAGTGATTGACTTGGAACCGCCGAAGAAAAAGCACCGCCTACAATCGAACCTTTTTGGGGACGTAATCGAATCTAAGACCGTTGACGACATCCGCAAGCCCCCAATAGAGCGGCCTACCCACCACGAGATCAACTACGACAACATCAAGTCGTATATCTACCCCATAAACTATGAGATTCGCCAGTATCAGTACAATATCATTGAGAAGTCGTTCTACCACAATATCCTTGTGGCGCTTCCTACGGGTCTAGGAAAGACCTTCATCGCCGCCACCACCATCCTCAACTACTTCCGGTGGTTTCCTCGCTCGAAGATCATCTTTATGGCTCCCACCAAGCCGTTGGTGGCCCAGCAGATCAAGGCTTGTTTCTCCATCATTGGTCTTCATAATGAAGCAGCTATTCTTCTAGATCGTCTGAAGCGAAACCGACAGGAAATCTGGGACCTGTACCGCATCTTCTTCACCACTCCTCAAGTGGTGGATAATGACCTTACTAACGGACTTATCGACCCCAAGTCGGTCAGTCTCTTGGTTGTTGACGAGGCTCACAAGGCTAAGGGTAACTACGCCTACCACAACGTTGTGCAGTATTTGGACCGGTTCAATTCCAGCTACCGCATCTTAGCCCTCACAGCTACTCCGGCTGCTACTGTTGAAGGTGTCAAGGAGATTATTGATAATCTCTCCATCACCAAAGTAGAGATTCGAACCGAGAACTCAATTGATATTTTGCCTTACTTTAAATCGAAGAAAATCGATAAGATTGATGTTAATTATGCTCACGATGACGCTATTACTACCTATTTGAACTTTTTATGCAACGCTGCCGAACCCCACATTAAGCTAGCGACAACACGGAAGCTCATCACAATCACCGACCCGCTACAGCTCAACTCCTTTCGTCTTTTGGAGGTGCAAAAACGCAATATGGCACAGAAAGGTTTGGCCGAGGGCCTCAAATGGTCCAATCACTTCTTGATCAAAATGTTGGTCTTCCTTGCCACTTGCTTCAAGAAGTTGAAGATTTATGGTGTGGTCAATTTCATTGATTATTTCAACGATCAGACGGCCAAAAATAAGAAATCGAAGAACAAGTTGTGGATTGACTTCTACAATGACGATAATACTCTCCAGTTGATGCAGATGATCAAGGCTCGGCTGTCCAGCGCCACCGAGACCAACAACCAGCCACTGAGTCATCCCAAAATCGTCACTTTGATCGATTACCTCCATGGATTCTTCTCTAATTCCACCAGAACCACTTCCCACGAAAACTCCAAGGTGATAATCTTTACTGAGTTCCGAGATTCTGCATTGGAGATCGTTAGAGCCATTGAAGGCCTTCATAACGACAGTCTTAGACCACATATATTTATTGGCCAGGCGTCAGAAAGCAGTCAAAAGTCCAGCAATGCCTCCACGGCCACCGCGAGGATAAGAACTACTTCGGAGGATGCTAAGCTCAAGGGAATGAATCAGACGATACAGAAACAGGTGATCAACGACTTCAAGCAACAAAAATTCAATATTCTTGTCGCCACTTCCATTGGAGAAGAAGGGCTAGATATTGGAGAGGTCGACCTTATTATATGCTACGACTCCACCAGCTCTCCCATCAAGAATATCCAACGTCTTGGACGAACCGGCCGGAAGCGAGAGGGTCAGATCTGCTTATTATTCAGCGATAATGAGAGATCTAAATTCGAGAAGGCGATGGACAACTACGAATGGATCCAGAAGTACATAATGACCCACGAGCTGGAACTTGTGGTTTCGAAGCCCAATCGTATTTTACCTGTAGGGTTTAAACCTGTGGTGGAGAAGAAAGTTATCGATACTGAACCTATTGCAGTCGAGGACGATGACGAAATCATACGTATCGCCATGGACTATATGAAGAAGGGAGCGAAGAGGAATCAGAAGAAGTCTAAAGTCAAACCAAAGTCCAGTACTAAAGGGAAGAAGAAATTTAATTTGCCTGATGATGCGGTGATGGGGTTTGTGAAAGTCGGCGAGCTTCTTAATCACACCTCCTTGGGTCCACCGCCAACGGCAGATCCTCCGTCGTCACCAGAACTCATTGATGCTGATTCTTTCTTGTCAAATGCCTCAAATATACTGTCAGATAGGCTAGAAAACCCCGAGAGTGTACAGAGTCTGTCAAACAAACCGTCAGAGGGTGCAAGGAGAGACAAATCGGTAGAGTTGGGCAACGGTTTGGAGAGAAAACCCAACGAGAAATCGGGCGTTGATGAGTCTGATGGAATTGATGCGTTCGTTAACGACCAGGCTGAGAATAGGCTACTTGAAAGTCAACCAGAACCTCAGGAAATAGGGTTTGATCACCCAGGGGCAAATGAACCAAAAGTAAAGGACGAACCACAACAAGTGGACCCTGACAGCAATAGAAGCGGTGAAAATAATGACCGACTCACAAACCCTGTACCAGAATTGGATGAATTTGATGAGTTCGACATGGCGGATCCACAACCTACGCTGGGACCGTCTTCCGTGAACAATGTAGCCAAAACAGACCTGCAATCACCATCGTTGGCTAGTAATAGCTTCGATCCCCATGACGGATTTCTTACTCTGCAAGAGAAAATGGATCTTTTTACCAACTATTACTGCCCTGCTCCCTCAGTTCCCAGAGACTTCCTGCCCCAACTTGGCAGTGCAAGAACCATGAACAGTAGCAGGAGTAAGAGGTTCCTCCAAGTGATGAGATTCATGAACTCCAGCTCCGAGGATGCCAAACATCATATTGAAGATATGAAACGTCGTCTTTCACAGGAAGACGGGGACCGTGAAAGTAGCATTGAGTATTTGAATAGCATTACTCGGGGGATCAACTAAAGTGGGATCATGCCCGTACTAGTCGAGTCAGCCAGGTTTTTATCGAAGCAACCTCGTTATTTATGGAGTTAACTGTTACCTAACACTTTTAATTAAATCAACACATACCTTTTTACGGAGTTAACTGTTACCTACCATTTTCAATTAAATCAACACATACCTTTTCACGGAGTTAATTAACTGTTACCTAACACTTTCAATTGAATCAGCTGTTACACACTGTTTACACACCATCTTTTATCAAATCACGGCTACATACACCTTTAATCGAATCAAGGTAGTTTTAAGTCAAAAGCCAACATGATGTTCTATCATCATTCATCAAAATATCGTTCATGATGATCTTAAAGTAGAGAAAATAATAAACCAACTTGCCATTGACTATGTTTTAAGGACTACTATTTATACAGCTTCTTTAACCACTCACTTCTTTAACCACTCACTTCTTTAACACCCACTTCTCAAACCAACCACCACCCACGTCTTTAACCGCCCACTTTAACCACCCCAATCTCCTCCCTTTATATTACTCCCTCGCCCTTACCCGGCCTCACCCTCCGTTACCCGCACCAAACTATCACCACCTTCGAAAAAATTTCTCTACTTCTTTTCTTTAACCTTATGCAGGGGCATTACGTGTATCAGTGAGGATTCGTCCGAGATCATGTTTTTGCTAGTTGAAAACTTTAAACCTTGACAAACTCTTTAGTATGTGGATTCCATTGAGTTTCTGATACTGAAGGAATTTTTGGAAAACCCTCAGAAACTACGTGGTATTGCCTGTAGTTGCTGCAACCTTCTCGCCACAGCCTGGGGCCTACGTCTCAAGCTGTGACGCGGGGGTGTTCACAGTGTCGTTGTAAGTCACTAGAGTTTATCCCCACCTCTCCTGCTGTAGAGAGGGCTATCACAGAGTCGCTATAAGTCAGTGGAGTTTGTCGATACTGTCACAGCCTGGTTCTCAGTAAAGCCTTCTGCCTCGCTCGATTTAATGGCTGATATTGAATCTTGAGCTGGATACCTCACGTATTAGGCTATAGTGACCCCAAGGTTCACTTTGAGTGCGATACCATCAGGAAAATCAGTGGTGTTATTGTAATTATAGACCTTGACATCATCTCTTCTCTTGTGCGTGAAAATTTTCGGAGACAATGTTTAAGAAGTTCACCAAAGACGATATTCATTCGAGGTCCAACATCAAATCCTCGGTGCAACGCGGGTTGAAATCGAGATTTGTCGAAACCTATCCTCAGTTGGAGGCTGTCATTGACGACGTGGTGCCCAAAAAGTCCCAGGCAGTGCTTATAAAGTGTGAGGATAAGATTCAGTTGTATTCCATAGATAATGAAATTGTGTTGTTTCAGCATTTTGACGACTTGGTTCCCACGTTGAAGGTGGTGCACAAGTATCCTGACGGGTTCCCCCGAGTCCAGGTCGACAGGGGGGCGATAAAGTTTGTATTGTCGGGAGCAAATATCATGTGTCCTGGTTTAACTTCTGCCGGGGGATGGTTGCCGGAGGAGAATCTTGACAAAGATAGTATAGTCACGGTGTACGCCGAGGGCAAGCAACATGCGTTGGCGGTTGGCAAGTTATTAATGAGTAGTGATGAAATGAAGGAAAAGAACAAAGGACATGGGATTGAATTGATTCACTATTTAGGTGATGGGTTATGGAATCTACAGGAATAGAGTTTAGAGAACAATCCTGTTGCTCGAATGCCTTCATTCAGTGGAAGAACAAGACAAATTGATGATATTTGTGTGGTTTAAGGACTCATTCTCGAGTTCTCTAGCATGTAGTATCAATATTCAGGTTGGAAGAGTTGGGTAGTCGATTCAAAAGATGATAAATATATCTTACTGCTCCAATCGTAGTAACATCATGGGGCTAGTCTAACATACAAATCATTGCTATCTCTATAGTCGTCCAATCGCATGATATCCTTCATCTCCTCTTCTACACCTCTGCTCCAACCGTAGTACGACAACCTCATGGGGCTCATCTCCTCTTCTATGCTCTCATTCAAATAATGGTACAGCTCTGCTCCAACCGTAGCACGAAAACCTCATGAGGCTAGTCTAACATACACATCATTGCAATCTCTATAGTCGTCCAATCGCATGATATCCTTCATCTCCTCTTCTAGGCTCCCATTCATGTAATAGTACACCTCTATATCCAACACCGACCGTTTGACTATGGTACTGACTATGCCTTTTATCTTGAGAATCGAATAGTCCCGTAGGACCATCTTTTCAACGACGTTCGAGCCTATATGAATCCTGATCTTGGCCTTTTTGTAGTAGAAGTCGTTATAGCGTGTCAATGTGTGCTCTTTTGGAGTGCCATATTTGGAAATTAAATACTCCCACTTCAACGGCCTCTCATATTGTCCCTGGGCCACTTTATTAACCAAGTACAACTCGGCATTAGTGATCTCTTCTGGGGATACTGCCGACCCATTGAGTTGGCGTAAATAGTCACAATCAAGGCGAGATATCAAGTGTATGGATACCTCTTCGTCGGACATGCCATGGAAAAGAGGATTCTCGTTGATTCTTAAGCTATGCAATCGGAAGTCTCGATACAAGCCGTCAATGAACAACCAGGAATCTACATTATTACACCGAAGATCTAATTCTTCCATGACGTAGGTGCCGGAAATGGTGTCAATTTGGTTATTGGATAGGTTCATGCTTATGGTGTCATAATTGGGAATGGTGGTCAAGTTGTTATGTGACAAGTCCAAGTTGTCTAGTTTAGGCAATTGGCGTAGATCTGAATCTTTATAGCCATTTCCTGCCAATATCAATTGCTTAATTCTGAATCCCTGAAGAATCTTGTGTAGACAGCCAAATTCTATATGGGTGTCAGCTAATTTAAGAATATCGAGGGATCTTATAGTATCAACTGGTAGTTGGGGTATATTCCTGAACCTATTTCCGTTCAAATTCAACTCCTGCAAGCACGGTAATTGGTCTATTAACTTCCAAATTTCATTGAAATCAGTGAACAAATTATAACTAATATCCAATTTTCGTAGCTTCGGTAGACTGACGCTACTTGATCTGTATATACATCGCTTCTCCAACGACACAGAAACAAGATTATCAAAGTTTGCATTCAATCGATTCAATTTGGCAAATCCATAGTTCTCAGAGGTCTTTTTACCAAAACTTATGTCGACAAAGTGAGTATCTGTTCCATAGAACCTACTTAGACCTTCTTCGATGGTCAATCGTTGATGTATCCTCTTGTTACTGGGTTTTATAAAAGATGCTGAATTCTCTACTTGAGGAACAAAATACGAAGTTTGCCCTATATTTCCGTTATTTTTGCCTCTTCCAGGGTCATCCCATTCAACCCCGAGTGCTTCGGACCATGAATCAACCGGTCCGACGTACCTAATCGTTCCTAATTGGTCGTCTAGTTGTATTCTGTCATTTTTCACATACATTAGAGATTGTGCGAATATAGAGATATTTAATACTAAAGAATGGCAGAAATCATCACCACAATTATTATACTATACCGAAATTGTCAGTTAATAACCCGTCCAAATCAAACTCTTTAGCCCAAGTTTTCACCACCACCGTTTGTTCGACTTTCTCCGGTTCTTTATCCCCTCGTAATGACGATTTTGCTCCATTTGATTCAATTTCCTCTGTCTGTTTTCCCATCTTGGGTAGGGTCCACCCTACAATCCTACCATCTCGCCAGTCGTTCAATACTGATAATGCTGCTGATTCTAAATTGGGGACACCTCCTTTTCCTAGTCTTCCCTTGGTTCGAGCAATGTGGATCAAAAATTGTTTGGAAAACTCGTTGAAATCTGCTGATGGCAATGCTGGTAAGTTATAGTACTGCTTTATCCCGTTGGCCATTTCTTCGTTGCTAGCAAACTTCTTCAATAACATATTGAATGGAGCTATAGGATCGGTGATTTGTTTTGGAGGTAAAGCCGATAATAATGCCAATTTAGATTCGTAACTAGCCTTGGTTTGTTTCTTCCCCATTTCATCAGGAAATACAATCCCGGGACTATCCAATATCTTCAATTTAGAGTCGACTTTGATTTCCCTCATGGAAGTCGTAACCCCTGCTTGATTCCCCACAGGGCATGCCTTAGATGAATTGGAGTGTCTGTTGGTCAAAGCGTTGATAATGGAAGATTTCCCAACATTTGGGTACCCAATCACTCCTACAACAATGGATCTCTTGAGATTAGACTTGGATGCAAAACTTTTCAACGCTTGTAAAAGGTTATTGGCAGTCAAGTTGGCAGTCAAGTTCTTATTGAAAGCCCCCGAGGAAGCAGCGGGCGCAGCCTTAACCGGTACGGTGGGAAACGACTGCTTTAAGAATTCTATCCATTTTTTCAAAACGTCGGTGGGAATTAAATCGACTTTATTCAACACCAAAATGAGTCTTTTGTGATGATTCTGCAACACCGCTTCTTCAACCTTCCTAGATCTCGTGGCTTCGGGTTCTCGAGCGTCTAACACGTACAAAACCACGTCAGAAGCGTCGACTACCGTTTTGAAAATCTTATCATAAGCTTTACGGGACTTGTCCAACTCTGATTTTTCGCTGTCGTCCTCCTCATCCAATGAAATATCGTACTCTATATCATCGTCAGAATCAACCATATCGTCGTCACTTTCAATTCCGTCGTAATCTTGGGCAGCTTGTTGAGCTGATTCTAACAACGCTGCCATTGCATTATCTTCATTTCCTTCAATTCCACCGTCTTCCTCCATTATTTCCCCATCCGCAGCCCCTCGTTCAGCTGCTTCCTGTTGTCTCCTCAACTTCAATTGTTCCTTCTTCTCGAGCTCTACTCTTCTGTTTTCCTCCATCTCACTAATGATCTTGTCTTTGTATGGGAAATTCGAGGGAATTCCAGGATCTTTGGGCACTCGTGATCTCCAAGTGGGATCTTTTTTGGATATTTTCCTGTCTTTACGTCGTTGAGCTGCTGCCTTCTTCTTTATCCCCTCCCTCATCCGGGTAGACGTTCTTTTCGACGTTCTCTTCTTCGCTTTCACCATCTTTAATACTTAATTTTTTTTCACGATGAGAAGAGACAAAATAGAAGAGCCGCAGACCGATAAATGTCGTCGCGACATTATTTATTGGATAGATGTTCAAATATTGACGGTAAGGAGCGTGGTTGTCCATTGGATGGTTGGCCAGACTGGGGAAGACTAGGAATCAAAAGCATCGTCATCGTCATCGTGAACAGGTTTCTCGTAAACGAAATCCTTGACGCCAAATTCGTTGACTTTGGCTTTAAGTGCTGATGGCCGGTTAGCTTTCTTCCTTTCCTTCTGCTCCAGCAACTGCTGTTCTTTCTCGTCTTGAGCCACATGGATCTTACCGGAAGCTAGCATGTTGGCTATCTCTGCATTGACCATTCCCTGTCTGACAATAGCTTCTTTGGTGCCATCGTTAGAGAGCTTATCGATGATTCTATCTTTCATAGCTTTCTTCCAGTCGCTGGCCATGTGGGGGATTTTTTCTTTGGCGTACTTGGCCATGTTGGCGATATCTTCGCCTCCAATAACCACTTCTACAGAATCTCTTTTGTGGAAAGGGATGTTTTTGGCAGGTGACTTGTCATTTAATCTAGAAATGGAGTAACTTTGTCCGTAGCTGATAAAAGCTAAAACTATAGGAATGTAGGACAATTTCATGATAGCAATAACTTCACAGAACAGTGTTTTTTGCGTGCTATGAGTTCCTTTGTGTAGTTCAGATGAGTTTGAGTACTTTGGCTCAGCTTTTTTGTGTAAGCATCTTCTAATACTGAAGTTGTTTGTGGCATCTTCAGAGTTTTTTAACATCTCTATTCTTGCAAATGGCCATTAGTAAGGCTGTCTCCATATAGGCTTCACAGTATTTTGACATCTCTACTAGTTCAAATGACCTTTAGTATGACTGTCTTCATATGGGCACCATCTATCCAGCCTCTACACCTTTCCAAATCCTCATACACTACCGCTACTCCTTGGTAACGAATCTCGACTATTATTCTGGGATTGAAACATCGTCTTCTTGGGCACCACGAATGGCTTGTTCATAAAGTTTGTTCTATTGCCATTCAATTGATCGTTCAAGTCCCCGATTTCAGACAAATTGAGGGCTGATCTAGTACGTAATTGGGTCAAGTTAGGACTCGATTGTGCCGACGCTAATGTTCCTTCTTCCATGTTAACGTCGAGTTCATATTGCTGCATCGCCGTGTACTTATTTTCTACATCGAACACTTTGTTCACTACCGGGATTTTGGAAATCTCATGATAAACCACTTTCTTGAAGTTGTTGAATCGTCTATTTTTGAACATCTTATGTTTAGCTAAATGATACCCAGCGAATACCAAAATGCAAAACACCAAAAGAGGCAAAAGTACACCGTCATCATCATCATCATCAGAATCGTATCCAGACTTTTTTCCATCAATAAATGCTCCACCAGGAACAAACTTTTTGTCTCTTATCGCTGCAGGGTATACTCCAATCTGTAGGTCATTTTGTTTGTCAGAAGGGATTTCTGACGATGCATATAAAAGGATTTTTCCTAACGTCCACGATAGCTCGTTACCATTCACCGAATCAGTGGACTTGAAGGGAACATGGACATTTGTTATTTCGTTGTCTTTCTCTCCTGGGGATTTCTCGGTTTCAGGGACTTCCAAACCTAATCGAGGCAATTCGAAACCATCATGTAAAATATTTATCACCCAACTAGCTTTGAAACAAGCATCTCTCAAGAATTTATCAGGGTCCAAACTTGAATACTGACCTTTTTTAGAGTTGTCCAAAATTGTCTGCCACTCACTCTCACAGTACTGTTTGACCCGCTCATTGAATACCTTGTAATTGTACTCCCCTCCACTTTGAAACACATCGTTTGCGGTATACCAATACTCGGAAATGCCCACAAATTTGTCCTTTTCAAAGTTTAGTTTAGGCCCGTGAACTCCATTGAACAAACAAGGTTCCTCCTTACATGGCAAGTTCTTCAACAAGAGGGGATAGATGGTTTTTATACACATTTCGTAGTTGCCAATACCTTTTATGTTATAGGAGGTGCCTTCATAAGAGTATTCGAACTTTGCGTTTTTGGGAGAACATGGATCATTGATTTCAGAACCCACATTTGGATTTATCGACGCCAAATTTATCAACTGAGTCAAGTACCTCTTACGAGCCTCGTTTGCGCCAAAACCTAGCCATGTTTCTACGAAAATGTCCCACCCCTGGGTCAAACCGTTGACGTTTCTCACGGCTACCTTAGCGATATCCTCACGATGGGTTTCAATATCTTCTACCGAAGACGGCACAAAAGCAATCTGAGTGGAAGCACCACCCATATCCATGAATCCAATGGATTGGTGTTCTTTAGTAGCATCATAATTGTCTAGCTGTCCCATCAAATAGTTCAATCCTAGCCATCCGTAAATCCCCTCTGTCTCACCATCGATGATCTGAACATGATCAGAACAGTCGTTGACCAAAAACCTTGTATTTTTATGCAATAACGAACACACCTCGTGCAAAATCTTCTTCTGGTCTTTAGGTGGTAATAGCCTCATACCAGCAGTAGCCAACACGAACACCGGGGTGTCTTTATGCTTATCCTCAGGAATTATCGACTCGGCAAATGACATGAGCTCGGAATAGTGTTCCAGCCAGATTTTCTTCATCTTCTTTCCTTCATTATACGTAGAAATACCAGGAGATATCTTCTTAGTCCAATTATCTTCCTGAATGATTTTAGGCGGTGACGCCAATATCGTGGCATCGTTGGTGTTTTTCAACACATACCGCGGGTCTGGCCATTTATATATCTGTATACGAGACCCCGATGACCCTGAGTCCACCACTATCCCATATTTATACTTGTTTTTAGGTATTTCCATGGCTTTCTCCCTTAGTTGTGGTGGTATCTTAGCTGCGAAATCTTGATTTTGACAACGACCGCGAACTCCCTTTATATATAGTCCAGGTAGTGAATTACATTGGGACAGCGTTGAGGTGAGAGTTTACTTTAGATTGAGTTATAGTTCAGGTTAAGTAAATAGATTTGGATTAAGTTCTTTGAGGTGAGAATTGAATTTAGATTGAGTTATAATTCAGGTGGAGGATTAAGGAATCAGATTGGAATAGTTCTTTAAGGTGAGAATTGACTTTGTATTGAATTGGACTGTAAAGACTTCAGAGGGGATCGGTAACAGTGTACTTTAAGGTGAAAATTTAGACCGAATTATCAAGACTTTGAAGACTGAGTTTATCTACTTGTAAATGATTATTTTACCAAACACACCGCCAATTCCTACGGTGCTCCAAGCTAACGGCGACAAGTTGTCATCGCAGCTACATTCCAACAGAACGTTGCTATCCAGCGCTGCTACTGATACCTATAATGACTTGGTACGTTACGTGGTGAATCTAGAGGAGTATGTCGAGGACTTGTTTCAATTTGCCAGCTCTGCAATCAATTCGAGGGAGTTGAACGATATAGTTCGTTATGCTGGAGATCTGATGCTTCTAACTTCTGACTATCTTCCATGGCAAAACCTAGTGGTTAGGGGTGACAGAAAGTTAAAAATTGGCAATAAGAAAACTGACTGGTCCCTTTTCAATGAAATGCAACTAGCCATGGTTGCTACTGCTCTAATATATACCAGACTTGGTGCTGAATTGGTCAACGAGTTGATAGAATTGGATGGTGATACCTTGTCCACCAGTGAAACTAATGAAAAATGGAAACAGGTGGTGTCATTTTACAAGAAAAGCATTTCATTTGCCCAATTTGGCCTTCAATGCAACTCTCTAGCCGATAACAGTGGCCACTACTTGAATAATAGCGTTTTCGTGTTGATAGACAAAATTAGCAACATCAATATCCAAATGTCGACTGTTTCGAAGTTCTCCTGGATTAATCGAAATAGTTATAACCAATTTGAATCATTCAAATCAAGTAATAACGGTACCTTGTGTCGAGTAGCCATCTATGTTGTTGATGAGTTGAAAAATGCAAAATCTTTAGTATGTGATATTCAAGATAATCCCAACTTCAGTATATCTATGGACACCACCGATTGGTTGGACTACTTGAAACTTATTGAAAAGTATGCCAATGCCTACGCTGGTTTATTTCTATCAATTGAAACCTACCAGCAGAACAAATTAGGACAAGCCATAGGGTTAGTTAATTTTGCATTGCTCAATCTACAGAGTAAGAAAATCAGTGAATTGAATGCAACAAAATCCCCCATGATGTCCAAACTCAAGTCAAAGTTTTCCAATAAGAAAAACGAAAGTTACATCAAAAATCTTCAGTCAACCACTTCACTTAACTTAAATAACTCGTCATTTACAGGTAAATCGGGAATTGTGTTAAAAGACATCACATACGTTTTTGATCAACTAGTTCAGTTGCATCTTAAATTTACTAAAGAGAACGACAACATCAAGTTTGATACTGTTGCGAACTACCAGGACATCCATAAAGATAATAAATGGCCCTTGGGGAGTAAAATTCCCGTTAGCGATATTCCTCAGTATCTACCGAGGGTGTTGAGTGCTAGTAGTGGTGGTAGCACGAGAACGGCCTATTATTGAGAGGATACACAGTTCTTGCAAAAGATGATTATAAATTACTAAGTGGTACTAGTGAATACTGATATCGAAACAAACGTACAATTCCATGGTGTGAAGAAGTACACTTGTGGTGGTGGTTTTCCCATAAGAACTCTTACAGTTCCTAACTCTTACAGTTCCTAGGTGAGAGATCTGAAAATCGAGTGGATCTCTTGTTTGGAAACTCGATACTCAACATCGTGATAATCCTTACTGATGATATTGTCCAACCTAGCGAAGATATTGACAAACTGCTTCTCCATATCGCTCCACAATTTATTCAATAAATCCTTTTCAAACATATTATCTCCCGAGATAAAGTGTTTCTCTAACTTCCTACGAATTTCTCCTGCTCTTACAGTTAATTCCTTGGTTGAGTATCCCGATAAAATGGTCTTGATAGTCTTTTTAGAATATTTCTTCGACCGCACACTTTCCGGCAACGATTCGTAAGTATTGACTAGTTCAACAATCTTCCCAATGTTCTGATATAACAAACGATGGAAATAAGTTTCTTGGATTTTCTTGAACACTGTTTCTAATTGAATTCTGGCCTTATTGCTACGTTCGTTATTGAACATTGACAATTGTTCTAGTAAACTAAAAATATTCTGTAGGATACTAACATTTCGGTAGTTTCTTTCTTTGTCATCAAATTCGTTATTCTTCAATAAGGGGTCGTCTTTGACGAACAAATGAATACATGCCTCGACTATCTCCTTATATGAATTAGTCAACAACAACTTGACACTACCATTGTCAATATCGTCAAGACCTCTAGGCTTGTCTAACACCGATTCTGACAAATAGAAGAATTGATTGACATTCTTTATCGAAGGGATAATTCCACTTTTGCTATTGATTGAAGACTTATTCACCGCATCTACCAAGTTTTTTATAAGCTTGGTCCAGATATTCCTATATCTATCCATAACCTTCTTTAAGAAGTTCATAACGAAAAAATCTTGATGTTTCAATTCCGTAGCTAATCCTTCGAAGTAATTCAATAGAATGGGCACATTATATTCAACGGGAATGACCTTTTTAATGAACAAATTAGAATAATTACCAAATATAGTATTCAATGTCGATACTATCTCATTTGAATAGTTCCCTGACGTTTCACCATCAATGGAAGTTTTTTCTAGTGAAGCTAATCTTCTATCCAACGGGTTTACCCTTAAGTATTGCTCAAAACTGTAAACATTAATGTCGTAATGGAACAACTCTCCAAGAAAATTGGTTAGTATAAATGATATATCCTTAGTATCGGATACAATGTCGACAACCGTCTTAGTGTCTTCGATGCTATCACTGTTGATAAATGCCATCCTATGCTGATCAACGGCTTTTTCGCTATTTTTGGGTGAAGATTGTTCAGACTTTTCGTCTTCCAGAAATCCTAGTTTCCCAATCAACTTGTCTTTCCTAGAGGACAATCTTAAGGTTCTGGATTTCTTTAAAGTCATTTGCTCTTCTTGGGGCTGAAAAGTTGTCACATTAGGTATCGAAGGCGTTGCATATTTAATGAACTTGAGTCTTAACCTAAGCAACTTTTCGACAAACTCACTTAACAACTTATTGATGTAGAACTTTAGTTCGTTGAAGTCGTTGGGGGAAATTTCTTTGATGAAATATGTGAATGACGAATATATAGTCAAACTGTTCAATTCCACTAGTACTGATTTGGGATAAATTCTGTCCATGTCATTCAATTGATTTATTCTGGATTTGAACTGGTCTTTGAAAAACCCTAAGAAATGCTTTATGAATTTATTCGAAACTGACTCATAATTGGCACGATACTGCTTTAATGATTTCATCAAATTTAATTTGTTATTGGAACTATCATCGCTAATAGTTTGCAAAGCATTGAATAAACTCAAGATTTGCAATTCTAATCGGCCCAATTTATTCAATCTATCAAATTCTTTAAATGATTCGATGTATGATAAATCATCGCCATTTAAGCCTATCTTATCCAAGATAGCTCGAAGTTCACCATGTAATAACTTTGCATTGATAGATTTGACTTGTAAGCCCTGAGAGTTATTTTCAATTGCATTCACTTCCGAATCCAAGTTCTTCAAATCTATTTCCATTCGTTTGAATACGTGACTCAAGTTTTCGACTTCATTCAATGAACTCCGCATATCGTCCTTCATTGAGTCACCACTAAAGTCCAAATTGATTAATTCCTTCACGTTCTTGTACTTGATCTTGTTCAATTCATTTGTCATTTTTTTTATTAATTCGTCACTAGTATCGAAAACACCCCATTGAATTTCATCCAACAATTCCTCGATTTCGGGATCTTTTTCACCATTATACTGATGCTTTTTACTAACATTCAAATCCTCGGTGTCCGTTTCCAACTCAGTTATATCGAGGCTCCTTGTTTCAGGTTCCGTCATTGAAAAACTTCGATCATCCAGGATATCGGCATCGGAGGAATCTATCACAACCACATCTTTATTACTGGGTTTATCTGTTTTGAAAAATGTATTTGGTGCGTCATTATCATTAAAATTCAATTGAGTATCCATGAAATCCTCAATTTCAGCAATGGAGGAATCAATAGCATCGAAGTTTATCTTCAGTTTCGTCCCTGAAAGATTACGCCTGTTTCTGGGACTTTCTCTTGCATTTTCTCCAGTACCGGCCAGCACTTCACGGGAAACAGCTTTAGGGTTCTTGGTCAATTCGTCATCGGTATCAGGTACTTCTTCAATTCCAAAGTCACTTGTTGGCTTACTTAATCTTTTCTCCAAAGCTAGTGATAATGCAGCACTTTGCTCAAAAGGTTCAGATACTTTCCTCTTTTCCCCTTGTTGTGCAATGACTTTCGAATTACGATCTGAAGGGGGAGCCACGGCTCGATTGGTCTCCTCAGCAAAAATGAAGCTCTGGGAATCATTGGTTAATTCAGACTCACTTCTAGTGGGGGTAGAATGTTGAAGATTGGAGATGGAATTGGAGATTCTGTTGTATGGATGGTTTCCTTGTGGCGGGGTTCTTGTGCCGTCCTCCTGTTCCCTGGTAGTCGAGAAATCTTCCAACGTTGACTGAGATATTTGGGAAACATTGGCAGATCTGTCCAATACTTTCATGGGTTTCATGGGTAATTGACCATTAGAAGTGAAATCCATATCTTTGTAATACTCGTTAGCACCACTACCTCTTGTAGATGGCATTGACGAGTCGTTTGGTGCAGTGGACGACTTGGAAGGACCATTTCCACTGGGAGCAAAGGAAAAAGACGACTGAGATACTTTTCTTGCTTGAGGTTCTACAGGTAATATTGGATTAGGCAAATTCTTCCTCTTCAATGATTTCGACTTCAACAATTGAGCGTCGGGCTGAGGATCCAAGAGCTCTTGTGAACCGTTACCGGTACTAAAAGACTTTTTAGAAGGTATGTCGGGCAAGTCGAACTCCTCGACAGAAAATCCATTCAACAACGGGTATTTCCCGGTGAAGGACCCAAAGGTTTTGGTCAAATGTCTGGCAAAGCGACTAATTCTGTCTTGACCTTCCTCCGACTTCCAAAAGTAGTCCTTATTAAGACTCAATATGAACCCGTCAATCCCAGCTCTGGAAATCGCCCTGAGTTCATCCAAATCCCACGTTCGCCCGATTTGGTAAATCCCTTTCTGGTCATTGTATTTCCCTTTTTGCAACAACACTCTACCAGAATACTTCGTACACAAAACCAAAATACGCTCTTTGACGCTTCCTAGTTGGTTCGGGGATAAATCGGGGGACGGCGGTGCCGATGGGAACAGAGAAAACTCCTTGATCACAATATGTGCCAAATATGTAACCTCACGAACACTAGCACCATTATCTTTAATGAACTTGCTATAACAATCCTCCTTGATCTTCAGCGAGATACTTGCTCTGGTAGCACCCAATGAATCGGACGACGTGATTGGCTGAGGACTAGTCTGCGAAAATTGTCGTCTTTGTGACATATTGGGGGAAGATCTAGCGCCATAAGGGGGATATTGTTGGTTGAACTGATTGTGCTGGGACGGAAGCGGCTGTTGATTGTGTGGCGCTTGATTGACGTGATGCGAGTTACTAGGTTGTCCATAATTAGTATGAGAGGGATTGTACTGCCGGTTTGTGGGCTGTGGTCGACGATAATTCATGATTCATTAGTAGTTTTAACGCCCAAGAATGTGTTTTTGTGATTGATATGAATTTCGCGAAGATTTGTGAATGAAGTCACTATTAACTTCCCTATTGATTGTTACAACGGGGGCTAGAGCTGTTGATTTGATCTGTTCGCCATCGTCTCCTACTGACTGTTACCCACGGGTGTTTGTTCCAACTACTGAGTGGCAAGTGATCAAGGAAGGGCAAGAAATTCCCGGAGGATTACATGTAAGATTGAATATTGATACGTTGCAAAAAGAGGCAAAACTCATGGAAAGTCTGGAGGAAAAAAGTGATTCCGGTCTTGTGGTGGTGGAAAGTGATTCCCAGAATAGTGAAGTTGTTAATGGTGGCAATGGGGCCGAGGAAGATCCGGTGGAGCAGTATTTGAAGGCCAAACTGTCAGGTTCAAGATCTAAGATCAATGTCAATTCCAACGATTTCAAAGATTTTCAAGCTTCGGTGAACGAAATAAAGGAAAATGACCACGATAAGCTGCTGTTGAGTGAGTCGCTAAATTCCTTGATTGATTTGAGCCACGACATTGATTACGGCACCAAAATCACTGAGGACAAAGCGTTGTTGAATAAGTTATATCTGATCATTAGTACAGTTGAAGAGGTTGAAATTAAAGAGAAGATATATAGAATGATTGGTTCATCAATAAGAAACAATCCACCGTCTTTAGACAATTTTATGAGTAACGGTGCTGTGTTTATTGGGGTATTTATCCAAGAATTAAAGTCCGAGACCGAAATTGTCAAAAATAGAGTCTTGGGGATTTTTAATGCATTGATTGATAGTCCTCAATTCAAACGTGACTACATTTCGCCATTACTAGACCAACTAGTCAGCGTCTATTCTCAATTGTCTCCGTCGTCTCAAACCAGATTGATCAACATCTTTAAAGATTTAGGATTGATCGACCATGAAGTCATTGATAACAACTCCGGAATTTCAAACTACATACAAAAGAGATTCATCACCTCCGACTTCAATAGTGAACAGCAATTCAAGTTGTACTACGAGAAATTGCTTGAGTTGCATCAAGATTCCACCTTAACCCCAACTAAAGAGTTTGTTGCCTGGTTAGACGAAGAAGTCGGTCTCAGACAACAAGGTTTGAAAAAGCACGATGATTTGTACTCCGGAGATTCAGAGTTTGACAAAAAGTTACTAGAAACTAGACACATTGTTTTTGGCAACCCTAATGGCTTGAGAAAACATTTTGACGACGAATTATAATACAACATTTTGATTACTCTAGTCCGTTGGCCTATTTCACCTTTAAAGTACAAGAACTATTCTTTGTATGTATTAGAAGAATATTATACACATGAATCTAGGCGTTAAAAATAGTGATGGAGACTTAATCTAATCGAATAATCCGAAACCCATATCATCATCAGATTCCTCAGCTTCTTCTTCTTTTTCTTCAGCGGCAGCTTCTTCAGCAGCACCACCAGCGGCGGCACCAGATGAAGCAGCAGCAGCACCACCGGTAGGAACTGATGACAATTTCTCGTTACCTTCAGCGATCAATTCTTCAACGTTTTTACCTTCGACTTCAGCTAATAATTTTTCGACTTTTTCGTCATCAACATCAATGGAAACTGATGATAACACAGTTTTGATGTCGGCAGCGGAAGGACTAGCGTTACCAGCGTTGACTAATAATAAGTAAGCAGCTAAGTATTTCATTTTTGGTGTAACTTAATGAAATTTTTCAGTTTCCAACTTCGCGGTCTTAATTCGAAGAAAAATAGCAGTCACAAGTCACGTGATAAGGATTCCTCCAAAAGATGTCGGTCCTACAGTTGATACCACTGTCCCTGAATAAGCAGTAGAATATATTGTGACAACTGGTGAAACCTCCTTTCGGCAACTGTGGTTGCAAAAGCCTTCGCGATTACTAACACTGGTGACAGTTGCGAAACTGATAACGAAGATAATAATCAGCAGATGAAGGAACTCCCCCAATTGTCGCCGGAAAACGTTGAAGGGCTCAAGCTCAAGGCACACCAATGGAGTTTGGCCAATGGTTTGGTGATGTATCCTCAAAACTTCCAAAACTTCAATGTTGCCACTGCTCCAGTTACGTTGTTTCCAACACCGGTACCAAGGTCAAGCTTCCAACAAGCTCAAGACATCCAAAAGACATATAATGAGTTGTACGCCAAGGTGGTAGCGGATACCAAATGGTTGGTAGGACACATCCACCAATTGTCCCAGTATGATGCCGATTTCACTGGAAGATTGTTTGAAATCTATGATAAGGTGACAAAGGAAGGTTCATTTCAACCTTTAAGTTTGGGGATTTTCCGTTCTGACTACATGTTGCACGAAGGGACTGATATCAAGCAAATTGAATTCAACACCGTTAGTGTGTCTTTTGGGGGTTTGTCTCCTAAATTGAGTGAGTTGCATAATTATTTGAACAAATCAGGAAGTTACGATGACAGTTATTCGTATCGTTATTATGACGATGATGAGATCCCGATATCCGATTCCATTTTGAAGATAGCTGAAGGAATCAAGGTTGGAAATTATTATTATAATGGAGAAACAGATGTCACCAAGACGGTTATTTTGTTCATTGTTCAGCCAAACGAAAGAAATAGTTTTGATCAACGACACATTGAGTATGAGCTTCTCAATAGTCACAACTTGAAGAGTTACAGGTTGACCTTGCAGGAGGTAGGGGAGAAAACAACTGTAAATGGTGGTAAGTTGTACTTGAAACACACTATGGATGAAGTTTCAGTTGTTTATTATCGTTCAGGATATGGTCCTGGAGATTATCCTGATGAGGCATCATGGGACGCTCGATTCCAGTTGGAAAATAATCAAGCTATTAAATGCCCTTCGATACTAACTCAGTTATCCGGAACGAAAAAGATCCAGCAAATATTAACCGATAAAGAACTCTTACTGAAATATTTACCATCAGACACTGTTGAGGAAATTTCTAAGACTTTTGTCAAGATATATCCATTGAATGATTCTGAAGAGGGTAGATTAGCGAAGAAGTTGGCATTTGAACAGCCTGAAAATTTTGTTTTGAAGCCCCAAAGAGAAGGAGGAGGTAACAATATCTACAAATCAGATATTCCTAAATTTTTGAATGCATTAGATGAAAAAAATTGGGAAGCATACATTTTGATGGAATTGATAAATCCCCCTGTTAACAAAAACACTATAATTAGAAATGATGAAATTTTCGATAATGAAATTATCAGTGAATTGGGGATTTTTGGGTCAATCGTTTTTGATGAAACTAATGGTGACATCAAATATAATGAAAACTCAGGATGGCTATTGAGATCCAAATTTGCTACTAGTAATGAAGGAGGTGTGGCTGCTGGTTTTGGCTGTGTTGATGGGGTCTACCTCCATTAACTTCGCAGTATCAGTTGATTTACTCATCAGTTTCAACTCCAGAAGCTATACAGGTCTTGCCGTCAGCAATTGGTAAGACTTTCACCTCATATTCACGGCCTTGAGGGTCATCCCTATGTTTGCTTAAAACTGGCTGAGAAGGAGGCCGAGAATATTCACTTTCAACAGGTTCCCTCGACTCCCTGGCTTCAAGGTTCAGCTTTTCCTGCTCTGACTTCAGTTTCAATTCAATGTTTACCACCCATAACGCAGCGCCAATAGTGTTGGTGAACATGAGCAATAAATTTAAAATTGGTATAGATTCTAATAAATTGGCCACTAGACCGAATGCAATATACTCGCCTTTCCTCGACTTATAAAATAGTTTGATATCTTCATCATTGAACCCTTTATATGCAAAATATCGCTGATGACTTTGCAATGCTCTAGTGGGAGCTTTGATATATATAACTAATAAAGGGCCGATAACAGGAATGAAACTGGCAACAAACACAAATATTCCTCTCAATATTAAAAATGGCAATATCATGTTACTGGGCAAAGACCAAACATAACTTCTGAATTTAACAATGAATGGTGGTTTAGTGATTCTTCTCAATTTCCCCATAATGACAATATCATCATGAAATTCTTTGGACAAAACCGAATCGAAGCAAATCTTTTCGATTTCAGGCATCAATAACTTAAGCACAATCACGTTCGAAACCAGGATACTGATTTGAGTTATCACGAACCAAATCGACGCAATTGCCATGGGACCATGAATTAGAATACTTACAAATCCCACTAATGGGAACAAAAAGATCATAACTGTCACATAAGTCACCAACAATATAAGCAACTGCGGTACCATTATAGTAAGATAGAATGGCCACAATTCCAGGTAACTCAAAAAGTATACCAATCCCTGTGGTGTTAGCCGCCACAGATGCATGTCTTTCTCAACTCATTGGTATAACTTACATAAATGGGATACATAAATGAAGCAGAAACTGCTATTTCCTGTGGTTGCATAACGAGTAGTTCTAAGCTTTAATTCCTCTGTCGATACTGTTTTACTAAGAAAGTTCAACTCTGTTTGTACTCTGGAAAAATAATTTCGCAGCCAAGTCAATCTCAGTAGATATCTTTCATGTCGCGCCATAGCAAAATTATAGAGCCTTAGCCCTTAAGAACACGTTTAAAGGTCCCTTGATACACCTAAAAGGTATCTAAAAAATATGGACGAGTCCGGAGTCGAACCGGAGACCTTTCCCATGCTAAGGGAACGCGCTACCAACTACGCCACACGCCCTAGAAAATGGTCCCTAGCAGGATCGAACTGCTGACCTTGGCGTTATTAGCACCACGCCCTAAACCGACTAGGCCAAGGGACCATTTCTTGTCTAACATTGTAATGCTGTTCAATAGCATGAGGTATGGCCATGAACGGTTTCATTTCCCAGAAGTACTCTGGATGAACGCCTTAACCAACTACTTACAAGTTACAGGATTTCTTTTTTTTATAACCTGCAGGTCATGCAGGTCTTCCTTAACTATGGCGTGGATATCTCGGAGGACTGAGATAAATTTTGTTTGTGAGGAGGTGTGTGAAAAACAGTTACAACCTCGCGCTAACAAAAAAGTTGTAACTGAACTGTAACCTCAAATCCTATAATGAGAACACTAAAACCGCCGAAAGGCGGCGTTTAGCGCCGATTTTTGGGAGATTTAACGCCTTAGATAGTGTCTAAACGGCCTGAAAAATGTATCTAGACAGTTTTTGAAAGAGGTTTACTAACAAAATTAGGGTGAAATCAACATCAGTCAAAATTGAACTCCACCAATAGGTTGGTGCACGACTTGTAAGCGGTACGGCCACGACGCCGATTATGATCACAGACACGACTTCACCACTTAGACAAGATCAAAGATTTCTAGTCCTAGAGTGGCCTAAAGTGCCTAAAGGGCTAAATGAGGGCCCTTTCTATCGAGAAAGATATATTGCTAAAAGAAAGAGAAATAAAAAGGCTACACCATTGCGTTAAATATCGTCGTCATTCTTTGAATGATATTGTCTTCCTCTTTCCTCAACCTGTTGGCCAATTTAGCCAAGAACCAAGACTTCTCTTCCATGAATTTGTCTAAGCAGAGACAACTTTCTTCCTCCAGTCTATTGCGAAATGCTTTCTTCTTCAATGTATCGATAAATTTAATGATTCTTGATCGTTTATAGTGTGATGCGGAGATCTGAGCTCTCCATTCAATACCTCTTCTATCCTTTTCAACCACAGATTCATATAAGGTGGTTCCATGGTACCATTCAGTATGCAATTGACTGACAGTTTTTGTAGACGGATCCATAGGCTTCAAACCTTTGTTGGAGTCCAGCAGATCGGAACCGGAACTGCTTGATGGGCGTGTAGTAATGACACACTTACACATTTTCCCGTGGATTTGAGACTTCGTGTGGAGTCATCCATTCATTCTAAACATCTTTGTCAAATATTATGGCAGAGTCTTCTAAGAGATTTGTTTAAAAATTTTACATCCTTTCAACTTGTGAAAATTAGTAAGTTTTGCAACCTTTATAAAATGCCTTATCTATATTAACTCGTTTTCAATTAGAAAATAAATACGGCTCTACAGAAATAATGGAACTACAATTGGAGTCTCTAACCTCCAAGAGGTGCATCAGATAAAGAACTTGTATTCAATCTATTTTAAACTGAAGGTTACCCTGTTCAAGCGTAGAATATATTTTGCAGCACTAAAAATTTTTTCCTCATCTTTGAATAACAATTGTATGTACTATGATGAAAGAAATATTACACAGACCTGTTCCGAATTAACTGTGGATAACAATATTGCCTATTTCTGATTATATACTAACTTTTAGCCGAGATAAAAATCGATTGGTTCTATGAATGTATGGATATTTCCGTTGTATAAAACGGATGAAGTTTTCGTGTTTGGAAGCTCTAAAAATGAAGTAAATAATTTCGATCTCTGTTCGAATGGCAAGAAGGAGAGTGTCATCGTTATTACCTATAGTTGACTCTGATAGCGGCATTTTCATCGATTGAATGAAACAAAACCTTGACCTGATGGTCAGCCAAACCTCGAAACTCAGATCACCACCCCAATTTCATAAGTTAATACCAAAGTACGTCGGTAGAAACATCTCGAATCAGAGCCAGAAATATTCGTACTTGTACAATATATTATGAACTATTTATGAAATTTATTTTTTGGCAGTTAATCTTCTTTGGTAGAAGGCTAATTCTTCACCTTCTAAAATGTAACCATCACATCTACCGGATTGACCTGGTCTGGAAGAGATAGCAGCCAATAATCTCCCACTACCGAATTGATTGTCAACACCGGTCTCGATGGTAGCATTGGAAGCTCTTGATGCTAATTTTCTTTCAACTTTTCTTGATTTGGAAACTTTTTCTTCTTCGTCCTTAGAGTTCTTCTTACCTAAAGTTTGACCGTAGTGATTTTCATACCATTGTCTGAAAGGAGTGGCATCAACTTGAACAATAGCAGCTTTGGTTAAGGTATTAGTTCTAACTAATTCGTTATTTGATGGATGGTAGACCACTCTAGCGATTCTGGTCTTTCTGGAAACCCCTTCAGAGGCCCATGAGAAGTTACCCCCTTCAATTCTAATAGCTCTAAATTTTTGGTTACCTCCTCTAGTTCTCACAGAGTGGATTCTCTTTGGTCCCAATCTAGTACTAGAAGCTTGTCTTCCTAATTCGAACTTTCTCTTTTTTCTGAATTGAGCTCTTTTAGCACCAGTGGCAGCACGTTTATGACGTGAGTCTCTTGAAATACCCATATTAAATGATTATCTATAATAGGTTCTAGCAACAAGTTATAAAAATTTTCCAAATCTTCTCCCGCAGTAACGTTTGAAAAATCCTGTCGTGGGACCCGGTGACGCCACGACAAGCATCGATCGAGTGACTCGTCGAGGGCTCGAGCCCGCATGGTAAATCTTAGTCACGTTTCGAGGCAATTGTCGCGTTGGCGCATCGCGACATTTAAGATGACATCGAGATTGATTTTACCGTCATCTGTAATCTACCATTTACTCTGGGGTATCAGTTGAGGAAGTTCTACGGTAGAGATGGATATCTACGATGAGATAGAAATCGAAGATTTTACCTATGATCCGGAGTTGAAGATTTTTCAGCATCCTTGTCCGTGTGGAGACAGGTTTGCCATTGCGCTAGATGATTTGATTGACGGTGAAGATATAGCTGTGTGTCCTAGTTGCAGTTTGATGGTCAAGGTCATCTTTGGACCGGAGGATCTAGAGGAGTATAAGGAGGAATGAATGGAGTAGGAGAAGATGCAAGAAGAGCAGAAAACCAAAGAAGAAAAGAGTAGGATTCTTCTTCTATAGCTGGACTCAATGAAATATCCAGGTCAAAATCCACCAAGTACATGAATTAGATGTGTTTCAATGTGATGGAAAAACTCGAATATCCTGTCTCAGGATTGAATCTATAAAGTCAGTTCGAGTCAATTTGACACCTTTGAAACTGAAACCGATCAGTTACACTTGACACCTCGAATCCATAAGCTTTACTCAATTTGTCACCTTTGAAACTGAAGTGAAGTAATTGCGCTTGACACTTTGAATCCATAAATTCGAGCCAATTTGTCACCTTTGAAATTGAAGTCAACCAATTACACTTTACGCCTTAATATAGTCAATGCCGGTCCAAACAAAATTCACCGACCTCTAAGTCCGATACCCACCGATTGACTGGCCCCGCTACAGCCCCGCGAACCGACCGGATTTATAAGTCATGATGCCATATTTTTTTTTCAATAAAAGTTAGCAGCAGTCCTCGTCAAAATCTGCCACGAAAACCAAACTATATATACGATGTTAGCTACCGACCCAACTCTCAATTAACTCTGGAATTCCATCTTCAATACATTTTAGTGGACACATCACTGGTTTAAATCCTCAGTTTCATTTTCGCGCAATATTCAACCACTCCCTTTGAACGAATAGATTGTTGGGACTGTTCCTATTACTATTCCAGGCGGATTCTACAATCATAACCACCCTCAAAAACCTCGGTTTTGTGTCATAAACATCTTTGGCTATCAATTAAGTTTTGTATTGTCAAATAATCCCGGTGAAACCTTTTGGATTGACTGAAAACGGCCACAGCGTGCCATAGATCGAGAACTTTGTTGAAACTTTTAGTGGGTTTTGCCCTTTTATCAACACCAGTATATTCATGAGTGGAAACCCTAATCACGGTTCTCGAAGAGGACCGTGGTCCCCGGAGGAAGATCAGAAATTAATGGAGTTAATTTCAATTTATGGGCCAACGAATTGGGTGAGGATTTCTAATAATCTTGTCAGTCGTACACCCAAGCAGTGCAGAGAGCGATATCATCAAAACTTGAAGCCTTCGTTGAACAGAACCCCATCAGTCAGGAAGAAGGTGAATTGATAGAGTCGTTGGTGTTGAAATACGGCAAGAAATGGGCTGAAATATCCAGACATTTGAATGGGAGATCAGATAATGCAATAAAAAATTGGTGGAATGGGGGTGCTTCCAAGAGAAGAAGAGCAAGCTTACAAATGGATAGGATAGTGTCTTATCCGAATCAAATTTCCCCCCAGCAGTCGGGAAAGCAAAATCAATCGCTGCCATCTCAGCCCAAGCAAATGAACAATCAAGTGAACAATCAGATACCAAACCAGGTGGGCAGTCAAATGCCTAACCAGGTATCTCATGTTGCAAATTATGACGACCCCAAACCTATCCACCCATTGCCACCTCCTCTAGGTCAGGTACCTAATGATGTTAAGTTGCCTAATACTTCGTTCCATGGCCAATTTTATGGACAGGCTCCATACGGTTCGCAAGTCTTGGGTCCAGGATCAAATTCTTTACCTCAGACTGCTTCAAATACCCCAAACTCTATTCAGGGAGCTCCTCCATCACAACCTGCTGCTGGATTTCCTCCCCCATCCCAGCCAGCTGCAAAAATCGCATTCAATACGTCAATGTTCAATGATAACAATCAGCAAAATCAGTCGTCTGATTCTATCAGTCCCACGAAAAACGACCACCTACTCAACAATGTTCCACCTCCTCAAAACTCCAATCTCAGATCATCGAGTTTTGATTATACCAATCAATTACCCCCTTTGATTAACAAACGAAGACTATTTGAGGACCTTTCATTGAGAAGACATTCTATCACCAATACAAACTTACAGTCGAACAATGCCACTTTAGGGGGACCAGCGAGTTTTTATACTTCCTCGGTGTCAAACCTGTCTCATCCTAATTTGACTACATTATCAGTCACCTCCAGTACGGGTTATCAAAGCCCATTACTATTTTCCAACTCCAATGTTAATTCTAGGAACAATAGTATCTCTACTACATTTGACTTGAGCTTCAACGGTAGTGGGCCGAATAATTATGGAATTAGCGGCATCAGTGGGATCTACTCAAATAACAATTCGTCTTCCAATTCAAGAAGGTCATCGATTAACCCCGAGTTTTTCCCTAATCCTTTGAAAGACTTGAACACCCATAAGCGAAGCATATCCACTACAAAGTACAACGCAATACCTCCATTACAGTTGAATAACTCCTCGAGCAATGTCAACAATCCTCCTTCAAACAATTTGAATCCCTTGACCCCAATGAACCCTTCTCACAACGTAAACCACCAGACCACCTTGGCACCTCCTCAAGTCACCCCTAGTTCCAACGTTAATGGCAGCGTTCCTACAAGCTCACCTAATATGTCGCCTTCCAATCACAATTTTTCACCAAATAATGTGGGTAACAAAAGTAGTACAGGTACTACCTCCCCAACCAACTCGTTTAAGTCCAATTTATCCAATGTTTTAACAGCTGAAGATGAAAAGGAGACGAAAATATCTGTTTCCAGTTTGATTGATTGATATGTAACATTATCTGTATCTCATACGTCTAGTCTATAGCACATAGTCTATAAATCCATACACTTTTATGTGTCGTTTTCTATACATCGCTAAGATAGAAGATGTGTGAAAGGGTAAGAAGATTAAATCACGCAATTGTTTCAGCCAGATGTCGGTAGGTGTCCATAAGTCGTAGCTAACACTCTGCATTCATCTCGGTATGCCTTCGGTCTTATATGTCTCTATTTGGGGCTAATAGAAACTAATATCTATCTCTGCCGTGTCCCTATTTCTCTTATCTCCTATTTCCTATCTCCTTTTTCCTTTCCCTTTTTCAGGATCTCTTAAATCCCCATAATGTATGCATACCTCTCTATGTTTCTTCCTTACGTATAACCACTCACATCTTAACATATTGTTCAGTATACGCTAGTCTAATTATGTCTGGTGATCTATTCATTTACAACTGTATCTTTCTCTCAGATCAACTTAACTCTCTGCTTTTTCTTTTAGAAGTATCCGGTCTACTTCATCATGTCCTAGTACACCCCACCCCCCTCCTTGATTGTTCAATCCCTAAAAAAACCATATATCTATCACAATCCTCTTATAATGATATCGCGAAATGATAGTACTACCAGTTATAGATGAAGACGTTATAATCTTTGATCTTGACAGTGTGAAGAAGTTGCGAGCGAAAGGAATACTAGGTAAGCTTTCAGGGTCGCTACCTTCGGCACCCCAGCAAAACAATTTCCTCGGATTACCTTTGATTCTAACACCATATGAAGTCCTCTGGCTTGTAGATATGAAGATGGGCAAGTTGATTGACGGGACCAAATTGCCTGTACCCCAGATAATGTCACCAGAGAGACACAAGACGATGGAAAAGCACAAAAAAGGGTCGTACTACTATACCGAATACGGGTATGGTGTTGATGAGTTATCTCTGGACGAAATTTCAGTAGATATATTCAAGAATCAGGTAAATTGGAATTATTACAAGGTTTTTAAGTACCTAAGAGCCCACGGATATTGGCTACTCCCTGGATTGAAGTTTGGTGGCGCTTTTGTGGCTTATCCTGGCGACCCCATGTTGTTTCACAGTCATTTGATTGTCGAACCCATCGAAAACGTCAATTACCTCGACTTCGTAGTTAGCGGGAGGTTGGCTACGGGGGTCAAGAAATTGTTTGTCATTGCCGATTTCGATGACATTGACGTAGAGGAAATTTCTGAAGAGGTCCCATTAGAGGGAAAAACCCCCAAGGTGTTCTCGATAGAATGGGCAGGATTTGGCTAGAGTCACAAAAACTTATACATAACATCTATTTGTCTATGGTACCGTCGAAACTTTCGAAATCATAACCAACGGTGCCATTAAAATTAGCCTTAACGTGTCTATAGTAATCGATATCAGCGTCACCAATTTTCAATTGGTATCTCGCCTCATTCTTCCCCGTTCCATGGTTTCCTGTAGACGACAAAGTAAAAGTTGAAGTACCGTTTTGGAAATTCTGTAGGTCCAAAACTGTGGTTCCATTGTTGGTTACTTCAACTTCTTTTCCACTGACGAGAGAAATGTTGTAAGTAACGTCGTCAACGTTGTCGATAATGTCCAAGTCGAAGATCAAAGGATATTTGTACTTGGTTTTCAAATCGGTAACGGTAACATTTACAACATTATCATCGATAGTCAATTTCTTATCAAATTTAGCATCATAAACATTACTCTGATCGAATCCACCCTTTTTGTAGGCTTGAATGTTGGTAACCGTTCCTGAGGTTTTATAAGTGACATTAGCGTTAATAATTGATCCATTGACTAAATTATAGATGATGTTCGATGTCAAATTGGACTCCACACTATATTTGATAATTTGAGTCAAATCTCCAAAACCAAAGTTCAAAATGGAGTTGGTATCGTCAAAACCGCTATCAAGAATCACCCCACTAGTAGATTCGACTAATGAGTTCTCCCAAACGTGCAAGTTGGCGCTAGTAATCCAGTTGGAGCCAATCTTTCCACTTTCAATTTCCCCATTAGTAACCAGGATTTCCAACTCGTCACCGGGTGACAAGCCAGGGATTAACCCAGTCAAGTCCAATTCGATCGGCTTAAGGTCAAAAGCCGAAGTCGATACCATTGGAGACCATAAGGCAGGGGACAAACCACCGGAAAAAATCACTGGTTCAGGAAGAGCAGCGGAAATAACCTTCCCGTTGTACTTCACCACAACCACTCTGACGGGTCCATGGCCAATCAAATGGATACCGTTACTTGCGTACTTATTGACGTTGACATCTAAAACGTTGCTGTACCAGAATTCTTCCTCAGAGTTCCCTGAAGTAAAAATAGAGAGTTTCAACCTAGTGGAGTTGGGACTTATCTCGGGAATCTGAACAACAAACTTGTCCTGAGGCAAGTAGCTCAATGGGTCACTAGAGTCATCGATTCCTAAACCATAGACTTTGGCAACAGACTTGTCAGATAATACGGAACCAAAAGAACCATCATTTTCATCCTCAACCGAGGAGTCAAAGTAGTAATCAGCAGTTAAGGTGACGTTGAATCCGCCTGTCAATCTGGAGTTTATCAAATTATCCAATTTGAAAACGACGGTACCGTTTTCAGAGAATAACGAGACGTACTCACTCAAATCTTTGGAATACGAAGAATGAACGACTTTACCACCTGGCTCCATAGTGGATGTTCTCCAAAGGTAAACACCATTAATGAGTAAATGTGCTAACCGGTCATATTGAACTCCCAGCGAAGAGGTGTTCAACGTGAGCACCACCTTGTTGAACTTGACGTCTGGTGGGGTATATTTGACAACGGCAGGAACTCCCCAGCTTTGTCCAAAGTAATGATCAACCAAGGTTTGATTGGCCAATGAAGGTCCATACGATGGTCTTACCACTTCAGGGTAAGTCACCTCAAAGATCTCTCTGACAGTGTCGTTGGAAACTTCAGAATTTCCGAAAATACCGTCATTAAGGAAGCGCAAAGGATGAGACAATTGGCCATCACCACCAAATTGACGAAGGTCAAAGTTGAACTTGCAGGTGAGACGATGTGCTGAAAAAAACAACAAGAATCCAATCAACACGGCGGTAATTGAGGTTCTAAAACGGTTGACATAACTGAATGAGTTAGCACTACTCCTCTTGGGAGGTTTTTCACGGACATATCCGTCGTCAGCTAATTTCTCCAGAAACCACTCTTTCTCGGAGCTATAGTCGCCATTGGAATCCTCAGAATCGGAGGTAGCTGCCTCACCAGTAATGGCTCTGGCCTCGCCATACTTGAGCTTGTTAAACAAGTTGAATTCTGTTGCAAGTCTTGTCATAATCAAGGGATTTCGCGATAAGAATTCAAGTTAAATATGGAAATTGAACTGAAATTTGACGAAGAAAACCACTTGCAATAGTTACTTCACTTTAGGAAAGCAAGGGGTGGTATTAGTTTCAATGTTCCAAAGGAAAGTTACTATAAATGAATTAAATACCCCTAATTGAAAAATTAAAGGTTAATTAATTGATAAGGAATACAATTTCGTGCGGAGGCCACTTTATATCACAAGAAAAGTGGCTCCTCGGGGCTCCATAAAACCGGCCAACTCCGATTAAGAGCGCTAATCTCCATGAACAATGCACGAGGCTTGTGAACAAAGGTAGTGGACGAGTCCCCTGGGTATATGGAGGAATATATTCAAAAAGTAGATTGGGACGGATTTTGAGGCGAAAAAGATGGCTTTGGGAGAAACTCAACAGCTTGACGGGCTGTGACATTCCTGGGTGGATGGGTGAAGTATGTAGACTTGGGCTACATACAACCCTAAGTTTCAATATCTAGAAACCTCTCATCCTCCTTTTGTTGGTCTATATAGCTCAATGTTCTATTGAAGTAGGACTTAATTTCGACGTATAACTTAAATTCGTTGTCGTCATTATCCTTTAAATTGTTTGAGTCGATAAGGTTATCTAAATTGGTTTTAATCAACTCAATTAACCTATTGATGTAGTCGGCATTGATTAGCTCATTACCATAGATTTCGAAGATCAAGCATCGATTCAATATCTCGATGAATAGCTTGTTGGAAAGGTATGGGTCAATACAGGAATCGGCGATTCTTAGTGACTTTTGTAGACATTCCAACACCCGTTTATCATCTTTGTATAATGTTGGCGTTATCTCACCATGAGGTTTTAGCGTTGATGTCGTTCCTGACTCTGTAGCTTCTTCTGACTCTTGTTCAGCAGTCGTGGTTGACACTACCTCATTTTCTCCAAGTTCAACTTGATACGGAGAGGCATCTGTCCACCAGAACAAATGACTACAGTTGAACACTGATCTGCATTGATCCTGCTTCTTCAACAATTTGGATCCATACAATGTCACCTTGGTGATTAATGACTGATAATCTTCTTTGGGAAGATTCCTAATGAAGTTTAATTTATTAACAATAGTGACAATCACCTGGTACTGTACCGAATTGTGATTTAACGAATCATGAGGGTTATTAGTTGCATGTACTAGACTACTTGAGCTTCCCTGGCCAAAAATTAGCTTTTCTTCAAAGATGATAAAGATCTTGTTAAACACCTCAAGAGTAAGGTTGGGCAAGTTCAATTCATCACACACCATGGCGAAATTCAAGTACAAATTAACAATCAAGTCAGAATGATAATCTCCATGGTATTCGTACAACTCATCCAAGACAATCGATAAGCTTTTGACATTGTGAATCAATTTGGTATTAAACTTTTCACTTCTACTCGTTTGTATCATTCCTGAGATCTTTATATTATTTAAAATCAACTGAATTGTGGTAGGATAGGTATAAATTATACTAGGAATGCTTTTACTCAAATATTTCTTCTTGATATAGAATAAATGGTTAGTCTTGTTGGAAAAATCTAGTGACTTATGGTTTAGTTTGCTTATAATCTTACAGACCTTATTTTGATTGGATAAAAACTCATTGGTTATTACCTTGTTGTCATTGATTTTGAATGATTTGACCAAACCGACTTTAGTAGATATGTTCAAGTCATTGGATTCTGTAATCAAGATCAACAAATACTTGAAAATGGTATCTATTTCATCAGTCAGATTAATGCTAATTTCTTCAGTAGCAAGTAGTTTGTTAGAAATCTCCAAACAGACGGTCTTTTGGTAGGACTTGCTCGTCAATCTGTCGAATATTTCACTAAAGAATGGCAAATTCAACAAATTGACAACTGAGGGAAAATTCTGAATAGGAATGATGAGTAAGTTTAACCATAATTCTTCCTTGTTGATTTCACTATCGGATTCTTTAGATGGTGGATCCACATACTGATCGAAGTCGTATTTGGTTAAAAATTGATAGATTTCGTTCAAGTTATGATAGTTATCTTTATCAAAGTTCAAAGATAACTTCAAGAAGTTGGTCAATATCGAAGAGTGTTCCGCCAATGAAAGATTCTTATTGACCAAATTCAAGTAAAACTTCCAGAATGTGGCAAATAACGACTTTTGCAAGACATCGAAATCTTCAGGATGGTCGAAATCATTTAAATTGATTTCGTCATCGTTGTAATTTATGAATCTGTCAATCAAAGCGGTAATTAACTCCGATTTGTTCAACATGGGATTCAAATTGACAATGACATCATTCAATAACTCGTCTAAAGTCCTGAAATGAAAATTCACAGGAAATATCTGTATTATAACGTCAATCAAGTAACTCTGAGCCAAAGGGTCTCTGCACTGAATTATCTGCTCAGTTATGGTGGGAAAAATCTTTTTGATATAAAACTCTGAAGAAGTATAGTCTTGACTATGGAAATCATCAATAATCTGGGATAATCGAACCAAATTAGAACCCACCAAAATTTTCAATTCTTTCCGTTCTTTATACCTCAATTCTCTTTCAGAAGAATGGCCCTGATGCTGCAATCTCACCCACAATTTGTTCATTTCAATGAAGTTATTGATCAAGAATTCTACGGTGTTGTTGAATTCATGCTCATTACTGATAGGTAACAAATCCTTGATCTTTTGACTCAAATAGTACCTTAAAAACAACCCTCGTATAGGATTCTGCACCCCTCGACACATCTCAATCATGTCCTTCATGATGGCTTCAGCAGGGGCATCTCCAGTGGAAATGTAACTGGTACCAACTGCGATCATCATATATAATCGGGGAATAATATTGCCACTATATTGCACCAATTCGTACAAATCCGACAAAAAGGAGGTGTCGGTCTTTTTAGCTTTTTTGGATTTGTAACTAGCCACCAAATGGTTGCATAAATACTCCAAGGAGTCGAAAACACTGATATATAACTCATAATATTGTTTAGGGGATAATTGATTTACTCTCAATTCATTCAAAAAGTTCGAACTGTTCTTCAAGGCCACCAACAAATTATTACCGTCCAAGTTCTGTTTCATCAAGTTGGACTGATGAGAGATCGTGGACAAGCAACCTTGTAATACTGACAGGTCCTTATTCATGGGTCGAGAGTTGGTGATTATTCTGCGCGGTCTCTGGTGACGAGTGTTTCAAGAAATCCAACTTCCAGTGATGTCTCGGTGGCCATGAGTATGTAGAGGATAAGACGAGGCAGAGAAAGATATATACAGTGTAGTTTGGAAGTGGTTTGGGCTAAAATTGAAAATGGTTAAATTTGATTTCGATATCACACTATTGTAGCGGGTAAATGGTGATACAGGGAGCAGGAGGTTGTGGAGGTTGTGGATACATGTGGTGATGGAGTACACTGAAGAAAGAACTGGCTCTGAGATTGATATTTTGACTGTCAGTACTAGCACGTGTGTATCAATATCTATAAGAGTTTGTGAAACAATTGAAGTGATTGTAAAGCTTTGAGGATTGAAGGTCTGGAGGAGCTGGAGATGCTATTTTTGGTAGCGTTTTTGAATGGGTGTTAGTGTCTTCAAGGTGGCAACATCTTAAATGCCAGTTGTAGAAAATGTGAGAGAATCTTAAACGTAAGAGAAACTTAGACGTAAGAGAAACTTAAACATGGTAAGACCTGTAATGGAGTATAGAGAGTCGAGTGGCAGTGCCTTGAATGTAGAAGAGCCTTTTATGTGGAACTGTAGTGGAAGTAGCTTACACTTAAGAGAACATTTAACGTAAGAAACAGTAATCTGAACGCAAGAGACAATAACCTGAACGTAAGAGACAATAACCTGAACGCAAGAAACAGTAATCTGAACGCAAGAGACAATAACCTGAACGCAAGAAACAGTAATCTGAACGCAAGAGACAATAACCTGAACGCAAGAAACAGTAATCTGAACGCAAGAGACAATAACCTGAACGTAAGAGACAATTACCTGAAAGTAAAAGAACCTGAACGTAAGATCCTTCAACGAGACAGTACCCTGAACGTAAAAGAACAAAACGGAGTAAATAGCTGAGACCACCTTCGCTCAAGAAAGCTCTGTAGGGATTTGTCTCAACCTTTCGATGTATCAAGTTTATCCCTTCAACAAAGAGGCTTCGTGGAATTGTCCATTATCAGATAACCACTTTCAAAGGTCTGTCTTCCATTGTATCTCCAAAGGACCCATCACATCTAACCGTCTATAACTAAAGCCCAAAACCTCTTAGAAACCATTCTGAGCCATTTGAGATCCTTAATACGAAAATTTGCTCGCAACAGTCCCATTACTCACTAGAGTTCTCCTAATTTATGTCACACCTCTCATCTTTCTGCATCACCAATAAATCTCCTTTAGATACACACAATGGTTTACACCCAAACACCACTTTTTACTACGGTTTCCCGACCAGCTCTAAGAGTGAGAGTTTCCTTATCTCTTGTGTTGCCAATACACTCACCACATTAGGTATAAGCGAAACATTACAGATAGCGGTTACCACCACCAAGTGCCCTATTCTTTGTGTAACGACTTAAAGGTTACTACGAGATGGTAATCATTTTGTATACTTCGCTGTCCAGCCTGTGGTCTTTTATCGTTTGTGGTTGAAAACGGTAAATACTTCTTCAAGAGATGACGTACCGACCCCTGCTGCTGCCGACACCTGCTTCAGGGAACAGCAGCCAGGGATAAATACAATTTTCTTCAACTGTCAACGGCAAGATGGAACTGGAATCTGACGAATGGATGGAACAGGAGGAACAGGAGGGACTATTCCTGGAACAGGAGGGACTATTCCTGGAACAGGAGGAACAGGAGGGACCGGAGGAAACATTGACGGAACAGGAACAGGAGGAAATAGAGAAACTATTGATGGAAATGGAACAGGAGGAATCAGGTCCAAACCGACCACACAACCAGACTCTTGTATCTCTAACACCTGTCGATCCGACCCTAGTCGACTACTTTATCAACTCCAAATCCCTCATTATTGATTCAGGTCCTTTTAGTCCAGACAATTTGAAATCCTTAAGTCGCTATTCAATAGTAACTTTAGTCATAAACTTATTCAGAGCCTTCCGTTCATGTAGAAAGGAGGATCGTGTTTCCAAGTTTCAATCGGTATATCGAATGTTCTTTAGTATTCCACCCATGGTGTATTTTCACCCAATGCAACGTGACAAGCCTTTTGTAACTTCAATACTGCCTAATTTCATGTACAAAATAGAGCCAAAGTTCACCAAATTAACTCCGGAATACTTCACTGACAAATTCAAGAAACTTGATGGTGCCCTCAGTAGGGAAGCTATGGCTATGGACGGTAGCACTCCTAATGGCTGGCCAGATGTTTTTGAAATACTTACCCCACTAATGGCAGATGCAAACACTGCAGCATATGGATCACATACTTGTTATGAAGAAAGTTGGAAAGTAGAATCGGAGTATATTTCACTATTGTTTCCTGAGTTTACAAAGTCTAATGATATAATAACTACCCGAATCCATAACGGAGATTTTTCCTTTGCACCAGACTACGTTTATAAATTGGGAGATCGGGTTGTTTGCTTTGTCCAGTGGATGCCGGGTCGTTTGTATGAGTTTATAAACGATGGTGTTGTCACTAAAAGCTGTAATTCAGGTAAACGTTTGAACAATATCATCAATTTAATGATTGGGTGCAAATTAGATTACGCCTTTTTGTGTGATAAGGGCTATATTGTCTTCCTTAAGCTAAACCTAACGGAACCGATATACTGTCGGGAACCTCCTTATTCTCGTGATCCGGGAGACAAGACTAAAGCTGTAGAAGTTAATTTCGAATATTATGTTGTTGGTCTTGGTGATTTTGGTATTACAGCTCGAGCTCTTTGCGATTCGATATTATACCAAGAAGCCTGCTACGCAAAGGCAGTTATTCTGTTCGAGAAGGCGACGGAACAAGGAATGGAGGTAAACCTAGAAAACAAGTTGGAAGAATTGGGGCTTCCGAGGTCATTCAAGGCTGACAGAGATAACCAACTAGATGGTCTACTCAATAGAGTAATGAAGACGAGAGAAGATGCGTTGAAGGCTTCTGTTGCTAATGCTGACAAACAACTCAAAAGGTTGAAACATTATATCAAACCGAGACCAGCTTTTGAAGGTTTGGACATCAAGTACGTAGTCGCTGATAGCGGTTTTGACCTACTTGAACCAGTAAGGGTTGGATTTTACGATTCCCAGCTTTATAAGTTCCAATTCCGGAAGCTTTCAAACGTATTCAATAGCTGCAAGTTTTCAACTCCACATGCTGACGACGAAGTGATGTTAAAGATATACGATTACAATCAGCTAGAGCCATACGTAGAGTGGAAATGTCGTAAATCTGTTGCTGATGGTACTGGCAGACCTGGTATTTCAGAATTCCTGGCGATGTACAACTATCCTTTGGAGTTTTTCATGTCAGAAGTGGCATGTTTCAGAAAGATTCGGGAATTTCAACAAACTGCTTCTAAAGTGGTTCATGTTCCCGAAATGTACGACTATGGGATATTAATTTACCACCATAACGGGTTTCCGGCAATTGAAGGATTTTATATCTTGCTGTCGTTCATCAAAAGGGAAGAGTTTGAGCGTACTGAAGATGTAAAACAAGCCTTTGATGAGTTACATGAGTTGTTGTCTGACCTTGAAGATATGGAATTATATTACGATGACTTAAGACATGACAACATAGTCTGCAGTGGAGGTCATTGGTATTTGCTAGATTTTTCAAAAGTCTATTGTAAAATCCAGTAAGCCAAGTACTTGAAGAATGGAGGAACGTATGAACCAATAGTAGAAGTTTACTATATGACTGGTCATTTGTTCTGAAAGGTTGGGAAGATCACAAATATGAGAATAAATCATCAAAAAGAAACGATTGGTTATGTCTAATCAGGTTTGTTGTTGGCTTAGTTCGAAGAGAACGGTTTCTGAAAGAGAGTACGATAGCTGGTAACCATGAAAAGACAAGCCTGACCTCAATCTGAAGTTAGATGATGCTGCACCGTTAGATTACATCCCTCCAACACCAAGTCAGTTGGTCAGCAGAGCTCCAGAGTTCGGCTGTCTACGTCTGGGGACATGAAGAAAGACATTTTCAATGACATTAACTGGCAAAATTACACAATACTAGAGTATAGCACCTGTGAAACATTATTCTAAGAAGTGGGAGCTTCTTACGGTGGGTTGACTAATTTAAAGTCTATCAACATCAACCTATTGCTGACAGAGATATATTACAACAAGATTTGAGCAGAATCCAGGAGATGTGGCTGATTAGCATTGAAATCTTTAAAGAAAGTAGTCAGCAAAATTTTTGATTAAACATAACTCGTATGAATACACGGAAGCAAAGGACCCTAGAACTAGTATCTAGTCTAATTTCTTGTTATAAAACCTGTCAAATCATGCATAACCATAGCAGCAATGGCAGCGGAGATCAAGGTAGAAATGGCACCAGAAATGAAGGCAGAAATAATTCCTGCCGAAATGTCCTTTCCTCTACCTGGACAAATTGCATTCAAGACCCCAATGGTGATACCAATGGACCCAAAGTTAGCAAATCCACAACATGCGTAGGTTGCAATCAACGTCCCTCTGTCACTCATTTCCTTGTAAGGAGATTCATTGACTAAAAGGGAGAAGGCCACATATTCATTTTGGATGGTTTTGGTTGCAATCAACCGTGAAACCTTCAAGATCTCATTTCTTGGAGTTCCCAAGAGGAACCCAACAGGATACAACAAGTAGGAAAAGATTAAATCCAAACTCAACTCATTGATATTCCAGTAGTTACCAAACCAAGTCAAAATCCCATTAATTAAAGCCACCAACCCAATAATACACATACACTGAATCATTAAAGTCCCTGCAATTCTTAAACCCAAGGAAGCACCGTTAGCAAACGCCTGCAATACGTTCTGGGGCTTGTCTTCACCTTCATCAGTTTTTGGAAAAATGACTTTTCCACTAGTTAAAGGCTCTTCAGTTTCAGGACATCTTAATTTGGAAACGGCCAATGAACAAGGAATGGACATGACACAAGAAGAAACCAATGCCTGAGGATTAAGCCCCAATCCGATGTAACCCACTAAGACCGACCCTGAAATCGTAGCAAACCCTGCACACATAACTTGGTGGATTTCGGCTTTTGTCAAGTAGGGCAAGAAGTCCTTGATTAAAATAGCACTTTCTCCTTGACCAATGAAGGGAGAGGCTGCAGTGACAATGGCTTCAGCACCACTGACTCTTAAACTCCAAAAGAAGAAGTAGGCGAATTTTCCAATGGCCCATTGAATCACTCCAAAGTAGAACCAGATGTGAACAAAGGCGACGAAGAACGCCACTGCAGGAATAACACCAAAGAAGAACCATGTGAGTTGGGAGATCTCGGGAGTGGTCAAGAACGCCACCCCATCTCTGGCAAAACCCAATAATTCTCTAGCCAAAGTACTGATAAAGTTGAAAATATCGTAACCAGCCTTGGTTCTCAACACGAACAACGCAATGATGAACTGCATCAACATCCCCCCAATAACAGTGTTCCAGTTGATATGTTTTTTACTCTGGGAAGTGGCCCATAAGCAGAAAATGGCGACAATAATACCAAAGAACGACACTGCACGATCTTCTCGTTTGGAATAAGAAGTCTCTGTAGGAACAAAAGTCCCCAACAACACCACCGACACCGTGATGGCAGCCCCAGCCAACAATCTGTGACTTCTTTGGGGGAAAATTTTAGTATAAACAATGTCAGTGGCATAATTCCATGGAATGGCCACCAAGTGTAACAATTGATGTAAGATTCTCCAGTGGAAAGTGATTAATCTCACCATAAGCATTCCCCACAATACCGTGGGGATCAACCATTTGGGTCTATGTTTGTCTTGAATGACTATCGACAACCACCACCCGGTGAAGAACGCCCCAATAATGACATGACAAAGCAACCTGAAATGAGGAATTTTCGACTTGCACCACCGGTAGGACATCACCTTGGGCTTGGAGCCATCCTGGGTGGATTGTGTGTCGTAGTCTTGACTGGAAACCTGCTTTTCCTCGTAATCCCCGGTCTTTTCTATGACGTCGACAGATTTTTCCGGATCACCATATTTTTCTCCATTTATTTTTCCGGACAGCAAATCTGGCTGTTCCACTATGGACTTGTTAGATTTGATGGACTTTACAGGGTCCATGGCGTTGCAGCGGTCTCGAGATAACTAGGAAAGTCTCTTGCTGGTTGAACAACAAATAAATGGCAAAACTAGGAAATATCAAGGGTATTTAACCTAGAAAAGAAAAAAAAAGTCTTATCAAGAGATGAGATTGAAAGGTAAAAAATGCCATTTTGAACCCGCTCTTTTGATTGGAGTAAAATCGCCAATGCACAATTAAGGTTGCACCTGGAGATTGATAACGAATATCTCTTGGTATTGTGGTATTGTTTTATCGATCCCGTAGAGAATCCGTATATATCAAGAGAGGTTTCAGATAAGAAACTGACATAGAACAATCTGGTATACTCACCCAGAGACTCATACTGTACTGGCAATGGCAAGAGGTATCGTCGCCTGCTGTCACTAACCCTCCTAACTATATCTGCCTTGGGTGGTGCTGCAGCCAACGGGATTCCACACGGACAAATGCGATAACAGGAAGTTCCTTCCAACTACAACGACTCGAAATCAACTTCTATCGATGTCTACCTCATCGACAGCCTTCGCCATCTCTCGGTGTCTACAGCATAACTATATCTCGGTATCTGCCTCAACGACAGCCTTCACCGGAGTGATGAGTGGCAAAACTGAAACTGATAACGAAGACGGTGAAACAGAAATTTTGACACGGCATCAAAGCCTCTTATCACAGGACTGGGGCTACAGCCAGAACTGGAGCTAAAATCTCCGGAACAACCCCAAAAATTGTACTGCTTCATCGTTACTGAGTTGCGCTTCGCTCTAGGCTTTCCAGCTGCCGATTGCCCCTTGTTATCCCCTAACTACAACGTCCCTTATCTATTCGCCTGGGGCCAAGGCTCGGTCCACGGCCATCTCTTGGGGAATTTCAGCGCCTTATGAATTTTCTCAGCGGGAGTTCCACGACATAATTCCCGTGTGTGCAGGATCAAATGCAGGACTACGGCGGGACTACGACGACGCATAACGCGACTATAGGCGGCAATGCAGCCTTCGTTGGGACCGGGATTTAGAGAGGGCCTTTCGGGAATTAGAGAGGTGGGAATGGAGTTTAGAGAGGTGTCTATAGATTCTGTTCGATGGAGTCTCGAAGGTGGTCTGGCTTGACCGGAGGCTCCAGTGGCTGGAGAGTGATGTTACCATTTAAACATGACCTGGGCACCCACTGGCCAACGTAGTAGAAGGCTGGAAGAAAAACCTGTATTATTTATACTAATGTAGTACTCCAATGGCTGGAGGTGGTGTGTGCTTATCCTGACACTCCAACGGTTGAAGGGTGGGCCAACCTACTCATGCTTATCATGGGACTCCAAATGACCGTTGGAGTTGCAGTCTGGCGAATATATCTACATCCATCCTTATCCTGAACCCCAATCATTTATACTTATCCTTAGATTCCAATTGGTCAATGGAGTTGATCTCATTGGTCAACCCCATCAATGTCTTTGACAACACTTCGGTGGTGCCTATCAAGGGTCTGATCAATAGCAAGGGCGACGTTTTCAATAAAATTTTGATGGATTCTTCATAGCTATCCAGTTGATTGAAGTTATCGATGAGCTTCAACAATTCGTGTTTGGTGAGGTTGTAGTTCTTATTTATGGAGTTGAAGCTGTAGTTTATCCCTTGTTTGAAGTTCTTGGGCTGGTTGGAATATAGACTCGTCAACTTTTCTTCGTCTATTTCTTCGTCTTCGTATTCTTCGTCACTGAACCTTGATTTATCCATCGCTTTGTCGTCTTCGAAATCGGAATACTTCTTGTTGCTGTTGTAGATATTCGACTCAACCGTTACTGACTTGTTGAGTCTAATAGAATGCTCAAGTAATGACTTATCCTTCTCAGGGGGACTGTCGAATAGTTCATCATCTTCATCTTGGTTGTCGTCATGGTACTTACTGCGTACAGCAGGGTGGGATCGAGGACCCCCCGACTTTCTCGACTTCGATCCTACTCCCCCTAACATTTCTTCTCCTTGTTCTAGGAGATTTTGAGTCCCATTGGTAAGTCTATAGCCCAATCTAAGCAACTCAAAGGCGGTGATCTTTAAAAACTTCTTACTCTCCCGATTCATCTTCTTATAGTAGTTTTCGTCGTTTACCGGCACTAGAACTAAATCCTTGAACGACCCAGATATACTGATGAAGGGTTTGAATAATTCTATACCATTGAAAAGATTAATCAACTGGGTGTTTTGAATATTTGGTAGCCAATGTTCAAACAACTTCACAAAAAGTTGGTCAATGCCTTTTACACCATAAATCTTGATCGAGTTCAAGGTTATACCTAATCCGCTGATATTGATGAGATTCAATAATTGATTGATTTCTCCGTTTTTTAAACCCATCAAGTTGATTTTCTTCGGCTTGTAGTCGATTTTGAATTTGAAATCACTGCCTATTATGAACTTTTTGATATAGATATCCTCATCTATTTTTGGCACATTGAATCTATTGTCGTTAAATTTGAAAAATCTCGTCATGAACTCATTGGTATCCTGATCAATGAATAATCTAACAGGAAGTAGAGCTACCTTGATTATAGTTTCGTTGTAGTTCAAGTTCGTCGGAGACCTCAAGCTGGTGATATTTAATTTGATCATATTCTTACCAATCTCCTTCTCTCCAATACTGTTCATGTAACTTAAATATTTATTCCAGGTGGAGTTGATCAAGTTATCATAAATTGTAACAAGATCAACAATTACTTCTATCTCGTTAATAACTTCATAATCAGTTTCATCATCTTTGAAGCAATCGTCGGTTGGATCCCTTAAGCTCAATATATTACAGTTGATCTCCACTGACTTCAATTCGATTAACGTCTTATATCTAGTAGATCGCCGTAGTTTCAAGTCTTTATATCCATTGCTAGTTGTTTCTTCCTCGTTGACTTGTTTGTTGATATTATTTGTTAAATCATTAGGATCGATACCTTTAGGGAAAGTAACATGAATGGATTGAAATAGAGTCTGTTCAATCACTTCCAAATCTTCATCTTCCGAAACTGGATTATTCTGAGATTCAATTTTCGAGTCATTTTCAACCTTTTTGACTGCTCCTCTTATGACTTTTCTAGTTTCTTTCCAATCATAGCCATCATACATATATAAATTCAATTTTCCAATATTCAAGTTGATGCTTACAGGGTTGATGTTCATTGATTGATCGTTAAGAACTTTATTGAAGTAATCATTATCAAATTTCAAGCCGTCTTCGTTGTTATTATCGCCAACAGTTGGCAACCGCTTACGATCAACTTCCAAATTGTCAAAAGTATTTCCATCAACTTCTAAATCAGCAATATCCTCAACCAAATCTTTATAATCATCAACCACTTCGAAGTTGTCACTCTCTGCATTGTTACTATATTGGCCCATGGGCTTGAACCTGGCGGATTTCGAAAAGTCTAACTCCTCAATATCATTCAAAATATTGATTGTTTTGTTTAATTGAGTTTTGAACTTATCCTCATCGTTTAACACGAGTGGAATCTTCAAATCATTGATTAGTTGAATTAAAGTATAAAATGAATCACCGCAAGCTTCCACGTTAACCTCATCCATGTTCACCTTAACATCAAATTTGGATAGTTTGTTGTAGTTATTCACTCTACCAATCAATTGCTTCTCATTCAAGTTGTAAGTTATGCCTATGTGTAAGTTGTTGATACTACCAACTACTAAAAACCCCTGGGCTGTCAAGTATTCCACTAGTGGAAATGGCTTCTTCTTATTCTGAATACAACTAATATCATCAATCAACATTATCGTCAAGTCTCTGATAGTTGATTTAGCATAAAATTGGTCACCAACAATCAAATCACTGTACATTTTGGTGATAACTAGAAGGAGCTTACATTGCAATTGATAAGGAACAATTCCAATAATGCAGTTTACGAATTGGAATCTTATATTGTTATTAGCTCCGCTTGTAGCAGCTTTTTGTATTGTCCCTTCCTCAATTAATTCTTCGCCAGGAAGTGGATCCTCTGACTCAAAACTGGAGAATAGCTTTTGCCAATAAGTGTAATAATCAATCATTACGTTGAAGAATTTAACTTCAAACCCACCAGGGGATATCGCCCCCATTGCCATAGCTTCGTCAGGCTTATTGAAGAAATTGTAAATGATTTTTTCTACGGTATTACTGAAGAATCTATCACATTTCAATCTCTGAACAAACCAATAACAATCTCCGTTTAATTTGTAGACTTGAAAGTTACTGACGTGACCTATCAACTTACCGAAACTTGCCACATTCACAATGTTGATTCCAATTTCATCAATCTTGAGTCTGTAATCGCAGGTAAATTTATTTATCCTAATCATCCGTTTCCTCAGTCGTTTGGGATTATAGATCGAAGATTGAATTGATCCCGACGTGGTAAACTGTCGGAGAGACTTGTCATGAGCCTTTGAATTCAAACTATCATTGACATCTCTGCCCAATCTCTTTAAGTTCTTAACGATACTTATCAAATCGTGGAAGGCAAGGTTGAATTCAACCTTGGCTATTTTGAAATTATTGGAGCTATTCATATTGACTAGTTTTTGGTTGTTACTCATATAAGCCTTGAAGTTATTCAATTTAGGGGAATAGCTAATGTTCTCTATAGCTCCAATATTGATAGATTGCTCATTTTGTGTCATATCAATGGAGATTTTCTGACATTTGAGCCCATGATGTAACAAATTGAATGAAATGGGTAATATCCTAGCACTAAGTGTACATCCAACCAAGTTTAAAGCAACACAAATGAGGGAGCTTTGAAAAACAATTTGTGAATCTGACGAGGCTTCAGGTTTAGCAACTTTTCCTAGCTGCCTATAGGAATCAAAAGTGTTCATTAATCCATTAAACAGACTGGAAATGATGTTAATGACTTCCATCAAATGTAGAAACTCCCCAATCACTAAGGCATTCAAACTAATGGTACATTTCTTTGACAATAATACGGTTATTTCACTTCCTTTAAAATCACTGGAGATCTTGCTGAACTTCTCAAACCTTATATCAGCTTTGGCTGGCTCATCTTCATTATCGTCGGAGTTTTCAAAACTGAGAATCTCCGACTCCACCCCACGAACAGTTTGAAAGACTTTGAATGTTTCAATTCCACCGTAGATAAGATTTTCGTGCTTTTGTTTGATATTGAAATTGTGTAGGTTGATGTATAAGTTATTACTGGGAGCTGCAAATTTACCATCAGAGTGGATGGCCGAAGTCACGCTAATGATGATGTTGGAGATATGCAATTTATTGAAAAGTTGGCGCTGGTCATCGGAATCGTCGATGATTTCGTCGTCTGTTTCATATTGAGGGAAGGCCGAAGAAGCTGCAGTAGTGGAGGCAGTACCTTGCCTTCGCTTTTGGTACATTTTAAGCTTCAAACCCCGGGAAATTCCATTAATGATGGACAACACCGTAGGAGCTAAAGGATGACATGCAATGACAATTTCATTAATTATGATAGACAAATCGGATATTGTGCTCAAGCCTTCAAATTCAATATCAAACTCGTTTATGTACATGATGATATTGTCTGAAATACCCTGATCTCCAGCGGTGGAATTGGATTGTTTGAATGATTGGGACGCCGCACTCATGTATATGGAGCTTGCTTCTTCATGAGTGAATACCATACTATCCATCAAAGACTGATCAACATATTCGTCGTCTTTGTCATCTTCTTTATCGTCGTCGGAGTCTTCTGAATTATCACTTCCTTCTTGGCTGGGTTCTTTTTCCACTTCTTCATCATTTGTACTTGCATCTTCCTCCTTTTCAGTTTCATGGGTGCCAGGAAACACCTCCGGCTTCAAACATACAACTTTGACCCCCTTGACATTCGCAGAACGGGTTCCGTTTACAGTGTTTAGCGTTATTTCGTCAATTTTGATCATCAAGTCCGTCAATTCCGATACCAACTTTATATTTACATTGTTGGCTTTAACCAGTAGCCGCAGCAACGCCATCTCCACCGCTCTTTGCATGACGCCGCCCAATGCTGACGGTCTGCGAGGGATAGAATGTGGTTTTTCGTCGTCATCGTCGTCAACGTCAACATTATCGTCAGTGGCAGTAGCGTCATTGAAATCCTCAGCGTCCACCATGATGGTGTTGGCCAAATCAGCCGTACTCTGGAATAACTGATTCTGGACGCTTTTGGTCAAGTCCTCATTCAAATCTAGACTAGGCGCTATTACTATGTCTACATTATTGGCTTCAATATTCACCCCTCCCATTACCCCTCCTGTCAACTCTAAGCTTCCTACTTGACCATACCGTAGATTGCATCCCGGCAACCTTCCGACCTTCTCAGGGTCTATGGAAACATCTTTTAAATGGATATTATTTAGCGACACTTCCTCCAAATTAGGAAGATCAATTTCGGAAAATAACGATAGCTGCTGCAACACATATAGCAATAGCCGCTTCTGGATATTCTGAGGTAGCCACTGGGGACTCATTCTCTGCGGATTCTCCCCTAGATCTCGTTATATATCGACCTAAATTGCCGTTATCCTTATAATTGTGGATTTTAATGATTAGATAAAGATGCGAATTTCCTGCAGAAACCCGGAGAATTGCCATGAAACGTTGAGATAAGAGGGGCGTTGGAGGGGCAACGAGGACTGGTATGAAGTGGAGAGGTTGGGAAGATAATGGTAACGCAGGGGCGGAAGTTTGGTGAAAAAACGGAAAAGTTTAGGCGGTTGATATGGATTTTAGGAGTCTGTGAAGGTTGAGGGTCTGACAACGGTCTAAGGGTCTGGGGTCATTTTGAGGATCATAATGAGGGTCTGGAACCGTTTAGGGTTGGATAGCAGACTAATATGTATGTTTCTTGAAGAATACGAGACCAGGAGATGTTTTGACTAGTTCTATTAAATGTAAACATCCTCCGGTATAACAGAACCATGAAGACTACTGGCTACGTATATCTGTAGATTACCACCACTAGAGATCCTAGTAACCTTAATTGGACCCAACTTTTAGATATTTCAGTTCTATAACTCAGTTTTCGACTATTTAAATTCCCAATGGCTCTTATTGACCTGACTTTGACTTGAAGCTTCAGTTCCATAAATTGAAATTAAGATTCAAACCCCCTCTTATTGAACCTTAACAACTCTTATTCTATAAAGACACTTTCAAGAATTTAAACTCCCCATGTTCCTGGTGAGCCTAATCTTGACCTGAAGCTTCAGTTCCACAAATTAAACTAAAAGATTTGAACTCCCTCAACCAATTTTATAAAACGACTTGACCATCAAACTAATGTGCCAAATGGTGTAGGTTCCCAGTCATCGTGAAGATCAAATAGATAATGCTGTACCTCGACCTTTTGCTTCTTCGCCGCTGGCTCAGGGGATTCAGAGAGAATCGACTCAAGTGATTGTACCTGTTCAAACTGTTTGAGGTTATGTGACTTCTGTAGTGATTTAATTGTGGCTGAAATATTCGAAGCAATGTCCTGAGGAAATTGAATCGACTGTAGCTTTTCAAACACCAGTAGTTTGATATCGAGGTTTGCAATTGCATCTAATTGTTGAAGTATCACCCCTAGGAAGTTGGGCAGAATGAAGGGCGGTGGAAGTCTTTGTTTCTGGGCTACTTGTTTGTAATTCACCTCATTGAAGTCCCTTATCAATTGTATTATCCAGAATACAGCTTGAGGGCTTTGCAGTTCTTCCAATTGGAACCCCAATTTCATGTTGATTTTCATCTCTACAGTAGTTTGGCAACCAAACACGTTGATCAAGTATTTGAGCAAGTCAAGTTTGAATACCGGTCCTAATTCTTCCAAAAGAGGACCATACAACTTCTGCAACAACTGGCAGTACTTTTCATTGTAATCTCGAGATCGAATAAGGAAGTCTCTGAACACCAAAACCTCTATCAAAGCACCATTACCATGATTTTCAACGACTCTTTTTATCGCTTTGATGGCTCTCCAATACTTAAGTCCCGAGTCGGTGGAATTGCCGAATTTGAATACATAGTCGATATTCTGCTTTCTGACTTTTTTGAACAGTTTCAAGTTATTGACCAAAGGGGTCTCGAGGCGAGTAAACTCCTCTATCTTCACTGCAGCCAAATCCATATCCTTCTGGAGTAAATCCTCACTTTCAGCCTCGTCATCGCTGTCTAGATCATCGATTTTAGTCCAGTAATTTTGATATAGCCAATTTAACGCATGCTTAACAGCTATACGAAGCATAACCAAGCTAGGCAACTTCTCATGCGTCGCCATATGTCGTAATTCCACAAAGAAACTAGGGACATTCATCGATTTGGCAAGTTGATATAATGGAATTGCATAATTAGATTGCTGGAGGGAGTCAAGTAAGCCATTAACAAAGCGAATTACCGCCATGGAATACGACAATTGTAGCATATCAGAGTCATATATCTTACTGCCATCCCCTTGACCATCGAAATCGGGATCAGCCAAGCAAGCCGAAGTTAGGAACGACGTGGACTCAATGCAATGAGGTAGTTTTCCTCGGGAATTTATTGCCTTCACCTTGTCGATGGCCCGCCGTCTATAATCACGAGTTTCATTGAAGTTGTAAAACCAATCTTTTAGCACCTGTAGCTCCTCTATCGACCTGTAAGCCACAATAGACGGCTGTCTTTTGAACCGATTGACTTCGTTCATAAGTTTAAGACAACGCGGATGATGAAGACACGACATCTATTGATATATAAATCCGTGCACCGGGTCGAATTCTTCCTTTGGACTTCTGTTTCTGTGAAGGGTCGATTCCGGGCTGTGACGGTGTGTACCGGGACCCGACGTCACTGCAGTTGTATGAACCCGTTACGACATTTAACACCTCTGTTTTTATGTCCTAGAGCTCTTTTCTCTAGCATTTATCTGATTTCAGATAGTACAAATTATTGTAGTTGTGAATGGTTTTATAGTGAAAATGAAGACCGGGAGGAAAGGGTAAAGAGGGGAAGAATAAAGGAAATGTTGAGTCTGATCTGCAATTCACGGTAGATTCCGAAAGAAACCCCACTCTTAGAGAACACCTGAGATGTATCATTTATGAAGTGTATTTGAAATTAGAGAAGACCTGAGATGTATCATTTAGGCGAAATGAAGTGGAATTGAAATTAAAGAAGACCTGAGATGTGACATGTAGGCAAAGTGGAATGAAATAGGTTCTAATAAGTTGTAATTGTATGACGAGGACCGGTCCTTTTCTATCGAATTGTGGAAGGTGCATCCTTTCTCTCTACTTGTTCCTCTTCACGAGCATTGAACCTTCTGGGTCTCTTGGGGCTTCTCATGATACTCTCCAACCTTCGTAACACGATTCTACTTTTGCTCCCAATGAATGATGTAGAACTAGAGAGTAAACACAGACAATGACTTCAAAAGAGATGTGATAAGACAATTAATCTATTATAGTCATTAATGTAAAAAGAGTAATCTACCACAATATATAACCCAAGTTTGATGTAAAGAGGGTTTGGTATAATGCAAAGAGGGCCATCATGAGTATAACTGACCAAGTAATTGCTTCTGTTCGAAAGATAGTATTCTCTTTTTCTTGGGCTTCGTCGGCAACATATCGGGACGGTTGCTGCTGTCAACGGAGTTATCACTTCCATAATAACTGGTTTCCAATTCGAACGAAGTGCTTGAAGTATTCACCAAAAGCGTGCTCTCGTCAGTGACATCGTCATCGGCTGCTTGGTGACCAATATAAGGAAACTTCAGGTGCAAAATATAGTCGTCTTCACTTTTGATGGAAGGGAAATGGTTTGGAGCAGTATTACTACCTAGTGCACTGTCCCAGCTTATGAGCACCACTCCTATTAAAACACCCATTAATCCCACCAAAACCCACATTAGTTGCCCAATAGTCATCCGGTGATTCGTAATCAAAGAATTGAAGATTAATTCGTTCATCAAGTTCATCAAATTGTACACCAAAAAGCACAATGGATACAAAATCGATGTGGATATCTGAGAGAGTCCCAAATTAAATGCTGTCAACTGGAATCCCACAATCAGAAACATCACAAGTAGCAATAGATAAGGCGTGACATTGGTGGAAGTCAAAATCTTCCCAAGACTATGCTTCTCGTTCAATATCGTCTCCACCACCACGTCAATGATGGATTTGGCAAACAAAAATGTATGTGCAGTCAAGGTTCCAGAAATCAAACCAAAATTGATCCCTTTGACGAATTTGAGTCTGTTTAAATATCGTGTCACCGACTTACGTTGTCGCTGCTTCTTTGAGAGTCCTTCTTTTAGTCTGTTTCGCTTCAAGGAAATGGTTAAATTGGCTAGTAGTAGGATGCCAATAAAGATAAAGGTCAAGATGAACCAGCAAAGGAATCCCGGGGACAAAAGTTTGGCTAATATCAAATTGAATTTTTTGTCACTATCAATAGGATCTGGAGGTGGTTCCACAGGAGTGGCATTGCCATTATAAGCAATGATAAATGCTCCATTGGCAATAATAAAGGTGCCAAACCCCAACTTAAATGTGAATTTCTCCCCCGGAAGCAACAAACAACTCAACAAACTATTGAATATCAACCCAATACTTTGTAATGGCGATAGTATGATCAAGGGTAGGGTGGTTATTTGAATCAACGACCCCAAAACATTGGCTATAATGAAAAGGAAAAACCCTAATAACCACATATTTCGTTTATATTTTTGGTGTATATGATGCAAAGAGTCATGACCTTCGGAAGAATGAATGGGGAGAAGATGTGATCTTCGCTGTAGGGTTATTCCCAACGATTGTATGGCCGACGATACCACGGCAACAAAACATCCCAATAGGATTTGAGAACGAGATCCCGACCCCACGGACATAAATGGATAGTAAATACTCGGGATTGTTGTTAGTACCAGTTGAGTGAATATTCCTTCAACCTCTCGAAGAATTACGTGACTTGACACGAATTTTAAGTTTTAAATGACAGTTTCTGACACAAATGCCGTCCCTGAGTGATGCAAAACAAAATGGTTCCTGAGAAAAGACCCAGATTTCGCGTACAACAGTCCCTGGAGCGAGGCGTTGAGGGAGGTTACAGCGAGAAGTTGGCGAGCGACGTTAGCGAGAGAAGTTACAGCGAGAAGTTGGCGACGAAAGCATAATTGGAACGAGAACGAGAGGAAAACGGGACATAAGGAGGATACGAAACGGAAGAAGTCTCATATATTACGACCAGGAGATCAAGTATTACGACTAGGGGGTTAAATACCAAATCTAGCAGGTTAAGTATCACGACTAGGAGGTTAAATATCACGACTGGTAGATTAAATAATACGACTAGGAGGTTAAATATTACGTCAAGCAGGTTAAATAATACGACTAGTAAGTTAAATAATACCACAAGCAGGTTAAATTTCACGACTAGGAGGTTAAATATCACCTCAAAGTCTAACCTGTCAAATACCACGTCACACAAGTTCAATAGTCAAATATCACGTAAAAGTCCAAGGTAAAAAGTCAAACAAAGTGTCTAAGTTCAGTACCGAAATGGACGACATGGAATCCCACATCCTCAAACTCAACGCCCACTTCAATGAAAAAACTCTAGACAGCCTCATTCAAGGATTAGACGAACTCGAGACCCTATTGGAGTCGATTGTACCCCAGATAGACAGCCAACGACATCTGACAGTCAAATCAGGTAAAGTTGCAAAATTCATAAAGCTACAAGACAACTTCCGCTTCAACATCGCCCACTATCTCGCAGGATGCCACGACGTGCTCTACAGCCATCTCGAGGAGTTAGATCCCACGTCAATCTATAAATTTACTAGACTACTACAAGGCATCCTATTGATCCATCCGCCATCTAGAACGATTTTCAACAACAGCCACGAAATGACCAAAGTATTGAAATTTATCACCGTGGACAACTCCGACGTCAACATCTCCTTCATATCGCTTCTATTGCATATTTTGTTGAAAGATTTGCAGAATTTTAGAGTATTTGAAAGCTGTAACGGATGTTCAATCATCATCAAAAAATTGAACTTATCCGACTTCCAATTGGCCCCGAATCCCTCAACTGTTTCCAGCTCTGACCTCCAACAAGTACTAAACTTCAAAATCATCGAGTTCCTCATATTCTACCTCAATGAAGAGGAAAACTTCGATTTCGACGACATAAAGACCGTCAAACAAAAGTCTGACTTCTTCCGACTGGAATTCCCCGAAATCGACACCTTAATCCAGTCTCTTAATGATTTGAAAAACATAAAGTAAACGTTGATGCGCGAGACTTAAATATAAATAATCCTGTAAATGCATACCTATATGGAATATCTCCAGAAATGCTACTATAAGGCGACGGGCTGGCAAGACGACAACATCTTCGCCAATATAGCGTCCAGCAGCCAGTCGATTCTAGACTTCTCCATCCCCAATGGGGGGAAAATTGATATAGCTTCAAAAACCACTGATCATCTGGCTTCCAACTTTACTTTATCGAACTTCAACGTTATAAGCGGCTCGTTGGCGTATTTATACAGCTCTTTGCCGCTAAAGAATACCCTAGGCACCAAAAATATCTCCCTCCAGGAAGCCATCTCGGGATTCAATGTTGTTGAGCCTTCAGTGGGCAAGAACGGTGTTGGAGAAAATCTAAAAACGTATGGCAGCAGAAATTTGTTGTTGTACGGAAGAATGTATTTCCCCGGATCGGTGTTGGAGTCGATGATGATAAAGCAGTTGTCGCCGCAAACCCAATTGCTCGTGAAATGCAGAAGTAATCCCCATTTGCCCAAAAATGACGTAATGATGGTTTATTTGCAGACCAACACCGCCAAATTCTCCCGAGAGTTCATATATTCCAACAACGAGGCATTATTGGGGTTCCGGTGCTTATACAACTTTGGCAGCGATGCATCTAATAACCCCTTGATCCGAAACTTCAAAAAGCGAACCAACGACAATAACCTTCCCATAATCCCCAAATTGGACAACTCCATGGTGTCCATAGGCACCGAAGTATGGTACGCTGCATTGACCATGAGCCCGGGCATAACCACTGCGTTCAGGTATTCTACGAGGTCCACCACGACGGGAAAACCCTTGACCATGACTATAGCCTGCAACCCTATTTTGGGGGAAATGTCTTCCACCTACACCATAAAAACCTCCATGGCTTCCAGTTTCAGCTCCAGATACGATTTTAATCTTTATTCCTACAGTAGCAATCTTTCTTTGGGCTTGGAGCTATACAATAACAGCAAGAACTCCGTTCAATCAGGAGAAATAATCAAACCAACTCCTCCTTTGCATGAAAAATCTCTCCTATTCAAACCTGGCGATCTCCAGGATGGGGAACCATTATCCCTCGACCCCATTCACCGTCATATGGCTGCCCGAGATCATTCCCATATTCACTCCCACAATGTTCAACCCAATCCCTCGGTGTTGTCTACCTTCCAGGACTTGGTCAACGAAAGCGGATATTCCAGCGTTGTCAAGGTGTCCACCAGCTTGGGCGACAGAGTGTTGAAGCTCTTATGGGAAGGAAGATGCAAGGATTTCCTAATTAGTGCAGGGACGAAAATCTCCATTAACGAGTTGACAAACCAGCCGGAATTCTCCAAATTCGGCATCTCGTTATCTTATGCCAGTTAATGAATGTCATGACCTCCCACCCTGTCTCTGCTGTTCCCCAGACTATGTCCGTGTACTATCGCCGAAATATGATCTATCACCACATTACCCGGACATTTCCCAAACGAGCGGAAAAAAATTTCATCGACTTTTCAACCTTTTGATACCTGTAGCATGAATAATCAGGAGCTATATCGCCTATTTAGAGGGTCGAGGCTCGCACAGGTGGCCAAACCATTAAATAAGTCTTTACGAGGAAACGCTGTGGCCCCTACTCATCAAGTAATCTACACTCCTAAAAGTAGTGCTCGTATATCCAACTACGGAATCAAAACAGCGTTGCCCAAGAAGTTCGGAAGTAGTCACATCGTATATAATGACATAGACAACAAGGGTGGGATTCCGGATATTGAGAAATTTTCTGGAACTTATTACCAACGGAAACGGTTTCAAGAATTGGGGTTACCGGTGAATACAGAAGCTGCTGATAGTCCGTTGTTTCCTCACGAGTCCAATAAAACGGTCCAGCTGGTGAAATCCAACGACGAGAAAGTTGCTTTGCTTAGCTATGCTTTCAACACTACCCCTAGCTCATTCAAGCAAATTAAAAAGATTTTGGGCAAGAATCCAAAGCTTTATAGAGAGTTTCAAAAGTTCTTGGTGAAAGAATACCCCAATGTGGTTCTTTCCAACTCCACATTCAACATCAAGCAGAAGGTGCACGAGTTTTTATCGTTATCCAACGTCAAGAGGGCGAAATATCAGTTTTTAAACGATACTTCTGGCAGAATTGAAGGTACGGGTGGATTGTCGTATCTTTTGAAAGGCAGAATTCTCAACACTCCTAATGGATTCAAGACAGGTTCTATTGCCCCCGGAAGGATAGTTGACTTGAAGGAAGCAGCTATTGGTGGTTTTATTGCCAACGTCACATCTCAACACGGGTTACAGAAGAACTACATTCTGAATTACCCCGGTAAGCACCAGCGACAATTTGTCTTGCCTTTCAGAGTGACTCAAGCTGAAGTTGGGGACTCTGGAAAGGTGAAAGTTGATGCCCAAACCGTGTTGGCAGGGAAATTCGCCAACGAAAATGACGACCCATCCATGTACGAGGCAGATTACTCTGCTGCTTCTCAAAACAGATCCAAAGACTTACAACAGTTTTCTAGTCTTTTAAGCATTATTAAGGATTCTTCTGAGGAGGAAAGCAAACGGTAGATAGAGTAGGTAGTTCTTGTAAATAAAAGTTCAGAATGAGTCTGTAATAGTTCACTGAAGTGATACTTGTTGTTAAAGGGGAATGAGTGGAATTTTGATCTTTATAGACTTTAGTAGTATTTCAGTAGAGACTTGAAAGTAGAAACGTTTGTTTTCGGTAAATAACGGGCAACAGTCATATAGAGTCTTCAGTATTTGTTGAAACTTTCATTACAACTTCTAAAATACAAATCAGTTTGAGGGTGTTAAACCTTTCCATCACTGCTGGGACGCTTGCGACATTGATGAGGATAACGGTTGGCCAATATTAAGAATCTTCCTCTTCTTTGCGGCACCACCACTTCCCATGGAGCTATATACCAACCCAGTCAATTTTCGTTCTTCATTGACTAGATCACTCCTAACACTCTCAGCTAGTTTTTCATCCAATTTTCCATCCACCTGATACCAGAGATAGAAGCTTGAGGACCTTGTGCCTTTAGAAATTATATTTGACATGAAATCTCTCGCTTCGTCAGCATTCACAACACTATTAGTAATGATGGGGACGAATTTGACTGGAATATCATGTAACACAAACGATACGGGGGTATATCTCAACTCTGGTTCTTCGGGAAGAGTCAACTCCTTTTCGATTCTGGGAGCAGACTTTTTCTTCTTAGGTGGAGGAGCTCTTTTTCTTCTGGTACGGAACCTCACTTCTGGTTCTTCCTTGATTTCCTCTTCTTCTACTTCGGGAGAAGGTTCTAGTTTTCCTTCATCGATCAACTTTTGCTTCTCTTCTTCTTTTTTCTTCAATTCCTCCTGCTCACGGAGTTTCTTATCCTTCTCTTCCATGGCTTTATTATACTCTCCCAACTTCTTATTATAGTCGTCCAATTCTTGTTGGTTGTGGATCCAGAGAAAACTTATCAAAATATCTCTCTCCTCACCGGAATTTTGTGAAGGTAGCACTTCTGTGATGGCGTATCGAGGGATTCTGTATCTGACATTAGCATTGTCTACGAATTCAAATAATAGTGTAGCATTGAGAAGATACTTTTCTTGAAACGCTGTTAACCTTTGGTCTCTGCCGAAAGTTGAGGTGAACATTGTACTGTCTCTGATTTGCCTCAACTCTTTGATTAACCGTTTGACTCTCAATGGCTGAAAGGGATCGATCTGAAACCCTGGTAATAAGAACGGATGAGGGGGAGGACCCATTTCTCGGGCTCGTGCAACATATCCTTGAAACATGTGATATTGTTCAGTGGATTGGGTTCCTGCTGAAACCACATCTATCAATTGAGATAATATGGGGTCGATTTTGGCTATAGCACGTAAATTCTGAATCATAGTTTGGTTTATCGGTGATTCCAAATCAGAGGGATCGTACTTTTTGCGCTTGGGAGGCTGGATTGAGCTCGAAGTATCTAGCGTGGAGGTTTCAGGAGTGTTTTGAGCAGGCTGGCCCATTGGAGACAGTTCTCTGGTGCTATCGGTTTCTTTGGAAGGTCCCACCGAGGGATTTTTGGGGATAACAGCTTCATTAACGTTTTCAGAAATGTCGTCAATCTTGGAAGTATCCACACCCCCAGGAACTCCATCATTAGCAGGGGCGTCGTCATCGCCAGGATCATTTCCAGAGAGAGCTTTATTAGGAGTTTTCTCCAAAGACCCGTCATCCGCAGGAATCAGACCATCAGCCACGCCGTCACCATCCTTAGTCGCCGGGGATACCGCAGCATCTTCCTTTGGCGCAGCATCGGCAGTTTCAGCAGCAGACGCTCCAAGATTACCAGCTATTGACATAACCTTAAGTTCGGGATTCTCTTCCTCTTTCTTCTCCGACCGTTCATCTTTTACAATAAACAATCGGATTTCAAAACTGTGGGGACCAATAGTCAACCCACAATCAGTCAACTTGACCATGACATCTCTAGCATTGATTTCAGTACCCAAAACAGGTTTTCTGTGAATATTCGCCGCTTGGTCACTATGTATCTTTTTCGAGTAAAGACTCTGTTTCACCCAATACAACTGAAACATGGGCGCCATCGTGATGTAGTTATTCCTCGAATTCATCAACGATCGGTACAAGATTCCCGAATCTTTCACCGTTAGCGGGTTTTTCAACACTTCCTCGTATTTTCCGTACGGCGGCTCGTTATACGACACAGGAAGTCCTGCCACCTTATCAAACGGTCTAACAATGGACCTGGAGATCGCCGCCTGTTCCTTCTCGATCTCCTCTCTTTTGGCGGTGGTGATTCTTCGTCTTATTCTAGGCGCCATTATACTTCTTCTACAAAATTTGGCGCGGAAGAATCTCTAGATTTATATATTTTATATAGTACTATATCTTCTCTTCTAGGGCCTCTAGACCCAAATTGAACAATTTGATGATGTTGTCCAACTCGCTGACCACCTTAGACCTGGGGGTTGCATCAGAGAACATTTCGTTGTTGATATTGGGGATGTTGGGGAACTTATTGCGGTGGAAACTTGAGGGGGACACCGTAGAACCTAGCTGTTTGGGAATGGATAAGCTGTTGGGAATATGAATAGAAGGGGCTGTCATTTTTCGCTGAGGTAAATGTGATCTTGTGGCGGTGGACAAAGAAGCTGCTCGTTCTCTGAATTGGGGGGTAGTTACTTTTTCATCTTTGTCCATTGAAGAGTTGGTGATGGAGGAACTTCCAGTATGGGGGCCGTCAGATATGAACGAGTCCTTTTCTGCGACCGGAGTCATAGAAAGACCCCCTGCATGGGCGGGCTTAACTCCAAATTGGTTGATTTCTGGCTCCTCGAGGAGAATATTGTTAGTCAACATCGCGAGGGAGCTGGAGTTGTTGGGAGTGGGCATTTGGATGTGAAGGCCTGGTCGATGCTTCATTTTAGCTCCAGAATTGGTAGTGGTGGCAGGATTTTTGCTGGAAGTGGTGACTTCAGGAGCAGTTGTAGTCGTAGCGTTTGCGTTGTTACTGTGATTGATTGAGGAGGAGTGGGTTTCTGAGGGTTTGAAGTTGATCGGCTGGAGTAACGGATTCGACGTTGACTGGAGCGCCTTCATTGATTTAGATGGGGAACTGGTGTTTGCCGACGAGGCAAATGTAGCTGTGGATGGGTGTTTGGGGGAAGGGGAAATGGTAGCGGTATTGGCATATGGAGGGGTGTGAGGAGTAGCATAGTTTAGCTGGCCATTGGCGTTACTGTTAATGGTGTTCTGGCTGTTACTGGAGTTAAACTGGGAGGAAGAATTGCTGCCATAGGAGTTTGAAATTGTCTTTTTCCGGGGCCGGTTCTGGTTGGTGGATACTCCCGATTGACCCAAGACATTGGAACTGTTATTATATCTCGTTTCAAGGTTTCCTGATGCTGACTGCGAATGATATAAAGTTGGAGGTTTGGCCAAATGAGGCTGACCTGGATTGGTGTTCCATGACGGTACCGACGATAGATTGGGCAATTCATCAATATCGGGGATTTCAATGGTGGGAGATTCCATTCGAGTTTCATTCAATGATGACCCCATTCCAGGTGGTGGCAACTCAAACTTATGGGGTAGCGTACCCATTGACTGAGCATTTATTTCGGGGGATTCTTCAAACAAACTTTGTAATGACTTCGGTATGTTGGAGGAGCTAGAACTCAGGTGAAGCGTTTGAGTATTTTGATTCACAATCGATGACTTGAGCGACCTGTCGTTGACGGTGTTCCTGCCATAAGAATTCCCGTTTCCTGCGGCGTTCAAAGTTGTGATTTGATCGGGAGTAAATGTTGGCTGAGTCTGGTACATATCAGCATGTTCTTTTATATCGTAAGTAGCGTCAAACTTATCTTCAACCTGCTTAATATCGATATCGTTTTCTATAATATATTCCCTGCTGCTCAAAGAGTCGAAATCCCATTTCACCTGAATGTTATCTTCATCGGTAGAATTATTGTTGCCGTCATTACCAATGTCATGTTCCAAGCTAACAAACGCCGTGGAATCTCTCCGCCTGTGACCATTGTTACTATTGTTATCCCTCCAGAGGAGATACCTTGTGATCATCTCTTTGAGAATATGTGTGGGATGATTACGATAGAATCGTACTAATTTACACTTCATAAGGTCATCAGCCAGCGGCCGTTCCTCAGGATTCTCGTCCAAACACAAGGCAATGGTTTCCTTCAAATTAGGCGAATAGTCCCTCCCTTCCAATCGAGGAGGCGTCAGTTTGGAAATCATCTGCATCGCCAACATGGCGTCCTTGTCGCTATAGGGAGGGTCTCCCGTGGCAGCTTCATATAGCGTAATACCCAACGACCAAATGTCTGCTTTGGAGTTGTAAGTATCTCCTTCACGAATAACTTCCGGAGCCATCCAGTAAGGAGTCCCCGCCATGGTGGTGCGCTTCAACGAATTCGCAGTAATCTTGGCCGCAACCCCAAAATCACACAACTGAACATTTCCTTCTTTGGAAATCAACACATTGGCAGCCTTTAGATCACGATGGATCACCCCCATCTTATGCACTGCCGACAACCCCACCAACAATTCTCGGGCAATAACCCCGACATATTTCTCTTCAAACACCCCCGCTTTCAACAACGTCCGTACCGACCCCCCACCACAGTAATCCATGATAATCCACAATTTGGTATCATTTAGAATCGATCCATAATAGTGGGTGACGTTAGGAACATTCTTTAATTCGGCCAAAAACTGCACTTCCTGCTGAACGTCGGCCACCTCGTCTTCCTGGGTATCCAAATTCAACACCTTGATCGCAACAACCTGTTTGGTCTGCTTATTATAACCCTTATAAACAATTCCAAATTTGCCTCTACCTATCACCTCTGTTCGCTTAAATAACCCAGTACTCATCGCTGCAGAAGCCTTCAATTTTCCACGCAGGATGACGCCAGGGACTATTTGTGTACCAGCAACTAACCAGCTTGCACTTTAAGACTTTTAGCCACAATATTTAACCGCCGAAGTCAAGTAATCACTTATTACCAGTTTGATGAGATCTCTCGATTTTTGAATAATCGCGAGTTTTCAGCGATATTAACGGTAGAATCACCTTAGGTTTAAGTCCAAAACAGAGTAAGAGGATGAGAACCGCGACATTCAAGCGTGTCACCAACGAGACACAGATCCAGATTGCCCTCTCGCTAGACGGAGGAGAGGTGGCGTTGGAGCTGTCGTTATTTCCTGAGAAAAAGACTGAAATCCATGCTACACAGTCATCTTCAACCCAAGTAATTAACGTCCAGACCGGAATCGGGTTTTTGGACCATATGTTACACGCGTTGGCCAAACACTCGGGGTGGTCGCTAATAATCGAATGCATCGGCGATTTGCACATCGATGACCATCATACTGCCGAGGATGTGGCGATTACTCTCGGGTTGGCTTTTCACAAAGCTTTGGGTCAAGTCAAGGGTGTCAAGAGATTCGGCACGGGATTCGCTCCTTTGGACGAGGCGTTGAGCAGAGCGGTGGTCGACCTCTCTAACCGTCCTTACGCCGTGATAGACTTGGGGTTGAAACGGGAGAAGATCGGGGACTTATCGTGTGAGATGATCCCTCATGTATTGGAGAGTTTCGCCCAGGGAGCCAGTATCACATTGCATGTTGATTGTTTGAGAGGTTTTAACGATCACCACCGAGCCGAGAGTGCATTTAAGGCGTTGGCTGTAGCCATCAAAGAGGCGATTTCCAGTAACGGAACTGACGATGTTCCAAGTACAAAAGGAGTTTTGTTCTAAATCTATTTATTCTGTAAAAATGTATAAAAACCCCATCTCGAGCCTTTTTTTTTTGCGACTCAATGTTAATATTGCAAAGATTTCTTTCGAGAGCAGTTCGGCCGAAGACGTCAAAAGATTCCGTGGATAAGTTTCTCCCTGGGGTCCCTAAGGCTCCTCCTAAGGAATGGGAGAAACGAGGCATCGACAAAGACGAGTTTTTCAGGAGAAAATACTCTTTTATGAAAGACGAGCATAAGCAGCTGTTGCAAAAGAAGATTGCCAGAGAAAAGCGATATAAGCAGCTTAAAGGGCAGAGCCGGGAGGAATCTCCCGCTACAACCAATTACCGTGAACCCCTCGAAAAATCCAGCTTTTTCGACTACGTATACGGTACTCATGCCGTGTTATCAGCGTTGTCCGCCCGCAAACGGTACCTGTACAGCAGACTATTGGTGTACAATGCTAAAGAAAAGACCGAACAGATCTATTCCCTCGCTAAGAAGTACGGCATTAAGGTGGAACATCGCACATCCAAGAACGACTTGAACATCTTGACCAACAACGCTGTCCACAACGGCGTAGTATTGGAAACTAGAAAACTACTGGTGCCTCAGCTAGTGAGTATAGGAGATGCAGATGATGACGCTTCGCATTACGACTTGGTGGTGGTTGACGACGACGGACCGCAAACAGTGAGGAAACCATTGGCGAGAAAAGGTCCGGGGTTTCCCTTTGCGTTATACCTAGATGAGATCACCGACCCCCAAAACATCGGTGCAATCATTAGATCTGCCTACTTTTTAGGAGTGGATTTCATCATCACTCCCGACCACAACACCGCGCGGTTGGGGCCGGCGGCGGCAAAAGCCAGCGCGGGAGCCTTGGACTTGATGGACATCTACCACGTCACCAGTCTGTTGAAATTCCTCCGTAACGTGGCAGAGTCGTCACCGTGGCGAATCGTTTCCACCGACGTCAACCCTGGCCCCAAATCGGTCGATATAAACTCGTTGTCCACCCTTTTAGCGGAGTCCCCTATCATTCTCGTGGTGGGGAGCGAGGGAGCCGGAGTTCGCACCAACCTCAAATCCATCTCAGATTACGTGGTGAAAATCGATAACAACCGGCTTCCCCTGAGCCACGATTCCATCGTGGACTCTTTGAATGTCAGTGCTGCCACTGCGGTGCTACTAGCGAAATTTCTAGTATGATCACCCCCTTCAACCCTGCTCGGTGTTTATTGTCCGTCTTATCCACGGAATATTCGCGAATCTGAAGCAAATCTTCTGCGAATCTAATCTGAGATAAGACATGGTGAATTATCATTTGGTAGTTTTAGTTCATGGGTATGTATTCTTAGAGGAATATCGGCACCCCAGAGGGTTGAAGAAGCGGTATTCTTGCACATACTTTTTCATTGAGAAATTTGCGGCCGTTACTAACTGATTAGTCTTTGGGGCCAACCCGATCATATGAATTATATCAAGTCTCAAATTGAGAGTGCTGGCTCTGAAGCCGAGAATCCCATCGTTTGTTACGTAACGGGATCTCATGCGGGATTCTTGACTTATGATGGCATAGATGTCAATGGCAAGCGCATCAGCGATGAGATTTTAGCGTTTACCTCCCAATTAGCGGTGGAGAAGGATCAGGTGGTGAAGTTTTCCATGATCGGATATTCTTTAGGGGGGTTGATTTCACGTTACGCCGTGGGATTTTTGTACTCCCATGGATATTTTGACAATATCGAACCCGTTAATTTTACCACCTTCTGTACTCCTCATGTGGGGGTTCTAAACCCCGGGAACGGTTGGGGGAATAGAATTTTCAATTTTTGTGTCCCCTACATCTTGGCTCAGACAGGACTGCAGATGTTCCTTGCTGATGGCTCCAAGGCCAAACCACCGTTATTGGTTTGGATGTCAGACTCCAAATCTGCCTTTTGCAAAGGGTTGAATTGTTTTAAGCACCGTAATCTTTACGCCAATATTATCAATGATAAACGGACTTCATATTTCACTTCGGCCATTTCGTTGCAAGACCCATTCAAGTCAATGGTGAACGAGAACGCCAGTGCTTATTCGCTAGAATTTATCGATGGTTATGAACCAAATGTCATTGATATCACCAAACCGATAACGTTTGAGTTGACACAACGGAACACTACGTTGGAAAGAGGTAAGGCTTCTGTTAGTAGAAAGTTTAACTGGGTCAGGGTCATTGCTCAAGCTGTGATTATTACACCTATCTGGTTCTTTTGGATGTTAGGCAAGTCAATATTAGCCATAATCAAGAACCGCAAAAGGGTAGGAGACTTCTTCAAACTTAACGATTTACTGTATTTGCATGATTATGATGAGTCCATGATAGGGGTTCTAGAAAATGACCTTGCTAGCAATTTCAAAGATACTACTGATTCGTTTGTTGAGTCCGTTTTCGACGCTATGAATAGTGACAGTTATAAGAATTATCACGATTCTACAACCAATTCCACCAACGTCATCGACTCCGACATGCCATTGGTCAATTTGAAAGGTAAAGTGGAGGACTTCACTTTGGCGTTGCACAGTTACCAGAAGGTTATTATCAGTAACTTAAATTCACTAGACTGGAGAAAGTTTCCTGTTTTGATCAAGAACACAAAACAGACACATAGGGCTGCCATAGTTAGACACGAGGATCCCCAGTTCGACGAGGGCAAAGTAGTTGTCAGTCATTTCGTGAATGAAATTTTTGAGTTTTGAGGTGTTTAAAGAATGTATAGAGAATCTTTCTATTGTATATCTGCTGAGAGGATTCCTACACAACACTATAATATTGCATACCTACATTTTCCTGCCTAACTACTAGTTCTCTCCTTGAAGTACAATGGCTAGATCAACTCGACATAATTTGCCGGAAATATCCCTGTAATCCCATTGTTTCTCCCAGTCCACCAGTCATCGGTGGTCTCACTTTTCTTTAAAATGTCAATCACGTCTCCCTTCTTAAATCCCAAATCTCCGGGCTGTTCGCCTTTGAACGTATACAAAGCAATGGCTTGGTTGGAGTTCGTTTTGGCATTTGACCCAAAGTTTCGCTTACTGGCAGTAGGGGGTCTCGAAGGGCCATTATTGCTGGATATTCTCGCATTAGTTAGTCTAGAACTCAAATTATCGGCATCACTATTAGTTCTTCTTCTTCCACCATTATCGTATATATCATCTTCCCAGCTAGCAGGCTTGCGAGAATTGGTTCTTTGGCGATCACCTCTGGCACCGCCCCTATTGCGAGGGGCATAATCGTCGTCACTGTAGTCATTGTCGGAATAATCGTCACTGTATCTACGAGAATTGGCCCTTCTTCTAGGGGAAGCAGCTGAGGTGCTGTCGGAGAAATCATCAGGGACGTCGTCGTAGTAATGATCATCGTAGTAGTCATCATCTTCGTACGGCAAGCTGTTATTGAAAGCTCTACTCTCCAACACCCTCATTAACGAATCAGTAGCAGGAGGAGGATCAACTCTTCCGGCCAAAATAAATCTGGCTTTACAGTTTTCCCCATAAAATTTCCTATTGGCTTCTCTTCTTTCAATAATAGCCGAACCTTCCAAAGAAACCCCAGCAAACAACCCTTTGGTTTTGGAATAGGAAAATATCGCCGCAGCACTCTTCAACGACGCAGTTCCAGCACCCTCAGCATTTCTTCCCAAGGGACCCGCGGCAACCGAAACGTTGGCCCCCAAAGTAATCGACCCCATCTGAGCAAACGAGTCCACAGCAGCCTTGGTGTTCAAAATAAACACAAAGTCCGTCAATTCGGCCCCAATTTGTCCCCCTACTCCAGCACCTCCAGTTACAATGGCCGAGGGTGGCGACCAGCTTCCATCAGGCAACCTAGCAACAATCACCCCCGAACCAGCTCTACCACTGAACAAAAATCCCGCCTTCAACACCGTGATAATCGCCAACCCTTTAGCATTCTTCAATATATGAGGCGGAATAATCTGATCAGCTCCCGCAAACTGATTGGGTTTTATAAACGACGCCAACGTCTTGGCCGCCTTCTTACTCTCGCTCTTCAAGCTACGTGGGATTGGATTACTAATACCCATCGGATCAATCAATCTACTCCTGGTCTATTAAATCAGAATTGGGAAATTCTAGTCGTTGGTTTTGGGTGACTTTTCGCCTTTTCGCGCGTCTTCTTCAACCGGAGGGTGGGTCAATCGTCTTAACTACTGCCAGTGGTGAAAGTAATGATGGGACCGTTCATGGAGAGAGTTGGGGTTGAAGAGAGATCGCCAACTAATGAGGGGAGTGGAGGCATGAGGGATATTCGTCCCAATTGGGTAGTTGATTGCTGTGGTTAATTAGTACTTAAATTACTTATCGCTCGCAAATTGTGGAAAATATACGAATGGTTTTGGCAAGGAATTAAACGATAAGAACGATGAGAGTTGGGGACTCGTTTAGCGGGTACACTGCATCGTGGTGGGCAGTGATGAGTACGAGGTGCTTAACTGTCTTTTCCCCGGTGAAGTTGCCCGTTGGAGGGTTCGGTGGTGTCGATGGCATTTTCGGCATCTTGGCGGTGATACATCACTCCCGCAACTGTCGTCCCGTCCCAGGAGCGTCTGCCCTGGTTCCACCGCCTTCGTTCGTTTAGTCCCCATCGCGCTTCGGTCCCAATGGGGAAGGCGGTCTGTAGCCGCTCCAATGCGCTTTTTCCGAAAAATATATAAACCCGTAAAATATTTCCAGAGTTTATTTGTTGTCGACACTTCGGTTCCATGGGAAGTGAAGCCAAAGTCGTAGTAGTCTCTTCAAGTGCCGCTGAACTGCCGGCGCTGGCGGGTGCAACTGAGGGGGCAGGTACCTTTTTCAACGACGAAAAGGCCATAAACTACGATGGGAGCAAATCAGATGACGAAGCGGACGCCAACTCTGTTCCGGTGCTTGATGACGCTGATTTGTTTCCCGAAAGGGGCCGAAAAGCCTATACGGTGTTGCTTGGATCATTTTGTGGCATGATAGCGTCGTTGGCGTTTCTTAATGCTGCAGGGGTGCTTCAGAGCTACCTATTACATAACATTTTGACGGGGGCAGATTCTTCAGAGGTAGGGTGGATATTCTCTATCAACTCATTTATCCAGTTTGGCAGTTTGTTGGTTGTCGGGCCGGTTTTTGATAGAGTGGGATACAAAATGCCGTTAATTCTCGGGATTGTCGTCCAGACCCTCGGGTTCTTGTGTTCTTCGTGGGCCCATGAAACTTATCAGTTTATCTTGAGCTATAGCATATTAGGGGGGGTTGGTGCTAGCATGGTGTTTGGAGTAAATATTGGCGTTCTATCGCATTGGTTTTTGAAGAGAAGGGCGTTTGCTATTGGAACCAGCTATATCGGAGGGGCTATTGGAGGGGCGCTTTTTCCGGTGATGTATGAGCAACTTTTCCCCAAAATAGGCTTTGGTTGGACCATAAGGGTGGGGGTTCTAATTTGTCTTGTGTTTTCAGTTGCTTCATTTATTTTGATAGACGATAGAAAAGAAGTATTTGCCGACCCGGTAGTCCAGCTGAAAGATACGGTGTTCATGCAAGTGGTAAAATCAATTGACTTTAGGGTGTTCAAGGATAAGGTCTACTCTAGTCTTGTACTCTCGTTAGTGGGACAAGGGTTTGCATTTTTGGTCACCATGACTTTTTTAACGTCGTATTCGGTGGCCCAGGGGTTTGACTCGGATAAGTCGTATTACTTGGTTTTGACGATAAACTGTGTTTCCATATTGGGCAGAGTGCTCCCTGGGATATTTGCTGATATCTATGGACGATTTAACACATTGTGCCTTATTGGACTATTATCTACGATTGTAATTTGTGTCCTTTGGCTTAACACCAAAGTTAGCCATACGTTGGTGGGGCTATTTATTTTCGCAGGGATTTTTGGTTTCACCTCGGGGTCTATCTTGTCGTTGTCCCCTGCTTGTATTGGCCAGATTAGTCTTACTAAAGATTTCGCTAAACGAACAGGAACGGCATTTTTTGTTTTTAGTTTTGGTGATTTGATTGGAATCCCAATTGGGGGTGCTATTGCGTCTGCAGGGACCAGCAAGGCTTATGACAATATGGTTATATTTTGTGCAGTATCGTCAATTTTGGGGACAATCGGAGCGTTTATCGCTAGGTACCTCTACGGGGGATTCACGAGTAAGAGAATATAGAGTTTACGTACAAATGCTGGGTAATTTGGGGATTTGTGGGTGGCGGTCAATCTAACTGATCTAGATAGACTTCGGAGTATAGTAATATGGATATTAATCATTGTCTGTAGTATTCTTATGATGCATAACTAGAAAAGTCTCGTGTTCTGTGCAACACAACCAGGGGCGGAATGGAAGTTTAGTGTAGTGGTAGATGGTTGAGGGTGTTAGAGATAGTGGATAGTGTAGGTGGTAGATCATAGTGCTATGGTGGAAACCGTGAAAAATGTAGATTATAGTGATTGATCTAGGTGATATAGATAGGGGTTGATATAGATAATTGGTAATATAAATAATACTTGTAATTGATAACAGTTGATATAGATAATGGTTAAATAGATAAAGTTTCTAATATATATAATGATTAATTTACGTAGTATTTAGTAAGATAACACCCATTGTGAATAATAGTCATTAAATTTAATACTTATGGATAATATTCAATATATATATCTGCTATAAATATCGGTTAATACACGTAGACATTAAAATAGATTATAAGTAGTACTAAAAGATAATACAGATAACACCGTAAATAATAGTTATAGATTATACTAATTGTAGATGATTGTTATAAATTACACTTAAATGGATTATGTTTAGTATGGATTATGTTTAGTATGGATCTTCAATATAGATAACATTCGATGTAGACAATAGATAATTAGATAACATTCAACAGATTTAATGCTTAATATAGATAACAGCTATAGATCAATAGAGTATTATAGATGAAACCTAATGGAGATAATACTTAATAAAGACAATACTTAATGTAGATAACACTGAATATAGATAACATTCAATTGATATAATACTTAATGTAGAGAATACTTAATGTAGATAACATTTAGTATAGATAGCACTTAACGTTACACTTAATAGAGATGATAATAATTATGCTCAATAATTATACTTAATGTAGAAAACACTTAATATTGATAAAACCTAAAATAGATAACGCTTAATATAGATAACACTTAATATAGATAACACTTAATATAGATAACACTTAATATAGATAACGCTTACTATAGATAACGCTTACTATAGATAACGCTTACTATAGATAATTTCCATTATAAATAGCACTTAACGTAGACAACACCTAACGTAGACAACACCTAGCGTAGACAACACTTAATAAGACAACACTCAATCTTAATAAGACAACACTTAATCTTAATAAGTCAACACTTAATAGAGACAACACCCAATAACACAACACTTAAATGCTCAATACAGATAATACAAATGATACGTGAAACACTATCAAAATGCTAATGATCAAAATCATTCAATACAACTCAAAACATTAGTTCCCACTAAAGTCACAAAGATATTCCATCACAACTAAGAGTTAACAGACGTGACAGTACAGATTACACACCCCAACACACCAATATCACCAATTTCACCCAAACTTTTCTCCTTAACCCCATCGCCATATAAAAACTCACAGCCACCTCCTGTCAACAACCCCCAATCAACGATCAAAAGCCAACAGATCCTTCGGAACTGTTCTTAAAGTTGGTACACCCTTAAATTCTCGTCTCGCACAATTATTACCGCTTTTGTATTTCTCAAATTTTCGTCACTTCAACATTTGAGAACCGGAGAAGGGTAGGATATTCTTCTATTGACAGATAATATTCGGGTTTCAGTGAAGTTTAGTTGCCATAAATTGACCTAATTGACTGGTAAACACGTGAATTAGCTGCTGTGTTTTTTTTTTTTCGGCTGATTTTCGTTACAACCGTCCTTTGTTTGTGCTTTCGATAAGCGTTTGAACCATCGAAACTAAAGTTTTCCAGTTATCGCCAACTGTTACACGTCGCAAACTCCCCAATTGTTCTGTTCCTACACCGGTGCTGTAACTACGTATCACAAAACACATTAAATCCGAAAAAACACCGTGGGAAATGGGTGTGTGTTGCAGTTGTTTATCTTCCAGTAGTAACGATGGCAAGTATTCACCACTTTTACTAGCTGAAAATGAGAGAGAAGCCATCAGCTCGTTGTTACAATACTTGGAAAACCGCTCAGATGTGGATTTTTTCAGTAACGGTCCCTTGAAGGCGTTGCTGACGTTGGTTTATTCGGAAAATATCGATTTACAGAGAAGTGCTGCGTTGGCTTTCGCCGAAATCACAGAAAAAGATGTCAGAGCCGTCAACAGAGAAGTGTTGGAGCCAATCTTGATCTTGTTACAAAGTTCTGACTCCGAAGTTCAACGAGCTGCCTGCGGTGCCTTGGGAAATTTGGCAGTCAATAACGAGAATAAAGTACTTATTGTCGAAATGGGAGGGTTGGAACCTTTGATCAGACAAATGATGTCGACCAATATCGAAGTGCAATGCAATGCCGTTGGATGTATCACCAATTTGGCTACTCAAGACGATAACAAGTCGAAAATAGCTAAAAGTGGCGCTTTGATTCCTTTGACTAAATTAGCCAAATCAAAGGACATCAGAGTCCAAAGGAATGCTACCGGCGCGTTGTTGAATATGACTCATTCGGGTGAAAATAGACAAGAATTAGTCAATGCCGGCGCCGTCCCGGTGTTGGTGTCTTTGTTATCTAATGAAGATGCCGATGTGCAATACTATTGTACCACCGCGTTGTCTAACATTGCTGTAGACGAAATTAACCGTAAAAAACTTTCAACTACTGAACCAAAGTTGGTTGGCCAATTGGTCAGTCTCATGTCTTCTCCATCCCCCAGGGTTCAGTGTCAAGCTACGTTGGCTTTGAGAAATTTAGCTTCTGACTCGGGTTACCAAGTTGATATCGTGAGATCTGGCGGGTTACCTCACTTAGTGCAACTATTGACGTCAAATCATCAACCTTTGGTGTTGGCAGCGGTAGCTTGCATTAGAAACATTTCAATACACCCTTCCAATGAAGCATTGATCATAGAAGCGGGATTCCTCAAACCTTTGGTATCATTGTTGGATTATTCTGATCTGGAAGAAATTCAGTGTCATGCTGTGTCTACATTAAGAAATTTGGCTGCTTCTAGTGAGAGAAACCGCTTAGCATTATTGGCTGCAGGTGCAGTTGACAAGTGTAAAGAATTGGTGTTGAATGTTCCCTTATCGGTACAACTGGAAATTTCTGCATGTTTCGCCATCTTAGCATTAGCTGATGACTTGAAACCAAGGTTATATGAAAGTCAAATCATTGAGGTATTGATTCCGTTGACTTTCAGTGAAAATGGAGAAGTTTGCGGTAACTCTGCTGCTGCGTTAGCCAATTTATGTTCCAGAGTCAGCAACGAACACAAACAGTATATTTTGAATAATTGGTCGGAGCCCAATGAAGGAATCTATGGATTCTTAATTAGATTCTTAAAGAGTGAGAGTGCAACTTTCGAACACATTGCTTTATGGACTATATTGCAATTATTGGAATCCAACAATTCCGAAATCAATTCATTGATAAAGGAAAATGAATCAATTTTATCTGGTATCAAAAACTTGAGTGTAAGTCAACAATCACAACAAAGGATTTCTAACGATGAGCAATACGATGACCCAAGAGTTGAATTATACAATTTGACTCAACAAATCTTACAGATTTTAGGTTGAATCCCCAAGAAAATGAACTTGTCATCATTAAATCATAGATTATAGATGTTGATATAGCCATTGAGCTAAGTCAACTTTGTCACTTTAACACTGTCAAAAGTTGTATCTGGTAGAATATCTCTGTTGTTCAGGAATGGTCAGAGATTTTGTATAAATTATTGTTAAATCAATTTTGTAATGCTTGTCTAACCTCTTGTTTGCCCTCTGATTTGGAATTCTCTTGTTTTGTACCCTGCTTCAAATTGTCCGTAGCTGTGGTATCACCAGATGATGTAACGGGTGTATCGCTTACATTCAATCGGTTAAGTCTGTCTAATAATTGTGACTGATTATTAGTCTCCAATTCCACCAGATTGACCAAATCCTCGTATTCCTGTTCTATATCCTCATCGACACTTAGTAGGTTGGACACCTCATCACTCTGACGTACTTGATCTTGGAGATCTTCTTGAATATCCGACAACTCATCTAAATCTATTTGATTGTTTAATTCTTTTAGTATGGCTGACGATTGCTTCAAAGCGTTGAATACTTTGATATTGGATGTGACTTCATTCATTTTGGTTAGGATTTCAAATAGGTTATCGTGGGTTTGACTAATCTTTTGGAACGATCTCTCTTGGATCTTTTTGGTATTCAATAGACTAAGCACCTTTGTTTTAACCGTTTTATCCTTTAATTTATCCTGAGGAAAAGCTTTTATTTTCAGATTTGTCAGTTCTATTCGGGCAAGAATAGAGTTTAACTGCTTAGTAATCTCTTGGATATTCCCTTTTAGTTGTGCTATACCAATATCTCCGTCAGTAATAGCACCAGAAGAAAACTTTATCACAATGCCGTTCTCAGTATCCCTAATATTACACTTTTCTAAATCCCTACTAAGGTACTTGACAAGAATATCAAAATCCAATTGGGTAAAATTACCAGATATCGTCTCTAGAAATTGCTTCAACGACTTTTCAGTGTAAAGACTGCAACTATACTGGCCATCGTTTTCCTTTTCAATTTCCTTCATTACTTTTTTGCCAAAATTCACAAGATGGCTCCACACAATATACCTTTCTGAGTGACTTGTGAATAAGCTGACCACACCCGAGGACACCTGGTTCACTTGTTTTAACCAATACAGTGGGGATATCAATTGAAAGACACTGTTGTGGGGATGCAAATAATCATTAAAGTTCGTTTCAAAATGCAAAAACACCGATACCGGTATAAGCGACTTCCTTTGCACTAGCTCATCCACCACCAACCTCAAACTTAACGGTTTTCCTACAGAGACCAACGTCAAAGAACCTTCTAGGGGCTGTTTGGGAGGAAGACTCAAGTGATCAAAATGGTTCCTTTCGAGCACCAGCTGGAAAATATGGAGCCACGAGTCGATATTAGCTTCAAAGCCTTCAATGTTCAACTGTTTGTAGGAACTAAAGTCCTTATATAGAGCCCCAAGTCTGGTAATCGAGAGGTTTGTCTCTTCCTTAAGTACGTGAGGCTGCATAAATCGCGATGTTCCAGCGATGGAGTAGATAAGGAAGTGACAGGGAATGGCTGCCACTGAAGTTTAGGGAGCCTAGCACTACAAGGGCCCTTAGTCGCGCACTAGAGATACCACGAGAATCCGTGGTGGTAGTCGCTGTCTTAAACTATTCATTAATCGTTAATATTCAATTTCTCCAAAGTCAACTCTATCTGATCTCTCAAGCCATCGACAACGTCCAAGATCGCCGTAGCAGCAGGAGAGTCGGCGTAGTCATCGAAAAATGAAACCCCTTTATCGCAAGCTTGGCCAATGCGAGGATCCAAAGGAACTGACCCCAAGTATGGAATATTCAAGTCATTGCATAGCTTTTCACCACCTCCAGTGGTTGGTTTGAAGATCTTGGACTCCCCTTTACAGTTGGGACACACAAACCCGCTCATATTTTCCACCAATCCCAAAATCCTTATTCCGGCTTTTCTACAAAAATCTATTTCCTTTCTTACATCAAGGAGAGCCACCTCTTGAGGAGTGGTGACGATTAATGCTCCGTCGATACCGGTTTCCTTCATGTATGTCGACACCGAAAGATGCTCATCGGATGTTCCTGGAGGAGTATCAACCACCAAATAGTCCAACCGTTCACCCCAATTTACATCCTTCAAAAACTGCTTTATCAACCCGTTCTTTTTTCCTCCTCTCCAGATTACAGCACTATCGGGATCAGGTAACATGAAGGATATGCTCATCATCCCCAAGTTGTCGGCCACATACACCGGCGACCACCCCGAGTTTGACTGGTGGATGGTCTCCCCTTCCGCTCCGAGCATTCTGGGTAACGAAGGACCACAAATGTCCAAATCCATCGCTCCCACTTCCAACTCTTCGTCGGCTGCTAATGCCCAAGAAAGCATCGATGTGAAGGTTGACTTTCCCACCCCTCCTTTTCCTGACAACACAAGCAACTTGTGGTCTATCATGGAGAGTTTGGCGTTGATTAGAGGCAAATCAGGGTCAGGTCCTTTGGGAAGCTGTGACGAACATATCTCTTGATTTGCACATCCATTACAAGCGTCTTCTTTCCCGGCTTTTTCAGACTCCGGTCCCGGACAATGCTCGGGCTCCGGCGCTGTAAGCTGTGTATTTAGTGCGTCTTCCGCTACTGATGGCGCCATCAATTTCTATTTTGTTTCTGTATATCTTTTAGATGACTAATGTATTTTAGTGAGAATTTAAAGATGCGACTAAATTACATTTATACGGAAATGTGTAAATATAATTCTGTAGATAAATCGGCCGTGTGAGGTAGTTTTCGTTTCATTTCTACATTCTATATATGACGTTTATACAAGACGAGTGTGGAAGTAATTTGACTCGTTTTCCCCCAAAGGTAACGATAATATTTTCGACTTGTAGTCGGGCAATTGTAAACTGATAGCCAAATCACCAATGTCCTTGTTTAGAATGCTGGTAGTGGCATTAGTGATCACTGACTTCTCTAATCTCAAGAGGGGGATCTTCTCTAATAGATTCTCGACATCGGGGATGATTTCAGCAGGAGTTTGGCCCTTTTGAATCAAGGGTAATAGGGTAAAGTACTTTTGAAAAATCCCTGCTCCCTGGGACCAATTGGGTAATATTTGTCCGCGAGATGGGAACTTTGACATTGATTCAAGTAATTGGCGAATGTGGTCGGGGTCTTTGGAGATAACGGTTTGCGGAGCGAGCTTATTTACTATGACTTCGTGTGCCTGCTCCCATGATGTGGCCTTGATGAAGGCGTCACAGGCTTTCCAGTATTCCTTGTTGGTGTCCATATCCTCTGCAACTGATTCATAAATCAAGCTGGTAGGAATCTTCAAGATGTCAGTCAAGAAGGGTTCCTCGTCAACATTCAGGTTATCATTTTTAATGTTTTTGATATTAGCTTGAATGACTTTCCTGATGGACTTTTCCGACTGTTTGTCGTCGGAAATGTGGGAGTAAACGAATATGGCTTCTTTCCATAACCCTAATTTCTCAATGAATCTCCCCATCAGCACATTCAAACTATCGTCATATAGTTGATCGTTGTTCTGCGGAGTGACTAACTTCAATATTAACCATTTGATCCCGATATGTAACGAACTTGATATGATCACTTGCACGGCCTCAGCTAACGGGGTGGTATTGTATGCGTAATAGAACTTCAACATAGTGGTAATGACTTCGTCGTCACCGTGTGCAGCCTGACTGACTACCTTATTCACCGTCTCATGTAAGGGAATCTGAGAATCTGAGTAGTAAACATTGCAAGCTAAAGTTACCGTCCATGGCAATGACGACAACATCTCGTCATGATGGTCACCGGAGATGAACTTGTAGATCTTGACCAAATTGCGGGGAATGAATTCATTGTGTTGCCACTCCTCCAATTGTGACTTAGCCACTAATCTAATCCCTTGATAATTTGAATCTATTGAGGTCAAGATGGCTGATAAATGGTGATTATTGGAATCAATGGCTATTTCGATCGCTTCTTTGATTTGACCGGCACATATATAGATAAAGATCTTGTCGAAACAATCATTGGCATTAGCTATCAAGTCTTCCACAATTGGTGCATTGTAGAGTTTCAACCAGTTCATGAAGACCTTTTTCTTTTCAAGCAGGTTCAAATGAGATTCCAACTGTTTATCCTGGTTGGTAATCCCTACATTATCAAACAATGCAGTATAAAGCAGTGAAAGGTCCAATGTTGATTTGGGTAATAGATTATTGTGATTTTCTGTCAACTGCTGGAATTTGATGGTGGATTTTAATACCTTAAAGAACTTATTTTGCCTTTGACTGAACTCCGATTTTTCCAATAATCTAGGCAACAATACCGAATAGATCTTGATTTGTTGGAATTTGTCACCCCCGAAATCATCATCTTCTATTGGCTCGTCGTTACTTTTGGTCAGAGGAGTGGAAACTTCTTTGCTATTGGCACTGTCGTTAAAATCATGGAATAAAATATCGTCAATCAGTTGTAGTTGTAGTTTACCTTCCTTGACAATTTTATCGTCCGAATTGGAAATATATTGAGCCAACGAAGAATTAAGGTCATTAGATAACTTCAATTGCACTAACCAATCGTCGGAAACTGCCAAATTTGGGCGAGGTTTGATCAAATCGAAAGCATTTGCGTCCTCTATTTCGGGTTCGTAAGCTTTTTCTTGAACAATTTCCAGTAAATCGACATTACTAGGAAAGACACTAATTAACTGTTTCAAATATTCAAAGTTCTCCCTCACTGGCTGATCTAGTATGGAATTATTTTCGGCTGCTGCCACTATATCGTTTGAATTTACATTCTCGCCGTTTGAAATTGGATTTCGGTATAACCCAATTTGTGAGTCGATCTCCTTGTTCAAAATCTTCTTTTTCAAATCCAAAATACTTTGGTTTTCTACCGACCAGTTTCCGGGAAGTCCCCTAGTTTCGTTATTAAGCTTCTGCTTTTTCAATTCTCGAAGATACGTCTCCTCGTCGACACTCAGAGAATCAGTGATGTCGTTTTCGTCCACTAACCCCCAAATACTGAAATGTTGCACTTTGAACGTCCAGGAGAAGGTGATCGGATCATATGTGACAAATTCCATTCCTGGTCTCAGTTTCAACATTTTGATGAAACTCGACAAGTCGTTTCCACCCTTGGGCTCAACCTTCTCTAAGGTGATACTAGCAGGAACATTCAAGCCATATCCTCTTTCCGGTTTGCTGCGATTATCCTTGTAAACTTTTACATATTTCAATCCAATCTCGATGATGTCTTCAAACAAAAGACTATGGAGATCTTTTCCTTCTTCGGTGCTTTTCTGTTTCAAGTCAGTCAAATCGACTGGTAGATCGAACGCTATCTGACCGAATCCTTTGCGCCCAACAATAAAGAATTCTACGGCAGATAAGTCATTTAGTGGCCATGATGACAAGGTGGATAACGATGGCGAGGTCCAGTATCCGTCCTGTGAACGTGTATCTACCTTGGAAGACTGTGGATCTGTCTTGGGCAAAATTTCCGAGCTGCCCTCAATGATTTTGGAGTGTTTAAGTAAGCTATGGTCAACATTTGACTCTATATCCGAGTCGTCTTCCCCTCCATCATTCAACAACTTGTCTGACAGCACAATCTCAGGCATCACTCGCCACTGCTTTGATTTCAACACCTTATCTGCGTTAATTAAATGAAATTTCATAGGTTTGGACTTTATAATCAACTTCTTTATGTCATTAGAAGAGCGTGCTTCGACAGAAGAAAAGGCCAAAGGCTTGGAAATCTTATTCTTCCCATGGCTAGTGGTGCGTGACGTCAACGACTTCGTGCTAGGATAATCTCTGGACGAAAAGATACCGTTAATCGCTTCTTGCTCGCTAGTGGAAGCCACCGAACGAAAAATGTTGAATCGTTTGGCCAATCTGGATAATACTGAGTCTGGCGTCTTTGCCGGTTGTTTCTGGGTACTTGACTTGATGCCCGACCTGGAATCAGGCTCTGACTTGGAATCGCTAGCAAACAATCCTCCAGTTATGGATGCTGGCATTTCAAAATTAGTAGATAACCCGGTGAAAATTGCACCAGAGCTATAAGATTGTTGGCTAGTGGTTGTGTTCGTCGGCTGGTTTTGACTGTTTGAAAACAAGTTATTACCGCCGTTGTTCAAACTAGAACTGTTGGTTGCAGAGCCAAATAAGCTCGATTTACCGCCACTATTACCGAAAAGACCCCCAGTATTGGCCGCTGACGATCCGCTGTTGCCAAATAACCCGGTTGAAGTCCCCATGGTACTGTTTGCACTGTTTGTGTTCATATTTGTGGTGGTGTTGCCAAATAACGAGTTTGAATTAGTCCCCGTTGTACTGAAGTTAGAAGTGGAATTGGCGGTCGAATTTGGGTTCAAATTGTTGGCCTTGGTGCTTGGGAGTGAGTTAAATCCTCCAGCCTGCTGCCAGCCTCCCAGCTGATTGTTGGAATTCGATGAATTGCCAAACATTGATTCAAACAACTCTTCTCGAAACCAATTCTCGCTTTTTTTCCAGAGATTACGGTGATGACACGACTATATATTAACAGATCCACCAGTTATAGTAATAAACCTCCGAGGAGACGAATGGAGTAATAAGTCTCCGACAGGGAAGGTGTGGGAGCAGAGGCTACTGTTTATCGATCAATTTCATCCTAATGACACTGTCAGCAGTGTGCCAGATCTTGTCGAACCTCCGCAAATTGGATTTTCGTTGATACACGTTATTGGGGATGGCGATATCCACCAATAGATGGACTATTTCGTTGTCTTCATCTGTCTTCAAGCAGTTACTGTTGTAGGCGTGAATTATTCCAGCAATGGGCAATCCCATGGATACGATCCATTTGCCTGTGACCAAGAGGGTGGAGTCAGTCAAGGTACCCGATCCCCCATCAATACCTGCGGGAATGTCCAAAGACATTATTTTTGACTGCTGTGATTTATTGTTACACCACGCCACGAGTTCCTGAAGTGACGACTGTTCTTGGGGCTCGTAGAAGATGTCCTCCAAATGATCTTCGTAACCTTGTAAGGCTTCCACTATCAACTCTGCGGGTGTATGCAACTGATTGTCTAGAATATTCAACAACTCCTTTACTGGGGTGTACAACACCTTTCCTCCCGACAACTTGAACATCTCCAACTGCTTCAGGTAGTTTTCGTCGTCGTTGTTTTGGTTGATGACGTAAGCAAGCACCCGTGCACCATGGTTGGATAAATGGCGGCCCACGGCGAGGGCTCTGGCGGAGCACCTTTCACTGCCAATTAACAACACCACCAAAGGAGGTAAATTGTGATTGGTGGGGCTGAATCTGCTGGGGCCACCCAAAATATTGGCAGTTATGTAGGATGATAAGTTGGTGGCAAACACTTCTGTCATTAACGTCTGGGAACAACCAAAAGACTCGCTAGCAATCCGCTCGATATCGGACAATTGAATTGGAGAACAAACGGGTATTCCAATGTTGTTGAAGGGGTTTACAAACGACGTGTGTTTGCTGATCAAAGACGAGTCCACTGGAGTGGATCTTCCTGTTACGGACAAGTTTCTAGCAGCTTCCTTCCTTTCGGTGGAGCCTATAGAGTCCCAATTGTCGGTTCTAGAGCCATCCAAGACCATTTCGTCATTTTTCAATTTCTCGTGGTCTTTTTTGACATTGTCCACCTTGTTGTGACCCACCAATCGGTCCTTGAGCTGGACCTTGTCCTTGCTCTTGAATCCTTCGAAAACCGATTTCTTGTCAAACATTGCCAAATTGGCTTCAAAGTCAAAGTCATTAGTGACTTTTTCCCCTGCCATCCCCACAGGAGGGTCGTCTTTTTCCTTTTTCGGCCTTGTTTGTTTGGACTTGTCTCTCTTCTCTCTGGACTTCCTCAAGTTTTTCATCAAGTCAGGCGGTAACTTCATCACCTTCAAGTCCGCAATCAACGAGCTTGGAATCTCTCTCACCAGAGGCTGCCCTGAGCCATTTTGACTTTCCCGTAGCTGTAAACGCGACCCATCCACTGCTGAGATGATCCCTGACGACTTTGTCCCGTCCTTCAATGAGAGGTCGACGGTATAATCCACGAATTCTGTCATGAGAAATATCAATTACTGCGAGAATGAGATTTTATTCGTATACTCCAGTCGGACCAAAATCGCCTAATACGGTCTCGAGATCCGCCGTTCTATATATTGTTTTGGGGGTCTTGAACCGGTTCTCCGCTGACTGCGGTTGATGGTTAAGTAGTTGTTGCGATGCTGCGGTTTAGCAAGTACTGGCAAGAACTGGCTCGAGTGGTTAACTGGGGTTTCCCGTTCCACCTGAAACAAGTAGGTTTAGTTAAGAATAATTGTTTTTCGAGGAAGGCTATCATTTTGATGGTTTCTCCGTAATATCAAATGACACTTGATGGAATGAGGCCGATTTTTCAGCCAATCCGCCAACTTGATATTGGTGTCTCTAAATCTCCAGTAAGGTCATTATTTCGGGCCATGGAATTTGGTCAGGTCAAAATAGGTATTTAGTAGCACGATACCGGGACATCCATGAGACGGGGACCTCTGATCGTTATAGAAGCCGTAGTACATTGAGGAGATTTAGGCACTTCACGAAACTTATAACGTTCCAATGCACTCCTACTTTCCATTCCTTATTGGTGTCCCCGTGCAGACACAACATGCCCTTCACCTCATTATACACATCCCCTTTAATTGGCGATTGACGTTTTAAAACATTAACCTCTAATTTAAGCCCATAACTAACTTAGCGGACTTATATAATGCCTTAATGTCCCTTACCAACGTCGCTATGAAGCCCAGGTCACTTGCACGCGCACCACCGTCACAGCCCATCATCTTGACCGTTCTTACACCGCCGTTAGGGCCGTTAAACAACCATTATCCCCGAAATAGAGTATCAACTACAACACACCGACTTATCAATATCATATGGATCCTGGTATGTGCACGCCCTAGTAGAGTTATTTTTCCATATCTAATATCCTGTCGTGGTCTTTTTGGCCCCTCCCCACTTCATCTAGACCGTTTAGATTCAAAACTCCCTTTTCCTCTGACATTAATAGAAATGATAGATGGTGATGTTATTTCCGTCAGTTTTGATTTCTCTCGGGCCAAAAGACCCTGACTCTTACTACTACCCCCACATTGCCCTTGCTCCAACTCACAGCCCTTCAGCACGCCTGGTTACCCCGTACCTCGTCACACCACCCCTCGTTGTTATCCGAAGTAGGCACATAATGTCGCGGTGTCTCACATTTGGAGACTTTGCGACTTTGTGTCATTTTTAACAAATCTCAAAACTTTAAAAACCATTGCTGTGATAAATATTCAATAGTGACGGCAATACCTTGCAAGAAACATGGTAGTACTGGATCAAGTGTTCTATACTTCGGTGGAGGAGGCAGTACGGGAGTCGTTGCGTCTCGAAAAGCCGTTATTTGTCTATGTAACCGCCAGTAATGACGGGTTGTTACTGGAAGTGGAGATTTCTTCGGAAACGTTCAACGGCTTGATTGCGGTCAAAATCGACTATGGGTCGACGGAATACTCGTTTTTGACGGAGTACTTTCCGGGTATCCCTGCTGCGTCGGTGGTGGTGATAAAGGAGGGGAAAATATTGCAGATATTTACCCAAACAAACATCGCCAACATCAACAAACTCTTGATGCCACACCTTCCATCGACGAGCAAACCCTTGGTTATTACACCCACAGAGGTGCCTCAACCTGAGAGTTCCTCCAGGGCCGCGAATAACGCTAAAAAGGGAGAATCTCCCCTGGACACTAAAGCTAACCTCCAACCTCCTAATGATCTGTGCGTGTTATCGTTGAGGTTGTTGGACGGCACGACGTTAAAACACCAATTCAAACCTTCCAACACCTTAAATGACGTGAGAACCTGGTTGGACACCCAATCTGGGGTAAAAATCATCCCTACCCCCAATATGCCATCATTTGCCCGGCCTGATAACTCCATTCCCACAAACTACTCCTTCCAGAGTCCCACGTTCCCTCGTGTAACCTACAGCGACGAAGGTGAATTCGATACCCTAGAGAATCTAAAACTCGTGCCTAGGTCGGTGATAATCTTAAAGCCGGTATTCAACGAAATCTCCATCGCCTACGAACGCCAGAGTATAATGAAAAATATCACCAACGGCATCACTCTGTTTGCCAATGGAGTATACTCTTTTTTTGATTACAGTTTCAATTCAGAGGAAAACGACGATGACGACCACCCTTCTGCCGGTGAAGGCGGAGTCAAAGTGATATCGATTAATCATGAGTCTGACGCCAAAACTCAATCTGCAATTACCGTTGAACCAGCTACTTCGGAAAATTTGAGCACCGCTGGCCCCAACGCTGAAAATGGCAGCGACCACTCGCCTGACGGTGCGTCTGAGTTGTGTCCCGACTACAGCAACCCCAGAACCACCAATCAACGGTCGATGACGAGAATTGAAACTATTAATGATGTGAACGACAGCAAAGCTGCAATTGGTAATTACGACAGTTAATTACTGGAGATGACATGGCTTGGGTTTTGAGTATAGGTTAATGAATGTGTATAACGTGTCCCCCTATATTTCGTCACTATTTCAGGACTCTTTGGGTCAACTACTCCTACCTTTGAACTTCCTTTGAACCTCCTTTGATTCCTCCTTTGAGATGCTCCTTCTTCAAGTCCATCTACCTCTCAGCCCTCCCTCATTCAAGCCTCTCCCCCACCTACGCCAAAAAACATCCTTCAACCTTGTCGGCTTCCTTTCCCAATCGGGTAAACCATCGGCAAATAAATACGGAACCGCGATGAATTGTGGTCGAACCCCTACTGACGACATAACGATATATCCAAACAGCGGTAAAGTCTACGGCACCAAAGTATTCAATTCCAATGAACGCTAGCACCATTGACTCCTTGGAGTCACTTTTGAAGCTCCCCGGCAGTCTAAGTCCCGAGGATGTCACGGCCGATGCAGCGATATTGAGCTGCGGTTGTGTGGTTTCGGAATCCTTCTTCTTGTCCAATGTCGACGGTGTTGGTACCGCAGCGTGTCCGGACTGTGGGACTCCCAGAGTGTCGTTTTTGCGTCCCATAAGGCAACTACGAGAGTTGTACAAGATAGTGCTTCAATTGCAACGTCAACAGGAAAACCGTCCTCTGGTAGGTTCGGGGTCATTTGTCGGTCCTCCGCCAGTCGGAAGTGCCACCAGGTCCCGAAGACGTTCATCGTCGAAAAAGTCGTTCAAAGACGGCAGCGACCGAAACTCCGAACACATGGACTTAATTGGGTTGTTTTATAAGTTTGCGAAGGAGGAATCTGCTCATTCTGATGTTGTGTCTTCAGTAAATGCCAATGTCGAGCCAATTGACATCCAGGCGACTTCCCAGTCCCCATATACTGCCACCATTGCTCAGTCAAGTTCGGTATCTCCCATCACAAGACTTAGTCCCGTGAACAACGAGAAGGTATTGAGCAAAGGAAAGTCTTCGATATCTCAACTAGAAGACCATATGTTGTCGAAATTGAGCGAAGAGAAGGAGTATAACTTCAGCAAGTGCTTTCCTTTTCACAGGAAACTATCGACGTTTCAAACCCAGCAGAAAAATTTGTTTTCCGGTGGATTTTTGAAAACTCCCATAATCAAAAAGGCGTCCAGATTTGACAGCACGTATATTCACTCCACTACCGATCCTGTAACAGGAGAGGAGGTGACTAGATTTGTGCTAATGACCAACAAACGCTGGGAATTGCACGAGGTCGGTAAAGACCCTGATTCCCCTCCAACAATGATTTGCTGTGGTAAACTGACGGGAGAATACGGTCCCCTGTATAGCGAATTAAAAGAAGAGTACGGGCAGGAGGTAATTATTCGCAACGACTTCTCCGGTAATATTCAGTCCAGTGACCATGGCACCAATGAAGATCACAAGAAGAAGTTGAGTTCTTGGGAACAATTGAGCTGTCAAATTAATGACGAGTTTTTGGTTATCAGTGGTACCAGAGGCATAATGAGAGTTTTCAACATCTCAAAGAACTCCTTGCCTCATGAAATGGGAAAACCGGTGTATACGTACTTCACCAACTTCCCTATTCGCTGCGTATCGATCTCGCCCACCGACCCGTTAATTGCTTGTAGTATTACAGCCAAAGAAAGGGTTAGTGGTAAAGAACAGCCATTTGTCATTTTGCACAAATTAATTCGGTCCAATTCTACCGGCAAAATCATCTCCTCGGTCGAGCCAATCACCATCACCATTCCCTATCGAGATCCCATCAAATTGATCAACTTCAATGCAACTTCCACCCATTTGATATGTTGCACGGTATGGGAGTCTCGCTACTTGATCATTCGCTTGAGAAGCTTTGCCTCAGACAATTTCCGCAAACCTCGTCTTATATGGACTGAGGCCAGTGCTGGGCGGTCGAAAAGAAAGAAATCTGACGTGTTCTACGACGATGACGACGATGACGATACTGTGGACGACGATGCGCTAATGATGGACAATGAAGGTATAACGGACATTCATTTCGGGTCTATTGCCAATACCATTGTCCTCACCTCATGCTCCTTGCAGAACCGTCCCCCTGTTATGTTACGTCTTGAAGGATCGTCCATCGATTCATCCTATAATAGAAACATCTCCGATTCCACGTCGTTATCTAGCAGTTCTCACAGCAAAAACGACGGTGGCGAAGACAATCGTGATATCACCAACATTAAGTCTTCGGACTTACTTCTCAGGTTTCTGGAAGTGGGGTTTTCCATTCATAAAGTGGCGATTCTGCCCCGTAGGGATGCCTTGGCGTTTTTGGATAAAGACGGAAAGATATATCTCGTATCGATTCCCAATCACGAATTGACCTTGAGTACTCCCATAAAGAAGGTGGTGGTGTTGTTAGGGGAAGTCTCCAACGCCGAACGCTACAGCGAGGCAGCAGCACTCAAATTTTCAGCAGATGGTGGAAAGATCTATGTAGCTGATAGAAAAGGGACGTTTCTGGTGTTTGATTTCACCAAAGGAGTTCCAGGCCACGACTCCGACGTGGTCAAATGTAAGATAATCAACATATAGGTAACCAGTTGTGAATCAGGTTAGGGTAGCTTGTAATACTAAGTGATATTTGTCGACAAGAATAATAGAGTTTAATGATGTTTCTGAGGAAATTTCATTCTGGTTGCCGAACGTTGTTTCACAGTAAGCCTATGTCAATGTATCCTCGTCATAGACCACATCAGGTCTTTAATACAGTAAAATGAACATATTTGCAGCCAAATCGCAGAGAATACTCTACTGATAAGGAACCATCTTCAACTAAAATAGAGGTCTTGTCAGCGTAACGGCCGTTGAAAAATTCACCCTTTCCAGTGAGACTTCAAAGCGTCATCACTACATTGTCAGATCCAGATTTATCTACACAAATGGAATTTAACTGTTCCTTTATTGTCCGAAGGTATTCGAGGGTAATACAAATAACAACTCTGTTCTTTCACTCAGAGTCATTACGAGTCAAAAACAGAATCAGTCTCGGTGATACCTCCAACTACGGTGGTACCGTATCATCAACAACGCAACACACTCTAAATTCTGTAAAATTCCATAAAACTCTAAAACCTCCAAAACTGTGGTTCAGAAAAAACTCTTCGCAAAAAAAAATCGGATTTAAACATTATGACAGCTCCTCCAGCCATAGTTAACGACTCCTTGGAGTTGATAGGAAACACTCCGTTGATCAAGTTAAACAAGATCCCTCAAAGTTTTGGTATTAAGGCGAAAATCTACGCCAAAGTCGAACTATTCAATGCTGGAGGTTCGATTAAGGACAGAATCGCTAAAAACATGGTGTTGGAAGCAGAAAAAACTGGGAGAATCAAGCCGGGCTATACGTTGATCGAGCCTACGTCAGGTAATACCGGTATTGGTTTAGCTCTAGTAGGAGCTGTGAAAGGATATAGGACGATTATCACGTTGCCAGAGAAGATGTCTAACGAGAAAGTGTCTGTATTGAAGGCGTTGGGGGCAGAAATCATCAGAACTCCCACGGAGGCTGCGTGGGATGCTCCTGAGTCTCATATTGGGGTGGCCAGAAAGTTGGAGAAGGAGATTCCCAACGCAGTGATTTTGGACCAGTACTCAAACGAAGCTAACCCTAAAGCTCATTATTACGGCACGGGGTTTGAAATTTGGGAACAGACTGAAGGTAAGGTTACTCATTTGGTTGCTGGTGCTGGGACTGGTGGTACCATCACCGGAATTTCCCAATATTTGAAGGAGAAGAACGACAAGATTAAGGTTATTGGTGCTGACCCCAAAGGATCCATTTTAGCCCAGCCTGAGTCCTTGAATGATACCACTGCTTCTTATATGGTAGAAGGCATTGGATACGATTTCATTCCTGATGTTCTTGAAAGGGAATGGGTGGACAAGTGGTATAAGACCGATGATTTCGAATCTTTCAAGTTAGCCAGAAGAATCATCAAAGAGGAAGGGATCTTGGTCGGGGGATCTTCTGGTTCCGCATTGCAAGCTGCTTTGGAGGTGGCTAAGGATTTGACGGAAAACGACGTGTTGGTGGTGGTTTTCCCCGATTCTATCAGATCGTACTTGTCCAAATTCGCTGACGATGAGTGGATGAAAACTAACGGATTTGAAGTAGAGGAATCAGATTCAAATGCTTCCCAGGATAGATTTTTGTCGTCCAAGACCATCAAAGACTTGGTGGAAGGAAAAGCTCCGGTGGTCACCGTCACTTTGGCCGACACGATCGAAAAAACCTTCAACTTATTGCAATCCAACGGTTTTGACCAATTGCCAGTGTTGGGATCTTCAGGAAAATTGGTAGGATTGGTGACCTTGTCATCTATTTTGAAGGCACTCTCCAATAAGAAAGTTCAAATGACCAACTCCATCCGATCAGTTGTTATCGACTTTACGAAGTTGGCTGATTTCGAAAAGTCCTTCTCCATTAATAAAGCCTCTGGTTACAGCAAGAGACAGTACGAGCCTATCACCTTGGACACTCCATTGTTGTTATTGAACAAATTTTTCGAAACCAACTCCAACGCTATTATCACCGACAGCGACTATAAGCCGATTCAAATCGTCACCAAAGTGGATTTGATATCGTTCTTAGCCAAGAATACTTCCTTTGTGTAGGTTTCAACTCCACGTCTTCATTAATTCGATCTATATAAATACATGTAATCTACATAACTTTCCGCCAAAGGGGAACTTTAGGCAACTAAGAGAATTTCCACCTGTTACCACAATTTTCACAAGTACAGAAGGTAGTCAAAGGCTCATCAGCCGATCTGGTTTGCATTTGGTAGTAACTGACCTTCTTATGCTTACATTTACCACAGGTGAATCTGTCAGTGACTGCTCTTTTCTCAGTTGCCCCTTGGGCATCAAAAAGATTCTGCTTATGCAACTTTTCAATCTCTTTCTTTAAAGCTTCCGGAGCCATATCGTTGGGTGACATCTTGACAAACTTCTCTGCTGATATTTGACGAGTCAACAACCGATCTCTCAATTCGGGGTTTTTCTTATTTCTGAGATTCATTACGAATGTTCTTAACTTGTTTCTGTAGGAATCGTTAACCTTCAGATATTCGTCCTTAAACACTTCCTTTTCAATCTCCACAGCCACCAGTAAGATGTGCTTGCCTTCGTCGCCTCGCTCGATGGCCAATGCAGTGTATAATGCGGTGAGAGATGCGTTTCTTGTCGAGTCATCGTATACACCGGTACTAATGCCATCAATCTTGGGATTTCTTGGTCCACTATGAAACTTGTTCGGTTTGGCACCAGAACCTCCCGACGTCGATGGCGGTGATGGTTTCTCCAGCGACCCTCCCGCACCCCCAGAAGGGGCTTTCTTTTGGTTCTTTTCCGCCTGAACAATATCTCTCCATGACCTGATCATTTTTTTAACCAAGCTACTGATTTCACTGTTGGTACTCGACCTGTGCTTGTTTACCGCTACTCCCACTTTGGTCTCTCTCAACAATTTTTCCGAAGGTTTGACCCCGTCATTCAAAATATTCAACAATTTCAAGATGGTGATATCGTCGGTTGACTTGTCCAAGTTCGACACCGTCGATTTGATCTCCTTCGCTTCCATTATCCTTCTCTCTAACAGTAGTGGAAAATTTTCTTCTGTGCGAAATCTGAGACTTATCACCACAATATTCACCGTGGAGAAGGTTCTAATACCAGTTGTTTAAGAGGAAAATGGAGGGCCAGAGTGTCTATATAGGCAATATCCCCTATGATTATACTGAGGAGCAAGTTATGGAAATTGCAAAGTCGGTGGGACCCGTGGACGATTTAAAATTGTTGTTTGATCCTAGTAGCGGAAAGTCTAAAGGATATGCATTCATCAAATATGCTGACCATGAAACGGCAGAGTCCGCAGTACGAAACTTGAATAACTTTTCTATTGGAAATAGGAGTTTGAAATGCTCGTTGAGTAACGAGAATGATCCCTTTGATAACGATTTAGAGGTTGAAAAACTTCCCCCCATACCCTTGGGGTCTCAGATATTTAACCAGACACCGGCCCAGGCGGTGGCGACGATATTGTCGTCGTTGACGCAAGACCAGGCGTTGCAGCTAGTCAAAGAAGCCAAAGATATGAGCTCTACCAACCCATTATTGATGGAAAAACTCTTGGAAAGAACTCCCCAGTTATCCCATGCGTTGGTGGAAACCCTCTTATTATTGAATATTACCAAACCAGAGATAATAGAAGTAGCTGTTAATAGAAAGACTCATCAAATTGACCAGCTAGATCCCAACCAATCCCTCATTTTGTCCATGGCGAAGACGTTAACAGAAGAAGATATCCAGAGTTTGGACGCTTCTAAGCAGCCAGTAATGAAAAAGTTGATTAATGAAATTCAAAGTGGTTCTTTTGGTGAACTCTAGTACTTTATCCTAGACTCCGAGGGGATTCGTTTCATGTTTAGACTCATCACTTTGTATAATCAACTTTTATGTAATTTTAGATCCATACTTAGTTTTATGGTATTATGTATAAAATATTGTGAGTGGCCCATTTTGAATTTACTGTAGGTAAGCACTACCATAAGTGAGTTCTTGTTGACGTGTTTATTTCTCTTTAAAGAGATATATACTACTTTGAATGCTCAGCTACAAGAACTACAAACATTACTTATACAGATACAGCTTTCTTTCATTATACAAACCTATAAATAATCCTACATCTTCTGCTTCTTCAACTCAGGCTCCGTAGGCTTCAATAATGGGGTACTAACATCGGCATGATAATCTTTGATTATAGAATCCACATCATCGATATTCAATTGTCTAACGTCTCCCAACTTCTTGATTTTCATCGTAACCTCCTTACACTGGTCGTCGCTCAAGGCCAAATTCAATTGGTCCACACGAGACTTGATGGCATTCCATCCCGTCAACCTATTTGCAAAATGAATATACCTTGTCAACCCAAAATCCGATGGGTTCAAAATCTCGTAGGTAGATGGATTAGCCAAAATCGCCTTAGCGTGGATCCCCGCCTTGTGGGTGAAAGCACAGAACCCCGTAATAGGATTGTTAAAAGGGATATTCACCTGAATAGCCTCGGCGACCAAGTTTTCCAAGTCTCTCAACTTGTGTAATTTGTATTTTGACAACACGTAGTCACGGTCAGCAGCAATCATTCGAGCCATTAGCCCCCCTAAGGGAGTGATCCCGTTTCTTTCACCGATTCCTAACACCGAAACATCAACGAGCTTCGCTCCCCCTTCCAACGCAGTGTAAGCATTAGCGATTGCACAACCAGTGTCGTTATGGAAGTGGCATTCAATCTCACAGTTCACCACCGATTTCAACGTCCGGACTAGCTCGTAAACCTGACGAGGATTGGCACATCCCACAGTGTCAGCTATCCCCACCCGGTTAACTCCGATCTTATCCACCGTGCGGTAAATGTTCAACAAATCCACCAAATCAGATCTAAACGAATCCTCAGAGGAGAATCTGATTTCAATCCCTTTAGATTTGACAAATTCAATCACTTCGATGGCACTTTGGGCGATATAGTTCATATCCTTACCATGACTATATTGCCTCAAGTATTGCGAAGTGCCAATAACAACATCCACCCCATCAACACCCGTTTCAACGGCGACTTTAGCATCATCCATATGACATCTAATGTGGGTCAAAATCTTAGCTTTTAACCCCAATTTGCAAATAGCCTCACAATCTTTTCTACTCTGTTCCGAAGCAACGGGTGACGTCAACTCGATGTAGTCGACGCCAAAATCGTCCAAAGCTTTGGCGATTTCAATCTTCTTTTCGGTGTCAAAGAACGCATTGGCAAATTGCTCCCCTTCTCTCAACGTACTTTCTATAAGCTGAAAACTGCTGACATTGGATAAGTAGTCCGAAGGGTTAGGTCCATAAGGGTTGGCCTGAGAGACTTCTTTCGCCCCAATACCTTCTGTAACTTGTTTAAACCCGTTTGGTTCACTCATCGTTGATTAGAAACTGCGGTGGAGGATTCTCAAACAAAATCCATGTCATGTGACGATAGAGATAAGAACTAAAGGTGATTGGGGGACAGGTGGTGATTGGGATGCGGGGGGGTAGGTGGGGGAAAGGTGAAGGAAAGGTGAAGGAAAGGTGGTGATTGGGTTTTATAGTTTCGATTTTCCATGTAAATGCCATAAAAGGTAGAAGGTCCATGGAATGAATACTGGTCAAGAGTAGACTTTAAGAGAAGACAACTTTTCCAATTAATGGATTGGATTTTGAGTGGTATTTAGATGTTTAGAGACTCTTTGCCTTGAACATGTTACTTTAATTAGAGATTTTAGTCAACACCACTTCGGCCTTTGAGTATCCTTCAAGAGTTGATATTTGATTTGGTTTTCTTTAAATTTTCTTAGGTATTAGACTTTCTTAAGATGCTGTATGAAGAAAGATCATGATTGACTTTTTTAAGATATTTTGTGTCTTTTTAAGATATTATGTGTCTTTTTTAAGATATTGTATGTTGTATGTCTATCTTGAGATATTTGTACGACTTTTTGAAGATATTGTATGTCTTTCTCTAGATATCGTTTGTCTTTCTTTAGATATCGTTTGCCTTTCTTTTGTATGTCTTTCTCTCTCTCTCTCTCTTTTTGTTTGGCTTTCTTTAGATTTTTTAAGTCTTTCATTAGATAATACTGTCTTTCTTAACATATTATGTGTCTTGCTTTGAATATTGCTCGTCTTTTATTGTAAGTCTCTCTTGAGATATTATGTGTCTTTCTTTAAATATTGTTTGACTTTTTTGTATGTCTTTCTTAAGAGTATGAAGAAAGACACTGTTGACTTTCTTGGGATACTTTTAGATAGTATATGTCTTTCCTTAGACATTTTTGACTGCCTTAAGATATTACAAGTCTTTCTTAATAGTTGCATGTTTTCTGTCGTCTTAAACCTACATGTCTTGCTAAAAGAACGCTTCTTAAAACTACATACCTTTCTTATAAACCCATACTCAAATCCTCTGACATTCCCGTCACCCAACACCTTAAACTATCAACCCTGAAATCTCTGGATGCGGTCCCAGTTCTCTATTCCTTCACCTCATTATTGCCAATATCACCACAATTCAAAGTCCTCTAGTTCCTAACCTCCTTCATCAAATAACTACACACAGAGCAGAACAGTCCCCGCCTTATCCAACAAGATATCGCCAAATAATACCAATTCTACTCCATCTTCGTCGTGAAAAATCCTGCGAAACTAAAATATTCGCTGAAGAGATGTCTTTGATAAATGAAAAGAAGAGACTATCCAGCGGACTAACAGTCACCTCCAAGGTGTTTGTCATGTCCAGGCACGGCAACGCTACTAAGATTGTCCGGGAACATTATCTCCGTGACGATATCATTTGCTACTCGAAATTATGTACCAAATGTTCTCTGATATGTAAGCCCAATCCCGATGGCCAAATGCCGAATATTGCATTATCTGACGTTCCTAATAAGATTGACGGGTCCAGACATTACATTGTTCCCGATACGAACATCGTGCTTCAGGCTATAGACTTATTGGAGAATCCAGAATGTTTCTACGACGTAATTATTCCCCAAACTGTGCTTGAAGAAGTTCGTAATAAGTCGTTTCCAATCTACCAGAGATTACGAACATTAGTCAAAGCCGACGACAAACGGTTTGTCATTTTTCACAATGAATTCCACCACGAGACTTACGTCTCTAGGAATCGTGGAGAGTCGATTAATGACAAAAACGACCGTGCCATCAGGAGAGTGGTCAGTTGGTATGATCTGCATTTGAACCACAATAACTCTCCTACCAAGATCAGAGTTGTATTTGTGTGCAATGATAAAGATAACAGAGAAAAAGCGGTGAAAGAAGGACTTTTTGCCAAATCTTTATGGGATTATATCGAATTACTACCCAATGCTGATAGTCTTCGGGAATTAATTCCCAGTGATAATAAGTCTTTTTCCACCATTGGCAGCGAGATGTCATACCAAGAGTATTACTCTGAGTCCCGAATCATGGGTGGTCTTAAAAACCAAACGTTATTCAAAGGAGTGTTAAATATCTCTAGATACAACTTTTTGCAGGGAACCGTGCAAGTGTCGAATTTCAAGAAGCCTTTGTTGATTGTTGGAACGAAAAACTTGAACAGAGGCTTCAACAGTGATTTGGTGGTGGTGGAGCTATTACCCAAAGACAAATGGAGAACGCCGTCCCTGGTTATAGTTGAGGAAAACTCCATAGATAACGACAATTTCGAAGATGATGACGAAAATGAATTTGGTAACGGCAATAATGGTATTATTCCCGACAAAGAGCGTATACTATTGGCTCATGAAGCTGCCAAAGCTATCAATCTAGCATCCTCGGATAAAGCTCAGGACGAAGACAAACTCCAGCCAACGGCAAAAGTTGTGGGCATAATCAGAAGGTCGTGGAGATATTATGTTGGCCAGATCATTCCCAGCTCGGTTTCGGCTGATGACGGTGGCAATGCCTCTAAGTACTGTCTCGTTATGTTGATGGACAGTGTGTTACCTAGAATCCGTATATTGACCAGAAGAGCCAAAGAATTGTTAGGGAAAAGAATCGTCATATCGGTGGATTCATGGAACAGCACCTCAAAGTACCCTCAAGGGCATTTTGTAAGAACTTTGGGGGATATAGAGAGTGCTGAGGCTGAAACCGAGGCATTATTGCTAGAACACGATGTCGAATATAGACCATTTGCCACGAATGTCTTGAAGTGTTTACCCCCCGAAGGTGACAACTGGACAGTTCCGGAGAATTTGGACAATGGTGATCCTCAATTAGCTAAAAGGGTTGATTTGAGGGACAAATTGGTCTGTTCTATTGATCCTCCCAATTGTGTGGATATTGATGATGCATTGCATGCAAAGCCGTTGTCCAACGGAAATTATGAGGTGGGGGTTCATATTGCTGATGTTACTCATTTTGTGGAGCCAAATACTGCCTTGGATACCGAAGGGGCTTCGCGTGGTACTTCTGTGTATCTTGTCGATAAAAGAATTGATATGTTGCCCATGTTATTGGGTACAAATCTTTGTTCGTTGAAACCTTATGTCGATAGATTTGCCTTTTCGGTGATCTGGGAGTTGGACGAGGACGCAAACATTGTCGACGTCAAGTATATGAAGTCAGTAATCAAGTCCAGAGAAGCATTCAGCTATGAACGAGCTCAAAAAAGAATCGATGATAGCACTCAACAAGATGAATTAACCAAATCCATGAGAATATTATTGAAACTCTCAAAGAAGTTGAAGCAGCAGAGATTGGATAACGGGGCATTGAATTTGGCATCTCCTGAAGTCAAAGTCCATATGGACAGCGAAACGTCTGATCCAGGAGAAGTTGAAATCAAAGAACTTTTAGAAACAAATTCTCTTGTGGAAGAGTTCATGTTGTTAGCTAATATTTCCGTTGCCAGGAAAATCTATGATGCTTATCCCCAAACTGCTATGCTTCGAAGACACGCAGCACCTCCATCGGTCAACTTTGAGTTACTCAATGAGATGCTAAATGTACGTAAGAATGGCATGCATATTTCATTGGAAAATTCTAAAGCGTTGGCAGATTCCTTGGACAATTGTGTTGATGATAAAGATGAGTATTTCAATACCTTGGTGAGAATTATGTCCACCAGATGTATGATGGCAGCAGAATATTTCCCTTCTGGGTCGTTTGGATACCCTGATTTCAAGCATTATGGGTTAGCAGTAGATATTTACACCCATTTTACCTCCCCCATCCGGAGATATTGTGACATCGTTGCTCATAGGCAATTGGCCGGTGCTATTGGTTACGAAGATTTGACTTTGAGTCACAGAGATAAGAACAAAATGGAATTAATCGTTAAAAACATCAATAGGCGTCATAGAAATGCTCAATTCGCTGGCAGAGCAAGTATAGAGTATTACGTAGGACAAGTAATGAAGCAAAATGAGTCTGTACAGGAGGGATACGTTATTAAGTGTTTCAGCAATGGTATTGTGGTGTTGGTTCCTAAATTCGGTATCGAAGGATTGATAAAATTGGAAGATTTAGGTGACACTAATACCTCGATTTATGATGAATCAAGATTTGAACTAGTGTTTACTGATTTTAAACAGACGAAGAGAAACATCGGTGTTTTTGATAAAGTCAAAGTGGATATAAAGTCAATCAAAGACGAAGTCACAGGTAAAAGAAGAGTGCAAATGTTGTTGAAGTGAAATATTGCTCACTCCAGTGGATAAATAGATTATAAGATATAATCGCCAGATCTCTCCCTATAGATATTATATATGTCTATAAACAATTTCAAAGATATTTACAAGTCTGATGTAAACCCTTAAGTCGAATCGATATACTCCACCAACTGCTTAATATTGATTAGCTTGATATTATGTCTCTTAGAAAATTCAATACAGTCATCCAATCTCATCATCAAACCATCTTCGTCTCTCACCAACTCACAAATAGCCCCAGCCGGCTGTAACTCGGCTAACTGACACAACTGAACCGCAGCTTCAGTATGACCTCTTCTTTCCCTCAACAATCCCGGCTTGGCTCTCAAGGGTAGTATATGACCGGGACGAATGAAATTCTCCGGTTTAGAGTCACTACTGGCCAATTTATTAGCCGTCAACGCTCTGTCATGAGCAGATATCCCCGTAGTAGTACCGATGGCATAATCACAGGTGACGGTATAATTAGTCCCGTGTTTATCGGTTTTGTCGGCCAACATCGGTTGCAATTCCAACTCATCTGCTCTTTCTGTCGATAACGGCACACACACGTAACCAGAGGAATACCTCACCAAAAATGCCATTTTCTTCTGATCAATAAGTTCTGCTGCAATAATTAAGTCCCCTTCATTTTCTCTATCTTCGTCGTCCATGACAATCAAAAATTCCCCATTTTTGAACCCTTTAATGGCTTCGGGGATAGGTGTAAACACTGACATGGTTAAGATTCTATTTGACAATTTCAAAGCAAAAGTTTCCTGTTGAAAAATACCAGATTTAAAACTTTTCTTTCCTGTCGCAAACCCTGACTAAGAATTACAAATTGAATGAGCTGATGATAAATGACATTACAAACCGCTTGTGACGGTTATTACAAAGAGGCACCGAGCAGAATAGAACTGGTGATAGAGAAAACAACTTTGGGGCGTTTGACTGTCGAGGGACTGGCATAATACCGTAAAATGTACTTTCATCGGGCAACCAGATCTTGAAAAATGCTGCAAAACTTTAGGTTTATTGGTGCCGTTTACGGTTGTTAAGTTTTGTTAATTCTTCGGTTTCATGCTCGCTTGTTCTCTTAGTTACTACATTTTGTTGTCGATAATCTATTTTTCTGTGCTCTGTTACATTTTGTTACTACGTTTCATTGTACTTTATGTAATTCCATCATTAAATGTGAACTTTACAAATCTGTGCGGAAACGAATATGGAAGACTTCAGTAAGTCTGTCAACAGTAAATATGTTCATAAGGACAAAGATACTGACGTTCAGTTTCACAAGATAGAGATCAACGAAACAGTGATATTGAACATCCTAATCGATGGAATCGTGGATACGACATTCGAATTGCCATTGAATTCACAGCAGTCGATCAATATTCTTTCCGATATTTCCAATTACGACGATGAAAGTCTTGGTATTGAGCCTATAATCATCGTGGGCGACTTCAAGAACCTCAAACTTCAAGTAGTTGCATCGCAAATTGGCAAGTTGTGTATGAAAAGCTTTAAATCGCCCAAAAATGTTACTTTGTCAATTGGTTCTAGATGGTTTGGGAAGGGTGACGAAACTGAAGACGATGATTTCGACAAGTTGATGTTCATACTAGAGAACGTTTCCAAGATACTATAGAGGAATTGTGCTTAAAATTGGCTTCATCAAATATATAATTCTATAATCACCATTTCTTGAAGTTTATTTTTTCGTTTTGGGCTGTCTCTGTTTGGCTGGGACCAATCTTTCCTTGGAGTATAACGACAACTTATGGGGAGTCATAAATTGTTTAGCTATTTCATCTGTGACCTCTGCTCTTCTTTCTTGGTATTCTCCAACCACTTTGGAAATCACCTCAATACACTCCTTCTTCATTTCACTTGATAAAATATCCCCCTTTTTATAAGACTCTGCTAACGACGCCAATTTTTCATCATCGTCACTGAAAAATGATAAATACTGGAACGCTACATCGACATCGGGGTTTCCTCCCAATTCTCTGTGCTCCTCTAATCTTGCTCTACCCCCAGAAAAGGCATATTTGTTGATTTTCTTCTGGATTTGCTTGGGGGTGTCATCCATAAAGATCGATGTGGTGGTGTCGGAAGCTGACATCTTGGTGGTTGCTCCTTGTAAAGCAGGGAAGAATTTAGCGTGGATTAATGCTGGTTTGGAGAATTTCAATTTATCTGCCACGTCTCTGCACACCCTGAAATAAGGATCTTGGTCAATAGCACAAGGAATCAAACATGGGGTTTTTGGGGGTAATCCAAGGACATCGGGGAACGATGAAGGGAATGCAGTAGCAATTTGAATCGAGGCAAAATGGAGCTTTCCAATACAATCGCTGTCTTGGAACCCAAACACCGCTTTAGCAGTAGAAGTGGTGATTTGTCTGGATGTTCTAACGACATTCTCGTAAAAGGCACCCCCCAAGTATTCCAAGTCAGAAAAGATAAAGGTGTTTTCCGGCTTGAATCCCACGGCGATGATATCCTTAGCATTTATGAACGCATACTTCTTCACATCATCAATGGTCAATTTGGGTTTGAAAAGGAACTTTTCATCGTCGGTCAACTCTATGACCAATGGGACATCAAACACATCTTGTAAGTACTTGGTGAAGATGAATGGAACCAAATGACCCAAATGGATCGAATCTGACGATGGTCCCCGTCCAGTGTATAAGAAGAATGGTTCTCCATGTTCGTATAAATCCAAAATCTTGTCCAAGTCTCTTTCACTAAAGAAGATTCCTCGCTTTAAAAATGGATGGGGTTCTTTTCCCGTCAACTCCTTGAACCTGTTTAACGTTTCCTTAGTAACATGTCTCGTACCAAATTGTTGTACGAGCTTATCGTAATCAATACCTTGATTCTGACCGTCTACCACCGCTCCTTCAACTTCCCAGGGGGTAACGATTTGTTCAGTTGACTTTATGTCCAAGTTTTGAACTCCTTCTTCTACTTTATTCGTCATAATTATGAGAGATTTATCCAAGGTGGTTAGAAAATTTGTTAGTAATGGGTGTGAGTGAGAATGAGTATAATTTTTCACCTTTGATACTGACGATGATTGAATTATCTAGACCTTAAGCTGGCTAAAGACAACCCAAGAAACGCCAACCACCACTGTCACCACACCAATAGCACACAGAGCTGTTGTATAATCCCCGTCGTGAGAACAGAGCTGCTATAGTCATTGTAGTATTATAAATACATCAAGTAAATATACAAGAAAGGGAACCCATCATCAAGTTGATTCAACACCTACACAAGATTAAAAAGATCATTAAAAATTGTGTATTTTTTGTTACTTTGAAACCCAATGCATGATAATTATATTAATAATATTTCATTTTTTCAGTTCTTCTATCTATCTTATTTTAACGATTGGAGAATCAGCTTAAAATTGGAGTTTAGTAAAGAACCATTTATTCTTACCTGCTTGGTATCTTTCTTCAAATGCTTTTTTCACAACTTTTTTGGCTTCTTCTTTTTGAGAAGGTTCTTCCAAAGCTTCAGAAGTAACGGATGACTTGAATCCCTCGACATCTAAGGAGTATCTAGTTGGCATTAAGTGGTTGTAGTTGATAACTTTGATGAATGGTTTGACTTTAGATCTCTTAGCGGTCTTTTTGGCTCCCAAGTTTTTGGTCACTTTCAAGGGGTATCTTTCAACACCAGCAACAATAGCGTGGGGGAAAGGATGTGATTTGGTACCTTCGTCATGGGGTTTGACAATGACTACTTTTTTACCAGCAAATCTACCACGGACAACAATAGCTATATTTGTTAGTATAACGTCACTTTTTTTTTGCTACATTTTTAATCACTGGATCTTAACGATGATATTTCTTTGGTTCAACCTGAATATGACGTGCCATGAACTTTTCCTCTTCGATGTTTGTCATTTTATTCACCTTTGTACATAATATTCACTTTCCCCATCTCACAATATCTTTCTCTCCATAACGAATTTTAAGTCACAACAACGGGAATCTTCACAGATGATTAATGATAATGCATTCGAATCTCATAGTTACATACCAACTTTACCTGATTTAACGAATTTAGCCATCTTTAGTTACTTGAAATTTGGTGTTAAATTATCTGAAAATTTTTTCTTCACTGTCTCGGGATATAATTTTTCAGGAGGATGCGCCGCCACACGACCGAGAACCTGGTGTACGGCGGGGATGGCGCGAGCCCCAAAAGTCGGTCATGTGACCGAGTGACTGCGTTTTGCCAAAGAGAGACTGAAGGTTAAATGATGGTTGAAACCAGCCGTATATTACTTTTTACGTTGACTTCGAGCTAGAAACTTTGAGTTCATCTGGGTGACCCCACCAGCGGCAGGTTTGACTATTTTGTAACTCGATTGAGGTTTGTCGTCTTTGGAGAAGCTTGATCTTCTGTTATCGGTGGGAGTTATCTGGCTATGAGAGACTGCCAACTGCGCTGCGGTTAGCATTCCGTTTTCCTGTGATAGCCCTGTAGACATGTCTAGCCCATTACTGCTCATTGGGGGCGGGGGCTTACGCTTGATTGAAGACCGACTCTTTAGTTTTCCTGCCAATAACCCCTGCTTATGATCTCTAGGGTTGGCGAATTTGGTATCTGCTTCCCTTTTTTGGTACTCCTTAGCGGAGTCTTCTCTTCTTTTGCTCTTGCCGTTGAGGTCTTTGTGGTCCTTATTACTTTGATCCTTGCCATCTCTATCAGCAAATGCAGGGGACTCCAACAATTTAGGGGACTTCTGAGATTTCTCCAACTTTTCCAATTTGAGTCTTTCTAATTGATTTGTTTGGGCTTTGACTAACGATTCCGTCCATCCTGGAATCTCGTACTTCTCTACCTCAAACGTAAACGACGATGATTTGGATACAATGGCAAATATCCCTGTAGAAGGCAATAAACGGTTCAACTTTCCATTGGAACTTCCAACAACCTCTTTGAAGCCGATGAACGAGAAACTCAAGACAATCTCTGAGATCAACCGGTAATTAGCTTCAGGGTCATTACGGAAGAATATCAACACTCTTCCATGAGAAGTAACTACCATGGTACAGGTACGGCTTTTTTCTAGAGGGTGCTGAGTCGTCGACTCCCCCTTCTCCAGGGATTTCTCTTTCCCAGAAAGGGTTGAGGACAAAGGGTTGCTAATGCCGAATTTCCTCAAGAATTTCGACAGCCTGCTGCCATTACTGCCGTTGGGATTGGAGGTTTCTGATGATTCTGTAGTGGGGGTTGAGGGTGGAGTTTCTTCTATGACAAAATAGTCTATAATAGCATCAGAATCATTGCCGTCAGCAACAATTTCTACCTCCGGAACCCCTACAAAGCTGCCACTTTGACTATTACCTCTTAGGCCGGAGTTGCCATTAACAACCTGAGATAGGAAACTGGGGTTACTACGGCTTTTGTTGGAATAACCCAACGGGGAATCGTGAATCAAGCCCCTATATTTGCGTTCAAACACTTCCGTTGCCATTTTGCTGGCTATAACTGGTCCAATTCTCAAGATTCTTTCCTCCGGATGCAGCAAATACTGTTGCCATGCTACCTCCAAAGGTGTAATAGGTGAAACTTCCAATATTTTTGATTTGGGCTTGGATTTGATACTTTTCCTTTGCACGTTGGACGACGACCTGGAATAGGAGTGGAGGGTGGAGATGGTTGGCCGCAATATATTGGTTCCAGGAATATATTCCGGCTGGGAAGTGGAAGGTACTCGTGCAGATGAAACCGGGGTATTTGCACTACCTCTGGATGCAGTTTTCGATAGGGGTTCCTCGACATCGTCATTTTCATCATTATCGAATGTGCTTTCCTTCTTGTTGAGTACAAATGCTGCAACACTAGCCGGGTTAACATTCTTTCCGTTAACATGACTTCCGTTGGATGTGGCCGAACTAGGTTCACTGGCGACTCTTTTTGTCTTGGGAGTGGCCACATTCTTTCTCACGTTGACTGATTGTGTAGAAGGTGACTTGATCAATTCGGGAACTTTCATCATAGACTTCGCTGACATCTTATAGGGACCCAATTCTGGCGGTGTAGTCAACCAAACTGAATCAAAATTGTTGAAATCGATCGACTGGAAGAAATAATGGTCTTGAATCGTAGAGATCGAAGCTCTCCTCGAAGGACTCAACACCAAGATTTGCTTGATTAAATCCCTGATGACAATGGGAAATCCAGCACTAAAGGCATATTGTAACTTGGTAATCTTTTGAAAAGTCAAGTATTCATTCGCAGCTTTAAATGGCGGTTTGCCAGCAATCATTTGGTAAATAATGCAGCCGAAAGCCCAAATGTCTCCCGGTTTACCACAGTATTTGTTTTCCAATAGTTCGGGAGAAACATATTCTGCCGTTCCCACAAATGATTTGGCTTTGAAGTCAGCAGGATACTCTTCCGACGTTTCAGTTTTCTGCTTCTCTAATAATTTGGCCGTGCCAAAATCAGTAATTTGGATTCTTAAATTGTCATCTAATAGAATGTTTTCCGGCTTTATATCCCTGTGGATCACTCCGTTGTCATGCATGAACTTGATTGCATCGAGCATCTGGGCTCCGAAATAGCGAGTACAATCTTCATTCAAAGTGTTGTATTTCTTGATAAGAGATAATAATTCCCCGTTGGATGCAAAATCTAACACAAAATAAAGGGAATCTTTATCCTGGAAAGTAAAGTATAATGAAATGACCCCCATTCTATTACTCAATCGGTTCAATGCGTGCTTTTCGATATTTACATACTTGACTTTCTTCTCTTTAATGATGTGCCGTTTGTCTAGAATTTTCACAGCGTATTTAGTGGAAGTTATTTTATCAGTTGCCAACACAACGGTAGAATACGACCCTTCCCCTAGCTGTTTGCCGAACTCAAAGTCTTGCACACTTCGTCTAATGATTTTGTAACCGGCTTCGCTACTGACACTTCGGGAAGCAGCGCCTCTTTTGGCCCATTCTTCGTCATTATGATTGGGGTCAACATAATCCTCCTGGTCAAGCAGTTCGTTATCGTCGCCGTCGTCATTCACATCACTGGCACTGTCATCGTCGGGGTTTTCTTCATTAATATTCACCGATTTGAGAGCTTCTGTAGATTGTGCTACCCGATCCTTGGGTGACAACATCATATCCTTAAAGTCGTTCTCGATATTAGGAGTGTCCAAGATGTTTAAAGAAGAATTCGACATGGCGTAGCCTTTTTGGGGATTGAAATCAAATGACGAGTTGGAATTGGGAGTCTGGGGTGCAGTATGAATCATATCTTGGCTATTCTTCAAACTGGATAACCTCGAAGATATGTGAACCGGTAAATCATGAACGGGCGAACGCACATTGTGATCGCCATTATCACTGTCGCTACTGCTCCTTAAATAACCCTCATTGGCTAGAAATCTTCTGTGACTTAGCACGGGGTGATTCTGAGTATCAAGGCTGTCATTACTGCCGCTTCCTTGATTCATATAATTGTTATATATTAGATCAAGGTCGTCATTCAAGTCCTGTAAGCTCAGAGACCCGTTTTCGGGATAATTCACACGATTTTGTGAACTCATGGTTATAATCTGTGATATCCTGGACTTCTATCTTTGTCTCTAATCTTTGTATCCAAGATTCTTCTACCAGCGGTTCGTTATCTTCACAATAGGAGAATAAATATAGTTCCAAATTCCCGTTTCAGCTGCTGGAAATTTCCGTCACCAAATAGCCCTGAGTTGTATTTACTTAATCTACACGACTATATGGTCCTCAACCTCAAGTAATGGTCACTTAACTCTCGTAGAAATGCCAAATAAACAGTGATAATACTGAAGGTTCAGATCCAAAGCAACAACACTAAATTCGCGAACTTTTGGAAATCAGTTGGGAACACATAGACCAAGGATATTGCTTAATTTGGTGGAGAGGAGAGCTGCTTTTGGCTAAATTGGGATAGGGAAGACACTATATAAACCATATTCTTGAGAAGGGTGTGAACCGTGTGAATATTAGAGTGTAACTAGGGGTGAAAAGGGAGAAAAGACGGAAGTTCTCATGGCGTTTCCATTTGATAGCGCCCATTTAATTTCCCATCTACGCAGCTCCTACTTGGTCCTGTTCGACAATGATACCGACATTCGGTCAATGCTTTCTCCCAATGCCGACGATCCCAACGGGGGAATGTTTAAGGAGATTTTCGACAGATTGTCCATTCTGACCTCGCCGCCTATTTCGTTGATTTCGGAGGAAAAGCCAGAGAAAGAGCTCCAGCGAGGGCCGAGTAAGCGTAGGAGCAGGCTACGAAAGAGGCGGTCGCGATTGAAGCATCCTGTGATTGTGGAGGAGAAATCCGACCATGAAGAGGAGGTTCACGGTTCAAATAACGACGATTCCGGGGGTTTGAATGGCGACACCTCTGAACCGGAACACAGCGACGATAAGCCACTGTTGAAGTACAGTCAAACGATCAATCCCCGAAAAGTCACCAAGAACATCAGGAAACTTTTCACCAAAGATAACGGAATTGACAGCGACGGAAGTGCGGAATCGGTTCAGACCACCAAGTTGGACCAATTTGACCACTACGGCTCTAGTGAGATAAGTAATGAGGATACAGACAGTGACTCCACTCAGAAACTCCCGAATGGGACTCACCATCAGGATGGTGAGCTTCTGAGCTTGACAACCGGCCAAGGAGCGTCTGTAGAAAGCGATAAGAGCGAGTTCAATCCCAACATTACTCTCGACAGCAAAGAGTCTTCGGAATTCACCGATGACGACCTAGAAGATGATCAGGAAGACTACGAGGATGACTACTATGACTACGAGGAGGATAATTCTTCTACAGACTCGGCATTCACCGACATAGAGGCTGATTCCATGTTGGATTCATCGCTACTTCTAGACGATTCTTTTGATTCCACCGACTTTTCGTACCCTAAACGGTCGGACAAGTATCGGAAGAAGAAATCTCTGGTCAATTCGTTTGGATTGAATGATAAGGTGTCGACATCGAGTAAGGATAAGATCCATCCATCGGGGTCGGGGTCTACGTTATCGTCGTTATCCAAGGGCCACAAAAAGCCAGCGATGGTGTTTGACAAGATCGAGACCATCACTGGTGATCTCCCAAAGGCGTCCAACTTAAGCAGTCTCCTTCAATCACGGAGTAAATCTGCCAACACCAATCCATTGTATTATTATTCATTTGTTAAATCTGATCTCCAAGGTTCCAAAATTAATATTTTCGTACCCCCACGGACCACCCCTACGTTGACAGGGTTATCCATCAACACCAATTCGGCAATCTCCGATTGTATTGGATATATATTGCTAAAATTGAGTGAAAAGAATCAGCTCGGCGACAATGAAAACCTCGAATACCTTGACCCCAATCACTGGAGGCTTGAGTTGGTTGATGAAGATGGAGAAAACTACGGTTCCTTTGGAATTTTGGAGAGAACCAGGTTGTTCTCGTCGTACAATAATCCCAAAGAACTCGCTATCTGCAAAGTAGAAGATATTAAAGAATATCGAAAAAATCAGACTCAGAGCCCATTACCAGGTGAGTTCAAACAGAATTTGATAGCTTGTAGACGCAAGCAGCTACTCGCGAAAGAGCATGGCAAACTGACTGAGGATGGTGCTAGTGAGACTATTCAGCTATTTATTACTATGCCCGACGGCCAAAGCGTCACCAGTGATCATGATGGTAGATCGACTGCTCATGAGGTATTGTACGACTTCTGTACCCAAAGAAATATGAATCCTTTGAACTATAGGTTAAGATTGGTGATGCCGGAAATCAAAAGTCATTTGAAGGACGACACCGATGATATTTTGACATTGAAAGAGAATTCTGATTTGATCAATGATACTCGCTCCAATAAACGAATTTTGAACAAAAATGAGGCCATCAAAGATATTGAATCATCATTTTTGGAACTAGTACCGTCTACTAGGGGTCCTGTACAGACATTGTTGGCTGGAAGTGGTGGTTCTCATAATATCAGTCCAGAAATCGATAATACCATCTCGCCAATGAATACCGAAGGAATAACCCCACCAAAAAGTAATGAGTTATCAGACACTAAGACCAAGGTCTCCATCAATAGCGAGGAGACTACGGACGTGGGGGGTGGGACAAACACCGAACTTCAGACCACTGCCAACTCTGCTACGGGCGCTGCATCGGCATCAGATAAAGCCAGTAAAAAGTCCAAAGAGTCTCGGAAGTATTTCGAAGATTTGTTAGGACTCGACGATAACGTCTTCGGCAATAATGCTCGATATTTCACCTGGAAAGTATGGCGAAAGAAAACCACCCTTTTGAATAAATTGGAAAAATCCTTAATTATCGATGGAGACTACATACGACTACAACCCCCGGAAGATAAAGCATACTTGAAGAATCCCGACGACAATCCGTTTTTACAAAGCCAAAGTCAGGGTAATTCACATCATCACCGGCATTTGCATCATTACAATTACTCCAATTATTACAACAGTTCAATGGTGAAAACAAGTTCGTTCCATGTTAGTCAAATTGTAAAACTAAAACAGTATCAGAACAGTAAGAACCCTAATCACTTCAAAATCGTCATTCAAAAACCAGGGAAGGATTCGACCAACATCAAAAAGAAGTATGATTTAGAGGCAGTCGACGAAACAGAATGTGAAGACATTATTGAAAAGATTCGGTGGGTGTTGAAAATCTACAATTCGGAGATGTCTCATATCAACCAGCATTAAGATATCACTGTAAAGCCTTCTTAAATACGTTAATGACCACTATAGACCACAGCAGAAGATGAATAAATTCTCATGTCAATACACAGAACAGGGTCATATCGCTATCGATCCTTACCGAGAATTCCACATACTCTGGCTCCCAGTCTGGCAGAAACACCACAACACTACGCCAGCTTAAACTCTATTCTACTCCTCTGGTGATCGTGTTGAACCCCTTTACATTCATTATCAATATTGTCTCAAATCTCCATCTCATCGCATTTATTTTAGATTTTAGATATGGCGAAACTATCGCTGAACTGGTTGAAGCTCCAGAAGCAGATATCTCCCAAGTCTCTAAGAAGCAAAAGCAAGACCAGTACTAAGGCTAAAACCAAGTCGTCGAAGAAAATAGAGTCCAAGACCAGTTCTAGATCAATTGAAACCAAATCCGAACCCCCATCAGCAGAATCATCACTTCCTAATGAAATCAATATGTCAGCCATTCAGGCTGCCTTGTGGTCCAAAGATAGAGATATCCAACCATCTGATGTTGAGAGTTCACTACCTGCAACAATGAACACCAACAGCTCAAAAAAACGACAACCAGGTAAATATATAGCCATAGACTGTGAGTTTGTAGGAGTTGGCCCTGACTCCGAAGAAAGTGCACTAGCTAGGGTCTCCATTGTCAATTTCTATGGATATACACTATATGATGCATTTGTAAGACCCCGGGAGAAGGTCACTGACTGGAGAACTTGGGTAAGTGGAGTTACACCTCAACATATGAATGAAGCTGTGACTTTTAAAGAAGCACAAGAGAAGACGGCACAGTTGTTAAATGGAAGAATTCTTGTGGGACATGCTGTCCATCATGATCTAGAAGCGTTGTTCCTTTCTCATCCCAAATCAATGTTACGAGATACGACAAGACTAAAACTTTTTCGGTCAATATCGAATGGAAAAACCCCAGGGTTAAAGAAATTGACGAAACATTTCCTTAAAATTGATATACAGAATGGTCAACACTCATCTGTAGAAGATGCTAGAGCAACGATGTTGTTATTTCGTCTACATCGAAAAGAGTTCGAAAAAGAATCAAACAAATATTCTGCCTAATATAATTTTACTCATGCATTAATTTATATACATTGTAACTTAGATTGATATAACACAATCATACTCATAAAGTCGTTAATGTTAGTTCTTTAGTGCTCTAACTTCAAGTTATCAACGTAAGATGAAGCAGCCCTATATATCATCTCTTGTAAGATTTTGTTGTCAAATTCAATTCTGGCAGCTCCTGATTCGGTGCTGGAAAGTAATTCAGACAACTTCCGGAATTCATAGTTTTTCATTGTGGATATTCCGTGTTCAGCTAAAAACTCGTCTGATTCAATAACTGACTGTTCAAGCGAGTAGTTGTTTTGATTGAACACTCTGGTCAGGATATCAGCAGCAATTTCCGTAACTTTGACGGAGTTGCTGTTAATCAAGGAACTGTCTATGGTGGTTTTCAAGATATGATAAACCATTAATCCTGTTGAAGTATCGATGTTGAAAATATGATTATAGACAATCAAAAACCTCGTTTTGAACCGATTTTCAACACTATCCGTGGCATAAAGAAAACTGGCTTGATACAAAACCAGTTTAGAATCAAAAGTATTATTTAACAAGTAATCGATCAAAATCTTGGGAATTTTGTGACTCGACGATAATGATGTTGGGGAAGATTCCATACTTGGATTCAACTCAATCCATTCACTAGGACTATACTTGGTAGTAACGAGATATTCTTCAAACGAGTTATCGTCCATCGATAACCAGATGAAAAATAGATAAGGAATCACCGCAGCAGGTACTTCATATTCAACTGGGGCTTCACAACTGTACATGTAGTGGAAAATTGTTTGAAGACAACTCAAAGAACTGTGTTTTATGTGACTCAATTTCAACCCCTGAGTAAATATGAAGAATACGTAAGCAGTAAAGTTATGCTCGTCAATATGGAATCCATGGGATTGTTCAAATGCATCTATGGAACTTGATAAGTAACCCCTTTGCTGGAAAATCCTTTCAATATAACCGGGGCCCTGTTGGGTGTTCTTGATTAATGTATTCAACAAACATTCAATACTAGCTTGATATAAAGACGAAAAATTCAACATGCCAAAGAATAACTGGGGCCACACAAGAATCGGAGGAAACACCGAATCCTCGGCCAACCCTTTGAAGATTCTTGCGGCACTCATTAATGATGTTGTGATGCGGTCTAGGGAGTTATTCATGGCACTTCTGCTCATGAGCTTCAAGACTCTGGAGGTTGTGGCATCATTAATTCCCGTTTTAGACAATATTCCCACCACTAAAATCCCCCGTGTTTGAAACAACGAAGACTCAGCACATGCAACATCAATAGCATACGAGCTCCATCGTGCTCTCCAACTGGATCTGTCATCTGCCGATCCCATTACCGTTATAAAGTCGTTCAAATAATCACATAATACCTCAAACCCTGCCGCTCTGTTATATAATTGACCAACATCAGAACTAGTGGAAGATTTCTCCCTAGTCAAACCAAATAACATCTTTGCCCGTTGACTAGTAAAGTACGTCAAAGTCTGTTCGACTACTTTATGTTCAACCTCAGTCAAATCTGGTTTGTGCAAGAACGACTCAATGGCATTAATCACCAACTTCTGTAAGTCCCCGCCAAACTCCAAAGACGGATTATCGATGAACAACGCACACAAGTAGAACACATCTGCTAGGAATAGCTGGGAATAAATGTATGCGTCAAAGAACAACGAGCTACAAATTTTCACCAAAATCATGATTTCAAATAACTTTGATTCCGAGGCGATATCTGATTCATTATTAGTGGTTTGGTTTACACATTTCACCAATCGAGTGATGGCCTCGCCCACAAGTTCCACTGACGGAGTTATCACAGAAATGATAAAGCCCCAATCAGGATCGTCATTTCGGTTATCCATAGCAAACGTAACAATCTCATCCAATAATGTAGGTACTAATAACGGTTCACGAAACAATCGTTTCCAAATATAATCATTGATCACCGATACAGTGGCTTTGTTCATTGAGGAAACGTTACAGAAATGTCTTATAATCCCAGCAACCCGATCAGGGCCAAATTGTTCGTTCTCCAAGTAAATATATCCACAGATATTCTTAATCCAAGGTGTAATATATAATATCGCATCCATTCGATGATTTATAGATACCTTTTCGTATGAGTCGAAAAAAGCCCTCAAGAATCTGTAAGTCATATGAGGGAACTTCGTGGACAAATGGTTGGAAATTTGAACGATGAAATCAATGGAGTTACTGGGATAGGCAACACTTTTGGCATGTTCTTTAGAAATATGATAATCAATGTCAAAATAGTTGGCCACTGATGCAAACAATGCTGCAGCGGATGATTTGACGTCTTCATTGTCACTTAATAAACTCTGGAATGTCAAATTGAACAATCGGCCAAACCACAAATTGGAGATATCTGAAATCTGAAAGTGTTTGTCGTCATCTTCAATGAAGTTCTTAGGTAATTTTGACGTGGTGAAGTACAAGAAACGGAGGATCTCCAGTCTTTCTTGAGACCGAACGATAATGTTCGTTTCATTGTTCAAATAGATTGTGAACTCATCGGAAGCTCCGCTGGTTTTGGTGATTTCACAACGAACTATATCGCTTAGATTGAATACCTCCACCGGTCTGAACCCTCTGGTGGCACACAATTCATGATTGGTTGCAACAAACTCATCAGAACACAAAAGGAGATACAGGCGACCAATTTTTAAGGTCGAGGGTTTGAATGTCTGCGTCTTAGAATCAGCAATCTTACAATGATTGAATTCCACTTTCTTATCTCTGGTAACTGACATTGTTTCTTCACTCAAGCATAACGATGAAATTGTCTCATTGGAGTCACAATGGGAAAAGGTGAAGAATCTTGCTCTTGCCTCTTTGCCTTCAACTTTTGATGGTTTGACAATATTCATAAATAACCTTACATCATTAACAGGAATGTTGAAATAGTATATCCTTGTGCAATTCTTAAACAACTGGGGAGGAGCATAGGTATTCAATAAGGTAGCATATGTGATCAATAAGTGCATTTCGGTGGAAAACCCAGTGAAATCAAATACAAAGTAAAACTTGTTATCCCACACTTGACTTGCAGTTTCAAATAGCTTATACACTAGTAAATGAATATCGAATTCAGTGTGTTTTAGTGTCGAAAGATTTATCACCACGACGGGAGACCCGTCATGAAATATAGCATTATGAATCAATTGAACTTGTAGGACTACATCGCCATACTTCTTTGACATCTTAGTCATGAACTCGGTGTATTCCGTGGATAATCCTCCACCAACATTTGTGGACATCGGGTTATCGAAGTTCTTAAATGTACCAAAGCCGGTAGATTTCATGTTGAGTAAAGCCTTAGGTTGGCCGAGTTGCTTCAAAAGTTCATCAACAACTTTCATCACTTTAACTCTACGGCCAAGTTCTTCATCAGAGAAGTCTCCGATTAAGTAGGCAATCTTGATGTCTTTATAAAACGTGAAATAAAATCGATGCAAGTACCGTAATTCTGGAGTAGGGAATTCTTCAATGGCTTCAAAAGCATATCCACTGTCATTATATTGCGAGATTTCTTGCAAATAGTTGAATATTTTGGTATTAAGATGATTTAATTCGTCCATGTGATTGTTCAAACTTTTCCATTTCAAAAACGTTAAAGTTTTGTTGGCCATGTTTTGAATCACTTTTACCAATTGTAATAGTGATTTCTTATTATTGTTACTGATAACATCGTCCATATCAAAAAATGATTCGGGACTAATAATTGCAGGACAGAAGAATCTTAAGAATATAAATGAACCCACAGCAATCAACCCTGAGTCAGGGACTTTTTCACTTACCTTCTTATATATCTCTGAGCAAATGTACCGAAAAGATTTAGGCATCAAATTGGCTGAATTGACTATCAAATCGATCAATTTCGTTAAATAACTCATGAATAATTCAGGGTCACTAGAATCTAATTCACTTTCTTTTTCAACATTGAATATGATTTCTTTCATAGCAAATTGTTCAAGAAAGTCCTTCAATACTGTAGTGAGATATCCGAGACCTTCATCCTTGGCTAATTTGGCCAATAGCTTTGTCAAAATACTGTTTCTTCTGAAGATGTCCGATGTACGAGACACATTGTTAATCTCCTCTATCAACAACACATCAAACACTTTATCCAATATTTTTGTGTGACCATATACCCCATAAACAGCATTAGCAAACAAACTATGGTTACTGTTATTGGCAATGACGCTAGTGGCCCTCAAAGTATCATAAATTTGAGCTTCTTTCTCCAAGACTTCCTCGGTGAACGGCCACTTATTAGTTACTTTCCTTTCATATAGCATATCGGAAAATACATGTAAAAACAACGACCGGATCTTTTCGTTTTCATGATATCCCAAGGGAAATACAAATTGTAACCCAATATCACTGTCATACTGGAGCAAATTTGTGATACATTTCAAGACGTTCTCCACCACGATTTGTACCTTATATTTGGATTTCAAAAGATGTGAGGTGAAGCTGCTATTGGTAGTGGAATTTGCCCCAGCATCGCTCAACGAAGTGTATTTGGTCAATATTTTATAAAACAATGAAAAATAATTGGCAAAAGCTAAATCTTTATACTTTGCAACTTCACCTTCTGTGGTACCCTCAGGAATTTCCAATATCAACTCTTCCAATTGAAGAGCCAACGCCTTCGAACTTTCGGTAGCTAAATCGACATTTATGAATAAAAGTTCTGAATCCTTAGATTTATCACTACTGGAAACATTAGACGATTTCGCTACAGATTCAGAAAGCGAGTCACTTCCTATACTCGAGGTGGTAGCAGAAGATGGAGTAATATCTGAACCTGAAGTTTGGAAATGAGGCACAGCAGACGACTTTGGGGATTCAAATTCCTGAGACACTTCGTCAAAAAGTGCAGATTGTTCTAGCCATTCACTCATGGCCTTGGCATAGAAGTTACGAATCTTATAAGCCCCCGCTAATAACACCCTTGATCGATTCTGCTCAATAACAATAGCTAAACGGCAAAATCGGAGCTTTAATCGGGTAGAATTAACGGGATTATCGATAATATTTATTACCTTGATCAATACAAGGCAGATTTCCGGTAATAACGCTGTTAGTATTACTGCTCCGTCGTTGTCAATTGCTATCATTGCTGTTATAATTGTAATTACCTGCTCAGTAAACAAGGTACTTTCCTCATTAGATATTTTATTCTCTCCAAAGTTAGTCACTATATCAATGAGCTTATTGGAAATTAGCTTATAAACGCTAGAATGGGATTCGTTGGACAAAATATCTTTGATAATTACTCTGACAACCAAATCATGACTATTCAATAGACTGATACATTTATCAAAGAACTCTGATACATTGTTCTGCAGTTTTACATGCAATTCTAAATCGTCATTGAAGAGACTGTCAGACATAAAGCACCCCGAAGTGGAAACAAGAAAACCAGTAAAATGTCGAAACAACAAGTTGTCCTCGTTCAACTTTAAATTGGAATTATCCAACAAGAAACTCCAGCGTTCATATATGATCAACCACACTTGATATAGTGATTTGGTAGATTTGACTTCTCTTAAAAAGTTCCTGAATCGTTTATGTAATGAGACAAATCCGGTGAAGATTTGATCATCATAAGCAATCTGATGAAAAACTTTATTTAAATTGGTCTGGAAACAATTATAGCCTTTATGAATAGGACTTGAAGATTCATTTAAGTACCATTTCATAGTTTCTTTGGAGATATTATAAAATTGTATGTCATGAGTACACAAGGACAATAGTAATACTCTTTCCACTGAATTGCAAATAATGCCATCTTCGATATGAGCTTTCCTACTTGATATCAACTTGTTGTTAAGAAGGTATTTGTCAAAATTATTACGTTTGTTGAGGAATTCATTCAAGAAAATCAAATTGGATTTGAGTTTGGCGTCAGCCAACGATAACGATAAACAAGAATCACAGATTGCTTTGATGATATAATTGCAAGTGAGGTAATTGTTATAAACAATTACTTCGTTGTGAATCTTGGTGACCAAGTTGGCCTCGTCAACAATGGTCATTATGAGATTACAGGTAGACTCAAATAAATCAGTCTCTCCTCCTCTAATACCATCGGTATGAACTTTTGACTGTAGGCCAGCTTTTAAACTAAGAACGTTATCATGGGCAAATTTCTTTATCCTGCGTCGATGCCCGTCTTCATCTACTGACATTTGTTCGGTCGATAATAGTTTATTATCATTAAAGAACAATTCTGGAACAGCGGTGAAGATTGCAAACAAATCTCCAAGGATTTCTTCAGTATACGACACCACGCGGCCATTGAAACCAAGAACGCTGCTGGAGCTGTTACTACTATTAGTATTAGTGCTTGTGTTGACAGACAGCGAGGATATCTTAAGGTCTTCAAAATTAATGGCTTGCACTTGACTCAATTTACTATTAACTGGTGTTATCTCTTCGAAACTCGACCGCTTCAAAGCACCTTCGAGATTGTAATTCGATAATGAATGGTTTGAAACATTAGAATTGGAACTCGAGTTAATACTGATCCGATCTGAAGCTGAATGAGAAGTAATTGACACCGAGGAAGACCCTTGGTGGTTTGAGTCATAATATTGATTGAGTAATCTTGAAGCGTTCATGGTCATTAGTTTTAACAGTGGATAAATGCTTTGAATGACAGAATGAAACAAGTTCAAGGTAGACTCTTGTTGAGATAATGATTTGATCACTTTGATTGTTATTCTGACGTCTCTGAAGTTATCAATGTTGGTCAATTGTTTGAAATTCCTCATCAAAATATTGAGATACTTGTCGGGCTTGAGTATTATGGCTGTGATCAAAAGATTTATCTTCAAATTATCATAGTTGTGACTTATCTCAAAATTTATTGCTGAAGTGGATGAATAGTTCGATAAATTGATAGAATTCAAGTTTTCAAATGTCTCATCTAAATACTTCTTTGCAAACTTATAAACCGGATGATCACGAAGAGTAAGGGGGAATCTTCCAGCGAGATAAAACAAATTGATCAACGAGCTAAAACAAGTTAAATTGGATTTTGCATTAGAATCTTTGATCAAGGAATTGAGGTACTTCAATCTCTTGTTGAAGTTCAACTTTAGTTTGTTGGGACGTTTGGAGTTTTCAAACTCTTTATAATCGCTAGGAATCAAAATTGAAACCCAACACTGAATCATGGAGCTGACTCCCAGAAAAGGAATCTCCTCAAAGATTGAACAAGTCAAATCAAACATGTGCTTACAAACCTGAATCACTTCGTCGTCAGTCTCAACAATATAAGCATAATCTAATGGTCTAGAAAATGCTTGATATTTGACACTATTAGCATAAAAATACAATATGATTTGTTTCCAGATGGTGTTTTTGATAGATTCCAAACATTTGCTAATGCATTGAGCCATCTTCAATCCGTTATCTTTGATATAAAAGACAAACCGTATCAAGGGACTATATTTGACCAAGGCTGATCGAGGAAAGTGATCACCATTGCCGTTGTTAACATGGATGAAAAAATGTTCAACTAGATAATTGTAGTATTGAATAGGATTGCTAGCAGCTAGGAACCGGACAACTGTCTCAATGTTATTATCGATCTCCACCATTAGAACTTCTTCGTATTTCAAGTGTAACGTAGATGATTGTTGGAGTGGATAGTTACTTAAAAGACTACTACTGACACTAGATTTTGCAACAGGAGTATCTGGAACCTCATTATCATCCAAATCATTGACTGCGGCTCCATAATACTTGTTCTCATCTATGGGACGTTTCTGGATCAAGTTAATAACCTTTTTGATGATTTCCCCACTAGATAGGTCGACCAAAATGTCTAAAATAAATGACACAAGTTCATCCCTGACAGGCAAAGGGGGTTGGAAGTAGTCAAAATCGGAAAAGCTATTACTGGAAATTTCGAAATTATTGGAAAGGTTCGATAATAACGAGGTTTGGCTAAGTAAGTTCTTTTTCGATATCCAATACTTTTCAATAAGTTTCGATATGATTTTTAATACGATCAAAAGCGATGACAATAACTTATCGTCCATATCTCGTAACCTTAGTCTTGAAGCACGATTTTCACTATCATTGTCGGAATGAATGATCTTAGCCATTAAACTACCCAACAATTGTAACGAATTACTTATAAATTGTTGATCATTAACATCAATATTTGCTATAAGTAGATCCTTGGTAAGTAGAAAATGATGATTGAGTTCGACTTCAATCAACGTATGACCAGTGGTGATGGGTAGTAACGATTCCAATCGCTTTACCAACGAATTCAAATACTCTAGCTGGAGGTTTCTTACTGAGCCCCCTTCCATATCGGATTTGTGAGTCTATGAAGCTCGGTTTTGGCAGTGACGGAAACAATGGATGTGTAAATAGACCAGGAAATGACTGCCGCTGGAAAAGGCTATGTATATGACTTATGGACAACAAGAGCGCTTTCTTACAACAATACAATTGTCAATAAAACAGTTAAAAATTGGAGTATGCAGCTAAGGTTCACGGGAATTGTCACCTTAGTGATTGATATGTAAATTTCCCACCAAATCAAACAGTTTGGTCACTGATCTTCTGTCTCTGGGAACAAATAAAGTTATAATCTGGTAATCTATTGATTGACAGATTGTGAGGAAAATGAGAAAATTTGACCATTCGAGAATTATTGCTGTTGACAAGATGGGACCAGAGAAGGAACAAAGGAAAAGCCCAACTATGTAGGTGTATATCCAAAGAACAAGAGTGTAAACAAGAGGAAGTAAGATAAATTTCTGTTAAATATTAAGGAAGTTGGTTGGATTGGTAGATCTACGGCTTCGGAGATCCTCCTGAAAGGTTTCAGACCGAAAGTTTTAAGTAAACGAAAATAGCCCTATACTCGTGTTGAGTTTCTGGAAACTCGGTAAAATGACTCTATGTTTGAGTAGAAGTGATATGTGGTGACAAGTTGGACATTTGCCCCGGAACTGGCCCAATCTAGCGAGATTTCCCTCTTCCCCTAATGTAATCGTTGAATATTGCGCTCTATAAAGCCGTTAACTATTATTACCCAATTAGGAAACAGGGGGTTTTAATAAAGGCTGAGGCTTTGGACTAAAAGATCTGTAAGTAAAGGTGAGATGGGTTGTGATGACAAAGGAGGACAGTAGTTGTTGAGACAAGGAGTTGAGACCTGACTTTACATTATTAACACCAAGCGTAACCATCGGTAATAGAATAGTTGCTAGCTGATCAGACATAGAATCATTATCTATCTTTTCACAATTCAACACCAAGTATGGATACTAGCCGTTGAGACGAAGACTTCTTTTCAACACCAAGTTTAACATGGATACTAGTTGTCGAGACAAAGAACTCAGATGTTCAACTAATTCAATTCCAAGTATAACCATCAGTAATAGAACAACTACTAGTTGTTCAGACAAAGAATTGAGACTTATCTTAACACAATTCAACTTCAAGTATAGCCATCAGTAATAGAACAGTTACTAGCTGATCAGACAAAGAGTCATTATCTATCTTTTCACAATTCAACACCAAGTGGACAAAAGTGATGGTTACTGGTTGTTCAGACATATAACTAAGACCCGTCTTCAACCAGTTCAACTCAAAGTATAACAATAGCACCAGCTGTGAAGCGAAAAAACTCACAGTCGAACATCTCAGCCACTGCCACCAAAACACTCCCAGTGGGAGAACCTAATAATGGTACTAAACATGGTCGTTAAAGTAACTTTTAATGGAAATAGGTGAAGGTAACGGCAATCCAGGCACAGATTTCACACTATCATCACTGCGAGGAGACTCAGCATCCACGAACTCATCTTTCTCCCTCGCCCATTCTTCTTCCCCAGATCCCTCCTCAACTCCATTAACTTCCTCGCTTAAACCACATCCCCGAGCATCGTGAAAGTGATCAATGCGTCTAATCACTCTTACTTCTTTGGATCCCTCCTTCCTGAGCTTAACACGATGAACGATTTTCCGAAACTTCTCATTCACTCTCACCATGAATGACTTTTTCTTCGCCACTTTCTGCTCCATCACATCATCAATTCCCTCCACAGATACCATGCGAACTTTACTTGCAACAAATGGGGGATATCGACTGTTGCCATAGTCACTAAGGTTATTTTGAATTCTCGTAGTCTTGATCAGAAACGTCGAACTGGGATTTATAGACATAGTTACTCCCTTATCAATCACTGGGACACCTATCTTGCTTTCCCGATCCTTTACTACAATATAAAATTAAAGGCTGCTTTACAACTATTGTATGTCTTTTTTTTGCAACCTTTTGCAACCACAAGAGCCAATCAAAAAAAGTGCGAAAACTCAATAAATTTTTCAATTTCGACGTTATGGCTGCTGGTTATCAATTGTTAGGTAGAACCGTTCCTTCTCATTACTTGTCCTTGGCCACCTTGGGTGCAGTTTCTTTACTTGTTCTTCCCAAGCCCTGGGGTCCTGCTGCACCTACTCACCCTCCGATTGATGCTGGTTCTCCGGAGGAAGAAAAGTTCATCAAAGAATATTTGGCTAAAAATTTAAAACATTAGAGTCCCCAAGCATCGTCCAGTATCTGGTCACAGTGTACTGGTTAATTACTAGAATCAATATATACTATTTAACGGATGTTTTTTGATGTCTGTCAATTTTTTTCTCAGTTTTTGACCCGGTTTGTACTCTCCTTCTATCCAGCGTGGTACAAGTCTTTGGCACTTTGAGTTCCGAGTATGTGGTTACGCTACAATGTGGAGTTTAATTGACTATTGCCTCGTGAGTCTCTTTTCAGACAATTATTATTGGTTTAGGGTTTAGTCACGTGATTCCAACTCAAAACACCTCTAGTGTCCTGCTGCTTTCATGCTAACACCCACCAACCTTTGTGGCCCTCTCTCTCCCCTCCAAATCCGTTACTGCCTCCTCAACGCTATTGGCAGTCAAATTCAAAATCTCATCTCATCGCAGAAAAACTAAAATTATGTCTTCCATCTATAAAGCATTACAGAGTAAGACCAAGGAGAAAACTCCTACAAAGCACATAAACAAACAAAGAGTCCTTGTGATCTCTTCTCGTGGTGTCACTTTTAGACACCGTCATTTGATCCAGGATTTGCTCCAATTATTACCCCATGCACGTAAAGAACCCAAATTCGACTCGAAGAAAGATTTATGGCAATTGAACGAAATTGCCGAGTTGTATAATTGTAACAACATTTTCTTCTTCGAAGCCAGAAAACACCAAGATTTATACTTGTGGATTCTGAAGCCCCCTAACGGACCCACCGTCAAATTTCATGTGCAAAACCTACACACATTAAACGAACTAAATTTCATCGGTAACTGTTTGAAAGGATCCCGGCCAATATTGAGTTTTGACAAATCGTTCGAGTTGACTGACCACGACAGATTGTTGAAAGAATTGTTCATCCATACTTTCGGCGTACCCCCTCAAGCAAGAAAGTCCAAGCCGTTCGTCGACCATGTTATGACCTTCTCCATCGTCGACGGTAAAATCTGGATCAGAAACTTCCAGATCAACGAAACCTTACAAACCAAACAGTCAGAAGACTCAGACGATACCGATATTGAAGACTTGTCGTTAATTGAAATCGGACCGCGTTTGGTCTTAACCTTGATCACCATGTTGGAAGGTTCATTTGGTGGCCCCAAGATTTACGAGAACAAGGAATACGTTAGTCCCAACTTCGTTAGAGCTCAAGTCAAGCACAAAGCTGCCGAACAAGCCCAACAAAGGTCAAAAGATGCTTTGGATAGGAAAATCAAAAAGAGAAACCAAGTGTTACAGGCTGATCCCTTGTCCAACGACTCTGTATTCAAGCATTAATAACGATATATACTCCTGGTGGAAAACTTCTCTCCCTCCTCGCCTCTCCTTACGTCATTTAAAGATACTGCCTCCACGCGAAAACTTTTTTCAGGCACAACGTTGTGGAGAGTTGATCTTTTACAATGACTAACGAATATGACAATCTAAGACACCAATTCATGTCTAATAGCAACGTCTCGCGAGATACCTTTCAATATACCCGTGTGCCATATCCTACTGACGAACTAGATGATTTTAACTTTTCCAAATCCGCAAGTTATGACGCCAAACCACAACCGCCCACTGATGTTTATGAAGAAAAAGAATCCTACGAGTTGAAGCCTTTGCCTCCGTTTGAGGTCCAGGAATTTCCTTATCCTGGATCCACCTCCATACCAAATAACGCGGCACAAAGCCCTCCGTTGCCTCCGACTCCGACGTTCAAACAGAATCCGTTTGAAACTCCCTTTGACAACCACTACAACAACTACTACTCCAATAACGTCTTGCCTAAACCTCCGCCAGCTGCCATGTCTTCTGACGAGGAGGCTTTGTTTAGACATAACGAAAAGCACCGCATTCGGCAGCTTAGATCAGTGCCTCGGTTCCATTACACTCGATTACCGTATTTCGGCATTATAGCCACCGTCATCCAGGTCATAGTGTTTATCGTAGAGCTTGTTAGAATGTCTTCCCTCACTGGATCGGCATTCCAGACCAAACCTTACTTTAATCCCATGCTAGGACCTTCCACGTACTTGCTTATCAACATGGGAGCTCGTTACACCCCTTGCATGAACCAAATCGAAGGAATCACCAACGACACCACTATCAATTTCCCCTGTGCCAATTCCACTTCTTTGGCCACAGATGTGTGCTCATTAAGTGAATTATGTGGGCTTGGAGGCATTCCTCAAAACAACGAAACCTGGAATCCTAATCAGTGGTATCGTTTGATAACCCCGATCTTTCTCCATGCGGGCTTCCTACACATTTTATTCAACTTGTTGCTTCAGGTTACCATGGGATTTAGCATTGAAAGACATATTGGCTCTCTAAAGTACGCCATTATCTATTTACTATCGGGGGTCAGTGGATTTTTGCTAGGAGCAAACTTTTCTCCCAACGGTATAGCCTCCACTGGTTGTTCGGGGTCGCTTTTCGGTGTTGTCGCCACCAATTTGTTATTATTTCTTTACTGCGGTAAGAAGAATACCAATATGTACGGTACCAAGAGGTTTGGGTTATTCGTGGCCATTTTAATCGGCGAGGTGGTGGTGAGTTTTGTTCTAGGATTATTGCCTGGACTCGACAATTTCAGCCACATCGGAGGCTTCGCCATGGGGTTGTTGTCGTCGGTGCTATTGCTCAAAGACCCATACTGGGTGTATTACAACGGAATAATAACCTACCAGTCCAACTTGTCAACCTGGCAAGTATTCAAGAATAACTGGAATCCCATGTACAACTACGACGATAAACTACCAGTGCGCTTCTGGCTGTGGTTCGGAGTGAGGGCCGGCTGTTTTGTTGTGATCGTGTTGTACATAGCACTTCTTATCAACAATTTCTTCGGCAAGAAAGAAATATCCACCAACAACGGCTGTAGCTGGTGTAAGTATATCAGCTGTTTGCCAGTTAACGGATGGTGTGACGACGGTTACATGCTGGTTTCTCAGGTGGATAATAACCAGTCTTCTCCTTCGTCACCTTCGGCTTCCGACACCTTTGCCACTACCACCTCTAACCCCATCCCATCTAGCATCGACAATGAGAACTTCAATCACAGGGATTTATCTCCCATTCTACCAAATTTGGGTCTGAATCACCACCACCTTCAGTACCAGCCGGTATCCACCATTGCCTTTCCCCTACTCATGGCCATCATGTTCTATCGCTATCTAAAGCTTAGACGTTAATGAATTTATGACTTTCTTCTGTCACGTGACCCTCTATATAGCGATTCTCAAATCTATGAGCGAAAAGTTTTCCAATGATGATTACCAGGAGATTGATACATACAACCAAGCCAAGGATGTCATTCTTGGGTGACTGGTTTGGGCGTAGAAAAAGCGGTGGCAAAGAATCGGACTCAGAGCGTATTCCAAAACCGCCCAAGGTGAAAAAGGATATCATTAAAGAACAAGACAACTTCGAGAAACCCACCAAGATTGTGGTGTTAAACCGTCAAAACTCTCCCCAATACCACAAATTTAACGCTTCCACAGACATGCCCGACTTTAACATAGTTCAATGGAAGAACACGTTGTTGACCCGAAAAGAGGTGGAGAAAGCCTACACTGCTGAGTTTATACAGAATGAATTATCGACGATATACGAGAGGTTGAAGAAGGAGAAGCCTTCGCCTACGACGGAGTTATCAGACTTGTCATTCAGGTTTGTCTTTACCAAAGAGGTGCAAAAATCCTTAGGAATCGACCTTCCTGACTTGGTGCTTACTAAAGCCCATACGATGCAAATATTGGGAGATGAGATTTTGAATATCATATCTAAGAGATTTTCCAGTGAAAGAAACCCTAATGATATCAATTTGAGACCCGAAGACTTCAAAGCTCCTAACGTTTACGTGAATCAACAGTTGGATGAATCCCAGCAAGCAAAGAAGCTCCGAATCTTAGTAGATCAAGCTAGAAATCAATTATAATGTACATAGTAATATTGTGGGATTCTTTCTGAGAAGCTATCGATTCAAAGCCTTCAACACACTTTCAATCCTTTAGGAGAAAATTACAAGATCAACGCTTCTGTCTTATCGCAAACCCGATGAGAGCAGTTATTCCTATTGCCATTAAAACCCCGCCAAAAATTAACTCATTGTTGACTCCTGGTGCCATTCCCTTCTTTTTTATTGCCTCTCTTGCCAATGGTGTACTTGGATCATGTAAATATAAATCAGTCTTATCACTTTTACTGCAATATATCTTTATGCAATCAATTAGATCACTGTCGGAAGTAATAGATACAATATCACCTTCGTCGTCAACATAGCTAATGGCATAATGACTGGTCTCTCCTTCTGTGACCATTGGTACATTCAACACCTTAAAATCACTAGGTTGAAGTTTCGAATCTATCAATGCCCTGAGATGTGCTACACCTTCCGACGACGATACAAGAAGACGATGTACACGGTTAGTTTCTGACGGAGAGCGAAATTTGAAGACGAATTGATCAGAAGGTGATAGACTGCTAAACTGTCGGGATCTGTTGGCCCCGTCTTTCTTCGGTGTTCCAGCCAAGCTTATAGAATCTGATGGTTTAATATCGATGCTGACCGAATGTGACTCTGACTGCACATCAGCAATTGAATCCTGGGTATCGGGAGGATTGGAAATGGTGTCAGAATGCAATGAATCAGTATCGTTTAAGCTGGTCCAGAATTTGTTCCATGCTGGACCTTCTTTGCTGTCCTTACCGGATTGGCTGGGGATTTTGGTATTGCTAGAGTCATCTCGTCTGGATTTATCTTCAAAGCTTCCATCAATCTGCTTAATTTGATTCAATGTCGCATATGTCAACTTTAAAACATCTACAATGCCAATGATCTTTTTGCTGTCATCGATAACTGGCAAATTCAAGTAATGACCATCGAACATCTTCCTTAATGATTCCTGGATGGAAAGACTGTGAGGCGCCAAATCTGGTTGCGGCGTCATTACTCTTATGATAGAACAATTTTTAGGGTCTAGTCCAGCAGCAATAACTCTCAATACCACATCTTTTGATGTGAAAATCCCATTGACTTTGTCATCGAGATCCTTTATCAACACTGCTGTGGTTTTGTGCTGCTTCATTAAAACCGTCGCCTCGTAAACGGAGGTTTTGGCCGAACAATATACTGGAGTAGTCGAATGGTCCAAAACCGAGTCCAATGTAGGGCCATCCATTTTGGACCGTAAGTCCTCAAAATACTCAAATACTTGGTAGGGCTGATTGGGGTTACCTCCCAATTGCGAATTGACACTGTCTAATGCTTCATACAAGGTTTTGGAAGATTGGTGGAGTTTTTCGAGTTTCTCCATTTGTTGAGAATAGCATTTGGTAATGTCCAACACACCCACAATCTCCAAAGTCTCTGAATCCAATATCGGCAAGTGGCGGAACCCTTTCTCCACCATCAATGTTAAGGCGTCAGAAGCGGGAGTGCTTGAGTTGACACATAAAGGATTAGGTGTCATTATCTGCTCAATAGTAACATTATTAGCATTCAAACCACAACCAACTATTCTAAAAGCCAAGTCCTTTGCGGTGAAAATCCCCTTCAAGTTTCCTTTCTCGTCGATAACAAGAATACAATTCTCTCTTTTGGCCGTCATAATCTGGCTTACCTCGAAAACAGTGGCGTTTTTCCTACAAATGATTGGGTAAGATGGTTTTAACGATAACACCGTACCTGGTTTCCCTCTGCGTTTATTGATTCTGGAGTGGATATTCTTACGTTTCTTATTCAAGTCATGTTCAATCTTCTTCCTGATGTTCTCATCCCGTTTGCTCTGTCTTTTTCTCGAATCCAATTCCTCTTTTTTGAACATCCTAACGATGGAATCGAGTTTGGAATTTCTCATTGTAAACTGCGACTTATCTTTTAGGTTTGTGTTGATGATAACGAGGAATCGTCCGTCGCTACCGACAATGTTGTCTTGGAAATATCCTGGATATGGACGACGAAAAGTGGTATTTATAGCTTTAAATAGTTGGTGAGCATCTGTAGTAGGGGAAATCTGAAACACCGTTGATAATTGAGTTGACGGTTGAGAAGGGGAATTGACACGTAAAACTTATTAGTCTAGATCCAGGTTGTATATAGGAGATATTTTTAGCCAAATCTGGATGGGTATATATCAGGTCTTTACTCACTGCCGGCTGGTCGGCGGAAACATGAAACCAGAAGAGATCAGGAAACCTATCGCTGTTAATTACCACCCTGCTCCTTAGGGATACCACAGAAGCTATCTACTTACCAAAAAACCTTTAACTAGTGAGCTACCTCGCGACTCATCACCGCAATTCTCCACTTGTAACGTATCACCGTCAATCAATAATGATGTATCACTTGTTGGCCACTTTCCACCACAAAGTGTCGTGACGACATATAAAATCTACGACATATTTTGCAGCCATTTTTTGGCGATGTATCATTGGTGATGTATTACTCGTTGACTGCAACATATTGATTCTTTAAATCTCCTGTTCGATTGGAATTTGTCATTCAACTTCTAAACTATGTCGGTTGTTTCCCTTAATGATTTTGTTGGATTATTGGCCCACTTTCCTGTGTTCGTCTACTTCATTTCATTCCTACAAGATCTTATTGTCTCGATCCTTAAGACTGGACCTATCCCTAAACACGTTGCAATGATCATGGATGGCAATCGCACATTTGCTAAGAAGAAGAGTTTGACGCTAAAAGAAGGGCATACTGCAGGAGCTGAGAGTTTAGTTAGAGTGTTGGATGCCTGTTATCGCTTGGGAATTGAGGTAGTAACCATCTATGCTTTTTCTATTGAAAATTTCAATCGTTCGAAAGAAGAGATTGATACCTTGTTTGGGTTGTTGAGGGAGCGGCTACTGTTGCTTTCCGAGAAAGAAAACAGCTACAGTAAGTTGAATAAAATCAGGATTAGGATCATTGGCAACAAATCAATGATCCCTGAAGATATATTAAGAGACTTGGAAATCATTGAAGAGAAAACCAACATTGAATCCAACACTAAGTTGTTGAATGTGTGCTTTCCCTACACGTCAAGAGATGATATCGTCCATGCGATAAAAGAAGTATCATATCAAAGAGTCAACGGGGTTATTGCTAAAGACGATATTGATTTGAATTTATTGACTAATAGCATGTATTACGGTCCTGATGTTCCGCCATTGGATATTATGATCAGAACTTCTGGCCAAACAAGATTGAGTGACTTCATGTTATGGCAGTGTAATTATAATTGCACGGTTGAGTTTGTCGAAACATTGTGGCCAGACTTTAAGTTTTGGGCCTTGACTATTATTTTGGTTAAATGGGGGTACTATAAGACTTTGGAGTCTGAGGTGGCCGAAAATGCCAAGTTGAACCCTGAGGAGGAGAAGGAAGTTAGGAATATTTTGAAGGAACTTCCACCACATCCTCCTCATAAGTCAGTGTCCGAGAGAAAGTAGTGGAATATGGTAGTGCATGTTCTGAGTTGCAAATCACGAGGTAATACCACAAAGTGTTCTAGTAATGTGTCTGTCGTTAACAAAAGCCTCTATACATTCGGTGTCTTTAAAAGATCCACTACGCTCTTTACGGGGAAAGTGTTCGAAGGCAAATAATACCCTTTTAGGTCCCTCTCCAATCATATAATCATATAATCCGTTTCACCACCTTCTTAACCTCCTTCTTCTTTCTCTCCCTCAGTCTAGCCTCCTCGATTCTATTCAAATAACCCATATAAACCACTACTTCCGCTACTAAAACCAAGAGCCCAAACCCAACACACAACAACACCCTAGTCCCAGCATCTAGTCCCCAAGAACTACCTCCCCAATACCATACTGCGTACACCACACTACCCACACTGACCAAAATATTGAAAATAGTAGTTATAGAGCTCTTCATCTCTTTATTGATTTGTGCAATTGATTGGATTTCCACCGGCTCATAAAGCGTTTCATAGCTAGTCTTGGAAGTTATTAACTCCTTATACTCCCTCTCCTTCGCCTCCTCCCGAAGCCTGGCCATCAACTCGGTATATTCTTTAGTTTTGGCCGGGGGTGCAGGAGGACCAGGATAATAGAGATTTGTCAATTTCAAAAGATCAAATAGCGACTCTGTGGGTTTGTGCTGCTGATAAAACCTTATAAGCTCTTCGTGGCTTATGGATTCTTCTGGAACTTCATAGTTTTGACTCTTCAACACCTCCACTAGCGCAGGAGTCAATTTGAATTGAGTCATATACCCATAAATCTATAAGGCGCGGGTGATTTAAGTCCAACTTGGTGATGTCTACGATTGTAGGAGCTTTAGCTTGTCAGAAAGATTCATTTCTTAAGACTTTGGCCACTACTGTGGTGTCATGTTCCGAACATAAAGGGCATGTCACCCCTAAAGACAAACAGAACAAGAACAAAAAAGTTAAAGAGGAAAAGGTGGAAACTCGCTACGCCATAGAGCTAGGAGATACCGTCATATTTCCTGAAGGAGGGGGTCAGCCTTCTGATGTAGGAGTTATAGACACCGGAGATGATAAAATAGAGGTGGCAGAAGTCGTCAGAGACAAACTAACGGCCTTACATTTGACTCATAAGCCCATCAACGTTGGGACAAAAGTAGACTTGTCGATTGACTGGCAACGTCGTTTTGATCATATGCAACAGCATACGGGTCAGCATCTTGTGTCGGCAATTTTTGACCAATATAAGTTAGATACTTTGAGCTGGTCTTTGGGAGAAACTATGAATTACGTGGAATTGCCTCAAAAGGTTCCTGAGAACATTCTTCAAGAGGTTGGGGAAAAAGTGAACCAAGCAATCTTGGATGATATTCCTATTACTGTGGAATGGCCAGATGATCATGGTGGTGAGATCAACCTTTCGAAGATTCCTGACGATTACGATTTAACCAAGGGGTTATTGAGAATCGTCAGGATCGGCAATTTGGATAGAAATCCCTGTTGCGGTACCCACTTGAAATCCACAGGGCAAATTCAGGCGGTTTCGATTTATCACCAATTGAATGTGAAGGGGGGACACTCTCGAGTGTACTTTGTGTGTGGTTCTAGGGTGTTCCGCCAATTGTCCAAACACTACGGCACATTAAAGGATGTAGGAGGCAATCTTTTGTCTTGTCAGATTGACGAGGTATATGACAAAGTCAAGACGTTGAACGAAAACCATAGAGAAACCGCTAGTACCAACAGAAAATTGCTAGCGGAGGTGTTAAGCAATGATGCTGCAAAGGTATTTCAAACGTTGAAGGAGGCTCCCTTTGCGTATTTTTATAGAAAGGATTCCAATCCTGAGGCCATCACATTATTTCAGAAGGAACTTTTGACTTTGGTCAACTCTCAGCCTGAAGCTGGGGTTGACTTGGACAAAACTCACACCGTAGTGATGTTCAATGGTGAGAACTCGGGAATGATAAAAGTCATGGGACCTATGACAGCCACTATTACGGAGCAGGTGAAGAAAATCCTATCGGGAGTCAAAGGTGGTGGAAAAGGTGCTTACCAGGGTAAAGCTGTGTATGAAAAGGGGGAGGTTGACAGCTTATTGAAGTATTTGGAATCATTGTCCATTTGAAGTATTTGGATTCGTCGAATTATTTAGATATAGATTAAACAAATGTTGAAGAGGACAGTACCTTTATTCTATTTACACAACATGCGGGACCAACACTAACGTTTGACCCAAGTAGGAGACTTTCTGGCTTTAACCTTCCCTGGTTTCTTTCTTTCGACGATTCTTGAATCAACTGATCTCAAGCCAGCTTGTTTCAATCTGTTCTTATATATAGGGTTAAAGGATCCCAAAGCCTTTACTATTCCTAGTTTGACGGCGTCAGCCTTGCTGCTGATACCTCCTCCTCTGACAGTAGCGAAGATGTTCAATGTGCCCATTAATTCCAATACCAACAAAGGAAAAGCAATTGATTCACGGTCCTGATCTCTAGTAAAGTAGTCGGTGTAATTCATACCGTTCACGATGATCTTTCCTTCGCCTTTCACTAATTTTATGTTGGCCACAGTGGTTTTTCTCTTTGATTTGATATTTATTACACCTTCATTATCGGTAGTTTTCAACTTTTTCACCGATTTCTTTGTCTGGTCGGACGACGTCATGAACTGATTCAATGTGTTGATGACTTCGGGGGGTATTAATTGAGGATCAATAACTTTCAACCGATTTAACACTCGTAATAGTTCCTTGTGGTGGCCAATTTTCACTTTATCACTACCGATATAATCGTCACGATATTCTTTGAAGGAGAAAAAGTCATTGGTCTTCATTTCATCGGCAGTAACTGGTCTAGTGGGTAAGTGCTGGTACGTACGAACCAACTCGTTCAACTTGGAAATTGTGTAATCATGTTTAGCGTTCCCTCCATAGTAGGTATTAAGTCCAGGAACTATACGAGTACGTTCGAATTCTGGAGCGAAAAACTGGTCTTTATTGAGCCTCAAGGGGAACGTACGAGGGACAACAAATTGCCGTAAGCTCTCGGGAACCACCGGCGGCTTGTTATTCAACCTTATTGTCGTATGGAAACTTCTTAAATACTTCATTAAAGATGAAAAATTTTCTGCGAATAGTTAAGATCCAAAGAATGGAAATGGTTTTGGGAGACGAGAACAGACTGTGGTAACTGGGAATGTGTGAGAGGATGTAAAAGCTGGTTTCAGGGCATTTGGGGTGGTCAAAGACCTCAACTATAGAAACAATCTGACTTCTTAGGCGTGAATTGGGGTTTACTTGGAGTTTATATTAAGTACTATTATTAAGAGATATTTTACACTAGTAATACACTATGATAGGATGTCGTTTAGTTTAGGCATCGTATGGGGGCCTTCGTGGACCAGGACTGGCTTGGAGGCAGGTTCTTTGATTTCTGCCTTTGCTATTTCTTCACTTTTCGCTTCCGGCTCGGTTTCTTCAGTTTGAGAAACTGGGGCAGTTTTATCCTCTGACTGATCTGGGTCTTTTGTCTCTTCTTTGATCTTCTGGGCTTGTTCAACTTCAGACTCTACGACACTTTCCTGCTCTGCCTCGCCATTTTGTCTCGCCTCGCCATTCAGGGTATTTAACAAGTTACTGATATTGGATTTGACAGGGCTTTCCCTATTGAGGAGGTCCATAATAGAGGACTTATGGGGGTCATGACCAAGAGAATCACGCCTGGTACCAGCATGAGACACAGAAAATCCCTGCGTATCACCCGGTGGTGGCTGCAAATGAGGTAACTGGTTTGGAATGGGTTGGTGCATGGTTATAGGTTGAAAATAAGGGTACGACTGGCCAACTGGACGGTCAAAAGTTCCCATAATAGGTCCAACACCATTTGGCTGCAATGCTTCGGTTTTGACATCGTTGCTGCTATCAGCCGGTTGCCCATGTATCGTCTGTAAAGGATCAGGGGTGTCTCCGTTGTTTGAATCAGCTTGCTTCACCAAATCTGTCCAGCCTAACTTTTCACAGTTACGCTGGAAGTAATTGCGTACCATGGTGGCAGTTTTGGATGCCAATTTTTCAGCAATCACTGACCAGTTTGATCCATGATCCTTAAGTAGCTGAGGAAATTGGTTGGTTTCAGTGATACTCCAATAACTAGAAATTGTTTTGGGTTTTTGCTCATCTTCGGCCTCTGAACTACCATTCATCGGTATCGAGGAAGCTGGGACACCGGCAGGAGAATCTTCTTTGCGTTTCTTCTTTCGATCGTTGTCTTCTAGGCTACCAATAGCAACTCTCTTCTTTTTTGGGGGTTCTTCTTCAACTGCTCTCTTCTCTGAAGAGTGCGGCAATGTTGAAAGTGGGACTTCGACGGGTAATGCAGCGGGCGCTGACCCATTAACAGTTGCTTGAGAAGATTCTGCTTTTATCATGTCACCATTCATTGCTGTGGGATTGTGTATTATCTCAACCTGAGTCTTCACATGAGTATCCGTTACTGGGGGTATCTCATGTTTCTCTTCAACCTCCTCCTGAACTTGAGCTTGCTTCTTTTTCTTAGACTTGCTGGTCCTTTTCTTGTACTGGGCTATCATAGCCTTGTAATTGGCTACTTTCTTCGTAACATAATAATGAACCACACATTCTCTGGGTGTACGCAAGCCTCCCATGTACTTCGATATATATCCAAACTTCTTGGGATATTTGACAAACGCTTCACCAAACAACTGTTTTTCTTCTTCGCTGAAGTTAGACTGAAATTGACCATGGAGTCTTTCTGCCCATTTCGATTTATCATAAACAATATTGTTTGAGTCGTAATATTTCACCAATTCTTTCTCATTATCGTCAAGAATTAACTCGGGTACCGGAGCACTAACTCTCAAGGCTTTTAACATCGGATCTTCGTCATCCTGTTGCGTCAATGATTTCAAAACTTCCTCAAACTCTGCTTCGGTGGTCACCAAATCTCCATGTCTTCCTGATCTGGATCTGCGTCCGCCTCCACCACCGGGTGTGTTTTGCAAAACTAGATTCGTAGTAGGAGGAGTGGCAACATTGGATTCTGAATCGAGATTTTTCAAACGAACATCAATCGCCTCCAACTCTCGTTTCAGTTCGTCATTGGGAGGGTGTAAGAACTTCAATTGCTCTTCCATGTTAGAATATTTCGATTCATAGATCTTTACATGACTTTTGTACTCTCTCCATAAACTTTGCTTAAGTTTGTTGATCTTATCACGATTTTGCTCAAACATCGACGAGAGCTTTGGTCTCTGTAATTGATACAAAACCAAGTTTCTCTTGTAAAACGGCAATTGCTGAAACTCCTTGTTTAAAGATGAATATTTCGGTTTGTGTGTCTTGAATTCAATAACTAGATCCTCATATAATGATTCAAGCTTCACCAAAGGACGAATCACCTCAGTAGCCAAAGAACTAAACTCGGTCAAAGTGGAGACGGAGTCACCAGCAATATCGTCCTCCTGAGCTGCTCGAGACTCTTCATCCATTCCTGGAGGTGGTTCCTCGTCGCTTTCTTCAGCTTCTGTGACCTGTAACGACTTTTCAGCCTCGTTTTGGGATTTGTCGAATTCGGCATCGTTTTCATCTTGTTCCTCGTCCTCGCCACTCTTGTAAAGAGAATTTTCTGTTCCATCGAACTGGTCATCGTCATAAGGGCTGTCATGTAGGTGACTATCGTCATTATCGTCGTTTGCATCATCGTTTTTAGATTCTGAAAGAGACTGGGTGAGTGTTGGCTTATCCAGTGCGTCCTTCTTGGTAGAATAATGATCCACCTGCTTGGAGTAAGCAGTTTTAGGATAATAGGTATCAGCTCTCTTTGAGTTAACTAGTGAGCTGTTTCTCCTTTTCACTGAGTTCAGTAGCGACGACCGATTACGACTATAGCTCTTGTAAGAATCGTATCTATAATCCGTCGATTTAGGATCTCTTTCTCTTTTAAATGTGTTGTAGGAGCCATAACTTGGGTAATAACTGCCGTATTTTGAGTTATATGACCCGTAGCCAGAACCAGAATATCGAGGACGTCCGGCATTCCCGATATTGGCACCACTACTACCTCCATTGGCATTGACATTTACATTATTTACAGGAGTGATGGTATTTGAAGCTATTGTCCCAGAAGACAGTGGAGTAATGACTCTATTACTACTGGGAGAATTGGTAGTAGTAGCACCACTCTGCGACTCGGGACCCGAGGCACTTAGGCTTCTTCTGGAATAAAAATTCTTGCGCTGTTTCTTGTAATCATAATCGTACCGATTATTCCTGCCCGACATATCAACCTATTGGTTATATTGGAGTAGACGCTTTAGTCCTCCAAGCTATTATTCTTATTTATATATCTGAAAACAATGAGAATTTAACTAGTAGGAACAACAGGAGGGTTCTATAGCCTTCTATCGTAGTATACTGTCAGACGGCGGCGATATGATACCTTTGCTAATATGTAATTGACGGTTTTGAATTACTTCGTGATAGTTTCAAGTTTCTTTAAAAATTTTCTTTGTGCGAAAACTGTAGACATTATAAACGTTGAAGAGGGAGAACGGCAATAAATAGGGCAAACATAGGCTGTGTTGTACTACAGACTTTGTCAACGTCGTGTAGTGTTCTGTGATGTTTGTAAGATGGTATTCCCATAGTTTAGGCAACTTGCGATATGAAATGGCTTATTTTGGGATGGAGTAAGTAGGTCTGATCAACGATTGGCAGTTGGCAGAATATCAAACTGATTTGGTTGATATGAAACGTTCAGAGGAAGACTCAAATATCAAGCTGGAATATCAAGTCAAACATTCCAAGTAGGAAAAGATATCTTTATATCCGAGAATTGTGATACTGACAAGTCCAACAAAAGTGTAGGGCATACTTATTATCCATCCTGGTTGTCTCTTCACCATTATATAAGCTCCTGTGATTCTTTGCCATTACTATATCTTGTTTTAGAAGCAAAACCATCATTTTTCATATCTCGGAAATATTATTTAAAGTATCTTCTTGATGGGGTTTCTGGCGGTGCTAATTACACCGAGAATAATTGCTGAACACCGCCAATTATTCACAAAACTACCGCTTCTCGTCCTCCGGAATTTCACCATTAACTCACCCTCTTCCTTCCCTCTGGAATTACCGCCATCGCCATCGCCAAACCGCCTCATCTCCTAATCCCCCACGGTTTCGCTGTTATATGTAGGTAGTGGGGCAATTCACGAAAACCTCAAAATCGCAGAAGAATCCCGGTTTTTCAACAATTATAAATACCAATATTCTGCTAATGGATTTGAATTTCGAATTTTCAATTGATTTTCAGAGTCAACAATTTCTTGATAACTTTGTTTATAAATTTTTAATCTTCGCCATCCCTGTCAGTTTTATTGTTGGCTTTGTATCCCAGAACTTGTTGTACTTGCTTTTCACCTACTTAATCTTCATCATTATCACTTTGGTTGTTTCCTTGCCAAGTTATCCTAATTATACCCGTAATAGAGTATCGTGGTTGAAACTAGAATTTTAAGCTGCCAAAATGAGCTATGACAACAGTAAGGAGTTGTATTTAGGGTTCGATTTATCGACTCAACAGTTGAAAATCATCGTTACAGACGATAACTTGAACCATTTAAACACGTACAATGTAGAATTTGATAACCAATTCAAGAAATATGGCGTCCATAAAGGGGTGTTAACTGATGAAGCAACAGGCGAGATTTTGAGTCCAGTCAATATGTGGTTAGATTCTATTAACTACGTGTTTGATACCATGAAACAGGACAATTTCCCGTTTGACAAGGTCCGGGGTATTAGTGGCTCGGCCCAGCAACATGGCTCGGTATTCTGGTCGTCCAAGGCTAATGATTTGTTGGGCTCCTTGAGTTCTTCCAATGATTTATCGAGTCAATTGGACGACGCTTTCACCTACAAATTATCTCCTAATTGGCAAGATCATTCTACGGGTAAAGAAATCAAGGATTTCGAAGACAAAGTTGGTGGTCCTGACGAATTGGCCAAATTGACTGGGTCTCGAGCTCATTATAGATTCACAGGTTTGCAGATCAGGAAGTTGGCAACGAGGAAAGATCCTCAGCTTTATAAGGAGACCTCAAGAATCTCTTTAGTGTCTTCGTTTGTTGCTAGTGTTTTGTTGGGGAAGATTACCAACATTGAGGAAGCTGATGCTTGCGGAATGAACTTGTACGGTTTGAACAGTGATTCATTCAACGAAGAGCTATTAGCATTAGCAGCTGGTGTCGATTCTACAATCGATGGAGCTACTGAAGAGGAAAAATCCAAAGGGATTGAAGAGTTAAAATCAAAGTTAGGTGAAATCAAACCCATAACCTATAAGTCTGATGGGATCATTTCAGGCTATTTCAAAGAAAGATATGGTTTTAAAGACTGTAAGATCTACTCTTTCACTGGTGATAACTTAGCTACCATCATTTCGCTTCCTTTGAATCCTAATGACATTTTGGTATCGTTAGGTACTTCCACTACAGTACTTTTGATCACGAAGAATTACAACCCTTCGTCACAATACCACCTTTTCAAACATCCTACCATTCCCGATCATTATATGGGTATGATTTGTTACTGTAATGGATCTTTAGCTAGAGAAAAAATTAGAGATGCCGTGAATGAAAAGTACGGAATCAGCGATAAATCTTGGGACAAGTTCAACGAAATTTTGAATAAATCGACCTTCGACAATAAATTGGGAGTATACTTCCCCTTGGGCGAAATAGTCCCTAATGCTTCAGCCCAGTTCAAAAGGAGTATTCTCAAAGACAATACCATCACTGATGTCGACAACTGGGAGGTTGAAAATGATGTTGGGTCGATCGTAGAGTCCCAGACTTTAAGCTGTAGATTGAGGACTGGTCCTATGATCGCTGGCTCCAACAGTGAAGAGTCGACTCCTACTCCTCAATCGAACCACTTGCACGATATCTACAACGGCTTAAACAAGAACTTTGGTACGTTGTACACAGATGGAAAGCCCCAAAATTTCAATTCATTGACTTCTCGTCCCAACAATATCTTCTACGTCGGTGGGGCATCTAATAACACTTCAATCATCAAGAAAATGGGCTCGATATTAGGGGCAAACAATAAGAATTACAAGGTTGAAATTCCTAATGCCTGCGCTTTAGGAGGTGCTTACAAGGCCAGTTGGGGACATTATTGTGAAGACAAAAGCCAATTGGTTGATTACAACACCTATTTGAATGAAAAGTTTGATTTTACTGACTTGGATCATTTCGATGTTGAAGATAGTTGGGAAGAATACTTTGTTGGCGCAGGAATGTTAGCTAAAATGGAGCAAACATTGAAACATGATTGAGTTGGATAGAGCTTGAGCAAGCTTGAGCTAGTTTGAAGTAATATAGAGTCTTGTTTGTAAGTTTTTATTCTCTGGAATATCTACAACTCTGATGAGATCTCACATCTTTTCCGCAAATTCTTCATGCTTAGGTTTGTCAGATACAACTCGATATCGGCGTTGAAGCCCCGGATCTTTTCAAGAGAGATCCCCATTACCAAGACTCTTGTTGAAAAAGCTATCGCCAGTAATGAACTTTCGGAGTTGAAAAGCATATTTCAGGAAAATAAATCGCTATTAACTCCACCATTGAAACACACTTTAGCTGATATCATCTCCAACGATTTCTCGATATATTACCTTCTCAATGACCACCAGTGGACCGTAGGTCAGTTGAAGTCGTTGATTTCAGTCAACCCTGGTAGGGTGGATAGTGCCTGGGACTTGTACGTCCGCCACGGGTCACCAGATAATGATGAAGTGATTGAAGAAGTGATAAAAAAGCTAATTGAGGATGAAGAGGGACAAGACTGGTCCAAAATCCTATACCTTTACACCAAGTCAAGCATCATCTCCCCATATACTCAAGAGCGGATTTTCAAAAAATTGGTGGAAACTCCCCAGTTCTTACAATATTTCGATATTGACCGTACCTTCCTTTTGTCACAACTAAACCAACTTGATGGTGAGGCGTTTTTAGCGGTATTCAATAAAGTCTATGAAAATGTCGATATGAAGACCCTTGCTAAAGGTCTTGACTTGGGAACAAAGTTGTCTATTGAACCACCCCCTGCCAGCTTTCTTCAAGAATATCAAAGATTGCGTGGTTCTAATGAGCCAGTTCCCATACCCCTGGCTCCCAATGTTCTTGAGTTTATAATTTCCAATAAACTAGACACCCATTCCAACCCCGAGTCGCTTTTGGTCAGGATGAAGGTGATGGAAGTCCTCGCTATGGAACACAACAACTTCGAATCAGCACTAGAGAAATATCATCAGTACCAAATCCATGCTGATTTCGGTATGGAGATCATCCAGACGATATTGATTCAATCTTATTGTCTCAAGGCTTTCAATGAGTCCAATCCAGACCTCTTGCCTGTAATTGATGCATTAATGTTACAAGATATCCCAGTTAAAATCATCCAAGCCCTAATCCTAACTCATTCCCAATTTGATCCAGACAAATCGCTCGAAATCTACAATAAATACATCCAACAGGTATCCACCTCCCCTAATGAGCAAACCCACCGGTCCTCTGCTGGATTACTCAATGAATCCATCATGCTAGCCTATTTATATAATAACGATCGAGATTTTGCAACTATCGTGTTTGACAAAGTTCACAGCTCAAATCTTTTATCGGAACACGAAATTGGATGTCTCAAAAAGCTTTTCAAAGTATATGGTGACGCCTATGCCGACGACGACTGGTCAAAGGCGAAACCCATCTTGCACCACTATATATCTAATACCATTAGAACCTTGTGATGTCTTCGATGTCGCACGACATTGTTAATATGACTAAATGCGAATTTTTCACTTTGAGTCAGAAACTGATATATAAAGGATAACAACCCATCAGGCTATTTTATTTGTTGGAATTTTCTTGACATGGCTGTTACTTTACACTTGAGGGCAGAAACGAAACCTTTGGAAGCTAGAGCAGCTTTAACTCCTCAAACAACCAAGCAATTGTTGGATGCTGGATTCAAAGTCTTTGTGGAGGAATCGTCCCAATCGACATTTGAAGCCAAAGAATATGAAGCTGTAGGTGCCACCATAGTACCAGAAGGGTCTTGGAAAACTGCTCCCAACGATCGCATTATCTTTGGTTTGAAAGAGTTACCGGAAAATGAAACTTTCCCTTTGGTTCATGAACATATTCAATTTGCTCATTGTTATAAAGACCAGGCTGGGTGGCAGGACGTCTTGAGTAGATTTCCTGCGGGAAATGGGACATTGTATGATTTGGAATTCTTGGAAAACGATCAGGGGAGAAGAGTGGCTGCGTTTGGTTTCTACGCTGGTTTTGCTGGGGCTGCTATTGGGATTTTGGACTGGGCGTTCAAACAACTCCATGGTGATGATGAAAACTTACCTGGTGTTACCCCTTATGCCAATGAAGACTTATTGGTTGAAGATGTCAAAACCCAATTGGATGCTGCGTTAGTCAAAAACGGTGGAGTGTATCCTCAAGCTTTGGTAATTGGAGCTTTGGGCAGATGTGGCAGTGGTGCTATTGCATTGTTCAACAAGGTGGGAGTTCCTGACTCTAAAATCTTGAAATGGGATATGCAGGAAACTGCCAAAGGTGGGCCATTCAAAGAAATTGTCGAGTCAGATATCTTTATTAACTGCATTTACTTATCTACTCCAATTCCCCCCTTTGTTAACTACGAGACATTGAACGATGAAACCAGAAAATTGAGAACCATAGTTGATGTTTCTGCCGACACCACCAATCCTCATAATCCTATTCCAGTTTATGACATTGCCACCGTTTTCAACAATCCCACGGTTCCTGTGAGTACCACTAAAGGACCTAAATTGTCTGTTTGTTCCATTGATCACTTACCTTCCTTATTGCCAAGGGAAGCTTCGGAATTCTTTGCCAAAGACTTATTGCCATCTTTGTTGCAGTTACCTAATCGAGATTCCGCTCCAGTATGGGTAAGAGCCAAGCAATTGTTTGATAAGCATGTTGCCAGATTGAACGGGCTTTAGTTTTTAGTTATGTGTATTAATATTATACAACAAGTCGTGGTACAGACAATGCAGATTATTCTCGGGTGATGGTAACCTTGGACTTCTTCTTGTTTTTCTTCATAAACTTCTTTATGTCCTCCCCATCAGTTTCATATTCCAGTTCGGTAAATTCGTTCTCTTGGTCATTGGGATCCAATCTTCTTTTCATGGTTTCTGCTTTCTCCACTGTTTCGGAACATACTGCTACACAGTTTAATCTCTCGCCACTGTCATAGACTGCCACTTGATCATTCTGTATGAGATCCCACACAACAATCTTTCCATCTGAAGATACAGAAACCAAGTATGGGACATCACTGTCTTGCGGGTTATGATAAAATGATATATCTTTTATACGATTAGTATGACCTCTTAAACTTATTTGTGCTGTAGGAGTCTGTGGTTCTTCCAAATGGCCTGCCTCTATGAGCAACTGATAGTCAAACATTTCGATCAACCCGTTACTATGACCAACAGCCAAGTACTCCTTACTTTGTACCATAATTACTTTCATACACATCAAAGTCGTTTTGAAAGTATACTTTTGAAATATCTTTGCGTTATTCGTCTCGTAGATGAAAATCTTATTCATGAACCCCACAGTAAAATGGTTACCTTCATTGGACCAAGTGACAAATTCCGGTTGTTGTCCAAGACTGTCCCTACCTTTTATCTTCAAGACTGCTGCTTTTTTAGCTGTCATCAAATTCCACAATCTGATAGTTTGATCTTTCGATACTGAGATAGCAACACGACCAGAAGGGTGAATGTCCAATGCATTAACCCGATCCTGATGTCCTTTCAATGTTCCAAACATTTCCCAATCTTTAGAACGCCATATTATGATTTTACCGTCTTCAGAACCCGACAATAGCCACTTGCCTGATTTTTCACTGGTGACATTAGCGGTATTTCCCTCGTTGGAAAACCTCAAACTGGTGACAGTTCCTTGATGACTTAATAAAGTACCCAACTCTTTCCTTTTCTGTAAATCATATATCCTAATATGTTCATCATTGGAGCCTGTTACAAGATATCTCGCAGCGATATCTATGGACTTAATTGATAACGAATGAGCTTCAAAGTGGAAAATCGGCTGGAAAACTGGCGTGGCGCTCAAAATCACCGATACACATAGTAAATTATGCTCATAGGAACCTACCAATATCCGAAACTGAGCAGGCTTAGTCATTCTGTTCTAAATGTTCTAGTATGAGATGAGATGTAGTAGATAAATTTTTCATTATCGCGAGTTTGTGTTTTGATCTGGAGATCGATATAACGACAGATCTGAAAATGGCTCCCCAACCGCAAAAGACGCCATCGCAGCACAACTCGACACTCTTCATATCGCCGATGGTTAATAATCGCCGAAACGATGTATTTATAACTCCACGAAACCCCAGCGCCACCATTTTTGACAGTCCTGGTGCCAATAACACCACGCTGTTTTTCCATTTGAACGCCAGTAAAAACGGTAATGATAGCAAAAGCGGCCAGCCTCTTTCCCAGGCGGAGAAGTTGCGGCTATGGAGGCACGACGCATTGATGCAGCATCAGTATAAAACCGCAGAATTCATTGGCGATAAGGTATTGGCATTGACAAACGATCCCAACGATGCATTTTGGTTGGCTCAGATTTACTTTAGTAGCAGGAACTACTTACGAGCTAAACACTTGTTGACGTCGAAACCAGAATTCGAAAAGTCCGTCAGTTGTAGATATTTGGCTGCCTTGTGCTTGATCAAATTGGAGCTATGGGATGATGCCTTGGATCTAATCGGAGAAACTAATCCTTTCAGGAAAGATGAATTTTATCAGGTCAAGAATGCCGATGGGGGCATTAAACTTGAGGCATCTATCTGCTATTTGAGAGGATTGATTTATGCAAATCAGAATAATTTCGACAAAGCCAAAGAAGCTTATAAGGAAGCGGTATTGGTGGATGTAAAGTGTTTCGAGGCTTTTAATGAGCTCATAACGAACAATTTGATGACTCCTAGTGAAGAATGGGAATTCGTTTCGCAATTGAACTATAGAGATGCCGACGATAATGATGACTTGATCAAACTCTTGTATTCTTCCAGATTGAGTAAATACTTCAATGTTTCAAAATTCGATGAAGCGGAGGCAATTTTGACCCAGGAATACGATTTGGGGGATAATACTGATGTTTTATTGGCCAGAGCTGACTATTTATATGTCCAGTGTAACTTCGACGAATGCTTAAATGTTTGTGAGAAGGTTTTAAGCAAAGATCAATATGATTTCTCCATTTTACCCAATTATCTTAGTTGCCTACACGAACTAGGAGGGAAGAACAAATTATTCTTGAAATCCCATCAATTGGCAGAAAATCATCCCAACGACCCAATGACCTGGCTAGCTATTGGCATATACTACCTTTCGATTAATAAGATTGTAGAAGCTAGAAAGTTTTTCAGCAAAGCCACATTATTAAATCCCAACTTCGGCCAAGCGTGGATTGGTTTTGCTCATACATTTGCTGCTGAAGGTGAACATGAACAGGCAATAAGTGCCTATGCCTTTGCTGCCCGATTGTTCCCTGGAACCCATTTACCAAACTTGTTTTTAGGCATGCAACATTTATTGATGGATAACTTGAATCTCGCAGAAGAGTATTTGAGTGCATCATACCAGATTTGTAATACTGATCCTTTGTTATTGAACGAATTAGGAGTGATCTGCTTTCATAGAAACGATCTCTCGAGAGCTGAAGCTTTCTTTAAAGAAGCGTTGGGAGCATCAAAAAACTTGAATTCCGATTCTAAAACTTGGGTCTCCATCCACGCTAACCTCGGCCATGTCTACAGAAAGTCCAATGAACACCATAAAGCCCTAGAGTGTTTTAATCAGGTATTAAAAATCACCAACAAAAACGATGCAAACTTGTTATCATCCATAGGGTTAGTGTACCTTACATTAGGCAACTATTTCAAAGCCATTGCCGTTTTACATGAAGCATTAGCCATTGCCCCTTCCGATCCTGTTGCCAACGACCTATTGAAAAGGGCCCTCGACTGCAACCAAAACTACACCAACAGGTTCTTTGAGTCAGCTACTCAAAACCTCCCCAAATTCGACCCCCTAACAGCGTCAAGTAGTCCTAGTAACATGGCTGCGGGTGCTAAAAACGATGATATCAACCTCATGGCACAGAAACTACAAATGGGAGAGATGTCAAGCGATGAAGATGACGAAATAATGGATATCGAAAGTGAATAAACGGCAACTTTTCCCGAACCACTCCCCGTTACCACATGCCTTGTTTTATAGAGTTAAATATAATCGTCTAACTGTCGCACAATGTTTACAATAAAGTATAAACAAAAACCATTACGTTAGCCACTTTTACCATTTGCCGGACAAAAACAAAAGGTGAACCCACAAACTCCTATTAACCATAGTGTAGGTTGTGTTACTTCAATTGTGTTTGTGTTTGGGAAGGATTCCACGGCTTCAGAATTGATCATTTCATTTATCCCTGAAACGCAGATTGTAAGTAGTCGCACAACAGTTATAACAGATATAGCACATAAATAGACCATAAAATCAAGTATTCTACCCAATGAATACTCAGTCCCCGTTATCTTCTACCAATGAATTCAACATACTCAGTATAAACTTCAACCAAGACCAAGGGTGTTTTGCATTTAGTCATGAACATGGATTTCTCGTGTACAATACCAATCCCATAGACCTAAGAGTGAAAAGGACATTTTCCTCTAATAACGGCTCACAAGGCACTGGAATTGGCGGTGTTACTATGTTACACAGAACAAATTATTTGGCATTAGTCGGAGGGGGCAAAAACCCCAAGTTTCCCAATAACAAGCTCATTATCTGGGACGATTTGAAACGCAAAAGCAGTTTGACTTTGGATTTCATGAGCCCGATCTTGAACGTGTTTTTGTCTAGAATCCGTATCGTGGTGGTGTTGAAGAATCAGGTACTCGTTTATGGATTCCTGTCTCCGCCAAAGAAATTTGCATCCTACGAAACCATCGACAATGAATTTGGATTGGCCGATTTATCGGTGAGCTCTACCGGTCTGAAGGCGAGTTCCACCGGTCTAAATAACGGCGTGATGCTGAATTCCAACGGTTCTGGCACTAATTTGTCATCTTCGGTTACATCATTGAGTTCTACTAGTTCGAAGGACACCACGCGGTATCAAACCTTGGCCATACCGGGACGGCAGACTGGTCAACTACAGATTGTAGATGTTTCCCAGAACGGTCAGGAGAAGAATTTGATCAGTATAGTTAAAGCTCATAAATCCAAAATTAGATGTATTTGTCTTAATGGCCATGGAACCATGGTGGCATCAGCATCGGAAACGGGTACGATCATACGCATTCATTCGACCTACAATACAGCATTACTATATGAATTTCGAAGAGGCTTGGACAGAGCTATAGTGACTTCCATGAAATTTTCCCCTGACGATTCAAAACTAGCAGTGTTATCAGATAAGGGTACCTTACACATTTTCACACTAATACAACCGGTCTCTGATGCTGCTACTGAATCCTCCAGTGACTATTCTGGGAGTAGCGAGTCAAAAGTTCAGAGTAATCGTAAGCACATTTTCAACAAACTACCTGTTCCTATATTCAATACCTACTTCAATTCCACATGGTCGTTCTGCTCGGTAAACACTAACCAGTATCATAATGAATTTGATAGCCATTCGGTTAATGACGAGGGAACTCTTGGTTGGCTGGGTAATGACAGTGTGGTGATAATTTGGAAGCACAAGAGAATCTGGGAAAAATACGTCGTTTTGGAAAAATCGGACAAGGACAAACCTCATTGGGAATTGATCCGAACCAGCTGGAAGGGCCTTGACAATCCGTTAGATTGATATTGGTTACTTCTGTACATTTGCATTATTTACATGATTAGTTTAGTATCTCACAAAAGATAGGCTCATAAAATCGTTTGGTCCTAGATTTAGGACTCTGTCGGAGGAATCGCTGTCCATGGAATGTCTTAGTAAATCTTTGGGCATTATAGTGATCTTTAAATACAATCATTAACATATTAATTTGCTTTACCTGATCAGATTGTATCCATCGTAGACACTGCTGCAGCCTCAATCCTTCTGGAAATTCGTAGTCCCACAAAAGTCTGGGTATAGCAAATTTCGATAATCCAAAAGGTAGATTCTTTACGAGAACGTAAGCTTTTCTGGCGTCGTAAGACGAAATGTGGCGTAGCTGGCTGTAGTTCTCATCTATGCTCAACAATTTGGTGGAACTGAGTAAATCGTGTAATTCAGGAACTAATTTGAAGGGATTTTTGGGGTCCACAGATGTTCTTCGAGGTAATAAATGAAAATAAGGTGATGTTATAGTGGGTAAAATCTGGTCGATGGGGGAGAAGTAAAAGTTCAATGGGAAACCGTTTATAGACCTGTTTCTTGTTTCGAGGTAATACACGGCAGCATCAACATAACATGGAAATATCAAGTAATATTCCCCTTCGAACATTAAATTGACAGGATTCCTGCGCTTAACTACCATAATTTTTCGTTGCAGCAGATGATTGTACTTCCTGTGTATCCTCGGGGGATAGGCGTTTATGAAATCACTCTCTGCCACAAGCGAATTGGGACATTTAAACGATAACACATTCGATTTGATGGTCTTGAGGTCCTCAGGTAAATCTTCAACTGCTTCCTCAGAGGACTTCTGTTTCCAGTCATTCATATTAAGCCCATCTAAAATTGATTTGGATGGAGCTTTGGATTCATATAGCCTATTCTCAAGAATAGGGGATCTCTTTCGTGATTCCTCTATCGCTTTATGATACAATTCATCAAATAATCGGTTGGTAAACTGTTCAGGATCCACGACTTTCTCTACCTTTTCGTTTTCCTTCCTTTTAAACCCGTCAGATAATAGTTTACAACTGTTGGAAATACCTCGCGCCCCTCCCACCTTCCTAGGACTAGCCACCACCTCAAACCAACGAGTTTTCTTCAACATATCAAGACCTAACTCTTCTCACAAAATTCGCATCAAAACGACTATCACGAGGGAGGAAGTTCGTTGAGAATTTTTGTGGATCAGTTAGTTTTCACAGATTGATTCAAAGATCTAGTGAAGACCTGTTGGCTATACTGAGGTAAAGGGGCTTGGGAAAGAGCACATCTCAAAGCTCTACTTCATTCGAGACATTCAATAGATTTATTTTTTTGTTTTTTCCGTACATTGTTGTTATTTTAGTGAGGGATATACTAAAATTGTTGTTACCTGAAACTCAATTCAGTCTTTGGTTGTATATAAAGTGATAAATTTCCTTTTAGAAATATCCTCCGCTTCAATTACTTTACCTACATTTGGTTTGTTTTTGTATTCCTTTCGAACGACATAGTATAATTCGTTTGAGGTGTATTTACGTCAGACACAATGCCCGAAACAATTTGGTCGAATTCCAATAAATCCTTATCGGGTACTCCGACCACCACGGCTGCGTCTTACAAGAACGTGTTGGACCTGATTGATCATGACGTGGCAAAAATGTTGTCATATAATGATCCTATCAGTGGAGGAGGTGATGATTTGATTTCCAGAAGATTATCATTTAATGATGGTAGTGATATTGATAGTAATAATCGATTTGGGTTGAAAATCGGGGCTTTATCTGCCATAACAGCTCCTGCAGGGGGTTATAACTCACTCCATAATGCCAACTCCCCTCCCCAAAATCGTCTTGGGTTAGGCACGGCATCAATCAGTGGTGGAATTGCCAATAGACATCCTCCACAAGATAGTTTTTTACAAAAGTTTGGTTCCGTAGGAGAAGCTACTAGAGACATTGAATTGGCTAATAATTTCCTGGGCTTGAATTTAGATAACAACAATTCAAGAAGAACCAGTTTTAATAGTCATCAACAGCGTGATATTAAAATGTCTGAAGTCAATTTGGGTTCTCCTTCAGGATCGTTGAACGAAAGTTTGAATATCAACAACAGGAACTCTCGCCACCAATCTATCAGTGAAAAAATTGATCATTATAACAGTACTTCCCCTATCCCAACCGGTGCTACATTATCCATATCATCAGATTTACCAAGAGAGAATACTTTCCAAAACGTTTCTCCCAATGGACAAGCTACCAATGGTGGAAATCCTTATCAACAACCAAATATTTGGAATCCTGCTACGGCTGCTCCGTTTACCCCTTCGTTCTACCCTTCAAATAGCGGCGATTCCATGTACATGAACCAACCCAATATGATGCCCCAGTTCAATCCTTATTCCAATAGAAACGGAGGTCAGTTACCACCTCCCCAATTCATGATGTCATCGCCTCCTTTTCAATTCTTTGATCCAAGAATGTATAACATGGCGTATCCGATGAACAATGACTCCAACAACAGCTCAAACAATGATTCAAACGACTCCACTGAGTCGAAAAATGGCGGTTTCACTCTCACTAAGGAAACCATGCCTAAAGCTAGCGATTCAAAAGATTCTGAGACTTCGGAACAGACTCAACTGAAACATTCTTTCCCCCATCAACCTGGGATTGGTATTGCCCCTCGTCAAATGAACCCTACTTTCATGTTTCAACCTTTCGGCCCATACTCGATGTTTCAGCAATCTCCTCCTATGATGAATGTTATACCCCAAGAAGCCGTTGATGACTCCGATGCTAATTTGGGTGATTCGGCCACTCCACAATTGGAAAGTTCGACCTCCAACAACACCACGCCGAATCAAATCAATACCCCATCAAATTCCAATAACAAGAAAAAATCTAACGGAGGAGCAAAAGGTAAAGCTTCTGCGTCTAGTGGCGGTCCTCATATTTACAGGTCACCATTACTAGAGGAGATTAGGTCCAATCCAAAAGGTAAAGAATATCATTTGAAAGATATCTATGGCCACGCCGTTGAATTTACTAAAGACCAGCATGGCTCAAGATTCATTCAACAAAAGTTACCCTTTGCGTCAGAAGAGGAAAAGGAAGTTATTTTCAATGAAATTAGAGACATTTCCTATGAATTAATGACGGATGTGTTTGGAAATTATGTTATTCAAAAGTACTTTGAACATGGTAGCGTCACCCAAAAGGACATTTTGTTGGATCATATGATTGGCCATATTTATGACTTGTCATTACAAATGTATGGGTGTAGAGTGGTTCAAAGAGCCTTAGAAGCAATCGAATTGAAAGGGCAATTGAAGATCATTTCTGAATTGAAAGACCATGTATTAGTGTGTGCCAAAGATCAAAATGGTAACCATGTTATTCAGAAATCCGTTGAACGAATCCCCTTTGAAAATGTTCGTTTCATTTTAACTAGCTTGGAGTCACAGATCTATCACTTATCAACGCATCCTTATGGTTGCAGGGTGATTCAAAGATTGTTGGAAAATAGTACCCCAGAAGATCAAAAGAAGATTCTACAAGAATTGAATAAGTATATCTTTTACCTAATTCAAGATCAATACGGCAATTATGTCATGCAACATGTATTGGAGAGGGGTTCCAAGGCTGATAGAGATGAAATATTGAATGTCGTTTTGTCACAAGTTGTAGACTTCTCCAAGCATAAATTTGCTTCCAATGTAATTGAAAAATGTATTAAATTTGGTGACTTCCAGCAGAAGAGAAAGGTACTAAATGAAGTATTGAAAGGCAATGAGAATTTATCTGTTGAGTCTGTTGATGATGATTCTTCATTAGCATTGATGATGAAAGATCAATATGCTAATTATGTGATTCAAAAGTTAGTGGAAGCTTTTGATACCAAAAGTGAAGAAAAAAGATTATTGGTTTTGAAGTTACGACAATACCTCAAACAAATCTCTTCAAAGAACAATTATGGAAAGCACCTAGCTTCTGTGGAAAAGATGATAATTGTTGCTGAAACTGCTTTGATTGAGGCTGATAATTCATAGTTCATTTTAGAAAATTTCCAGAAGTTCATGCCGAACCTGTGAATGCTTGTTTACGATTTATGTGTTATACTGTAAATATGATATCGATACTGTATAGTCCATTGTTTATACTATTCTTGTTTTATAGCTAAATGTATCCTGTAAGTGTGAAGTGAACAAAGAGAAAAGTACCAATCTACATTGCGTCCATCTATATCCATAAATCCCTAATTACCTACCATGTCTAATTTTGAAACTAAAGTTGAGATAAAACCGTCCCAACTGCCGTTTTTCAGTGTATAAAAGTTTTTCAACTGTGTCGAGTCACTTCCTGAAGTACCATCCTTCGTTGTGATTGACCAGTAGTCAAATAACACAATGTTTTTCAAGAAGTCAAATTCAGACATTCGAATAAGATCACTCGAAGACAATTTGAGTAATTTTTCGGTAGAACAATTTTTTATTTTGTTGGTCAAGTCGGAATTGTACTTGACTTTGAAAGTAGCAACCGAAAGCTCTTCATCATCGGAAGATATTGAAGAAGCGCCTTCGGAATTTACTTGATGAAGACCATTTCTAAGTTGCTCTAAACTCAAAAATGATGAATAACTCGAAGATTGAGTATTTAATGAATTCGACAAATTCATGTTATCATTCAAATAGCTTAGATTAGCTCCAATGGAACCACCTGGATGTTTAAGAGAGAACATCTTTTTTCTTACTAGTACGTCTTCTTCCAATAATTCAGCCAACGCCAAAATAACCGAATCAGCCATTATCAATGACAATGACGCCGAAACCGTGGGAGCAGGTATACCGTGAATTGAATCTTCTTTCAAATGTGAGGGCAATTCTGTATATAACAAAGACTTCACCTGAGGCTGTTGAGCTAATTTTGAATCTTTCCCACATGTCAACAATACAATAGGTATAGCCTTAGGAATATGAGGTAATAGATTTAATAACTCCGGAGTATTTCCAGAAGCAGTTGACATTAAAATACAATCTTTCTCATTCAATACTCCCAAATCACCGTGTAGAGCCTCAGTGGGATGTAGACTAACGGACTGAATCGATAATGAATTCAACGTGGCCGTCAATTTACAACATATCTTATAACTTTTACCCACACCGCAAGTAACAATTTTGCCCCCTTTGATTTTAGTACTTATCAATATATCCAAAGACTTCAAAAGGTTCAATTGTGAAAATTCGTCAGTCTTATACTGATGATGAAGGTTAGAAACGGCCTCTCTCTGTGAGTCAATTGTCTTAGTAATGCTGGTAAAGCCTTTAGCTATCAATGCGTTATATTCTTGGTGGCCCATGACTATTCAAACAAAAAAATTCAGGAACTTGTTCAATATAACAATAATATCCAATCGAACACACCAAGTACGTCTCAACACTTTGAAACTAACCAACGTAGCCGTTTTAATCTAGAACAACCCAGAGAAAATAATTTTGACCAGCTGCGAAAACGGTTCTTAATAAAGAGTCGGTGATAACTTTCCGCCTCCGCCCCCCTTTAATTAAGAAATTTGAGGAGAAGTTTAGTACTTCAGTATATATTGGATAGTTAAAAACTTAGATTTGGGTGATACTTTCAATAGAAGCCTCTTGATCATCGATAAAGCAATAAAACTGTAATCTAAAAGAGTACTGAATTACGTGCGGGCAGCAAAGCCAATCGTAGCGAGGCTCTGGCGAATTTTGGGGACGGCTTTACCGCGACCTCGTAGGAGTCTTCATTTAACGCCTCACTACAAGTGTTCAAACTTCACGTGAGAACTCAGCAACTTAAGGAGCCACATATCCCTTCCACTTTTGGTACAGACAGGTCGAGCTGACATTAAAAGTAGGAGAGGAAGTCGTGTATATCTTCACTTGCGTTCCCCGATTAACAGTCTTAAGCAGTGAAAGAATTAAATTCAAATGCCTTGTATAAGGCATGGTCGTCCTCTGAAGAGTACTCGTATCTCGTAGTGGTTGCAGCGATGTCATTCTCGCCGCTATCAAATTGTAGCTGTTGCAAGAACGATTGGGTGGCGTCGTTAATTCCATTTCTTGATTCTTTGTCGTTTAACTGTTCTTGTTTCAATGATTCATGATTCTCAATAGTTCTTTCCTTCAATGTACGAAGTTGCTTGACACGATGTGCCCAATTAGACACATACAGTCCATGGTAATTGGCATGCCAGACATTGGCAAACTGGTTGGCAGTGATGGCTAGATTTCTGACTAGGATAGGCAACAAATCAATACTTACAAGTTTAAAATGGCAGGTTGCAAATACTGCAGGTACTCCACTACGTCTGTAGGTTTTGACTTTATAGTATCGACCTTCATTACCATCCTTATTGACATATCCAAATGCCTTCGTTGGGGGAGTGATAACAATATTAATGAAGTTAAATTGAGACTTAATAATATTGAAATTGAAAGGCAATCCGCTTTCATCAAAGTAAATATTGATGTAGTTATTACCAATATGGCGCTTCTTCATATCATAGTAAATGTCTCGCTCATTATTGGGCATTAGCGTTGTAGTATGATAAATCACTTGAACCGTCTTGTCACACCAGTAAAGCCCATATTTACCGTCAGTATCGTTTTCGGTGTCTAATCCTCCAACGTATATATCTCTACAGTTTTTCAATTTGATGAGTTCTCCCATGGAATCAAGAAACTTCTGATAGTTTATTGAGCCTCCTTTATTGCCCAATACTTCAACCTCGCTCAGTTGATCTTTCCCAATATAGATTATCCCAAGTTTATGGAATTCAACAATAGGAATTCTATCAAATGCTGAAATGGCTCTCGAGGTGATATTATCATCCATCAAGGGGATCGGTTTCAGCTTATTGCTGATATCCAAACTACTAAACCCTTGTAAAAGTACATAACTAGGATTGAACAACGGTCTATCATTGAACTTTTCTTGAGCAGGAAACATATCTTCGTGTAGCTTGATACTGTGAACTGAAACTCCAGTGGGTCTACGTAATACGACAAGTGATTCACCATTATTGCTATTAGTGCATACAGTTGCAATAATATTACCAACAATCCAATTATTGGTATGAAAATTCCCTGTTCCTGATGTGAACCTGCTCAACAATACATTGGGATTGATAATTTTCAATGGCAAATCACTATAAGTGAACCTAATGATCAAATCGAGTACCACCAATATCTGATCTTCTACTCCATCCGCCTTTGAATTCAACAACACCAAATTCTTGATCAAAAATGGTGTCAATTGTTTGCGTTCGTTCATCTCGATTTTCAAGAACCAAGTAGAAATGACATTATACGATAAAGTCAACACGTATTGTAGCAAGACTGCAGTATTTTGATTGTTATATCGACTGGTGGAGGGGGTTTGATCAATCGATGCGTCTGCACTAACGTCTACTCCATTACCCTGAACAATGGTTTCTTTGATCTTGTTCTTTATAGCATCTTTAGAGTGTTGAATGAACTTGAATGCAATAGCAAATATTCTTCGGATATCATCAATATGGAAATTTGATGTCAACGCTGGAAGATTTATAAGAGCCATCAAAAACTCCAAAATATGTGATGAGGCAAATGTACTAGTGATTTTGGTTTGGATCTTGGACAAGATGGCCGATAAATACTTCTTTATCGACAATGGAATTTCAAAACAACAGATAGTCAAAATATGAATACACGGAATAGCTGTCCTTTCCCAAGAATCGATGCCAAATAATAAGCTTCTGATTATATCGTCTTCATCGTGTTTTGTTAAACTCCCATGGAATCCTAATAATGACGAAAATGACCTAACAAATGCCACTTGCAAATGAGGTTTTGTAAATCCCCCAGGTAATTCGAAATGATTGTGGAAATTAAGCATCAACAGCTCACATACGATATTCTTCAATCTAATCAATTGAGTTTTATTATTATTGAATAGCTCTATATTTGACAATTGTGGACAAAAATGAGCCCATGTGTAAGTATATAACTCCCATTCGATAAAATGATCCATAATATCCAACACTATGGAAACGTATTCCGTGATATCAAGGTAAATATCTTCATTATCAAGATCAAGTTTTTCACTCATAGGATTGAACAATTTTAGGCTGCCAATTGGCTTATCAAAATACTTGGAGTCGATGAAGTCTATCGCCTCAGGATAACTCCATTTGTACTCTTCTTTATCCTGGAAATCTTCCTCCAATCGATTTCTCTTGAACGCTGTAGATAACCCTTCTAAATCTGTCACATCAGTGAAGTAAATGTACCCTTCTTCAGAAACTCTCATTCTAACCAAAATTTTAACAGTTATGAGTAGAATCTGAGGGTATCCACCAGACAATGCATGACGAGCTATCGTGATAAGACAACGAAAAGCTTCCTGTGCCTTTCTTGCCGATTTGGTAGACTGCACCAACAACATCCTACACATCCCTTTGGTTAGTGCCTCCATGAACTGGTATGACATTCCATCGTTTTCTCGGGAGCTGATTTGGGATTCAGAATAAATTGCCGATGAGTTAAAAGATACATAGCTCTTCAACCGGCCAGCCGGTACTTTTAGGTGAAAAAAAGGGGAGAAGGATTCGGAGAAATTGGCAAAAAATTCAAAAGGTAATTTATCCACCATTTTCACAAGTAATTCTTCAATTAAGTATGACAATATTCCAGGATCAGACTCCCCAACTGATTTGAGCAAAATGTCATTTATTACATTGTAATTCATGTCATCTTTATTGATAGCGATAGAAATATCAAATCCTGATCGAATCGTCTTCAAACACTCTATTTTAATTTCTGCAACCTCCGAATCGGCACTGGAAACTAACTCGTTTACAACTGTCGTATTTGTGTAATAAAAAAAGTTAAGTAACTTGATCACTGTCTCTGTCCATAATGGCTTTAGTATGGTACATAGTTTCTCCTCCTGGTAATACTTGAAAATAAACTTGATAGTAGATTTAGGGAGATACTGATAATGGTGTAGAAGAAATGCCACAAGTTTATCCTTCGGAGTCTTGAGTTCATAGTTTTCATATGCTTTCTGAATTGATAAACATATTGACGTCAAATAACTAGTATCGATATCAGATAAGACTTTTAGTTCATTCAACAATTCATAAATGGATTCTTTGGTGGAATACCATAGCTGAAACAGATACACCTGTTCCATGACATTGTTACTGTTGGCTTCCGTCGCAACCTCATAAGCTTGCTTTGAGAATAGTCTATCTAATGTCCGAAGTAATGTGGTATTGACAATGGGTATGTTGAACGAATTTGCTCGTTTCAATGCTGGTAAAAAATAGAAGAATGCTGCATCATGATGGGTGTTCACTATGGAGGAGGAAACTACCAATCTTTCCATTAGTTGGATAGCACCAAGACATGAATTCAATATGGCGTTTTCCAGCTTATGCTCCAAGGTATTGGTGGTACCATTGGACATCACTGATGTCAACATATTACTGCTGTGGGTGGTGACAAATGATTGTAGTTCATCGTTGGCTATTAATTCACATAAACAACTTTTCAAAAGAAAAAATGTTCGCTGGGAAGCAAGAATGGAAGTGGAATTCCACGCTACGGAAGTTAATTGGTCACTTAAACCATACACCGAACAAAAAAACTTCATGGTGTCGAACAACACATCCTGGGTGACTGACGCCGTTAAGACTGCCGACGATAGAAGTTGGAGTAGACTGGATAGTATGGGGAAGTTAGTAGTTGAAAACCCAATCTTTACCGCTTCCCTAACAATCCCATTAACGTGATGTTCTTCTATGACTGTAGCGTTGTACTTCAAACAGTTTTTCAAGAATGATAACAAGCTCACAAGGTTGGAAAAGTAGAACTCTTCTCCCACATCACTCTCCAAGTCTGCTTCGGTATATTCTTTGGCATGTTTGCCTAGAAATTGTAGTGATGATACAAGAAACTGGGACAAAGAATTGGCACCGTCAAGCACAACCAACTCTTGGATATCTCTGCCATCAGAAGTCAACCCTTTCAAAGCTTTCAAAAACAAGTCAAATTCCTGGTCAATTTTGGATTCAGACAATTGACAGAACGTTATGATATCCTTATAATACATCAATTTATTGCCGGTAGAGGTCAAATCATCATTTTTAATGCACTCTATCATCAATTTCAATGCATTCCTCCTTATGTACGACTGGAGCTTGTTGTTACACAAATCTCTAGCCAAATACCATACTTCTGGAATTGAAGAAATGGCAAATTTTTCCAACGATTCCGTCATTTTGACTGCTGTGGATGCTCGCTGGGGTAGTGTTCCTGACTTTAGTTGATGGAACAACTGCTTTTGATCGCTGCCTCCCCCTACAACTGTAGGATTTATCTGAACTGGAACATCTTTTGTAGGGTTGGATTTAAGTGAATTGGTCCATGATTTGAATACATTACCAAGTCCTGAGCTCCGCCCGAAACTCGGGTGGTGTGTAGACATTCTCCCTTCTACCTTCGTGTCACTATAAGTGGATACAAATGGGTTTTATAAAACCTTTTAAGCTGGAGAAGAGCCAATTAAGGAGAAGAGTTTATAGAGTTCGCAACTGAAAATTAAATTTGAATATAAAGGTTCTGAATTTTCTTGGAGTCCAGTATGATAGACTCTATAATATAAAGGCTTAGACATCGATAGCACTCGTCCAATTCCCAATTCCTACTTTGACCCTTAGCGATGTGTTTCCTTTCTCCGGATGTCGATATCCATGACTTCAGCAGGAATTAGTAGTTCCACATTCTGACCAATGAAGAAGGTAATCAAGATTACAAATCCTGAATAGCTAGTGGAAAAAGGCTTCGGCGTTTTCCTCCCAAGAGTAATAGCTATATGCACATCTCAGCTAGTATCACTAAATTACTAAAGATTGACCGTTGACTGAGCATGGTGAGGGAGGTTAATGAAGTTCATGGCTCTATTTCTGTATTCCAGCACTCTTCGGATAACCAAGAATTAAAAGGGCATTCATTGCTCATATAAAGCTGTTATTGTTCTAGAAGTGACATAAAACTGGATGAGTTCACTGAGATCAGTGACACCAAGATTACTGCCTTCCCCAATGATGGCAACGAGTGGATACTACCATTTATATCGGCAATGACGAATGGCGATTTTCATCCACAGATGAATAGCACATTTTTCTTCTCAGCACAGAGAGTGAGGAATTGAACAAATGCTGACGACAAGGTGTGAAATCGCTTGTTTGCTGGCCCTGGATAACGGAACTCGAGGATTGGCCGATTGTGCCGTAATCAAGCTTACTAGTTTGGTAGCATAGCAAGTAAAGCCTGATGTGATAGCTACGATGACTTCTCCCTCAAATCCATTGGCAAGACTCTTGGACTCCTCCAGTAATTTCCACCAACAGGTTCACCATTTTGGGCTACTCTATGCGACAACCTTAAACACAATGATGAATAGTATAATCGCAGTGACTGTTATTAACAGAAACGAAGACCTAGCCTCGCCATAAGCTCTAACGCCAAACGGAATGATCAACACCACTAAGCAGACTATCAATTCCCACAAATCAGAATTCATGGTTGTATTCCGAAATTGCATCATGATAGACCCAACTATTAATCCCAACGGTAATGATACAAGATACTGTAGGAACTGATTCCAGGATGCAGAAAAACCGATAGACAATCCATGAATCTACTACCAAAGATATTGACAGAACCAGGAACAGTAAATCCCAGTGCTAACATTCTCATCACCCAAGGACTTGATTTACACTATAATAGAGGATCAGCAGGTCCTTGTGGCAGACTACTTTGAATCAGTCAATGATTCCAATGATTATCTCCTTCATGGCTGGGGGTTGATACCATCAAATTGGATCTTTAAAGATTGTGTCAAATTTCGCAGCCACTAGTATGCAGGTAATTTGAAATGTACACCCATTGAAACAGGTTATGTTGACTCTGTGGCAATACTAGTCTATCAGAATGCAATGTAAATGGCATGTATCTTATACTGAACAAATTTCAAATGAAAAGAAAAATTGTCTATTATTATTCTGATTATTTATTTTTTTGATGGATCTTTCTTACAGAGTGAAATTTACAAATAATAAATCATAAATAAAAAATGAAAAAAGTTGAAGGCCAAAGCAAAGAGAAATAACGAAGAAACAGAGAAGTTTATCTTATAAACATCAAGCTACTGATGTTGCTTACAAATTTGCGTTCTAACGGTCGTCATGAACCTGATTTCCATCTATGAGATTTTGCAACCTATCAGAATAGTGTGAAGCAGATCGATATTGTCAGCTTTGGCCGAACTTGTGTGAGTTGTGGAATTCCTATAAACTTGGTATATCGAGATGGTTTAAAAATGTATGTCGTAGCTAATTATTGTAAACTACAACTCCTTCGTATTAGCGAATAGATACAATTGGGATCCAGAAATAATTCCTTGAGATATCCTTCTAGGATTCGTCAAATTGGATAACCAGCCTATGTAGTTCTTAAAGTATTGAATGCAAGAGTCCTGGTCTTGTCTCTTTATCGGCCAACAATCCTCTAACCATAGGTGATTATCAAATAATGGGATTTTGTGCTTACCAGCAACCTTCAAGGAGCCTGATTGGATCAATCCTTGCCTCACAAGGAGAATGAGTTCCAATACTAATGTAATATATATTCTGTTTAACCGTAAACTAAATCCGCCAAGTAGCAAAAAAATCCACCCCAAGTGACCCGTTGCAAGATCATTCTTAGCCACTTAGGTGACATGTTAACAAACAAATTGCCACAATTATACCCTTCACTTTCTACCCCAATGCCCCATTTAATATTTTGTCTTACCGTGCACCCATTCCAGAAATTCCACCATTTATGCCTTTCACAAGGTTTAATACGAAGTAAATTCTTCTCCAATGGTCCTCTGGGCCCATCGATGTACTTGAATCCACCAATAAACAGGTAGTGTTGACGTTTGTCATCGCTGGGAATCTGCTTATCTCCCCAGCACCCTCCGAAGGCTAACCAGTTGTGGTACTGCCACTCCCTGTCTACATGGTGTGGGTTCCGATTGAACTTACCGGGAAAAATCTTAGTGCCGTCGTAGGTATAACTTAAATAGTTCTTAGTAGGATTCCACAATGGGCCTCGATCAGTGAAATCTGACAATATGGCGTAGGGCAAATCATGTGGATGTTGACCCACCGAAACATAATTAGCGTGAGTTCCTCTAGCACTGAAGATAATTGGGTGATTAGGATTAGACTCATGTTTTTCTAGATTGTGATAGAAATACGCTTGTCCTCCTCCATGAGCCGATAACCACACAATTACAGGCTGTCCCTCATAGAACCTCACCAAGGAGTGTTCCCAGTCGCCTACATGATTTCCATATGGACCATTTCCCATAACAAACGGTCCGAGGTTGAACGAGTAGAAATAGAACCAAAAGGCATCCACCCAGCCATTGCCCTTATCAACTACTATCAATGTCGCTGGAGCATCCTTGATTTCTCCCGTGGTCAATGACGGTTTGTTACGGATGCCAGTGATCCACTCAGGATCGGCATCAAAATCGGAGTTTGAGGTTAAATAAAGATCATAGCTGTCGGTCAACTTTGACATCTTTTCGATGTTCATGTCGGTTTCGGTACCCTCAACCACAGTTCCATTCTCATACTCCACATGGAAGTTGGTAACAAACTTCTTTATGTCATAAGGTAAGTATTTCTCTTCAGAATAAAGATAAACCAACGGTGCATATTCGATTGCATAGTCCGGTACTTCTCCATCTTTAATAGTTCTTTGGAATGCATCGGGCCTAGGAATAATCAGAGGCAAGTCCCTGAATCTCGAAGGGGTATTTCGTAACATTGAGTCTATCTTTGCTTCTAACTCTGGATTATCGATAGCATTATTAATATACTCTGCATTTAGTTCCCAATGAGGAGCAATTGCTAGAATTGAACTTAGAAGAAATAACCAGGTTATTTGCATCTTGCCGTGTAGTGACTTCTATCGTGATAGTTCTGCTACTGTGTGGCCAATACTTTTAATTGCTTCTGGATAAGGACTATATGGTTGTTTAGAACTAATTAATAAATGATCGTTTCTCAATTTAAAATTCGGTCCCTGAAATTTGAGACATTCCTGATGAGATGGTCAAGGTGAATTTCAGAAGAGTTGAAAGTTCAAGCTCAGTGACAATTTGATTCCAGGACAATTGGATGAAAACAGGAGCAAACAATTGATTTCCATCGAAACACTCGAATCATAGTAATTAGGTTGAACTATTTTTATAACTAGAGTGTGCTGCACTATTCCTATCACTAGAGTGTGCTGATAAGAGAATGAGAGCTACTACCAGAGTCCCAACACAGTATAAGCATTCTCTCATTATGAGATTCATCTGATAAGGTACCATAGGTCATAATAGAATATGTGGAAAGGTTCATCAAGCGGTCAATGACATTCCAAATTGGGGGTTCCAACGATTGCCCGACACTTATCCCTAAAATTATTGCTGAGTCAAAAATCTCATCGACACGGAGCACTTCTTCCAAATGTAATTTTGCAGTATTCTTAGGACATCCTGAAGGGTTCAACTTGAGAGTTGTTACTTTTGCACCCTATTTAATTTCGCAACCATTCTTTATCTATTTCCATTATCTGAATCTTCATGTTTCCGTATTCGTTTGGGCGAAGTTAAATCTACTCTCTCTCTCATGTCATCTCTGGAATCTAATATTTCTCTGTTGTTATTCATTACTCTATCAAGACACCAGTTCGACACGTCTAGTCAATCCCAAGGTCAATAATTAATGACGTAGCCAGCAATTCTCATCAAATTTCACCACCCCTATAACTGGACGAAATTCTCAAAATTTCAACACCGGCTAAAGACTATTCTTTAATTATGTCAGAAATTATTGATGACGATGCGTCAATTACGTCTCAACCAAAGACCACTAGTAGGTTAAAGAAGTTGACGTCCAGTGATAAATGGATATCACCGTTCAGAAGCGGCGAAAAGAAGAAAAACTTGCACCAAAGTTTCAAAGATAAGAACAATATCGATTCCATGCAAGTTCCAAAGAAGTTTGCTTCTCATCCTACTTTAGAGGCCAAGAGAAGAGAGAAGGAAGCCGCCGAAAAAGCCAAAGCCAAAGCTAAAGCTGAGGCTGAAAAGAAGGAAAAAGAGGAAGCTGAAGCAAAGGAATCTGCCGAAGAGGCAGAAGCTGAAGGGGAAGCGGAAGAATCCAAAGAAGAAGCGGAGGAGGTAGAAACTGAAGACCAGAAAGAAGCAGAAGAAGAAGCAGAAGCAGAAGAAGCAGAAGCAGCCAAAGATCCAGAACCTAAAGAGATTGAAGAAAATGACACCTCCGAAAAGCCTGCACTTGAGACTGATGTTGACGAAAATGCTAACGTTGACGAGATTGTTGACGAGAAGCTCGAAGGTCATGAACCTACAGATGACAATATTGAACAAGTCGTCAAAGAGACCCCAATTGAACTTGTTACTCAACCTGAAGCAAAATATGAACCTGTTCAATTACCAAATCAGGAAATCTTGGATAAATTGAAAGACAAACCAAAATTATTGAATCGTTACGAAGAATTGAATGCTGCTGCGATTGGCTCAGTGTCTCGTTCAATGGAGGACCCTAATAAGATTATTGACTTAGGTTCTGGTTTGAAAATGACACAGCAACAATTATTAGACATTGCTGCTAAGAGAGTGGCTCCTGTTTTAACTACCATCAATGACGAAGTAGCCAAAACTCGTGATGAAGATGAAATCAAAAGGCAAGATCAAATTAAATCCAAGATTGAAAGTCATGAACGTAAATTGAAAGGGGATTTTGATAAGCATGTCAAGAAGATTGAAGGTAAGAAGTTAAAATTCGATGGTGAAATCAGCAAGAAAATGAGTGACTTAACTACTAAAATGGAAAACAATGATCTTGAGGCTGCAAATTTTGAAAAGACTACTTTAGAAGAAATTGAAACAGCAAAAAAAGATTATGAAACTAGAGAGTTAAACGCCGTTGAACAACATGGCACCGATAAAGAAAACTTAATCAAGAACCATGAAGAGTTAATGGAAACCAAGAAACAAGAATTAGAAGATGCCAAAACGGGACAAGAAACTACTACTCAGGAAATTGAGTCTTTACAAGAAAAGAAAACCGAGTTGGACAATTCTAACTCTGAATTGAGTACTAAAATTGAGGAATTAACCGCTAAATTAAACGAAAAATTAAAATCTTTGGAAGGATTGAATGTCAACTTGCAAGAAAAAAATGACACTATCACAAAAAACAATACCACCAAAGAAGAATTGAACGCTAAATTATCCAAAGCTCAAGAAGACTTGACTACCAAGAAATCGTCTCATGGTAAATTATCCGCTGAAGTCGGTGTTTTAGCTGGTGCATTGTCAGCCTACGCTGCCAAATTGACGTTTTTGGGAGACGAAAAGAGTTCCAGAAAGTCTAGGTTAGCTCAAGCTAAAGAAGCGTTTACCTCTTGGGAAACCGAAAAGCAGAACACAGCCAAGCAGGTTGCCTTAGACCACGAACGTAGAAGGGCAGAAGCTGAACATGCAGCGGAAACAGCTAGACTCGAGCAAGAATTAGAAAGACGTAGATTGCAAGAGGAAGCAGAAACCAGAAAAGTTCAAGAAGAAATCGAACAACAAAGATTAAAGGAAGAAGCAGAAAGAAAGGCCAAAGAAGAAAAGGAAGAAGCAGAGAGAAAGGCTAAGGAAGAAAAGGAATTGGCAGAACAAAAAGCTTCTGAGGAAGCAGAAGCTGCTAGACTTGCCAAGATCGAAGAAGACAAGAAAGCTGCAGAAGAAGAAGAAAGATTAAAGAATTTACCTGAATACCAACGTCAATTACGGATCAAAGAAAGGGAGTCCGAACAAGAAAGACTCATTCAAGAAAGAAGTGAACACGAAGAACTCTATAGGAGACGTAAAGAAAAGGAAGAGGCTGAAGCTTTACAATTACAACAAGAAATTGAAGAATTGAAGAAGAAACAACTTGAACAAGGTGAAAAAGACAGATTAGAAGCAGAAAGAATCGCTCAAAGTAAATTAAATGAAATTGAAAGATTGAGAGCAGAACATGACGCTAAATTGAAGTTGTACCAACAGAGATTGGAATTCGAGGAATTGCAAAAGTCAAGATTGTTAGAAGAGGTCGATAACTTGAAGAAAATCAGATTATTGAGAGAAGAAAAGGCAAGGTTGTCGTCAACTGTCGAAAATTACTCAAAGATTGATGATATTCAAAGATTGATTGAAGATCGTGAATTGGAAGTCGCTAGATTGACTAAACAAATCGAATTAGATGACGAGGATTTATACAAATCTTCCAAAGGGCAGTTATATTCAGCCACTGCTGTTGAGGATTCAGTGCCTGACAAAGTACCTAAGGACGAAGCTAAATTGTTGAGTGAATCCAAGCCTTTTTTAGCTAAGAGCAATGATTTATCAGTTATTTCTGAGAGAGGAGCCAATGCTAAAGATTCCAACGTTGAATCGAAAGTAAAAGAAACCAAAACAAAGGATGTGAAATCTTCTGCGGCTGTGGTAGCTACAGGATTAGCTGCTGGCGGTACTGCTGCTGCCGTTGCTGCAGCTTCTTCTTCTTCCGCTTCTAAACCTAATAGATCCAACAGTTTGAGAAACAGTTTAAAGAAAATTAGCAAGAAATTTTCTAGTGATAAACCAGAAACCAAAACGACAAAACTGTCTGAAGTAAAGTCTAATCCAGTTTCCAAATCAATTGAAAAACCTGCTGAGAGTAAAACTTTGAAATCTCAAGCATCTGTTGAAGTTCCAGCTTCTGATTCTGAATATGAGACTTATTCCATCTATGAAGAAGTGAACGATAGTGAGTATGAGGCTAATATGCAAAATCCTGACTATTTTGAAGTCACTTCCGAAGAATTCGAAAAACACAAGGCAACAATATCAACTTAGACATGGTGACTGACTGACAACGGTCTACTAGTTTTCTCCTGTCCCTTCGAATTATCTATTTTGATTGTGTTATTGTATTAATTTGATTGTTACTATTGTTTTAAATATATGTTATTTTCTATTCAACTGGAAGAGGGAAGGACAACCTTATACCTTACATTAATCTATATACTAGTCGAAAGTAATCTTTTTACCGGAAGAAGGGACAATTGCCGCTGACGCTCTTTGGGCGCTTGCCAAAGCGACGGAGGGTTTCAATCTCTTAGGCTTATCGTCTCTGAATCGTTCTTTAGCAAACTTTCTCTCTCTTGGGGGCTCAATGCGTTCTCCGAAGCTTTTAGGTTCTGATTCTCTGGGGTCAGGAGATTGAGATTCGGAAGTAACGTCTTCAAATTTTCTCTTGGGCTGTCTTTGTGACCTATCTTCGCCATACTCCATCCTTAATGGTCTATTTATAAAAAGTTTCATCGCTTTTGAGGTTAAAGCATTGGTGGGACCTGATTCATCTTTGAAATCTAAGAAAGCAAAACCTTTACATTTACCTGAATCTTGAAAGGTAGCCATACGAACTCTTACAATCTCTCCGCATGGCATAAAGTGTTCCCGAAGTAATTCCTCTGTAGTATCAAACGAAAGATTTCCCACGAATAACACACGCAGTGGAGGGTTTTTCGAAATATTGACTAGCCCACTGTTTGATTTAGGAGTTTCAGGACGACCTTCAAACGATTTGGAATTCTTGATGAGTAAGTTCCGACCGTTTAAGTTAGTTTCGGATAATTTCACCACCTCTTCAACTTGTTCATCATTCTCAAAGTCGATATAACAGAAACCCTTGATTTTGTCATTCTTTCCTTTGGGAATGTTGATTCTCTTGATATTAGATTCTACCACAGACGTCCTCGAAGTGATTAAATTGACTATATCATCTTTAATGGTGTCAAATGATAAATTGCCAATCCATACACCGAACTTACCTTTTTCTTTGGGAGCTTCTCTTTCCTCACCTTCAGGGACGGGGTTAGGATTCTTCGCCCTCAATTTGTCTAAGTTTAACTTCCCTTTCTTTAACATTCTTTGTTGTTTCTTATTTAAAGGAATATCACCATTTAAATCGATTTCAATCTCTTTTAAATCAGGTGTCGTTTCTTCCGATTCATCTCGACTGAGTACATCATCCACTTTGACAACAGAATCAGCCCCCTCCTTTTTAGCCTTAGCTAACTTCCTCTCCTGTTTTCTTTTCCTTTTCTCTTCCTTACTTTCACTCATGGGATGAGATGCGACCAAATATTTGCGATGCGATGCCTCAACTCCACTTTTAATATGAAGAGCTCCAGAGTGATATACAACTTTTATATAATACACACTTCTATTTTACATTCCCTTTCACGATATAAATAAGTCATTGAAGCCCGTGTTCATTTTAGTGTTAACTTTTGTTGGTGAGTCGTCAATGGTGACTGGAATTACCACCCTTTACTGTGGTAATCGTCAATGTCGTCTTCTATTATGAAGTTGACGTTTGGATTTGGTAAAACCTTATCAGGTAATGGAACTTTCCCCAATTTGGAATCGATGTCCAACGAATCTTTGAGCGATTTGCTGAATTCTTTTGTGTTTGGCTTCGAAGATGTGGTCACATCTCTAGTGATCAATTTCGGAACTTCAAAATTTGACCGGTCCGACGGGGATTCTACCTCTGTTGATAAAGATGGGAGGTTAGGCTTAGTTGATGAAGGATAGGAGGAAATGGGAGTTTCACTTGACGGGGTACCTTCGAATTTAAATCTCTCTGAACTGGAGTTCTTTTTGAAGAATTTCGGTAACGAAAGTAAACTTCTTGCTTGGTATTTGCTTAAGCTTTCAGACACTTTCGTGGTTTCATGATTCTTGAAACTAGCATTATAGTCACTTAGCCCAACTATAGACCTTTGTTTCCAATCATCCTCATCATCCGCAGTTTCATCATTCAAGTTTTTATAGTGATTCGACAAATTTGATTTAGTTGGTGGCTGGGTTGTACTTTCTGCCGACTGAAAGTCCACTTCCTTACCTTCGGTCAAAGGCTTGATATCCGTCATCAGGGTAAACCTTTTTTGAAACAATATCGATGGGCGTTGAATTTTTAGTTTATCCTTATTTTCTCCCATAGTTATTATACCAGTGGTTGATGACCTTTGTAACGGAGGTTTATTGTCGAAATCTATGCTGCTAATACGAGATTGAGCGCTAACGTGCCCCTTCATTTCATTGAGAAACAATCCTGACAATAATGATCGTGGCTGTGACGATGATAAATCAGAGGTGGTTGATCTTTTGGTGAAGTTTATTGGTTGAACCTCTTCCTCTTCCGAAGATACTGATAACCACTCCGAGTCATCGGACCTTCTGACACTAGAGACTGATTGAATCATCTTTTTCGAATGGGAATGGGAATGGGAATTGAAATGGGAATTGAAATGGGAATTTTGGCTATAGTTCTGAGAATGACTGGAACCAGAGAGTTTTGAGTGATTCATCGGACTCAAAGTGTCTTTTTCCTCCTCCACATTTTCTATATCACCTTCATCTATGGCACCTTTGTCTATATCGCTTTCATCTATGTCACTTTCGTCTATATCGCTTTCATCTATTTCGCTCTCACTTTCACTATCACTGTCACTTTCGCTTTCCTTTCCTTCAGTAATATATTCGTTATTCTTCAAAGAACGCTGAAGATTAAAGCCCGAAAACAACGAATCTTGACGTTTCATAAGAGGCTTCATGCCATCTTCACTGGATTCATTTATTGCAGTGTCTTTTACTTTGGTGAATGATAAATCCGAGGTTGAAGCATTGTTGAAATCAGGAGATGGGGTATTGTCGATATAAAAGATCTTCTTGTCTTCCTCATCTTTAATGGTACCCAAGGTTCCTTTACCATTTTTACGTTTATAATACTCGTCATCGTCACTAGGACTGTAAAGGCTCAATTTCGAAACTTTTGATAACAATGTATTTGAAGTGTTATTGGAAATCAACGGGGGTTTGATTATATTGAGCTTTAGATCCTTAAAGTAATCCAAAGATTTATCGAAAACCTCAACGTCAATCGGATTTCCAGTATTTGAAAGCCTCCAGCAACGGTTTGATAATCTTTTGCTGGAAAAGTTAGAACTTGACAATTTACTAAGTCGAACTAACGATGGCAAATCACTATCAACCTCAATTTCAAGCTTCATCACCTCCTAGTAAGATGTAATCCTTGTAAGAACTTATAACCACAAACTCATGCAAAAAGAAGTAAATTTGGCAAACGACCTCTACAGTAGCAGAATCCAATCAACTTTCTCAGATTGAAAAATCCTGGCGACGGTAAGTATTACAACAAGAACTTCTCGTTTCGGAATACAATAATTCGCAACCAAATGTAACCGTATGTCTACAATGGACGACGAATATTGAAGCTAGAGTCAACGATATCAAGGGATCAAGTCTCTTCTATTGAATCAGAATTTGTATGTGGTTGTGAAAAAATCAATGCGAACTGACAAAAATCAGTGACCACCACAAGATTGTACAACCGCAGGAACTAACCATCACCTGACTGACTGAATGAATGACTACTAAGGACCATAGAGCCAGAGAACCCATAGGGAAGAATTGAGAAGTAAAAAACTGGTGTAAATGAAAACCGAACAATCGCTAATGTACTAATTACCTCTAATCAACATCATAAAGGCGGGATAAACCCGTTTCGCGGAACGGAAATATGTGAATACGTGTAAAGAATATGGCAGACTACGATATAGAGAGGAGATTCGATAGCGAACTTTTCGCCTTAACCACAAACACCGGTTCACTCTTAGGTTTCACATTATTGGGAGAATGCATTTTAAACTCTTTGAAAATTGGTCGTGTGGAGGAGCGCGCATGCCCCATATTATTTGCAGCCATTTTTCCATGAGAGAACAGTAGGAAGACGATGTTTCTGAGCTTTAGACGAGTATAAGCGGTAATTGACCGACCAAAGAAGATTTGTTGTAGTGCCAAATCTACAATGAGCCTAGGGGAATATTTAATATCTGTTTCCAGAGACTCCATTTCCAATTTTAAGACATCTCTACATAAGGGCCACAAAACATCCCTGTGATCATTAATAGCAATCTTTTAAAACTATAAATTAACCAATAAATCTACAATTTTGAAAAGCAATAATTATAACTTTTTTAATCGAAATTGATTACTGGAAAGATGGCTAGTAGAAAAATCGTACCTTTTGTTATTGCTGGGGGATTGTTATATTACTACGATCAGAATGTCAATCCTATCATCTCCTCCAATCTTGGCAGGTTGAAATCTCAAGACCATATTCAACCTTCGTTTACTGCCACTCCTCCTATCGACCAGCGGATTTCAAATGATGTGGAAAAGTCTAAGCAGACCAAGAGGGAGGCTACCAAGAAGTTGGAGTCGTTGAAGAATAAAGTCGATAACGAAGCTGGGGCTATTTCTCAATCATTAGAGAACCAGTACAACAAATTGGAGTCCAAGACTACGGAATTGTATAATAAGTACAGTTTCAATAGCAAGGACGTTTCGAAGCAAGCTGAAGAAGTAAAGAGGACTGTTGCAAAGAAATTGCCCGATAACTATCAAGGATATAGCTGGGCTAGATCGTTGGTCGCTGGCTACATCGACTATGTAAACGAGGTCAGCGATTATATGACCGGACACAAGTATCCTCATCCATCGGAAGTAGTTGCAGCCAACTCCAGAGCAAAGCAAGAAGGGTGGTTCAAATGGGGATCGTCTGTGACTGATGATGCCATTGAAAATTTCGATTTTGATCGTGCAAAGTCTATCAATGATTATGAAGAGGCCAAAGCTAACTTGGCCAATTTGTCTAAAGAATGGCAAAACAAAAATTTGACGATAGACCAACAGAAATCTTTGGCCAAAGCCCAAGAAAGTTTCCAAAATAGTCTAGACAACTTGTCCAAGTACGGTAGCGATTTGGTTGATGCTACTAATAAACGGTTAGAAGAAGCAAAAAACTCTTGGTGGAACTGGGGCTCCAATAAGAAAGATGAATTGTCAGAACAATATGAAAAGCAAAAGAAATCTGCCATCAAGCACTATGAAGAAACCAAGAAGCAGCTTGATAGTACTCTTGCAAAAAACTTCAAAACTAACGAGGAAAGGCAAAAGTATCTCGCTGCAGCTCAGGATGAATTCAATAATGCCAATAAGGAATTATCTAAGTTTGGTTCCGATTTAGGTGCTCAGATTAACCAACAATTGGAAGATGCTAAAAAGTCTTGGTGGAGTTGGTCCAGCAAAGCTCAAGATGACGTAGCCAAATCTTGGGAGGAAAGTAAACAAAGTGCCAACGAACAATACGAGTTAGCCAAAAAGAAGTATGACGAGGTGGTGGATCAAGTGAAACAGGGTGTAGTACCAGAAAAGGAACAACAAGAGTACTTGAAAAAAGCTCAAAATGATTTGAATTCGGCTTGGACTAATTTAAAAAAATCTGTAGGTTCTTAGAGTAATTTGAATGTATAGTCGTTGTTTCGTTCCACCACCCGACAGTCTATCGATCTTTCTCGCCTTATGGCCACTCTAAAAGTCGTGGTAAAAATATGTCCATTTGAGTCCTAGTCGCATAATTTTATATTCATGATTCGAAGAATTCCCAAACTCTTTATAAATGAACGACAGTCCACCTCGATACCAACCCACGACCTCCTCATAAAGTTAGGGTTCTTGACGAATCCCAAACCTGGCTTAAATAATTGGTTACCACTTGGACTTCTTGTGCTAAATAAATTGAAGAATATCATTCGAACCAATCTAAACCGTCATGGATGCCAGGAGGTCAGTCTACTGATTCTTTCGTCCAGTGACTCTTGGAAGAGGACAGGACGATGGAATAATACCGAATTGTTCCGATTAACCGACTCCCATAACCACCAGTACTGTCTATCTCCTACAAGCGAAGAGGATATCACATTACTTGTGAAGGGTCAGGTTTCTAGCTATAAAGACTTGCCTGTTACCTACTATCAGATCCACGAGAAGTTCCGAGACGAGCTACGCCCTCGTATGGGACTATTGCGAGCTCGAGAGTTCTTAATGAACGACGCTTACTCCTTTGATGTCGATGAAGACGCAGCCATGAAATCCTACAATACTATGATTGACGCTTACCACGGTATTTTTCAGACACTCAAGGTTCCCTATGTCAAAGCTGAGGCTGACTCGGGAGACATAGGCGGAGATTTGAGCCACGAGTGGCACTATCCTAGCGAAAAAGGTGAAGACAAATTGTTCAAATGCACCGGTTGTGGCACCATCTCCAATATCGAGAAGACTGTGGCTCTACCCCCCAAAGATCATCAGTTGGATAAAGACATTTCAGAAGAGTTTTTTAGTCTAGGCGATGGAGTGTTGCGGGTGGTGGTCCCTCGAAATCGCCAACTTGATACCAACTTTTTGAAGACCATTTATCCTGAGGCTACTAGAATCGACCCACCTGTCCCAGGAAGTCCTTTGACCACTGTATACGACATCAGATGCCATCCTGATGGCCATCCCCTTGTACTGGCCCAATATGATGACCTTTGCTCCCGTTGTTCCTCGCCTCTAACTTCATTTAGAGCCATTGAAGTTGGTCATACGTTTTATTTGGGCACCAAGTATTCCAAGCCGCTCGATTTTACGCTCCCAGTACCATTGCCAGGGGGCAAGGGCAAAACCGAAGATCGTGACGTGGTGATGGGGTGCTACGGAATTGGAATTTCACGTATTGTTGCTGCCATTGGTGACTTGAAAGACGACCAAGGTTTCAGATGGCCCGTGGCAATAGCCCCCTGGGCGGTCACAGTGGTGACACCACCCAAAGGTCCATCAGAGGCCGATATCGCAGATGTGGTGAAATTTTTAGACGATTATCGGTGGGACGATCGTGAAATTGGTCTAGGAAACAAGATCAAACACAGCAATCTCTTAGGAATCCCCGTGGTAATGATAGTAGGTAAGCGTTTGCCCTATGTAGAGATTGAATCAAGATGGGAGGTTGATGAACAGGTGATGCTGAAATTGGAGACAATTGGCCAAAAGCAGGACAGTAAGTGGGTGGTCCACAAGGATAAGGTTGAAGAGTTTGTCAGAGTGTTAGCTGACAACATGTAGATAGATAGAGCATGTAGATAGAAGAACCATTGTAAAATAGCCGAGAAAATCTAGTAAGTCGGAGAGTTTGAGCAGTTACATGGAGACAATAACAAACCCTTCTTCATCAGTCCAATGAGGGAAATTCGTTATATATATAGTACTAGCCTATCTTACGAAGAAAATCTGCCCGTCAATTTGGCAAAAACATGTAATACAATCACCGAGAATATAAAACCCACTGCCAAAAACAACACTATCAAAGGATCAATTCTCAAACCTTGAGCTTCATCGGTGAATAACTTCATCATGGTGGCAGACGACCCCCCAGCCCCCGCAGAACGGGTCGACAATGGTTGAGAGGTAGCAGACTTCTTCTCAGCAGTAGTTTTTCTCTTAGCAGCGCTTCTTAAACCTCCTGGAGCTTGAGACTTACTTTAGTTAGTACGTGTCGTGAAAATTTCACCCAATTGGTATTGTTGCGTGGAAACTTCTAGTTTCTGATTCAGCCTCTACTGAAGTGGTACAGTCCATTTCTTGATCCACTTACTACCCACAGATATCACTTTCAACCGCGAAAAGCTCCACAAAATACAAATTGCATTGTCCCCTAACGTATGTACATACCATAATTGATGGACGAAATTGAGAATAGTGGGAATCTCAAGTTTTGCGAAAATTTTTATTTTCATCAAAGTCATCTGGAAAATCACCAGTGTATATATTCAAACGACAAGTGATTAGTGGTTTTGTACAGACCGTTCCGTTGTCGCACCCACAATTACATACTAGGCTTGTGGCTCACTGATTGCAGAGACGCTTTTTCGTGGAAAAGATTTTTTAGGTATTGGGATTCGGATATACCTGACGAGTAATGGATTTGAGAAACTTATCGTCCACTCCCAATTTAGATATCCAACGCAGACCTTCGCTAAGCTCCTTATCATCAACTTCCGGCTACGCTTCTTCTTCGGGATATAACGCTGGAGTCACTGGGAATATCATTTCCTCGGGTAATAATATGAGTAGTAACAATGGTTCCGGTTCAGCTCCTGGATCGAACAGTTTGAATGGTCACGGCAATGGTCAGCAACGTAGACCTTGGGGTGATACTATTAATGATGTTACACCCTGGGTCGAGCAGCAAAAGCAACAACAGAGTAAAGTAGGCATTGAAATTGATAAGAAGGATTTGCATTCCAAGAATTCCAGTCTGGCCACTACCATCACTAGTTCCATGGACCACGGTCGTATGGAAGATGACGAAGACGATGAAGATGACGAGGACTTGATCCCCACCGCCATAGTCATCAAAAATATCCCTTTTGCTATCAAAAAGGAGCAATTGTTGGACGTCATGACCAAGTTGAATCTCCCCTTACCTTATGCTTTTAATTATCATTTTGATAATGGCGTGTTTAGAGGGTTGGCTTTTGCCAATTTCACTTCTACCGACGAAACTTCTCTGGTAGTCAACCTATTGAATGGGAGAGAAATTGGAGGGAGAAAGTTGAGAGTGGAGTACAAAAAGATGTTACCTGCTCAAGAACGGGAGAGAATCGAGAGAGAGAAGAGAGAAAAGAGGGGCCAATTGGAAGAACAGCACAGAAGTGTTTCCAATGCTTCTTTAGCTTCGTTGTTGTCGGGTACATCTACTACTGCGGCCACAAAGAACTTGAGTGTAAATAGCGGAGGCACTTCCACTCAGGAAAGAGTTTTTTTGAATTATCCTGCAGGTAATTTGTCAACATCATTACCTACAGATGTCAATTTCAATGATTTGGAAGTTTTGGAGTTGTTTAGCCAATTAATCGTGTTTAAAGACGATAATTCCAAGGTGTTGGAATTGGCCTATCCTCCTACCTTGACCACTAGTCAAAGGAAGTCTTTGACGTCTTTATGCGCCTTTTTGAACTTGTTGGAATTGTATGATAACGGTTTGATTATCATCAGAAGAAAACCTGGTCAAATTTATCAAGCTTTGACTTCGACTCCAATTGCTAATGGTGCCACCGCCAGTGGTATTGGTGCAATCAACGGATTAGAATCATCGACTTCAATGATGAATTTGAACCAATATAGTAACCCACCCATGAATAATGGATTGAACCACCCTGAATTATTGAGATCTCACTCTCAGTCGGCTTTGCCATTACCCAGATTAAGACAACAAACAACTGGGCCAGTGAACAACTTTCCCCAGTACCAAACTTCAAACGGCAATGGTAGCAATGCTAATGGGAAATTGTACTCCAACATCCAACCTTTTGGGCTTTACCCCCAAAATTCTGGAGGAATATTGCCTCAGTTTGCCTCCTCTAACGTGTTGAGAGGTAGACAATACGATATGAGAACTCCTCCGTTAAATTTGCCCAACCAGGCTCCGACTGGCACTAGTGGTAACGGGCCCAACGGTACTGCAACTAGTGGCAATGGTAATGGCAATACTTCTGGGGGCAATAATGGTCAAAATGGCAGTGGAAGTGGTGGTGAAACTGAATCTTCAACCCCTACCAACGCCAACGCATCATTAAGTACCTCTAATTCCCCTATTTCAACGAATTCAATTTTCAAGGGCCCTGCACCAAGCCAACCTTCTACTCCCTTACCTAGTGATATCAATTCCCGTTTCGCTCCTTTTAGTGCTAATCAAGGTAATGTAAGCTTACCTAGCTTGAACAATGAGTTTGATGTTAAATTTAATTCATTAAACTTGTACGAAAATGGCTCAGGAATCTGGGGTCCCAAGTAAGCGCTATGTTTAGTGTGAAAGATTATAAAATTCCCCGTCGAAACAGTCAGGAAGAGATGATGGACGAATTATGAACAACGGAATGAATTTATGATGATTAGGATTATGATGATTATGATAATTATGATAGATGAAGAGAAATCTTCTAATGATACTAATGTGACAATTATATTGTACTTTTGATAGATCCGTTATATTAAAAGAATTGTTTATTAATACATGTATTTAAGAGCTTCGTTGGATTTAGGTGCTTCGACATGACTTTAGTTTCCCCTGGCTTCAGCATTCTCTCGGTCTTATTATCCGGATCTATTTCAGTTAACTGTCAGTCTAAGTATCTCGTTCTCTTTGTATATGAACTTTACTGTATCGAAAGTTGTTGTATCAAAGGTTGTATCAAAGGTTGTGTCGAAGGTTGTATCGAAGGTTTTCTGTATCTTGAATTCGCTGTATCTCTCTCGTTCTGGACCTCGATCATTCCATATCTTGATCGTATAACCGGATACTCTTAAAGCTGTGTTGTAGCTCATATTCAAGTTTTTCATACATTTCTCTCCGAATCTGGTTTCGGTTTTATCTTTCGTTTTCCGGCTTTATCTTTTTCCCCTAAATCTTGCCTTTATCCTTCGGTTTCTGAGAGAATCTCTTACTTCTTATCTTTCGCCTCTGTTCCTGTGTACTTTCATTGCTTCAGCATCTTGACCTTCCCCTCCCCCTTATTCCATCTTTATTGTTAACTTTATCTTTACGCTGTGGTGCATGCGAATACGATTTCGTCATTATGGGTGCACCGTAGCAAATGCCAAATCTCAAAAAGAAAATTTTTGAGAAAAAACTCATCAGCAGAAAAAATTTGCCTTGGTGATAACACATCAGATTGGATTTTGACATTCTTCACTGGGAACTTACTGAATACGACACACCTTTCTTCAGTACCTAGGTGTTAGAAATATTGTGGTGTTTAGGAAAAGCTGAGGATCAACGACGTGAACACTGTTCTGCATTGTACTCTCACTCATTTAAGATTCGAGACAAGCCACAACATTGAAGAGTCAACGAATTCCCTTGATAACGCGTAAATCGAGTTGTTTAGAGTTATAGAAGCTTCCTTATAGTGATAGAGTTACATACCGATCTAGAATACTGCTTAGCTGGGAGTTATGGGACAAATACTTTCACAACCACTGACGGAAAAAGGCTCAGAGAGCGCTGGGGATAAGTACATCTCCTACGGCCTCTCTTCTATGCAAGGATGGAGAGTCAATATGGAAGATGACCACTCAACGATTTTGAATATGTCTCAGGTAAAAGAGTATCAACTCGAAACTGACGAAGAAGAGGAGGAAGACAAAATTGAGTCGTCTGAAACACTCTCGGAAGATGACCACGTTGCCTTTTTTGGGGTGTATGATGGTCATGGCGGAGAGAAGACCGCCATCTTCGCTGGGGAATACTTACCTCAAATCATTAAAGCTACCAGTTCCTTCAAAAACGGTGATTATGTAAATGCTTTAAAGGAAGGGTTTTTAAGCTGTGATCAAGCTATATTAAGAGATTTCAATATGAGAGATGACAAAAGTGGATGTGCCGCTACTTCAGTTATAATTACCAGAAACAAGATCTTCTGTGGCAATGCTGGTGATTCCAGAACGGTCATGTCGATTAATGGTTTCGCAAAAGCATTGTCTTACGATCATAAGCCATCAAATGAAGGAGAAAAAACTAGAATCTGTTCTGCTGGTGGTTTTGTCGATTTGGGCAGAGTTAACGGAAATTTGGCATTATCAAGAGTTTTTGGAGATTTCGATTATAAAAAGAATATCGATTTACCTGCCGAAGAACAGATCGTTACTTGTTATCCCGATGTTTTAAGTCACAATATCGATTTTGAAAATGACGAGTTTATCATTTTAGCCTGTGATGGGATTTGGGATTGTTTGACTTCTCAAAGTTGTGTTGAATGCGTAAGGAGAGGTATCTATGAAAGAAAATCCCTTACTACGATTTGTGAAGAAATCATGGAATTATGTTGCGCCCCCAACAGTGAAGGTACAGGAATTGGATGTGATAATATGTCGATTGTAATTGTGGCGTTATTAGATTATAGCAAAAACGAATCCTTGGATCAATGGTATGACAAAATCATTGAAAAAATCAAAATCCAACAAGCCAATGATAAAACTAGCTTCAAATACGGTGCCATTTCTAAACCTTATAATGAGATTTACAAAGATATATATGGACCAGAATTTGACGTCAGTCAACAAGCTAAATACTACAATGAAAAGGATCACTCGAGTAGTAATGGATTAGGTGGTTATTCGATCTTTGGAGGGTTTTCTGGGTTACAAAATCAAGGTTTTAGCAATCTTAATGAAACTAGTAATGATGATAATGATAATGAAAAGGATTCAGTTGATGACAAAGAAAGTGAAGTTAACGGCGCCATATCTTTACAAAGGTTATTGGCATCTAATGCAATCACCAGTGAGAATGGGGTGATTTACTTGGACACTAGTTCAGCTCAATCTTTATTGGCTCATTATGGTATCAGTGGTTCAGAAGATGTAAGTTTTGAAGACGTTGAAGAAACGAATCAAGATGATGGCATTCATGAAAAACATATAGAGGAAGATTTGGATAAAGATGATGATTGAAATCTTTCTTGATATCAAATATTTTAATTCTATGGTAACTTCGTCAATGACCTTTTTTATGATTTACTTATTTTAATCATTTAATGAAATATTCATTTAGATAATCTAGCATGATCCTGTAAAATATTGGTTTACTTAGTACTTTCTACGGAGTAGGTAATATATTGATTTAAAAAAGTCTCTTCCTGAGGTGGTCAGCAGTATTTCATTTTCCAGGGGGATTATGGTTCCATTTCTTAGTAAAATTTACATTGCTGTTATCGTTATTCTACTGCTGGAGCGCTTCCCCTAGTGGCATGAATTGTATACTAATACTGGGTCGGAGAAATTCCCTCTAGTATTATTGGGTTTATATCACTGGCGATGTGTTTGGTTCCTGCTCTTTCTTGAATTTATGGGCCAAAGTTGAGAGCCAGGTCTAAATATGCTGGCAATGAGTAGGAAATAGACCGGTGAATAGCAATATACTTCACTATTTGCTTACAACAAAAGAGGTGAAATTCCGATGGAGGCATAGCTGTGTCCAAAATTACAGAACGATGGGTTGAGAGCTGAAAACAGTGAAAGAAGCTACAGTTGATCAATTTTACTGCAACCGGCACGATAAGCTGCTGTTTGATAAACCTGTAAAGTCTTGCAAGATCAAACTCGTCCAGCTGCTCTATTGAGGTTGAATCTACAAAATTTACCAGGACTAAGCATCAAAATACATTTCATCTCGCCAATGTCCTCACTGCTATTGATCGTTTCAACAATTAAAAACTCCTATTTAACCAACACAGACTCCTCTTGAATTGGCTGAGATATATCAACTTCCCTAGACTCCACAGCTTATCAACCATACTTTTTTGTCAGTAGCTTAATTTTGATGTTCAGCCGCAATATTGTCGAGCGACTTTAACGTCATAAAAGACCATAACGTCTCACATCCACTCACTCTACTCCTCACACCACATCTCAGCCATGGAGTTCTTCACCATTTACTCAATAATTCCAAAACCTCATCCCGGTGAAATGGCTGATTCTTCAAATCCTCGAGTCCACTACCCCTACTGCTATTTACATCACAACCTCTCTCTAACTCCTGCCCCGCCTCGTAAACCCCTAGTATATCGCCGTTCCTAAACTTTCGAAAACTCCAACACGTGATATGGTGTACCGATGGGAGAGCAGGTTTCAACGCGAGTAAACATTAGTAAAATCATACTATGCCTCCCAAGAGAAGGGATCCACTAGAACAGCTCAGGATTCCCGATAATCGAATCTATTCTAGCATTGGTCATGAAGTAGACCTAGAAAGATCAGCCAGACGAAAAACTAGTGGGAGATACTTTTTCAAACCTAGTCTAGATCTACGAACAGGAATTACGTCCAGTACCAGAAGTTCTCCCCGGAGATCTAGTGGAGGCGCTAGAGAAGTTCGAAGTCGAACTATGGTGAAGAATAACCGGGGACTAATCAGATCTATTAGAGTAACCCTCCGTAATAACGTTAAAATCCATCACTTACCAGAATCTCTGTTGATTATTACCATACCTTATAGTGAGAAATTCAGTAAGATGTTCAAATCCACTGATCCCGAGCACGACAATAGGGACTTGCCCTATATGGGGCTCTTATCTTACCCTGACTGTATCATCAATGACACCGATCCCACACAAGCCGATAGAGAGCTATTTAACAAACTATTGATCGAAGGAGAAACTCTCAGACAGAGTAATGAGGTTGAAACCAGTCATAAAAGCCATAACCAGTCAGATACCTATCAAAAGTCACAGATAAGTAAGATCCAATTCAGAAACTTCGAGATTGATACCTGGTACACGTCACCGTATCCAGAAGAGTATTCTCAGTGTCGAACATTGTATATCTGTGAGCACTGTTTGAAATACATGAATTCTCCATATTCATATTCCCGACACCAGTTGAAGAATTGTAACTCATCCAACAAACATCCTCCCGGATTGGAGATTTATCGAGATCCACACACAAGAATAGCGTTTTGGGAAGTGGATGGCAGGAAAAACATTAACTATTGTCAGAATCTATGTTTACTAGCAAAGTTGTTTCTTAACTCCAAGACGTTGTATTATGATGTGGAGCCTTTCATCTTCTATATTTTGACAGAAATTGATGAAAATGACCCTACACTATATCATTTTGTGGGATACTTTTCTAAAGAGAAGTTGAATAACTCCGATTATAACGTTTCTTGTATTTTGACATTACCGATATATCAGAGGAAGGGATACGGCAATCTATTGATAGATTTCAGTTACTTGTTGACTCGAAATGAATTCAAGTTTGGCACTCCTGAAAAGCCTTTAAGTGATTTAGGTTTGTTGAGTTACAGGAATTACTGGAAAATAGCCATTGCCTATAAGCTAAGATTCCTATACGATGAATACGTAGTGAACGATAATTTTGACGATGAAGAAGACATTCTAACTGACTTGATCTTTTCTATTGAAAGTTTATCCAAGCTAACAGGGATGATTCCTTCTGACGTTATTGTTGGGTTAGAACAGCTTGATGCTCTTGTGAAGAACCCCAAAACCAGCAGTTACGCAATTGCCATTGATTTACAGAAAATAGATTATGTCATCGAACTGTGGGAGAAGAAACAGTACGTGAAATTGGACTACGAAAAGTTGTTATGGAAGCCAATGTTATTTGGACCGTCGGGTGGGATTAATTCTGCCCCGGCCATTCCCCAGGAGCCGGTTCCGGGACCAGAAATTCTTGACGGTGATATTCTTCCGATTTCCAATGGTTCTACTGAAGCTAATGGGTACTGTAATGGGGCAGCTAACGAAATGAATGGATCAGAAGTTAATGGATCAGATTCTGATGGCGATCTTCCGAAAGATCCACCCCACAATAGAATTGCACTTTTGACAGGGTTTTTGAAGGATGATATCGATAACCCATTCACCTTTGAAGAGGAGGCACTCAAGGAGATTGAGTCTCTCCGAACATTGAATCAAGAAGTGGATGACGAAAATAGAAGTTTGGAGAGCTATTTGGTGTGTTATCCTGGCATTAAGACCGACAAGACATTTATACCAACTCAGTCATCGTCTCTGTTGAAAATCAAGCGTGGTCACCAGGACATTTACAGCCCAGATGCCATGAAAGATAGCCTGGAGATCGATGAGATACTCGGAATTGATGATGCAGACATTGCAGAGGAAAGAGAGTCCGACTTCGAGGAATATAATGAATTAGAAGACGATATCGTTAACGATGAAGACGAGGAGGAGGAAGAGGAAGAGGAAGACGACGAAGAAGAACAAGACGAAGAGGAACAAGATGAAGAGGAAGAAGAAGATGCAGAGATTGATGACGACGGAATCAATGAAAACAATCTAGACGAAAACGATGGAGACGACAATTCCGATGAAGAAGATGAACAGATTGATATCCAACAAACCATAGCCGAATCTAGTGAAGAAGAAATGGTGGACGCCGTCGAAACCTTTGAGCCAATAACTACCAGAAGGATCAAGGCTACCAGAGCAGAACCTCGTACCCCTACGAGGAAATCTAGCAGAATTGCATCGTCAAACAGCCCATACAAATAGACAATCTGTACTTGTAGTAATATGTAACATAGTATATTAAATTTTAAACAACTTACATGAATTTTGGTAAATTGTATCTAACGTTTCTTCTATTTGGGTGTTGTCCAACTTATGCAAACGACAAATGATTTCCGCCACCATACCGATGAAGACTGGCTCATTTCTAGACCTGATTAGCGGAGGAGCAAAAGGACCAATGATTTTGCTTGTGTTGACGGTATTCTGGTGCTTTTGGTAATGCTCTTTCTTGATTGAAGGAAAAGGAAGGAAGTCATCTAATTTCAGAGTAGGTTGCTTGTTTTGGACTTTTTGGGACAGGATATGTAGGTTTTGTGTAGAATTATTCAATTCTTCATCGTTCAGATCGACTTGAACCCTAATTTCGGGATAAAACTTATTGGGATATGTCGAGATGTATTGATAACTTGCATGGGATTTTCGTATTTCACACCACGGAGCGTCAGTCTCAACCATAATTCTATCTAGAGGAATCAATTTAACAACCTCGAGGTTCTCTTCTGTTTTCAACGAGCACCCATTAACCCCAATGTAGAAACCTAGATCTAGTAGCTTTTTAAGCTCCTCTTTGGATCCGGTAAATGAATGAACCACACCGTTTCCTCTCTTTATGGAACCATTTTCCAAGAATGGCCGTAAAGTGTCTATGAAGTCATCACAAGCACTCCTCATATGCAAGAATAATGGTAAATCAAGGTGTTTTAGCGATGCAATGACTTCTAGCTGTTTTCTGAACATGGTAATCTGCTGACTTTTGGAGGAGTAATGAAGGCGGTCGTAATCCAAACCAATCTCTCCAAATGCTTTGACCACCCCTTTGGCAACACCATCTACCACCAAATCACGTAAAACAGATAACTTTCTGTCTAAATCGGGAGATAATTCCTCGATTCCGGGTTCCAGGTAAAATTCTTCGGCAACCGTACACGGGTGGACACCCACAGTGGAGTAAAATCCAGAATATTGGGAACACAAATCAAAATGGGAAGAGCTCTCTGAAATGGTTGATGCAGTAACCAACATCTTGTTCACGTTGAACAAACGAGCTCTTTCCACTACGTTATGCACGTCCGGAGGATGTTTTGCAGTGGAAGAATGGTTATAAACCCCTTGGAACATGGGATCAGAGAAGTTGACGCCAATATCGAAGTATCTTGGTTTCCACATCATCAACGGCTTCGGCAATCTCATTGTGCGATTTAAATCACCATCACATCATCATGGAGTTAGAAAATGTTCTTTCAAAAGCGGAAGCAGCTTCATCTCGAGACAAGGAAATCGAACGAATAAAAAACTGCCACTCTAAAGACTACTTTGCCGTCTTGGATTTGACGGTTGACGATTTAAAGCTGTTGAAAAGTCGATACAGAAAGAAATCGCTCTTGATTCATCCTGACAAGTCAGATAATCCTGATGCGGCAATGGCATTCGATAGACTTCAAACGGCGTATAGAATATTATCAGCCGAGGAAGAATCGTCCAAAGATAAAGAGGACCTCACCGAAAAGGTAAAACTCATAGACATTTATAGGTTTGTAGGAGGTGAAGGAACTATAAATGAAATTAGGAAAAAGGTAGGAGACATTCTAGAGAGGGAAGAAGAAGACGCTGAAGAAGAACGAAAAGCACAGACTTTGAAAGAAGTGCGAGAGCAACAAGTGGTGGATAGCTTGAAACAGAAGAGGGAGTCGCAGAAGGAGTTTGAAACACGATGGGAGGACCAGAGAGATTCTAGAGTTCAGAATTGGCGAAGCTTTGTCAAGAAGGTGGAGAAGAAAAAAACGAAGAAGAAGAAAGTGTTGGCTTGAGTTGAGCGAAGAAAGCGTTGGAGTGGCATTTTGAGGCTTTCATTTAGGTTCAGGTTCAAGAATATACATCAAGGTATTGCTGGGAATCATTGTAGCTGGAATTGGTTTTTGAAAATATCAATATGACGTGATGGCTTCAGATTTCTGCATGATCAATATCTTAACAACAATAGAAATCATTCAGAATCCTGCTGGAAGTTTCAACTAAAGCTCAACTGTATCATTCCTCTTAAAAGTATGGAAAACCCAGATTAAAGATTTGAAAATTTCTAATTTGAATATCTTCTTGGACGAACTCGAAAAATTCTTTGAATTGAATATCCCCAAGTAGTTTCAAAGTTCGAACCCCAAAGGTCTCAGCTTCAGCTTTAGTCCCAACCTATATAACCAAAAATCTCATTTTCGCATCTCATGAGTCAATTGAAGATCCTAACTGTAGGAGTACTAGCGTTTCTTACGGGAGTATTTCTTGACCGGCACTGGTTTCAGTCGGAGCCCTCATTCAAGAGTGAATCATCGTCTTCTGGTGAAGAAGAATCTGACGACGAAGGAATAAACGTAGACTCCAAGGAGTTGAATTCTGTCGACGGAGAAGTGAGAATGACGTTGATTGTTCGTCAGGATTTAAAAATGGGGAAAGGTAAAGCTGCGGCTCAGTGTCTGCATGCGACGCTAGCATTGTATAAGAAGATGACGGATAGTGAAAATGCTGCGTATAACCCGGAAATGATCCACCGGTGGGAGTACTACAATGGTCAAGCGAAGATAACGCTTCAGGTTCCTGATGGAGAGACGATGGATATGTTGTTTGCCCAGGCGATTTCGTTGGGTATCAATTGTTATATAGTGCACGATGCTGGGAGGACACAGATCGCTGCTGGGTCAGCCACGGTATTGGGCTTGGGACCAGCTCCTAAATCGGTGATTGATGAGGTGACAAGAGATTTGAAGTTGTATTGAGTAAAGGGTAATATGTATGAGACAAATCCGTAACAATTTGTATCGCATATTGTCTGAACAACCTTACGGTCACGCTATGGTTTTGGGATGAAAATTGCAGTTGAAGGTTTGGAATCTATGTACATGCAGCTCGAATAGAAGTATAGATATTATCGGTTCATTTTTACTATTCAAACACACAATGAGTGAAGGTACCAGTTAGGGGCTCGGGCCCTTCCATTGGCCCAGAAGTGCAATTCATGCATTCCCCAACAAACAATAAATATTGTAAGTGTGCCAATTCACCAGACCTGACTCATGTACTTTCGAAAACTCTGTAGAATAGACAAAAGAACACCCTCCATACTCAGGAACATGTAAAGTACAGATCCATTACTCGATTTGGCACATTCATCCATCACTGTCATCTACATACTCGACTATTGTGGAATTTGCAACGAAGGCGAGAACTGGGATCTCAGCGTCATTTCCAGTATTCCCTACAATCCCCAATCCCTAATCGAATCTCATCAGTTATTCACACTCCAGCTATTGACAACAGAGCTTGTTCGCCTTTTCAAGCCCTCTGTGAGCCTGTGGGATGTCGTCCACACCCACTAAGACGTCATAATCGTCATCGTCTTCTGTGACCCCTAAATCACTAATATAGAAGTCCTTTACTTCATGCCGACCTATAAAAGATTTCCGACAACAGGTCGACACTGTTTCAAAAGTGTTTCATAAAGTGATTCATCACCAGAAGTCGTTTGACATCTATCGAGTACTTGGTTCCCGCCGCACTATAAGAACTGGCCCAACGTTGAAGCTAGTCTCCTCCAGTCGGAGTGCAAGACCTCCCCTACAACAATCACAGGAGGCGGGGTCACGACATTGAAGGAATCGATCTCCTCCTTGTACTTTCCTTTTGCAAAACCTGTACCCCCCTGCGACCTGTCACAACCCAAAGAGTTGCCGCATTTGCAGTCAATATCTATCACATTTTCTATAAATACCTATCACATATCCACTTTTGTGTTCAACATATTATTGTGTCAACTATTCATAACATGAATTTTAATTATTACATGAGGGAATTAGTCCAAATTGCCATTAACAGCAATCGGTTGGTATTGGATGTTTCTTCTATTGGGGGATGGGAAATTTTGCTGGTAGCCGGAATTAAAAACGTTAATAGTAAGTTGCACAAAATAATTACAGATTCAGAGGATCACTTTAACAATGGCACCTTACTTTCAACTATGTTACCGCCTTTATTCCCCATTGTTGTTGATGAAGATGGCATATGGGAGTTTCTTATGTCGTACTTTAAACTACTTTACAGTGTTCCTTTCAAATTTGGTTTCGAGTTTCCAATTGGAGCTACATCTGGTGGAAATGGAAACAAAGAATGGAATGAGTTATATGATATTGAACCAAAATTCACTGAGGAAATCAGTGATTTATGGTTCCAAGAAATTTTTGAACAAATGCAACAAGTGTTCAGTGGTGTTGAAATCGACTTAAAGCTATTAGAAGACTTGCTGAGCGCTTCCTCGCTGTATTTGAACGTTCCTCTGTATAAAACCACAGAGGAAGGAGTGGTGAAAAATTTTACCCAATATATTCTTGATCCAAACATTACGATTTTACGTTCTGCCAAGTTAGAGATCAGTTTGGAGGAGAATAAAGTCCGTACGTTGACTGGACTAAATCTGGCCGCTTCAACCACGGAATTCACTGCACCCTCGGCAGATTCTTCAATCACGGGAGCCTCAGAAACCACGGGAGGTGTTTCATTTCCTGCTAGCACCATTTCAAGCTTCACCGAAATCAACACCAGTTCCAAACCCGATATCATTGTCTATAACAATGAAGGGAGACAAATTTTAGTAGTCGAGCTTAAACGGTATGGTTTAAAACTTGATCTTTCCGCCGAGGAGCAGCCAAAATATATCAGAAGCATATTCAAACAGGCCACCAATTACATCACAAAAAGGCATTTGGACACCTTTATTCTCAGCGATTTCAAGGTGATGATGGTTTTTATGCTAGATCCCGAGGGCTTGTCAGACAACAACTGTTTCGAAGAGGATGCGCCATCAGAGGAGCGCCAGTTCCAGCAAAATGAAATTGAACGTAGACTTCATGACACTTTAGGTGCCGATTTTGTGAAGAGATACATTCCTGAATCTCTTCAATCTCCTCAATATCGTCAACCAGGAAATTGTCCTCCTGTACCAGTACATTTTAAGTATAGGATCATCCATTTAGAAGACACGCATTTCACACCAAATGCTGTAATGGGAGCTGTCATGTACCATCAATTGAAAAGAGATCGTATTGAGCAGAGGCGTATTAGTGAAGAAATATCGAACCGAATCAAGATACCGGAGATGGTGGTCTCTGCAGGCACCCAGTCGAGATTTGAAATTTGGAGTGATACAGTACTCCAATTCGGTGATTCCATACTTTTGAAAGATTCCAAACGCTTAGACATTTCTAATGAATACATGATGAGTGATGAAATGTTCTCTCCCATTCAATCGGGGGATGACCATATTGCCCAAGTCGTTGTAATGAGAATGGCTGAATTTGGTGGTTTGACCAATAGAGTATTTGGAGGTGACCGAGATGTAGCCGTCAAGGCTTACGATGTCAATGCTATGTATAACTACTATCAAGAGAACCGAGAAAGTATGCATTTGGGCTCCTGGGACGAGTGGAAAATCGAAATCGCCCAAAGATATTGGAACGAAGTGAAAGCGTACTCAAAGATTTCCCTGTCTGAAGTCCCCTTGTGTGTTCCCCAATTCATAAGTTTCGGGAAGATCAGAGTAGCATTTCTGAGTGGAAAAAATATTCTTTCTGGCTGGTACATAGCCACAGAGTATATTGTACCTCAAATACCTTTGGAGAAAGGTTTGTTTGATACGGGATTTTACGAGCAGGGCGAGATTCTCGTAAGCCAACTACACAAGTTGCAGATTATTCATAACGATATTGCTACCAGAAATATTGTAATCAGTGGAAACAGGATCCACCTAGTGGATTTTGGACATTCCAAACATAAAAATGTGAGCGAAAGCAGACAGGAAGATGAAGTGAAAATCATGGAAGATGCTTTAGATGAAATCAAACTGAGAATTTGAATGAAACTTATTTAGAGAACCAGTTGTGCTTAGTTAGTAAATGTGTGGTGTATATGAATAATATACCGATGTAACTCATGACCCTATCCATTAATTGCTGTTGTACTTCTCAGCTTCGTTCCACGCTGCCGTCGTGAAAGTGAACCATACTATCCAAAAATCAACCAATATTATCATAAAATTGAAAGATTCCAGTTGTTCCTTTCAACTTAGGGTTTTTATACCAACAAAGGCGGATTTTTCCTACAGATAGACTTCAACTGGTGCTAGCTAGGCAATTAAATTTCAGAGAGATTTACTAGAGGTAAACTATCTGTAGTAGTTTCAAGAACGAATTCTACTCTTCTCCAAATTTGAACGGAAAGCAGTAGTTTTGTTATCTACTCTCAGGGAGAGTTTAAGTTGGGACTAATACTTTAATATTCAGAGTGTTAAACTAGCAATACTTCTCAAAATTGCATGAAAGCATTAACGTATAACATAATTCAACTGTAGAAGAGACATTGATGTTCAACTGGAGGAAGTGTTTTATATGTTGGTAAAAAGAGATGGAAATATACGCAATTGAGTAGTTTGGGTGTATTAACTCAAATGTCAACTTCAGGGATACTAACGTAGTGGTTTTAGAGTATTCAGACAGATACATATGATTTGAAAAATCTTGGACAGATAATACGATCATGAAGTACTTACAGTGATAACTAGATTTAGTGATGCTCGCAATGATAAACAGAACTAGTATGTATACCACAGGTACCTTCCAATGGAGTGAAAACTGCACTAACCCATTTTGTCAGTGGATTTGGCTTTACGTACGGTCTGCTATTCAACATATGCAAATTCGAAACTTCAAAGACATTGATTGCCTCTTGGAACCAAAGTTTCGGGTCAGGATGTTCCTATGAACTCAGATTCTCAGTTTATTCATCAACATAAGAGAATAAGCATCTTCTTAGTATTTTCATCAGATGTGAACTAGAGATCTCAACATCATTTCCAGTATTCCCTATAATCTCCAATCCCTAATTGAATCTCATCAGTTGTTCACGCTCAAGCTATTGACAACAGAACTTGTTCGCCTTTTCAAGCCCCCTCTGTGTGCCTGTGGGATGTCGTCCACATCCACTAAGACCTCATCATCGTCGTCGTCTTCTGTGACCCCTATATCACTCATATAGAAATCCTCTACATCATCCAAACCTATGGAAGATTGCCGTCTTCGCCTCTCTCTTGCTATCGATGAACGTGCTCCATTTCTGAGCTTCTCCAAGTAGTCGATTCTCGTCCATATATCCCCTTCAGTTCGCTGGGGCAAGAGTATCGAAAGCTCAGCAAACGATAATTCTCGATTTCGACGATTTATTAACAACTCATCCTCCTCCATAGTCCATGGCAACTCCACTTTTTGGTCCTTCTTGGCGTTTTTATCGTGATTCAGTTTCTTATCATTAGTTCGGTTTTTGGACTTCTTCTTGGGGTTAAATCCCAACTCCTTTTCTTTATCCTTATCTGAAGAAAACGGTATCACCACCGATCCCGATCGAGAGAAATACCCCAGACCAACAATACTGGCACTTCGTAGACTGGAAAGCATGGTATGGGAGATGCTGGAATTTCTTGAGGGCCCACTGACACTTCCGTTTCCACCAAAAATCGTAGGCAAATGAGCCAAAGCATTCTTATCGAGCTGGTGGTGAGGAATGTTCATTGATTTTGAGGGTAACAGTGAAATACTATCGCGAGCACTGGAGATGGAGTTTCTATCATCTCTAACGATTTGAATAACTGAGTTATTGTGGTGAACGTCAGTTCCATTAGTGAGGCCGGTGGTGGAATTTCTAGGGGTCAACCCCGAGGGAAGAGGCTGGCCTTGGTTATGAGGTAGATTCATCGTAGGATCCACCAGAATCTCTGCGTAATAACCTCCTCCCAGAGAAACTTGGTGGCTGGGGTCCAAATTGATATCATCGTCTTCGGGGGAAGGCTGATAGTTACTGGTGGTCTGGGGAGGTACTTTAGGCGAAGCTAGCGTTGGAGAAGACTGATTACTGCCAGACTCATTGGAGTTTCTACTACTATTAATTCCGTCATTTCCTTCACCATGGGTGTTTCCGTGACTGCCCACATTAACTTGGCCCCCATATGAAGGTAATGGACTGGAAATGCTCGAACTATCGTTGGACAATGCGTTTAAACCGGCTAAGGCATTGGAAACATTATTTTCGTAATTGGAATACCCCGAAGCAGGAATAGGAGAATACCCCGAGGGAAACCCCGTCCCTACATGACCGTTGGCTTTGGTGTTGGGGAAAGCGTACTTTTTCTGCTTTTTAGGAGGCGGTTCTGTGGATTTGGTTTTGAAACTGTCGTTTCCTAATGCAGCAGCACTTTTGGGGGGGTTTTTCAAGTTTCCCGACTTCAACCGCCGCCATCTAAACTGACACGCATTAGGAGTTCGATTGGTGAAGTTACTGGCGATGGCTTTCCATCCCAATTTCTGATTATCTTTCAAATGCATTAGAAGTATATCGTCCTCGGGGTCCCAAGAAGTGGGAGTTCTCGCGTTGGATTTTTCGGGAGCAGGCGAACCACTATCAGAATTTATTCCGGTACCACTCATCTTCACCTACGTTGGCTTTATTGTAGAACTATCGTCGGCGGTAATACCAGAAGTACTCGCTTTTGAAATGTAAGATTTGGACGGACGATGATCATCACGGCGCGCACTCGTACACCTATACATACTTATTTCCGTGGGTTATTGCCGTCATTAATTCGGCATTTTAGGTCAAGTCCCTGGTTGATGGTGGAGTCCCGAGAGGAAACGGTATTGGGCACAAAGTCAGCGCCAGAGACTGTTGTTATTCTATTCACTACCTACCTTGGCTGTCCAAATCTTCTCTGCTTCTACTATGGTGTTGTTGTTAGCTCTCATCTTATTCATGGTTTCGACGTATTCGTCGTACTCATCACTATCAAACACAATACCCCCTCCTGCTTGCAAATATGCCACGCCGTCCTTATACAACATGGTACGCAAGGCAATACAAGTATCCATGGTCTTACCATCGTAGCCCCAATGTCCAACGGCCCCGGCGTAAATCCCTCGCTTCTCCCCCTCCAATTCCCCGATCAATTCCATTGCCTTAACTTTAGGGGCTCCCAGTACGGTCCCGGCAGGGAAAATCGAGCGGAAAGCATCGAAGCGGGAACAGTCCTTCCTCAACGTTCCGGAAACCTCTGACACCAAATGCATGACGTGGGAGAACCGCTCGATAGTAAGGAGACGGTCGACATTTGTTGTTTCGGGTTTACACACCCGATTAATGTCATTACGAGCCAAATCTACCAACATGATGTGTTCTGCCTTGTCCTTGATGGAGCCTCGCAAGGTGTCGGCATTGGCTTCATCCTCATCGGGGGTGGCTCCTCGAGGGATGGTACCTGCAATAGGGTGAGTGATTACCTTGTCATTGACGTCGGATTGTACGAGCAATTCCGGCGAGGCTCCGATGATCTGGAATTCCAACATATCAAAGTAGAACAAGTACGGCGAAGGATTGACAGTACGCAAGTGACGGTAGATGTTGAATGGATGCAACGACGTAGGTCTAGCCACTCTTTGCGAGGGTACAGCTTGGATGATGTCTCCCTTTAAAATGTGTTGCTTGAGCTGCCTCACGTGGCCTTCATACCCTTGCTGGCCAATGTTGGAGGTGAAGGATTGGTTCTGCTTTATGGGCTTTTGTATGGGGTTTATATCATCGAGTGGCGTGGAAGAAGTGATAATTTTCTCGATTTCATTGATGCGTTCCACTGCTTCAGAGAAAGCGGCTTCCACAGCGGTGGAGTCGGCAATAGCCACGTTGTGAATAATTTGAAACCGTTGGTATACATGGTCGTAGGCGACTATGGTGTCGCAGAGCATCAAAATCGCCTCGGGGACTTGCAAAACGTCAGTTAGTGGTCTTTTAGTCCGTGGTTCAAAGTACTTGATACAGTCGTAGGAAACATAACCAAAAGCCCCTCCACTGGTTTTGGGTAATCCTGGCACCTGTACCTGTTGATATTTCAGTAATTCTGCTTCCAACACTGAAATGGGGTCAACGTTACGGTACTTAGCGTCGAAATTGTCATTATCACCGGTTTTAATGATTGTTTTTGGATTAATCCCAATGAATGAGTAGCGGTTGACATGATCGGTGATAGCAGATTCCAAAAGAAAGGAAGGGGTCCTTTGAGGATCATTTAGCCTTGCCAATTTGAGATACGACGAGTGGACAGTCAAATCTCCAGTAGGTAAGTATTTGTACATAGGGTAGAGTTTGACTTTTGAGTCAGGGGTTTGGGCCGCAACAAGAGCGGTAATAGCTTCAACTGACGGCTGGATATCGTTCTGGCGGTTAGTATACTGTCTTTCTGGTGAACTACCGGCAATTGCTGGGGGTTTTTGCACGTACGATCATGAGTCAAAGGTTTGAGAATTTTTCGCAAAATATTCATCACCAAAAGATGTCAAAACTAGTGAAAGTGAATGTGCTTGAGCCGTCAGCAGAGAATAACGACTGAAACGTGGTTTTTAGTGAAGCAGTTGTTAAAAATGACTTGTAGACTCTTTTCAGCCGTAAATATAGGAAAACTGGGCCACTTTGCGTCGGAAGAGAGGTTAACTGAGTCAGCTTTCAAAGACCGGGAGTTCGCCACTTCAGATATCATTCCTACGGAATCCTGGACACTCAAACGTTAGTTTTCCTGTAAAGTACTTAGAAGAAAAATTGTCTTTAGCAGAGATCCAAGTCTGAAGCATCCAAGTCTGAAGCTCTATCACATCTATATTTCTTTATATAAACTCAGGGAACTATGGCATTGAACATAGAATGTAGCGTAATAAGCAAGAACACTTCCGGCCCAAATGGAAGATGGGAATCTAACTTACTCTTTAGGCACTTCTAGTGTCTAAATCTGAACATTGCCATCACCACCCTTCAAAGAGATACAAAGATCTAGTTCTATTTACATTTTCATTACACATCGTTCTGACCTCCCCCCTCGTCGTCGTAGACTCCGATAGAGCAAGGAAAGTACTGTCATTTGTTGCTTATTTCCGTTGCTTATATCCGTCGAACACCGTCAATTGCTTCAACTATCACCGAAAAGCATCCTATAGGTCGTCCAGCCACTGCTTCAACACACAGGTGCCGTCAGTGGGATCTAGCATCAAAACTTCCTGGCACCGCACCACCTGGCCCACGCGAGGATGGGGCACCCAGCACACCACTTCCACCTCGATGTCCCAGTTCTCCACCAACGCCGTCACAAGGTTGCCTCGGTCCACAGGGGGTCCGACGTCGGTAATTACCGCCGTGACCTCAACCGGTAAGTCTCGCTCAAGTTGGTGGAACCACTGTGCCAACACCTTATGGCGATGGGCAGTAGCTTCGACCCATTCTGCCACCGCAGCGGCGTCGGAAATTGGGGCGACGAACTTCAGTAACACCTCACGGCCCATTGGACCGTTGATATTGTAGCCCCGCCGTTTCAACCGGTCGGCAATGACTCCGGAGGTAGGCGACAGCCGCAACCGCATATGGCGGCGAGAGGCGTCGTCCCACTGCAAGAAGCTGACGATCTGGTACTGGTTGATGATAGCCCATGCCGAGTCCAACACCGAGAGAACGTCGACGTAGCCTCGCACGAGGCCCCGAGGGAAATCCTGGTGAGGATCGACGCTGAACACTGGGGGGTTCAAGAACTTCTCCGCCACCACCCGGGCAGCTAGAGACACCCCTCCATCGTGGTCACGGGCCAAGGTGGCGTGGAAGTACGATGTGGCGTCGTAGTACGGGAGAAGCTTATTGTTGTGAATCACCCGGACAGGATCGGACGCCGGGTCAAATGGCGATAGGGAGAGTCCCTGGTGGCGGCGGACGAGGGCGATGGAGTTATCGTGGGCGTACTTGGTGGTGACGTTGGCTGCGAGGAGATCCAATTCACGGAGGAACCGCGTGGCGGAAGATAGCAGCAACGGTGATTTCAACCTCGGTGCATACCGGGCAGTACCCAGATCAAACCTCCGCCCTCCTCCGTGGTAATCCACCGCGTGGTGACTCTGGCGATGGTGGGAATGCCCCTCCAAGTACTCCTTGAAAAACCCAATGACATAATAATCGTCATTAGTCAACAATTCGTCTTCCTGGGGCCGTAATCCCCCTAAAGGCCCTCTAGATCGGCCCTTAAGTCCCCGGGTAAGAGTATCGTGATCAAGAAACTTGATCTGCAGCGAAGAAAGGCGATGGAGCTGAAATCGTGCCGGTGCCACGGCTTCGGCGTCCAACTTGGCGAAGGGATTGCCCTCATAGGTGTTGTAGTCCAACGACATCGTGAGACAGGTAGTGTCGGCAGCCATTTCCCCAGGGTTGGGGGAAAACAAGTCGGCCAAGGACTCCACTGCCGGACGACGGTAGCCCCCAACGAAGCGAAACTTGTCCAGAAACCCCCGGTCAAAGAGTGGAACCGTCTCCGTGGTGTGAAAGCTGCGCATCCGAGCCAGGGAATTCACCATGGCGTAGAACAGCTCGCCATCAGGGGCCCAACGGGCAGCCACATCGGGAATGTGGATGTTCACCACATAATTACGGGAGTTGCGCTTGATAAGCGATATGGCGATGGTGGTGGAGCCCCATTCGAAGGCATACACAGTCTCCCCACCCCATTGCTGCCGGAGATGGGGAAAATTATCCTCCAAGCCACGGTCTCCGACGATGTTGACGGGCGCCACTTCAGCAGCCGACGTCACTGCCACCTTATGCGGTACCTGGGGACTAAACAACGACAGCGCCACTACGTCGGTACCGCGTTGGTACACTCCCCACCGCATGAGGTAGAGGAACGTCTCACGAGGACTCTGGCCTAACGCCGCAGATAATCTCCGATGAGGATTAATTACGGCGAGTTTCATCGTTTCCACGAGGCCACGGTACTGGGGGTGCCGAATGGTGAAAAACCCCTGGGGCTCTCCCTCTACCACGACGTCAGAGGGCAGAGGCGCCTCAGGAGGTGATGTTCGGAGAAATTGACCCACCCACCGGGTCACCGCCGCAGGTAGACCCACGTACCGCGGAGACGGGGGTACGAGCGACAGCGACAGCGCCAGGGGGATCACCAAGAACTTTTCGGGATGGTTGTCAGCGTACAAGCGGCAGGCAAGGAGAACGCAACATTGATGGAAATAATGGCGGGGACTAGGGGCGACAGCCTTCGCGGCAGCTGCCTCCAGCATCACAGAACGGCCCTGGGCCAACGCTATATCGAATTGTCGGCCCACGGCAGCAACTTCTGCCACCGCCTGGTGGTAAAACTGACGTACAACGTCAACTATTACCGACCGACCGTAGTCATCGGATGCCCTTTCGGGGATTTCAAGACCTTCCACCCACTCTCCGTCAAGAACTCCGTGGGAATGGTGGTCTGCCGCCGTAATTGCCACGGTTTCAAGGGAATTGATGTCATTAACTACCACCACCGATGCCCCACTGAAACGAGACTCACAGGGCTTTACCACCACTCCCACACGTCCTCGGTAATATATAATCGAACCAATCACAGGAGGATTCACCAGAGCACTCACTGCGTCTTCCACAGGCTCTACGTCGTAGGTATGAGCCGATATGATGGGGTCTACGTTACATCTGGGAACGGCGACAGAAACGGGGATTTCGGGGGCTTTTAGTCGGGCTAAATGAGACCGCACGGGATGGGGAGGATCGTAGTAGTCTTTCAAGTGGATATGACGTAGTGACGAAGGGGCTGGGGCCCACCGTCGGGAGATTAACCTCGCTAGAGATGGAGGTATCATCAATGGGATGAGAAGTCGCGAAACGACATGGGACATTATTCTAGAGATTCTCCCGACACCGGAGTAAGTCTCCGAAAACGGCGGGCAGTGGAAGGGCCTGGAGAGGATGGCCGGGAGTGTCGTTGATGATAGATGTAGATAGATGTAGTTGCCGTTTAGAGAATTTCGGAGGACAATTTTACGGTAGGTTAAAGTGGAGTGACACCAAAGTGAGTTTAAATAGATTTGAGACAGTCCACCACTGAAGCGATGGATAAGACTATAAAGGTTTTACGTCTAAGACTAAGCTGGGATCTAAGCTGGGACAATCATGCTGCTGAGACGATCAAGCTGGGACGAAATTTCAGACAGCTATGACTTGTCTAACCCCACCTCCCTTCACTTCCACCTCTGCACCACCACGGCGTTCTTCAATCCCGCCTCCTCTACCGTACCCTCCTGTGGTATGGGCTTCACAGGAAACGAATGGCTCAATATAAACTCTCGTGGCTCAGAGAACGGGTGATTTTTGACAAAATCATACACCACCGCCACGCTGTCGCTAGCATAGAACTTCTTTGTTAATTTCTTGCCGTTAGCAAACCGGATCTGCACCGTAGTATCGCCTTCTTCAGGTTCCAGAGGCTCTACAGCCTGCTTTTGGGTGTTGGGTGCGGTTTGAGCAATCTCTGGCTCGTGCAGTGGTACTTCTCCCGGAACTGGAGATCCCAAACGATGACCACTCCCATGGTAGCCCCCAAGGGGACGTTTAGGGGGTACATGATCCTCATCGACCTTACGCACCACGTTAACGTCCACGTCCTGGCCGAATTCTACGTCCAACAATGATAATGGCACCCGACCTTGGTTTAATTCCTGCAACACTACCTGGTTGGCGGGATCGTCATAACGATGAAGGGGTCCGTCTCCCACAGTAAACCCCTGGCGCCAGAAGGTGATTTCTCTCGTAACCCGCGTGGGTCGCCTTACGCCAGCCAGAGGGTCGGCCACTGATTGCGAAGGGGTGGCGGAATCCCCCAACTTGAATCCTGTCCCAGTAAACTTGGGCGGGTCCTCGACCTGGCTGCTAGGTCGATCGTCAGGAGTTTCCATTTGTTTACGGGCTCTTTCGAAGATGTCCTCCACCAACGACCGGGGCTTCTTCTTCCCATCTCCATTTGGATCCTCCACCTGCAATCCCGACTTCTCTCCCCCGGTGAAAAAATTGTTGTTGGTGTTATCGTCGTCGCCATCATCGTTCAAATCTTTGAAAGTGCTAATGCCTTTTTTGGGGTTCGGTTTGGATTTTCCAGTGCTGTAAAAATCCTCAATTGATGTCATCAAGTCATTGTCGTTGCGGGACAAGTATTGGACGGCAAGCTCACGACTGGAGCCAGTAATGGTGACAAATCGCTCAACAAGTTCTTGATCCATGATGGCAATTTTTGTTATTTCTCGCGCCATTTTTAACGGGACCTTACCGAGAAGATGGCGGCATATTGTTTTTAGGCTGCTTCCGTTGACGTTTGGGTATTCATGGATTTTGTCATTCAATGAGGGTGTGAACGGGTTGATTTGGTATGAAGATGTCTCCACTGCATCCATATTTCTACTCTTCACGTTTACAGAAGAGTCTATTCCATTGAATTCTCTACGTAGAACCCTTTCAACCTTTTAAAACTTTATGTATGTATCAAACAACACAAACAACAAGGATAGAGCTCTAGAGCATAGTAAAAAATCTTATGTATTACCGATGTTGAAATCCCATTTTAAAACCCCAAAAACAAACAAAAACAAACAAATCACATTAATGTTGAATAAATGCAATATATACCCTTAGGTTGGGTTTTAAAACAGACAAGCAAAAAACAATTGTGAACAATTGGCTGCCAGAGCTTAGTACTGATCTCTGAAATGTTTGGCGGCATCAACCATATTAGTCAATGAAGCTCTAACTTCGGTCCATCCTCTGGTCTTCAAACCACAATCGGGGTTAACCCAGAATTTGTTGGCAGAGTACACTTTCAAGATTTCACTAATTCTCTTCACAAATTCTTCCTTGGAAGGAATTCTTGGGGAGTGGATATCGAACAACCCTAAACCAATATGGTTAGGATAGTTGGAGAATTCTTGAATGTAGTTAGGATCATCCTTCTTGGAGAATTCGATGGAAACCACATCAGCATCCAAGGCTTTGATATGGTTAGGGTCTAAATCTGAGTAACAGAAGTGAGAGTGGATTTGGGTAGAATCCTCAACCCCAGAAGTAGCCACTCTGAATGATTGGGCGGCCCAGTTTAAGTAGTCGGATCTTTCTTTACCCGATCTTAAAGGTAAACCTTCTCTCAAAGCTGGTTCATCCACTTGGATCACAGTGATACCGGCCTTTTCCAAGTCATTAACTTCGTCTCTTAAAGCTAAAGACAATTGCAATGATTGTAATTTTTGGGAGATATCGTTTCTTGGGAACGACCATCTAAGACAAGTAACGGGACCGGTCAACATACCTTTCATTGGCTTGGAAGTGATAGATTGAGCGTAAACCGACTCTTTGACGGTCATAGCCTTAGGTCTAGAAACATCTCCAACAATGATTGGTGGTCTGACGTATCTGGAACCGTAAGATTGAACCCAACCGTTAGTGGTGAAGGCAAATCCGTCCAATTGTTCACCGAAGTATTGAACCATATCATTTCTTTCTGGCTCACCGTGGACCAACACATCCAATCCGATTTCTTCTTGGAATCTGACCACGGTTTCGATTTCCTTCTTAATGAAGTCATCATACTGTTCAGCAGTGATTTCACCTTTGGTGAATTTGTTTCTGTTGACTCTGATGTCTTTAGTTTGGGGGAAAGAACCAATAGTGGTGGTTGGGAACAATGGTAAGTTGTACTTCTTTTGTTGAGCATCCAATCTGGTTGGGAAAGGAGATTTTCTCGTCGATAACGATTCATTAATTTCCCCTAATCTCGATTGAACTTTAGGATTGGTGGTGATAGAAGATTCAGTTCTGGATTTGATGGATTTGGCGTTTTCAGCAAATGCATCTGCAACATCTTCACCCTTGGCCTGTTTGGTCAACACGACAATTTCGTCAACTTTTTGGGTAGCAAAAGAAAACCAGTCCTTAATGGTAGCATCCAATTTCTTTTCCGAGTTCAAGTCAACTGGAGTATGCAATAAGGAAGAAGAAGAGGCAACAATAACCTTGTCCTTACCGAATTTACCAATGGCTTTGGAAATGACTTCGGAAGCTTTAGCGAAATCAGCCTTCCAGATGTTTCTTCCGTCGACAACACCGACGGAAAAGATCTTGTCACCAACGATTTCAGCCACATCGTCGAATTGTTCGGGCGATCTGACGAAATCGAAATGGAAACCAGCAACATCTAAACCTTTGATAGCATCCAAGTTAGGTCTAACATCACCGAAGTAAGTGGTCAAGATGACATCCAAGCCAACGGAAGACAATTGTTCAAAAGTGGATTTGTACAACGATTTGACGTTATCTTCTAAATCCAAAACCAAAATTGGCTCGTCAATTTGAACAGATGTGGCACCAGCAGCTTTCAATTTTTCCAACAATTCCTTATAAACAGGCAACAATTTAGGCAACAATGACAAAGGATCTAAATCTAAAGAGTCCTTGTCAGCTTTACCCAAATACAAGTAAGAAATAGGACCCAAAACCACAGGTCTGGTTTCAATACCTAATTCTTTGGCTTCCAAGTATTCGTCGACTGGTTTCAACCCAAACTTACCCAATTGGAATTCAGTGGAGTGAGAAAAGGTAGGTCTGACGTAATGGTAGTTGGAATCAAACCATTTCACCATTTCTAAAGCGGTAACATCAACAGCCTCAGTGGTTTCAGTGGCTTTTCTTTGCAAACCTCTACCCATAGCAAACAAAATATCAGTTGGAGACAAGTTGAACTTCAAGTATCTCTGAGGAACAACATTGAACAACAACGACAAGTCCAAAACTTGATCGTAGAATGAAAAATCATTGGAAGGAATAATTTCCACTCCAGCATCTTTTTGAAGCTGCCAATTAGTCTTTCTTAATTCTTTACCTTTTGCAACCAAGTCATCCTGACTAACCTTACCATTCCAGTAAGATTCAGTGATTTTTTTTAACTCTCTTTGACCACCAATACGGGGGAACCCTAAAACAGATGAAGACACCATTTTGATTTTTTTCTTCAGGAAGACGTCGAGTTTAAATATTTTTCACTCGTTTAAAACGTTGACGGATTTCACGTGATTGACTCGTTTTAATTGCCGGAACCGCGCCGCAATAGGCAGAGATGGAGTGAGGACTGGGGAGTATGTTGGGGGATGTAGGGGGAGATGAAGGGAGGAATGACGTTGAGGTTGAGGTAGAGGAGGGAGGGAGCATGGGTTCGAACAAAGGGGTAATTTTGAGTGAAATAGAGAGGAAAAGGCGAGGGTGAAATTGGATCAAAATCAGATCAAAGTCAGAATTGAACTATAAACTATTTATCACGACGAATGAACACTAATCTTCATTAGTGATACAAAGCGGTCCAGAACTTGCAAAGCTTGAAAACGCCCCATAATCTCACCAATCTCCGCAACTGCATCTAAGTAGACTTTGTAGCGGACTCTTCAGCCATTACCTCTTTTCTTCTGTCGACAATCTCTTTGAGGACATCGTCCGATTTCAACAATCCGTATTGTCTGAACTGCTTGCCAGTTTCGTTGGCATCAGCGGTCTTCAAGTGCTCTATAAACACTTCCTCCAATTTTCTCAAATACTTGTAGCTCAACACGAGTTTTCCCTTATCCAAAATATCTTTGATGTCATAGGTGGTATTTAAAGGAGTGTTGAACCCTTCTCCGTCAGTCAACTGCACACCCACCACTTTCAATCTTTCAAAAAGACCATCCTGGTGAGCTTCAACCATTGATTTGTAGCTTTTGATTCGATAATTGCGGTAAAACTCTTTATACTCCTCAATGGTGGCTCTTTTAGACCCCGTCCACCCCAATTCCAATAACTGCTCCTTGGTAATTTGCTTGGGAATGGGAGGACCAATGAATCTGACCACTTTGATCGGATTAAATAATCCCAAGTACAAGAAAAGAAAGATCATTCCCACTTTAATGATATGAAACACAAAAAACACAATCTGAGGCACAATACTAAGCTCTTGATCCAAATCTTCGATGAAAGAAACGGCTAAATCGTGCTTGCCAAAATAATTCAACACCACATACGCCACTTTACATAATTGATTGGTCAAGCAAATCCCCGGAGTGGGAGAAATAAAGTCAGGCAAATCGGTGTATAACCACACGACCAAAAAGCTGACAAACAGATAAAACCCAAAATCATAGTGGTGCCAAACGGGCACGATCAACTGACCGGGCCAGATCTTCTCCCCCACTTCGTCGTTCAAGTCGATGGACTTCAAGTATTTCTCGTTGGTGGCGTTGTCGTCAAACAATAATGCACCGTCGTCAGTCAAATATCCCGGAGCAGTGGAGATTTTGAACCCAATAGGCTTGGAACTATAAAACACCGATGGTCTAAGACTTATAGGTAACGTGTTGAAAATCTTGAATAACTCATGGAATTTGGTGGAGGATTTGAACTGGAAGCAATAGTCCTTCTCCAGGTCATCATTAAACCGAACATAGCATTCGATGTAACTGTCGGCTTCGGCCATAATCTGGAGTTGAAAATTCTTTGGGCAATTTGAAAAATGTGTGAGACGATTTCGACGACGAGAATATTATTCGGAGTTGATCGTGGGGGAACACAAGATTTTCGCCCCCCGCTACTGCGATCGCCGCGCGGGATTTCCCGCTAATCTGGCGATGAAGGAGTTGGAGTTTTGGGTTGATTGTGGGGTTTTGTTGGTGGTTAAGTTGTGAGGGTTTGTGACTTTTGGGCAGTTCTATGGCTGGACTATATGGGTCGTCTCTGGGATTGTTGTGTTACATTTGGTCGTTAGTCTGGGTGAATTTTGGTGACTTTGTTGTAGACCTCCGCTTTTCGCTGGTTTAATGTCTAATGGTTTCTTGGTGTTCTATTTTCCACTCTTTTTGATGTTTTCTGTTCTTGATCGTATTCGGTTATATGGTTCATGTTGCCCTCTGCTGTTTACTGAGGGTAGTTATTATTTTAACGGATTATCCTATGGTGTATCCTACGGAATACCCATTATTACGATTTGTATTGTATTCTTGGTCGATGGTGTCTATTCTTCCATTAATGTCTTCCCTTAATGCCACCTGCTCTGTTGTCTATTGTTCAATGCACCAAGAACGTCAGGTATGGTCTTTGCATGCTGTTACCTCTTTGCTTTATGTCACTTCAAATACGATTCCTGGTTGATCTCAGACATGTTTGTACCGTGAACCCACCACAATATAGATGCAATTGTTACTAGCTAGTTCAGTTGTAGGAGATGATAGAGAATATCAGAAAAAGAATCCATAGCGTAGTCACCATAGGCAACGTAGTTGAGTAGCTGATTATCAGCGACATTAGTCTATTTAAATGTGGGTTGATGTTGTTCAGGTGTCGGTTTGATGTCGACTTATGTCTATGAAGTATCTATTTAAAAATGTTTGGATATACAATAAACTCTTACTGGGCACTTATCAGGCTACTTATCAGGCTTCTTATCAGGCTCGTGCCACCTATGAAGCTCATCGCCTCCTATCACCTCATGGCCACCTCCGTACACCACATTCATCTCCCACTTCCAACCAAACCTTGATCTCTTCTCACGCCAAATCTAGACTTCTCCCGTGCACCCATAATAATCCCCCTCTCCTATTTATAACCCCAATTCGCGTAGGGTTATTTCGAGCCCATTTGTTACCTGAGCCTTGTACAATGTTCACATCCCATAGGAGATCCTGACCCCCGAGTCGCTGCCACCATTCCTCACAACCCCTACATCCCTCCGAACCCCTTCTCCCCCAAAATCCCTCCAGTAAAATAAAATACCACTAAAACCCCCGGTCGTGCCCCATACCGTTTGTTGTCAAATTATATCAAATAGGAATTCGTCAATCGACACATAAATACCGTTTTGATCGCAAAATCTTTTGGGTTTTTTCTTCACCTTTCATCAAGAGCCAAGACCAAGCCAAGAGTCTAATATCGCTGTCAATATCGTATAGTTCGCCATTGTTACTTGGATTGAGATATGTTGTTGAAATCGGTTATCACCAGTTTATTCGCTATCACCGCCTTAGCTGAAGACTTACCCGTTATTGATGTAGTGGGGAACAAGTTCTTCTTCAGCAACAATGGGAGCCAGTTCTTGATGCGTGGGGTCGCCTACCAGCAAGATACTGCCAACACCACCTCGGGGTCGTCGTTCGTCGATCCGTTGGCTGATGCCGACGCTTGTAAAAGGGATGTTCCTTATTTACAGCAATTAAACACCAACATCATTAGGGTGTACGCGTTGAACGTCAGTGAAGACCATACCCAGTGTATGCAGATGTTGCAGGACGCCGGAATCTACGTCATTGCTGATTTATCCCAGCCTGATCAGTCGATCAACAGAGATGATCCCCAGTGGACGGTGGATTTGTATGATAGATACACCGGGGTGGTGGATTTGTTTCACAACTACACCAACATTTTAGGGTTCTTCGCAGGAAATGAGGTTACCAACGCTGTCAACAATACCGGGGCTTCCGCGTTCGTCAAGGCTGCCGTGAGAGACACCAAGGCCTACATCAAGGCTCAAGGTTACAGAAGTATTCCTGTGGGTTATAGTGCCAACGATGATACCAATATCAGATTGCCTTTAGCCGAATACTTCGCCTGTGGGGATGAGGAAGAAAGAGCTGATTTCTTCGGTATCAACATGTACGAATGGTGTGGGACATCTACCTTCAAGACCTCGGGTTATCAGACCATTACAGAGGAGTACAAGGATTTGGGCATCCCCATTTTCTTCTCTGAGTATGGTTGTAATGAAGTTTCTCCCAGAAAATTCACTGAAGTGCAAGCCCTCTACTCCACTGACATGACCGATGTTTGGTCGGGTGGTATTGTCTACATGTACTTCCAGGAAGCCAACGATTATGGTTTAGTGTCTGTAGTAGACCTGGACACGGTTTCCACCTTGGCTGACTTCAATTACTTGAAATCAGAATTAGCTTCCATTTCTCCAGTTTACGCCAAAACCGCCGATGAATCCGCTTCCGCCACTGTAACCCAGTGTCCTACCGATACTTCCAACTGGGAAGCCGCCACCGAGTTGCCTCCTACTCCCGATGATGCCATCTGTGACTGTATGGCGGAGTCGTTAGAATGTGTGGCTGATTCCAGCGTTGACGAAGATGGTTATGCTGATTTGTTTTCTTACATCTGTGCCGAAGTTGATTGTGGTGGTATCAGCGCCAACGGTAGTTCCGGTGAATACGGGGCTTACTCGCCTTGTTCTCCAAAGGACAGATTAGACTTTGTGTTGAATCTTTACTATCTTGCTAACGATAAGTCGAAATCAGCTTGTGACTTCGATGGTTCGGCCTCCGTGAAGTCGGCTAAGACCGCGTCCTCGTGTTCTGCCTACCTCTCCAGTGCTGGGGTTTCTGGTTTGGGATCATTGAGTGGAGAAATTAGAGCTACATCTCATGATTTAACTGGTACTACTAGTTCTGGTGCAAGTACCAAGTCCAGTTCCGACAAGGAATCGAAATCGTCATCCAGTTCTGAGGGTTCCTCCACTTCTAGTGGCGATTCTGATTCTGCTGCTGCTGCACCTGCCGGCCTCCACTACGGTTTACTTGTGGTTGCGGGATTATTTGGTTTAGGTGTGTTGTTAGCTTAAATATAGCCGTGTATATCCAGGAGATTCTATTGTCTCTTTTTTTGTCGCCTCTGTAAGACAGTGAATAGAAAGGCAATATATATAGATATGAAGCGTTCTATACTAAATGGGATGAATTCTGTTTAAAGTCTATTGTAGAGATTTTACTCAAGTCAAATACTTCAGACAGTTCGCCTGTTGTGTTGAGGGTGTGACGTGGTGAGGTTGTGAGTGGCAAACGTTACTCGTATTCTGTTATTCTGTCTACTCTTTTTCTACTCTTTTCCACCTCTAGGTTTAACTTCTATTCTTATCTTTCTCTTACCTTTCTCTTATCGTTTATTCTTATATTGTACTCATGTCTTTCTCATTTCTCTCTCATATCCTTCTTTTATCTTTCTCATATCCTTTTCTCATCCTTCTCTCATCTTCTACTCCCATCTTCCTCTTATCTCCCACTCCCTCTCCACTCCCACTCCCTCTCCCATCTTCTTTACGCGCAAATGTTTACATTATGGATAAACTTAAGAAGCTCAGTAAATACCAGGAAGACGAGATTTTTGGGTTTCCCGAAGACGATATTGGGTCTATTTCCTCCCCCTCCGTCCCTAGACCTTCACCCCTCCCACCACCTCGAACCCAGCGATCGTCATCTCACCATCCCAAACTCCCCAAATCACAATCATTTCGATCTCACAGCCAGATCTCACCTCATATTCCCCTGCACTTTTCAGAAGACATTGACAACATTGATGAAGAAGGGGAACTAGAGGTCCCTGAAGGAGACCTTACCAGTCGTCTTAAGCACTACGAGCTGAGCGAAGAAACCTACTCCAGTGACGACAATTTCGATGTTCCGCCTCTTCATGGTTTAAAGTCTTTCAAAGATCATGATGATTTTGAAGACGGTTTCGATGATTTCAACACTATAAAGTTTGACACCATTCGTCTTGATACCCTTCGCCTTGATGATGACTCTAAACCCAAACCTTCTATCCTCAAGCAACCAATGGCCAAACAGTCTGCACCGAAACAGTCTATTCCCAAAGACTTACGTAAGTTCAAAAGTTCTGTCAATTTGAACTCCAACGTAATGTCTAAACTCGACCGTATCCCGTCGTTTTATAACCGCAAACTATCGGATATCATCGCCCAGGAACAAAATTACCATATCACCAAAACTCAATTACTTGCAAAATACAAAGAAATTGACAAACAACACCAGAGAACGAAGAAATTGCTATCCCGAAGCATTTCTACCACCGCTATAAACGACCTTCATCGAGATCGTGGGGATAAACCCCAAACTGGCTCTCAGGGAACGCAGAAATCACACGAACCCAAGCCACATAAACGTCGAATGCAGACTATCAAAACTTCTGAGATTCCCCTGACCCCCACGATGAAATTTAACTCCGATCTTCGTATCTGGGAAGGTAACCACCATGATTTGAAGAAATTTGATCGCCCTTCAACAATCAAATTATCGGACTACAAGACGATCAAACCCTCGGGAATGGTGTTTGATCTGGAAAATATGAAATGGGTGAAGGAGGGGGGTGAAGACGACGAAGTGCTACGAATTCCCGACTTGGATGAGACTCCTGTCATTGTTGACGACGTTCTTGAAGTGGGAAAGTCCAAAATCTCTCGCTGGTTGGTGGAAGAAGATCGTTTGAAACGCAAAGTTGCTGGTTGGGGTAACAGAGGCGACTATACTACTGATTACTACTGGGATATCAGGAATCTAGTCATGGAATCTTAATATAATTTGGTTTATATAAAATAGAATTGACATTGGCATTCTAAAGCTTACAAGCATGTATTGCCCAATTTTATGGCATCGACATGTCCGTCATGAACTTGCGAGGCAGATTCGGATTAGACCACTGAGACATCTTTGAACAAACCTACCAAAGCATAGAAAGAGCCGAGAGGAATTATCAATAGAGAACATTACGGAAAATAGAACAAACATAGTATTCTGCATAACATATATGAGTATATGGTTCACTGCTGGATACCTCGTAATACCGTTAGTGGTGCATTTTCTCCCGTATCATTATTCCTTTGATGGCCCGGTGACATCAATTCTTTGACAACTGCCGGTACAACGCTTATATGTCTTAGATTGGGTACATGATTTCCTAATAGTTTGGGGACTAACACCATGGATATAAGTGCACCATTGATTAACAAAAATAAGACAAAGTATCTCAACACTTTCCACTTGACCTTTCTTCTTTGTCGTTTAGAAATTATGGGGTTTTTGAATTTTCCAGTCTTTGTCCAGAACAACATCAACGTATGACATTTATCAATAAACGGCACCATCAAGACAGGAGTAATCGACAAAAGGAGCAAATGACAACATATAAAATCATAACTAAAATTCATCATTTCAATGATCTTGACCACAAATTCCCTGAATGGTTGGGTAAAATAAAGTAAGCCCAAGTTATGTTTGAACCATCTGCCAGAGTACCATGTATGGTTCATTCTATCGTTGACAATTTCTTTAGAAATTATCAAATAAAGTAGTCCAACAAAAACTTTTTGCATCAGAATTATTGTAATCATACCCAATAATGTCTTACGAATTTGCCAGTTTTCTAAATAATATAACATTTCAAAGTCGATCACCGCTGTCAAGATTGACAATCCATGATTGACCATGGCGATAAGCTCGGCAAACTTTCCAAACCTTAATATGGAACCCAAAATACACGAGACAGCGAAGGTAATCATCAACACTAATGCATTTAAAATTATAGGAATTAACGATAAAAGCAATATCCTAAAAATCGGATTGACTCGTTGGTATTCCTTGACAGAAACTCCTGTTTGGGCACTGATGAACAAGTACGATGTGAAATATATCATGCAAGCAAATCCTGGTACAACGACAACATCTAAAAATCGATTAATAAACGGGATATTTTTTTTATCAAATGGAGGCAAAGGAGCGGAGCTTTGTCCGTCATTGCTTCTGTTGCTTGAATAAGGAATGTTAAGTCTTTTGTATCCCAATATCTTCCCCCGGTGCTGCTTTTGATACCCGTACCATGAATTATTGTGCCACTTACTATTCCCTCTATTGAACCAGTGAATCAATTCTCGATAATCAATAAAAAACTTATCCCAGCTGAATTGATGGGGATTGAAAAGCAACGGTGATAGACTCATGGCAACCACACTGATATAGAACCACAAAATTGACCATTGCCACATGGTTATCGTAGCAAATATGATTATCAAAGCGAAAAAAATCCCATTATAAATCAGTAGCGTAGAGTACCGAGAAAACAACACGGGGAATGATTGGCGGACCATGGCAAACCCTCTACCGGTAGAAATGTACCTCGCTCCACCAACGGAAATATTATCAATCAATGATTTTGCATAAATCCGACAAACAAATACTTCAAAGAATGGCGAAAATGAGATCAAATGATAGATTACTCTCATGAAAGCCTTCACTACCCCCTTTTCGATTAACTCCTGAAACAACAAGGGCATAAATGATATGAAGAAACAAATGAACACCGATAACACAAATCGAGACACCCAGGTTAATACTGGAACTAAATTGTAACATCCAATTGGTTGTTGGAGATCGGTTATTGGTTTATAGGCATTATAATCACACAAGATAGTCTCATTATTTAGTGATCCTAACACAGTTAATATAAACATGAATAAAGATGCACTCAATGATATAAATAAGTTGTTAACATGGAATCCCGCATGAGCATAATAGAATGTTAAGAATCTATCAATGGGTAAACTAGTACCAAGATAGTAATGCTCTCGGGATAAGATTTGCTCTCCCATTCCAGCGCCAATTTTGATAGTAAAATTCAATATGGTGCTAAATCCCAAGTCTCGTCCTTTTCCACATTGGTAATAATCACAGTGTTTGATTCTACCCCCTCGACTGACTGCCATCATTCCGGCGTAAATGTCTTCATTCAAATGCAACCCTTTCTGTGCTTTAGAAATTCCTCCTCTGGTGGTCATAAAAATTCCATTTAAGAAGTCGGGATGTCCATAATGCAATCTTCCACCAATCTCTGCCAAGGTTCGGGCAAATAATGTACCAAAGGTTTGCTCTTTGGCTGCAGCAATATCTCCTAAAATTCCAATGTTTTCCAGAAAAATATACTCTCTAGCACCAATGATCGCCACTTGATTATTACTAGTGAAATTATCATGCTTATTCCAAATCCCAGGAATATAATCACTAGCAAAATCCAAATTGAATTCTTCAAATTCAGCTAATATTGATTTGATCTTCAAGCATTCCTCCAAATAGTTATCTTGATTGGCATCAATCACTTGAATGTACTCGCCCCGATAGAATATTATAGCGTGATTTTGGTTGTCGGACTTACCGTCACCCAATATTGGATTACCCAGTAATCTTACTTTGAACTTTGATGGAAATCTATTCTTTCTTGTGACTCCGTAATCATTTTCCTCAATGAACTCCTTAACATTCAATAACACTGAAAAGTAATTGATTTCGTTGGTAATTTCATCAGTTTCTTCCTCTAAATAGCATACTTTCAAATTGGGAAAAGCTTCAAATAAAACCCTTGCATTTTCCAACTCTGACTGTTGAAATTTTTGAAAGTTTTGTAATGAAATTAGTAGATTGAACTTTCTTGATACAAAATCATTGAGCTCCTGTTCAATCTCTTCTGGGTACATTACTTTGGATAATTGATTGATATTTTCTAATTCGTACAATATTCTGATGGCTTTCTCATAATTCATAAACCCTGATATAGTCCTATATAAAGTTTGGGATCTTAACGATGACCATATTCTTGTTCTTAAGGTATCCTCCTTAGAAGAATTCTTAAAGCCAATGTATTCAAAAGGTACCTCGTCATATTTTTCCTGAAAAAGTGACTGCTTGTCACGTTGGCTGATAACTTCAGTACTGTAATCTTCAGGTTCGAGCTTGTAATTCAAAATCTTGGTATCTTGAACAAAAGTCTCCCAATCAAATTTATTCAAGGTTTTGAGGTAGTCCAAGAGTGAAACCTTTGAGCCTTTATCCTCCTTGATGATCTCTTTAAGACTTAACAAGATTTTCTCCGAATAATGAGGTATCAACACAGTGAAACCTGGCATTGCAGTCGTAGGAATTGGTTCGGGAATCGGGCTAGACAAACTCTGAGCAAAAAATGATATTCTTCTTTCAGCTTCTTTTCCAGCAGTGAAAAAATCATTCAATTTGAAGCTATTATCGTCCTGATAGATGAAGAATAGTGGGGACTTGATAATGGTGTTATTGATTGTTAATGACATGGGAGTCGGAACTGACCCTGAATTGGGTTTATATTCTTCATGTTCCACATACTGATAGACCAATTTGTTAACCTGTTCCAATGATAACAAATGTTCTCGATACATTGAAAGTATAATACTATTCCAAATTTGCAGAACCAAGTAAGTAGCTCTATTTTCCAATGCAATAGTGGACGTATTAGTTGTCGATTTCACAGGTTGTGAAAATTGATTACCACTGCTGTTACTACCAAATCCATTGACAAAAATCAATTTACTATAGATTCTTTCAGGTAGCCTAGCAAAGATGTTTCTCCAAGGAGTGAAAATAGACACTCCAAGTGAAAACGATAAAAATATTGAAAATATGCAATTGCATATTATATACCACAAATAAGTATCTAGGAAAAACAATACTAAATCAGTAACCAACAACAACACCAACAATATCTTCGCTTGATACTTACATAAGAATGAACCCAAAATCACATCACCTCTGCATCTCGAGAGATCCAAGGTAGCCAAAATTCTGATTGGATCTCTCATGGACAACGTTAGGAAAAAGTACGATTCAGAAAACTTCAACAGGAACACCGATATCCATAATAGGACTGAGAATAGCTGGCCCCTATAGGGAATTTTAGGGAAGTTGGAGGTGAAAAACTTCGATTTAACATAGTTTGGATTGTTTTTGATTATGAGGGATTCAAAATACCGAGATGGTGGTTGAATTGATAGGTAAAGGAAGGTCAAGGCCGAAACAACAAATTGAATTATTCCAACTATTGTACCTATTCGAGAATAAACATTTAATGGGGTGAACCTCAAAATGTAAACGGACGGTGCAACATTTATACTTGTTAATATTGTCAAATACACTAATTTGGTTATTAGACTCTGTGAACCAGGAAATTTTCTGGGGACAAACGAATACTCGAAGATGGTTGCAAAAAATGAGATTAAACAAGCCAATGTGCCCCCTAAGGAAACAACTGTCCAAGTGACTTGGCTTGGTGGTTGGTTATCAATTAATTGGTTGTAGTCGATTGTGTATAATGTTGGGGAATTGAAACTTGTGTAATACCAATACATGGTAATATGCACTATCCAAACCCTACTGAAATTAGTTAACAAATGAATCCATGATCTTTTTTCCTTATAAGTTTTATAGAAGCAGGAATGCCAGGATATCTCTTTAAATTTTAATATCCTTGTTTCCCGGGAGTAATTGAATAAAAATGACTGGTCAGATAACTTAATCTTCTGCAAATTTTCAGGGAACCAAAAAAATTGGTTTATATCGTCATATCCAATTATCGAATCATGGTCTTTATTGTTCTTTATCCACTTTCCGTCTGTTAGTTTGTATTGTTGACTCCTTATGAATTTGTAGATTGGAGTGATTATATCATCCAAAAAGTCAATTCGATCATGGTGGTAGTCGGGGGGCGTTTCGAGGTAATGATAATAGTAGTCCATACAACATTTGAAAATAAAACATAAGCATTCGGACATAAACCTAACATTGTTACTCTCCCCCCAAATAAGCAAATATAGCCCAATTTGAATAATATAATCTTCGTCAAAATATTTCAGTTGCTTTAACACCCACCTATAATCCAAAGCAATCAAGCTATTTTCATCATTTAAGTCTGATAACTGAACAGGGGTCCTTTGTTTCTTGACGAACCTTTGATACTTCCAAAGTTGACTCCACATTTTCTTTCCCAGTATATCTTCATCAAGTTCATAATGGGCAACAAAATACCATTTTTTGAAATTTGAGCGGTTACCACCAATATAGTCGTTATGCAATGATTTTAATGCACTACTGCCTGACATTCTGCTCAGTCTGGAATCCAATTGACACATCAAAAATTCGTAAATATTTTCACAATTATCTTGTTGAAAGCCGAAAGTTTTAGTCAATTCTTGTAATATGGCCATGATTCTATCCTTCAGTAGCGGTGCTTGGTTGTCTTTACACCATGAAGGGTAACATTCAGGGGGTGGCTCGTGGGTCCCTAGTGTAAATGGCATAAAGATGTTGGGTGTTGCAGCTGCGTTCAATCCAAGTGGTTCGTTCTTCGGTTCACCTTTTTCTAGGTCGTATTTCTCTTCCAGCCCTGACCCGTCCTCATAGTAGTCCTCTTTATCCTTGATACTCTCCATCTCGTTATCGCAAGTATCTTCTTCCTCTTCCATGTTGTGCAAATTAACTTTATCCACAAAGCTGCAAAAATTGAGCCGCAGAAATTGAGTTGCAAATTTGCGTATAATTCCATTGATTTGCTGAACCGTTGGGAGGCTCAAATCAACTACTTGACACCAAGAGCTAAATAGAAACTACTGCCACTGATATGAACTCTAGCAGCATCAAAAAAATTAATTTCGAAAGAATGCCTTCACTCGGATTCGAACCGAGGATCTCCTCATTACTAGTGAGGTGCCTTACCAACTTGGCCATAAAGGCAAATTTTGTAACCCTGATCAACGGGTTTGTTAAGAAGAGGCTTTTCCAAGGTCAGTTTCTTGATCTGTAGCCTTTTGAAGAAGTCATGGGTATTCTCGTCACTATATGGTAGGGCGTTCTTCGAAAGTAAAATTTGTGAATCTTTTTTTTTTTTGATTTCATTGGCGTATACCGACATGTATTGTTCAGGACGAAGACTGAAAAATTGGTAAAAATCACAATAAATTAGATCAAAAAGAAAAAGAATATGACGTGAGAGAGCAGCCAAAGATATCAACGATTTCTTGTAAAACATGGTACAAAAACCATAGATAAGCTTGTTGAAAAGCTTGCAAGTTGTATTATTATCTTTCACACTTCGATTGAGTAGATCACGACTGAGCCTTTAGTACATTGTACTTCAAAAAACCCAATTTTAGAATTCAAGAACAACCAAGTTAACAACTGATATCATAACAGAAACGCATCTTATCTAGACCCGTTCTAGGCATCACCATCAAAGATCCAACAGTATATATGATTTGTTACACAAAATCAAAATAGCTGAAAATTTTCGCAGTTGGAAAACTTCAAAAATTTTCAAGGACAATGATACTTGGTAGTATTGGGAACATTACCAGAGCCTTGATATCGAGGCCAGTGGCTCAGATACGTTACTCATCAACGTATTTGGGTAAGTTAGAACCTAACACTGGAGCTGTTGAAGGGTATAAGAGATTGGGTAGAGGTCCAGCATCAGGGAAAGGTAAAACTGCTGGAAGAGGTCAAAAAGGGCAGAAAGCTAGAGGAAAAGTACCTAGATGGTTTGAAGGGGGTCAAACGCCCTTTTTCAAAAGATTTCCAATCATTGGATTCAAACGGCCTCACAAGAGGTTCTACAATGAGTTGAATCTAGACAGAATTCAAGAATTCTGGAACAATAATAGAATTCCATTAGCTGAGGGAGAAACTTTGACCATGAGAGTGATGAGAGAATGCGGATTGGTAACAGGAGCCTTGAAACACGGGGTGAAGATCTTGGCCAATGGCAGTGAAAATTACAACGTTCCATTGAGCGTTGAAGCTTCCAAAGCATCAGCCGGGGCCATCAAATCCATCGAGGCCACGGGAAACTCGTATACTGCTAAGTACTTCACAAAACTCGGATTAAGGGCCCACACAAATCCTAACGTGTTTTTGTTGAAAAAAGGGTACATACCTTTGGAAGCCAGACCAACTCATAGAAGGGACATTGAATATTACTCTAATGAATCAAAGAGAGGTTACTTGTTGAAGTATCCAGAGCTTTTACTAAACCACAGATACACCGGTCTGGGAAGGGTTATCAAGAAAGCTAAAACCATGAGTAATATTGAAAAAAGCTTGCAACAGGCATCCTCAAGGAAATATGATAATCATTCAGGCATTGTAAAATTATCGGACTTGTAAATAAAAAAGTGTATATATACATTCGTAATTCATTAACATTCGTGCTATTCTAGAAATGGGGAACCCTCGTGGTCTAATAACGGAAACTCCTCGTGCTATTCTAAAAACGGAGATTTCTCCTCTATATCTACAAAAACCTGTAGTAGCTTCTCCACGATTTCTTGTATTTCATTCAATTTTACGTCCTTGCTATTGAACTTTCGAAGAGCAAAGATTGTCGACTTATACGTCATTTGATAAACCTCTTTTATCTTAATCTTATCCTTACTAGAATTGGATAAACCTCTTAATCTAAGCCCCGATAGTATAACCTTACTGACCATAGTATTTGTTTGATCACCTTGATCGTGAGGTGTCGGAGTCAGTGATTTCGGTAGTTTTTTCTTTTCCAAAACTTTATCAAACACATTCGTATTGGAAAAGCTGGTTTTGAAATCAATAATGTAATTCAAGTCAGGGGCATAAGATTTATCGATACCAAGAATCTTCAGAATTACGCCGAAGTCCAATATTAGCATCTTCAACTTAAGATCTTGGATATAAAACATTAGATAGATGTCATCGTGGGTTTTGTTCCTAAACATATATCCCAAATCGGGATATTTTAACACTTTGTTCTCCATATATCGTATAGAAACCTCCACACTACTATAAACGTCAACGGGCCTACTTTGAATTAATACTAGCGGAATTTGACCATATTTGATATGGTTCATTCCTATAAACTCATCATTAGATGATATAGGTATCGGAGACTTGTTCCATAGCTGGACGCCTTCTATAACTTCACCTCCATCTACTAAAGTGATTGTTATCATCCTATTGTCAAATCTCAATAACGCGAAGGCGTTGTCGGTATCACCAAATTTTTCTCTGACATATCTCATCAAGGGATTTAAGAGCTGATTATAAAAAATTAATTTGTATATACAGGGGAAATCACCTTGAACAACTGATTGTAGTTTGGGATATTATTGTTCTGGTGGGACACCCAAGTATTTTATTGTCAAGATTGGTGTGGAGAAGAAAAGAACCTACCTACTTTCTCGAAACGATTAGCATTAAAAAGCAACATGAGTGTTAATGTGTCCAGTAGAAGGTACTCGGTAGCACGAGTCTACGCCGATATTAATGAAAGGAAGCCTTCGGAATACTGGGACTATGAAAATCATAAAATACAATGGGGCAATATAAAGAATTACGAAATTACCAGCAAAATAGGCAGAGGAAAGTATTCCGAAGTGTTTGACGGGTTGAACGTCATCAACGAAGAACCATGTGTTATAAAAGTTTTAAAGCCGGTGAAAATGAAGAAGATCTATCGAGAAGTCAAGATATTGAAGAACTTGACTGGAGGTCCTAATATCATTGGATTGTTGGATATCGTTAAGGATGAACAAAGCAAGATTCCGGCATTAATCTTCGAACAAGTCAGTAATGTTGATTTTAGAATCTTGTACCCTAAATTCAGCATCAAGGATATCCAGTTTTATATAACCCAATTATTGATTGCTTTAGATTATTCTCATTCTATGGGGATTATACATCGAGACGTCAAACCTCAGAATATCATGATTGATCCCTTGAATAAAAAATTACGCTTAATCGATTGGGGATTGGCAGAATTCTATCACAGGGGAATGGATTACAATGTCAGAGTGGCCTCGAGATACCACAAAGGACCGGAATTATTGATTAACTTGCAGCAATATGACTATTCCTTAGACTTGTGGTCGGTGGGGTGTATAGTGGCGGCAATAATCTTCAAGAAGGAACCATTCTTCAGAGGAGATTCAAATAATGATCAGTTAGTTCAAATCGCTAAAGTACTAGGAACAGAAAGTTTGATGCAATACGTTAATAAGTATGGAATAAAGTTAAGTAACGAGTATGATAGTATCTTGGGAGAGTATTCTAGAAAGCCTTGGTCTTCGTTCATCAATAAAGACAACGAACATTTGATTAGTGATGAGGTTGTTGATCTTATTGATAAATTACTAACTTTCGATCACCAATTACGTCCAACAGCCCAGGAAGCTTTGAGCCACCCGTTTTTTAACATTTAATAGTGTAATATAATAACTCATCATGTCCACATTTTCTCCCTCGCTGCCATTCGGAATCCACTACCAATCCCTGTCTCCGGATATATTCTCTTCCCTGTCAATTTTTCCCGTCAATTCTCATTATGTACGTCGGGTTTCTTTTATTTACCAGACGCGAAATTTTTGACGAGAGAGTATTAATAAATACCACGTACACTATCGCTAAAGGGGTTCAGAGGAAGGGAGAGGACCAAGCTAGAGAGATAGACAGATAGCCATGAGTGGAGCATTCGTAAAACGTATATGCCACCCTCCCCCTGAATGGGTACAGCAGCAACATAAGACTATGGTTAAGTGGATTAATGCAAAACTTGAAACAAACGTAACAGATTTGTCCAAAGACTTGAGTGACGGACTAGTTTTAATTCAATTGATAAACAAGATAGTCACAGAGATAGCTTTCGATAGCTCGGAGTTGAAACTCTACTTATTGAAGCCATTGTACACCAATCCAAAGTTTGACTTGCAAAAGATGGAGAATATCAACGACTTTTTGGAGTTTATACGGATTGTGCTAAAAATCAACATCACTAGCATAAGTGCCGACAACATAATTGAAGGGAATTTGAAACTTATATTGGGTTTGATATGGACAATCTTCATATTTTCCACCTCGAATTCGATTGGGGTGTTAAATGAAGGGAACTCGATAATTGAAATAAAATTCATCTTGATGAATTGGATCAATAAACATTCAAAATTGCATCAAATAAATAACTTCAATCGAGATTGGTCGATAGAGATCAGTTCTCCTGACAAGATTTTCGAATCTATTCTTAAAAGTTACGTTCCCATTGATTTTTTAAATTTGACTGGGTCAAAACTAACAAACTTGAAGACCATTTTAGAGTTTGCTGAACAGTTGGGTATTCCAAGACTCGCAGAACTCGATGATTTCCAAAACTTGGTTCCTGACGAAAAATGCATTCTATTTTATTTGATTGAATGGTTCAAGTTTTTCGAATTGTCTAATAATTTCGAAACAATACTAAATCACACTGAGCCTGACCCCAAAATTTATGATACCAATGAGAAAAAAGATAACGATAATGCCCGTAATGAAGAAATAGAATATTTCGATCAACTTATATTGAAAATCAACGAGATTATAAAATCGAAATATGAATATGAAACAAAAGCTTTAAGGTTTTCAAACAAGCTAATCCATATTAACACCAAGTACGAAAGTATTTCAACCACCATTAGCTGTTCGACTATATTCCTGATTTTGAAAGACTGGGACGCCTGCTGCAAAAGGGGCCCAAGTGATGAATCTGATGAATTGCTTAAGAATTTGAAATCAGAAATCAAGTCATTGACAGTAAGTTTGGATCAAATTGAAGAAACTTCCCACACCATTTCAAAATTAAACTATCAAGATTTGAAGAATTTGCAACAGATCAATAACGGAATCCATTGGAATTTGAAATTGATTGACGAAAGCTTTGACTTCGCCATATCGAAGAACCTCCATTGTGACGTTTTGTCTGCTAAACTTGATCAAACATTGAAAGCTCAGCTTTTGCACAACAAGAAAATCGAAGAGTTTTTGCAACAATGCTTATGCCACCATGTCTTCCACAAAATAAGTGAAAACCTGAAGGAAATGGAAAAGAATAAAGTAAATGCTGTCGGAAAACTAGACGATTTTGAATTCATGGTAAACTTTATCCACAGCGTGGACTACTGTTCACGAAACTTGAAATTCCTTGCGTCACCTGGCAACTTGAAGAACTTAAAGTCTTCTGGCAGTACGTATGAGGAGGAACCCCTCTCCCAAAGCTACAGTAACTTCAAAAAGAACCTACTCAAATTTGACGACAAGTTGATAATAGATGATCGGGAGTTCAGGACAATTCTCGAAGATATGACTACTATCAACTTGTCATCCTCACACCTTAAGTCTTTTATGGAGTTGGTACCTGTCAAATTCGTTGCTATCACCTCTAATGATAGTGATTTCAGTTTATTGGTGGACGAAGAAGAGGATGATAGTATAGACACTTCAAGTTTAATATTTGAGGGCAATAGAAAAAAATTAGGGACCCAGCTTTCAGGTAATAAAGAGAAGGTTTACGACTTACAGCTGTTTTTCACTAAGTTCGAAAACGGGTTGAAAATGTAGTCGAACAGTATTTGGCTGCAAAATATTATGATTATACGATGGAATTGGGTTTTTCCGCATCTCTCAAATCTTTTTTTAACAGCCGATTTTATTCAAAATGAACGTCGAAGAACCATTGACATCTAATGTCAGACCTGCTACCGATTCTGTTTTGACTATTCGTATAATTAAATCCTTTCCCTACAGAAACGTTAAAAATCACATTATCCACTCAATCAATTTAAAAGAGACTACCCCAAAAGAGTTGTTCGACAAGGTGATAAATATAATAAATACTACTGGAGGATTAAGACCATACAGAAATGTAGCATACGATACGTTGAAGATTTATACTAAGGCTCATGGAACCAAATCGATGAATTTAGTGGTAAATTTTGACAATGATGAAGAATTTATAATCTATTCTCCTGCGGAGATAGTCGACAAGAGTTTATGGGACTTGGGGATCGAGAATGAGACTGAAATCAGCTTATTCAAGTACGATGATTACGTTGCTTTCAAGGAAAATCCTGAAGAAAAATGGTGATTAGAAGTTGAGATACCCGTCATTCTATAATTGTGAAAAGTCGCCAAAATGTAAACGGTGCTATGAAGTGTTGCAACCGTCTTCATCCAAATTGTTGCGTAACAATAGGCATAATTAATTCAAAGAATACATTGACTACAAAACAACATTTTTAACCTACTAATAACTATATCTAAATTCTTTGTTTTCCTTATCAGTCAAGTCGGCGAATTCGAAATTTTCCATAACTTCATAGTCATCCCCCATTTCTGCTTTTAACTTATCACGCTTGCGGTTTTCTATGGACTCGTGTAAGTAAATCGTGACAAAGCAGCCAGTTCCTACAGCAAATGCCACTAATAATGAGATTTTGGCACTGTGGTATCCTGGAGCCTCGGTAGACTTGAACGTGTAAGGTCCTACGAGATTACCTACACTGTATCCCGATAAAAGAAATCCCCATACCACTGTCTTCTTAGTACTGCCAGCAATATTAGAAGCAATCACAGAAAGTGCTGTACCGTAAACCAATGTAGCGACGTAAAATGTCAAGTAGCCAAATAATCTTCCTCCTTTGGTAGGTGCAAACGCCAAACACACCATTCCAACTGTAGTAAAAAGGTTGGTAATTATCGCCGACAATAATCTACTACGGGTGAAATAAGTCAAGGTGTATGCGAGAAAGGGGACCAAAATATCAATACTACCACCTGGCATATTCATCAAAAGAGCACCTCCAGTGGAGAACCCAAAGTCATTTTTCAAAAGAATGGAACCAAAGTTATTGAAACTACCATTGGCAATCCCATAACTCATAGCGTAAATAAAAAGACAGTAACTTCTAATATCCCGCAAAGCTTCAATTGCCTGGTATTTCTTGAACTTGGTGTTACCAAACCCCTGCTGATTCTCCTTACTTCTAATGACAGTATACTTCCGTTCTGTTTCGTTCAAAAACCAAGCTTTAGCAGGAATATTGGGGAAATAGAAGAAAGATACAACACCGGCACTAAAGGTAACAGCAGCACAAATCAAGTACAACACTCTCCAACTGGCAATAGCTGTACTTCCTTGGTTTTTGTATAAAGCATGAGCTACACCCGCCCCAAATAATGTCCCAAAACCCTGAACCCCAAAGAATACAATCGTTCTAAAGTATTGTTCAGGTACTCGTTTCATTTTATCACCTTCGGTGTTACCTTTTCTGTAAAACATGCTAATAATGGTTGTGTACCCAGGATTCAAAAACCCTTCCAAGACACCCAAAAGCACTCTACAGCCAATGAAAGCTGACGCAGTGTGACAAGCAGCGTGACACCCAACTACAATCCCCCAAATAACTATGATAACACTCAACGTCGTAGAAACTGGTAATTTCTGCAATATTCTTCCAGAGACAAATGCACTAATAAGATATCCCCAGTAGAAAGAAGAACCAATCTCGGAATAAGTCTTAGAATTACGCTTAGCCTCTTCAGCACTCACCCCGGTAGTTGGGATATTCAAATCTGTAAGCAATCCCATAATACTAGCATAACTGTTACAAGTTTTGTCTAACAATTGCAACAGCATTAACAACCCAATCATTGGCAACAAAACAAAGTCAATCTTCTTCTTCATTTTCCTTTCCAATACCGGATCAATTTCAACGTTATCAATCTCATCCTTGAACGCAAAAGCCTTGTCAAGGTTTTTTTCATCCAATTTTTCACTAACAATTTTTGAATAATCAACATCATGGGAGTCATGCCCAACTGATACTACAGTGGTGACATTGTTCATCTTCTTGTCCGATTCATCGCTACTCATCTTTACAACAGCAATATCAGTGGTGCTATCTGAAACTCTCTGGTCTTTAATACAAGAGGTGTTGAACTTTCAATGGAGTCTTACGTGGAATATATATACAAATTTTGCAACTACATTTCCATCACTGAAAATTCTGAGATAACGTATCAGTCTCAAATAGGAAACTGTTAAGTTCGCTCTGATAGGAATTTAACAAGAACCGCGATAAGGCAAATTTTGCCAAAAATTGAAGCTTTACTATCGTATTGCTTCTCGGGACGCCGACTGCATATCATTGACTTCACACGGCCCCCGGCCTTATTATATAAGCCCAGAAATTCCTAGAGATTTTCTTACCGGTCTATTTACAAAATGACAGAAAAGTTGGAAACCCTCTTGATTGGAGTTGGTGGAGTTGGATGTATTGTAGCTTATGGGATTGAGTATACGGGAAAATCCAATATCTCCATTGTAGTTAGAAGAGACTACGAAACAGTAAAATCTGACGGCTATGAAATTGAATCTTGTGACTATGGTAAATTCACCTGGAAACCTGATAATATATTCCCTACGATTGAAGAAGCAGCCAAATCGGGCAAAGAGTTCGATTTCATAGTGATTGCTACCAAGAGTTTGCCTGACATTACCAAAACCGAGGAATTAATTGCTCCGGTGGTTTCCGCTAAGAAATCGACCATTGTTCTTATGCAAAATGGATTCGATTTGGGCAGACCGTTCTTCAAAAAGTACCCGGAGAATGTCATTGTTTCAGGGGTTTCTCATATTGGATCCCACAACTCGGGGGGCAAAATCCATCAAACCCAAAATGACAAGACCCTCATCAGTTATTTTGAAAGTCCCAATTTGCCGTTGGATGTCCAAGAAGCTAACACCAAAGCTTTTATTGACATTTACAGCAATGAGAAAAACAACTGTACCTATTTCCCCGATGGGAAGTTTTATAGATATAGAAAGTTGGTGTACAATGCTACTTTGAACACCACTTGTGCATTAACTACTGCCGATACTGCCATTAATGAATACGCTGGGGGCTTAGATAATGTCTCAATTCCTGCTATGAAGGAGGTTATCAAGATAGCCAAGGCCGACGGAGTTGAGTTACCGGATGACGTAATTGATAAAGTCTGTCATTCTGATGATGGGGACTATTTCCTGCCTTCAATGTGTGTTGACGTCAAGAAAGGGAACCCTATTGAAATTGAATCAATTTTGGGCAACCTCTTAGTAAGAGCCAGGGAATTAAAAGTGGAAACACCCATTTTGGACTTATTGTACAGTCTTTTGAAAGTCGTTCAATATAGATTAAAAGTTGAAAATGGTTATATCAAATTACCTGAAACCAGACCAATTACCGATAGAATTTATAAGTAGTTAAAGAACAAAATGGCACAAAATACTCTGATTTCATCTTTGTAAGTACTTTACCGATTTTAAGGCGATTTGATCAGGTTGTGTACTTTCAAACGTTCTGAAACTTTTCATTGCATTTGTGTTTCTACCTATATTAATCAAGTCTACTTTACTTTTCTTTTTGTATGGTTTTATTGTAAGCCAATTATCTCTTACGACTATTAACCCACAGTGACATTATTCAAAGATTGACATTAAATACCACAACTTATTTTCCAGAAATAGCCTGGCTAGCTCAATCGGCTAGAGCGTTTGACTTTTAAACATAAAGGTTATCAAAAGGCTGCGGGTTCGAGTCCCGCGTCGGGCTTTTCTTTTTGCCATCAAGAACCTCTTAATATCTTCAAAATTTTACTAGTCCAACCCTAGTGACTAACACTATCAACATTACCGACGTCAATCATTCAGCCACGGGATGTCAATCAAGAGTATCAGTAGCAATAATCAGACGTTATTTATTATGAGTCGTGGCCGCCTCATTCTCAACATCAAATATCCAATGAGCGAACACCTTTTGTTCATTAGGAACGAATAAATTTTCAGTGAAAAAAAAATATCATTCAGTATTGACCTTTCTTTTTGATCGTTTGTAGAATAATAAAATTGATTTAAAGCTTGAATAATCATAGTGGATAGTTTGCATTTATACATATCATCATCAATTACCCATTATCCATATCAAAAAATTCAAATTTTGAACGATTCAAACACTCAATCAAAATCCCATTTATCTTATTTATTTCAAGTGTAAGTCGTTTGTGGTTTGATATTGGAACAGAAACGTCAACAAGATGTTTAGAACTTTAAAGATAAACCCATTATTACACAAAGCCGTCGTTGGATCGGTTGGTGTCACTGGGTTAACTGCTTCTTATTTATTGTATAAGGATTCAATGACTGCCAATGCCATGACCGCTGCTGAACATGGATTACATCCTCCAGCTTATGAGTGGCCTCATAATGGGATGTTTGACACTTTTGACCATGCATCCATTAGAAGAGGATTCCAAGTTTATAGGGAAGTTTGTGCCGCGTGCCATTCCTTGGATAGAATTGCCTGGAGAAATTTGGTAGGGGTATCACACAATACTTCAGAGGCTAAGGTATTTGCCGAAGAATTAGAATATGATGATGAACCTGACGATGAAGGTAAACCAAAAAAGAGACCAGGTAAGTTGGCTGATTACATCCCTGGTCCTTATGAAAATGAACAAGCGGCAAGAGCTGCCAATCAAGGGGCATTACCTCCAGATTTATCGTTAATTGTCAAGGCTAGACATGGAGGTTGCGATTACATCTTTTCATTATTGACTGGTTACCCTGAAGAACCACCTGCTGGGGTTGTTTTGCCCCCTGGATCTAACTACAATCCATATTTCCCCGGTGGGGCTATTGCTATGGGAAGAGTTTTGTTCGATGACTTGGTTGAATATGAAGATGGTACTCCAGCAACTACTTCGCAAATGGCAAAAGATGTCACTACATTCTTAAACTGGACAGCAGAACCTGAACATGACGAAAGAAAGAAATGGGGGTTGAAAGCCTTGATAGTGTTATCATCGTTATACTTGTTAAGTGTTTGGGTGAAGAAATTCAAATGGCAAGCCATTAAGAACAGAAAAATCAAATTTAGCCCTCCTAAAAAATAGAATACTAATTTATATAGATAGTGTTATCATATACGTCATCACCAAGTTCGTCGATTATCTCTGACAATACTATGAGCTTACAGACTCGTCGACAAGCCTTGTCACTGAAGACTCTTTAGTGAAATTCCCAATCTCGCTGGTATACTTCGGAACTAGATTTCATGAATAGCTACTAAGAAGGAAACAGAAAGTGGACTCCGCTCGTAACAAGATTATGCTGCTAGGAATAATTCAACGAGATCTTTGGCAGGGCTTGAGTACTCACTAGCTAGGTTAATCAGAAGAACGCCATATTAATTCCTTGTCCAAGCGACATTCACCATTTCTTGTATCTATTGTTACCAATCACCTGCTTTTTACTCTCAAGAGCCTTATCAATCCAAAAAAAAAGACCACCCCTACATCGCCAGCCGGCCTAGAAAATAGGTACTTCTTTTGCCGTTTACTACCGCTACCCCAGGACGGATTTACCGTGTGTTCATTTATCCACTACATGGATCTAAAACAAAATGTCGGTAGATTCGCCGGAACATGGTAGTGCGCCGTACGAGTTTCTCGAAATTTCGCCGACAGTGTTCTCCCTATAAATACGGCGATTCCCTGAGAAAATTTTATCCTTGGGAAAATTTTATCTGATAGAAGTACCCAGTTTCTTCAGAATCAGGATGGCTACGAAAGATACCAAAGACGTGGAAGACTTGCTCGACCACAAAGATCTAAAAGCCAATTCTGAGCAAATAAGCAACGCCGAAATCGAAGGATCGAGCTCTCAACTCGATTTAAATTCGGCGTCAACTTCAAACTCATTATTGAAAAATGGTTCAAACCACGACTATAATGACGATGCCCCCTCCAGACTAGTGCTTTTGTTAACTTTGGCGTCGTCGTTATCAGGGTTCTCCTTTGGGTACGATACTGGTTACATCTCCCTGGCCCTTGTACAAATCGGTACTGATTTATCTAATAAGATTTTGACTAGTGGAGAAAAAGAGTTCATCACCAGTGCCACCAGTTTGGGAGCTTTACTAGGAGCCTTAGTGGGAGGAGTGTTGGCCAACTTGTTAGGGCGTAGAGTGGTGTTGTTGGGATCAAACGTTTTATTTGTTATTGGTACAATTATTCAATTGGCATCGAAAACTGTTTGGACGATGATTTCTGGGAGATTTGTTTTGGGATGGGGAGTGGGTATTGCATCTTTAATCTCCCCTTTAATGTTGTCGGAATTAGCCCCTTCTCGTTATAGAGGTAGATTGATTGTCACCAATGGTATGTTTATTACTGGAGGTCAATTGGTGGCGTATTTCATTAACTGGGGATTGACCTCAGTCGACCACGGGTGGAAAGTCTCGGTTGGTCTTTGTATGGTGCCAGCAGTTCTTCAATTTGCATTGTTCTGGTTTTTGCCCGATACTCCTAGATTTTACATCATCAATAATGATATTGAAAGTGCTAAAACTGTGTTGAAAAAGGTCTACAGAAATATCACTGATGCTAAAGTTGATGCTATGGTCAACGAAATGGTACTTTCCAACTCGAACGTTCCTGGGAATGGGCCATTATCTAGAGCTTGGGAGTCCATTAAGATCATCCACAAGACTCCATCGAATATGCGGGCATTGATTTTGGCATGTGGGTTGCAAGGGATTCAACAATTCACTGGGTTTAACTCTTTGATGTATTTCAGTGCTACAATCTTTGAAATTTGTGGTTTCCATAACCCCACTGCGGTGTCAATTATCATTGCTGCTACGAATTTTGTCTTCACGTTCATTGCATTATGTACTATCGATAAAATTGGTAGAAGAAGAACTTTGGTATTTGCAATTCCTTGCATGTGTTTAGCGTTAGTTGTTTGTGCCATTGGGTTCCATTATTTGGGTGTTTCCTTTGGTGAAGATGATGCTGTTATAGTTGAAACGAGGGGAATTACCGGGTGGGGAATCGTTATCATTCTTAGCATGGTATGGTTTGTTGCCAGTTATGCCATTGGTATTGGTACCTCCGCTTGGACTGGAGTAGAATTGTTTTCTGATGTCAATGTCAGATCAATCGGTGGAATGTTTGCCACGGCGACCAACTGGTCTGGTTCCTTGGTGATTGCATCGACATTTTTGACCATGTTGGAAAACATCACTCCCACTGGTACATTCTCATTTTTTGCTGGATTATGTTTCGTGTCTTTTGTGTTCGTATACTTCTTGTATCCTGAAACAGCCGGTTTGGAATTAGAGGAAACCAACAAGTTGTTGGCTACTGGTTTCAACGTGAGACAGATGAGTAAATTAGCCAAAGAAAGAAAGCTGAGATCAAAATATCAATCTACAAGTGGTCAAGTGTAGATCAGGATCATGGTTATTTTTTTATTAGAAAAAAGTCCACACAAGGGACCAATCAAGTCCCTTTTATGGGTCCTTCAGGGCTGTCGAAGCTCTGTTAGGTCCCCCAGTAATGCGTAATGTTAAATATTAAATAAATTAGATTCTCTTCATTTTATTCAAAAGTGCGAATTTTCAATCTGTAAGCAAAAACCTTCAGGAATTATAACAAAGGAATTGAACATAGCACATGAGTTTGATAACGGAACCAAAAGTCCAGCCTATTGATAGGTTCCGTGATATGAGTAAGCTAAAGGATTTTGAAATTATAAGTAAATTAGGTAAAGGAACGTTTGGGATTGTTCAAAAAGCACAGAGCATTGCAACTGGCCAAGTAGTAGCACTAAAGCAATTATTGAACCATTCGGCAAAAGAGGGGTTCCCCATTACAGCCATGAGAGAGATAACTATTGTGAAGAAACTAAACCACAAGAACGTTTTGATGATTCTAGATATGATTTACGAGGAACCCAAAGTAGCTAATGCACAAGATTTGGTTCATAATCGTGGATGCTTCTACACGGTGAGTCCTTACATGTCGTCCGATCTTGTGGGATTATTAGAGAACCCTAATGTCACTTTGACGTTGTCGCAGATCAAGTGTTTCATGCAACAATTGTTAACAGGAATACAATATATTCATGAAAGTAAGTATTTACATCGGGACATTAAAGCTGCCAATATATTGATAGACTCAAACGGCATACTAAAAATTGCTGATTTTGGATTGGCAAGATTGTATCATGGAAATGGACCAAAATTGGGTTGTGGTCCAGGGGGAGGAGAAAGGCTGTATACGGGATTAGTAGTGACCAGATGGTACAGACCCCCTGAAATCTTGTTAGGAGAGCGAAAGTACACGACGGCAGTAGACATATGGGGTGTCGGATGTGTTTTCGGGGAGTTATTCTACAGAAAACCTATTTTAAGTGGAAAATCTGATAGTCATCAGTGTCAACTAGTTTTTCAGTTAGTTGGTCCTCCAAATAGTGAAAATTGGCCAGATGGCAGTAACCTACCTAATAAGAATGACATGACTATTGGCTTGACTTGTAAAAGATCATTGGAAACCCGCTTCATGCCATTAATCAATGATTCTTTGGGGGTGGATTTGCTATCCAAGTTGTTGACATTGGATCCATATAAGAGATACAACGCTTTAGATGCATTGAATCATGCATTTTTTACTCATGAGCCTTTGCCCGATAAGCCCCAGGAGCTTCCAAAGTTCGAAGAATGTCATGAAATTGATAAGGAAAGATTTCAAAAGATGTCTCAAGGGATGACTTTAGTTAATGCTAACAATTCCAAAACACCAGGAGCCCCCATACCCAACCAAGGGGGAGCCACTGGCAACGATACTCAAAATTCTGAAGGTACTCGTAGTGAAAATGGGTATTATAAAGAAAAGGAATACAGTGGAAGCTATATCAAAACCGATGTCACACCAAGACCTGTAAGCGCAGCTTCGAAATACAGCTCTTCCATCACCATTCAAGGAACCAGTAGCAAGACAGGCTCTCCGACGGCTGCTAGTCGGCCTCGTAGCAGTCATGAAGAGGAGGTGTCAACCAAAGTACATGCTACGGGGGATAGTAATGGGAAAATAACCATCACAGAAGATTCTTCTCATCAACTTAACGTCAAATCCCCAAGTCTACATCCAGAAAAAATGGATAGTCCTAAACCAAGTAAACCAATGGAGAGAGGTATTTTCATGCCAAAGAAAAAGAAACGTCCTCTACCCCCCTCCCCGTTAATCACGAAGAAGAAAGCCACCAACCCAACAACAACGAACTCCTCAGCTCCTGAATTGATTGCCCTAACAAAGAATGACCCCAGAAAATTCCATCCCATTACAAAAGTAAAACCCCCCAAAACTACCCCCGACCACGAAGATGATGAGCAATTGACTGACTTAGATTGCGACATCTCCAACGACCACGCCTATAAGCATCTTGGACTTGACGAATATAGAAAACTACTAAAATAATTGTATATAAATATGTAATATAGACAAGCTTTTATCTTTTCCATCTCGGTTTTAAAAGGGCGCGATTTACGACTGATCTTTGAGATAAAAAAAACCAATCCACTACCATGGCAAAATTTTCTTATAAATACCGCCATTTACGCCAAATTGAGAAATTAGCCATGGCATTTGAGGAATACTTTTCCGTTCAGGTATTTCTCATAGTATTGAGGGAAACCCTAGAACTGGCAATAATCATCTCAGTGCTATTAGCGTTTTTGCATCAAAGTTTTCAGATCAATGACCAAACGACAGAGTACTCCAGTGTGACAGAAGAACTGCCGGTTTCGGTGGACGAGACTAAAGAAGACACTAATGCTACGTATAGGTTTCTTCGCGTTCAAGTATGGACAGGAGGATTGTTAGGATTGGGATGCTGTCTCGTAATCGGCAGTATAGTGTTGACCATCTTCTATTTAATCGGCAGAGACTTGTGGGCAGTTACGGAACATTATTGGGAAGGAACGTTTTCAATCATAGCCAGTGTCATAATATCACTCATGGGAGTAACGATATTGAGAGTCAATAAGATGAGAGAGAAATGGAAGTTGAAATTGACGGCAATTGTGAAGAATTCAAACTATATTGACAGAGCCATCAGTTCCCAAACTAAAACCCACTCCACATTCCGTGAGAGAATAGCTAATTGGTCGGAGAAGTATTCGATGTTTATTTTGCCCTTTATCACCACATTAAGAGAGGGAATGGAGGCAATCGTCTTCATAGGAGGCATCGGCATCAATGAGAACACCACAGTGAAATCTATTATAATATCTTTAGCGTTGGCGATCATAATTGGTTCAACTGTAGGGGTCTTCATGTACAAAACTGGAAATTCGATGTCGTTGCAATGGTTTTTGATTGTTTCAACCTGCTTCCTTTATTTAGTAGCAGCTGGCTTGTTTTCCAAAGGAGTATGGAATTTCGAACTCCAGCATTTTATTGATCTATGCGATGGGTTTGATGTTAGTGAGACTGGTCATGGCCCTGGATCATACGATATTACCAAAAGTGTCTGGCATGTAAATTGTTGCAATGGAGAATTACAAGATGACGGGGCATTTTGGATGATTGCTACTGCAATTTTTGGTTGGACTAATAGTGCAACCTACGGCTCGGTTATCAGTTATAATTTGTACTGGATTGTTATCATAGCCATGTTTTATTCGTTATTGTTCGAAGAAAAGTACGGCTACTTACCGTTAATACCGGATAGTTGGCAACAAAAGCGGATTAAAAAACGGCTAGCTCTCATAAAATTATCACAGCATCACTACCAGGAGGATAGACCCAGTATTGATTCCTTAACCCCATTAAATAATTAATATGAAATAGGTGGAGTAAAGGTACAAGTTGAATCCTTTTCACATGTTTCTCCTAAAAATATTTCTTCCTGGTTTAGATTTTCATGAATCTTGACAGCCTTGATTTTCTTGAAGATCGTGGATTGAAACATCGACAATGTTGGATCCTCGATTTGACCCATCGCCACTACTATGCCACTAAGGCGCAACCACGGTGTATATCCGGCAAACAGTGCGGGTATCAACTACACCTTTCGAATATGGAAATCTAAGCTTTCATTGGATCTTTATGCATGATTATGAGCACATGTAAACAGTGTCTAAATGTCTGACGTCTAAAAGCCGTACCTTTAAGTCAAAAGTCCAAAACCTGATTGATAGTGCCACCAGGACAAGTCATAAGGCTCACACTTGTTATGACCTGACCAGACAAAGTGAAGAAGAATGTCGAAACTTGGGAGAAAATCCGTACTTAATGTTTCCTTTGGCATCTGTCAAAGCTGTCACGATATTGTCGCAGATATTTTCACAGCTTCTGGATTTGGGCGAAGCTATGGTTGTGAAACTGGGCTGCGGCTGGTTGAGACTGGGCTGCGGCCAATCCAGTCACTCATGGATGAATAAAATCGTAAGGCTGTCAATCACGAATAAGTTGGGGATGAGACAGTTGAGGCGGTCTTACGGGAAAATAACATATAAAAGTCAGCTTTTCCAAATTTCTGTTCAGTCCAATTGAAATCATGATCAGTAAGTACTGCGTTATTTTAACTTACTTGGGGGTTTGTCTTGGACATGGGTATCCATTGCATCTTAACGGACCCGTGAAAACTGTTTTATTTGCTTGTAATTCAATGCTTTCTGACACTGCTACTTGGTGTGGCCCAGATTCTCCCTACCAGGATGAGGCATGTTTTTGTGCTGACAAGAGTATGAAGGCTTCGCTCATGGCTTGTATGAAACGCCAAGTTTTACTAGATGATGATCTATATAGTGTTCTTGTTGACAATTGTGTCAAAGACCAATTAGTTGCAAATGTTACCAAGGAAGACTTTGCTATGGCCTACGATTACTACCTTGATAATTTTGTTGACATCAGTGAAGATCCTAGCTTTGGTCTTTCCCAGACTATTGACTACCCTATAAAAATAAATGAGACCTTAGCAGATATTTACCTAGTTTCTTATAGCCAATTTCTTGGAAACTACGACAACTCCTTTTATTATGGAATGGGACTAGTGTGCTACTGGGCATTGGTGGTGGTTATATCCAGCATCTTCAATTGGTCGAAGTATTTAACTCCAGGGTTGAATAAGAAACTTTGTAACCCCTTTATCAATAGTTTTAGAAAACATGTCACTACTCCGGCCATTCATCGAAGAAGAACAGAAGCAAAGCCCTTGTTAGGAATATTTGACTGCCTTGTTCCCACGAGGATTGAGTCTATAGTTGTTGGGGGGTTTCTAGCTCTCGTAATCATCTTCGATGCATATAACATTCACACCGTTCCCAATGATCCACAATTTACTAGTGATTCAGAGTCAATTGGCACACAGATAGCAATCAGATCAGGTATCTTAGCGTCGTTCTACATGCCATTGCTTATTCTTTTCGCCGGTAGAAACAACTTTTTGCAATGGGTTACCAAGTGGAACTTTGCAACATTCATTCTATATCATCGTTGGATTGGTAGAATCGCCTTTATTTTGGTGACAGTCCATGCTATTGGCTACTCCGTATCGTTTTCTTCCAACTACAAGTCATCTATGAGTGATACCTTTGTTGTGTGGGGAGTGATAGCCATCATTGCAGGGGGATTCATCATGGTTCAAGGCTTATTAGTGTTGAGAAGAAGGTGGTATGAAGTGTTTTTGATAGTTCATATTATCTTGGCCGCCCTATTCGTTGGTGGGGCGTGGATTCATACCGACGACTTAGGCTACGTATGGTTCTATTATGCTGCTTCTGCGGTGTGGATTTTTGATCGAGCCGTAAGAATATGTAGATTGATGGTATTTGGATTCCCTATGGCTAGAGTAGAGTTGTTAGCAGGTGGAACTGTCAAGGTGGTTGTACCCAAGCCTGAGCATTGGAAATCAATCCCCGGTGGTCATGCTTTTGTTCACTTTCTAAGATCTAGCTGTTTCTGGCCATCCCATCCTTTCACCTTCACTGATATAAAGGAAGCCCCAAATCAAATCACCTTATACTGTAAGATCAAGGGGGGTGTCACCCATGGACTATACCAACATTTATCCAAAATGCCTGGCAAAACTGCCAAGATGAGAGTGGCAGTAGAAGGGCCCTACGGCGAGTCAGCTCCTGCTAGACATTACGATTCGTCGGTATTTATTGCTGGGGGTAATGGGATTCCTGGAATATACTCAGAGGTTTACGATTTAGGACTGAGGAGCCAAACAAGTGATAAAGTGGTAAAGTTGATTTGGATTGTAAGAGAACATAGATCATTAGACTGGTTTTATGACGAATTGCAATACTTGAAGGGCAAACATGTTCAAACCATTATCTACTTCACAAAGCACGTTATAAAACCCCAATCCAGGGACATTGAAAAGAAGGTTGACGATAGCGAGAAGATATGGGTCGATTATGAGGGAGAGTTAGATCACATTGAGTTCAAGTATGGACGCCCAAGCATAGAAGATATCGTGAAGGAAGAAATCTCACTATCCAAAGGCTCTACGGCGTTCATTACGTGTGGCCATCCTATTATGGTTGACGATATCAGGTATGCTGTTAGTCAAAACCTCGATTCGAAGAAGAGAGTGGACTTTTTCGAGCAATTGCAGGTATGGGCATGAGCTTCTAGTTGGATATATATATTATGCAAATTCAGTTTGGTATAAGTTTATACAACATAGTTTATCGTGAGTTTCTAGCGTCATACAATGTAGCATAAGTTCGCTTTCAAGAGGAATACAAATATTGCAAAATTTACTGAGTTCTGTCGACTATTCAAAAGACATATGGCGTGGCTAATCCTTGAACATCTCGTCTACCGAACCTCCCAAGTAAACCTTCAATGTTTTCCTCGTAGCAGGTAACAATCTACATTTGACCATGATTGGGTCATCGGGATTCTCCGAATTTAATCTATCGTAAGCCTGAAACCGGTGGCATCCTCCAAAAGCAAAATAGTAGTCTTTTCCCTGTTCCCTGACTCTAAATACGTCAATAGGAGGTAACTCACCAGGCTCGATCTCTTCTAGGGAACAAGTTGCTGACGCCGCTGGCACTCCTTTTAATGTGGAGACCATGGCATCTATTTTCTGGTGGTCTAAAACAGGTGGAATTGGCCTCCTGATTCGGTCCAAAGGGACGAATGATTCTTTTAATTGAGACGATTGAAGCGACATGGCGGTGATTAGGCTGCAAAATGAGATTTTATATCATCGCGAATTACTAATTGTAAGTCTGGACCTTAAACCACCACCTTTAACATCATTAATAATATGACTAAACAATGTAGAAGACGAGAATCAGAGCAAGTATAAAATAACTCATCGATTTCGTCATTCCATAAAAAGGACAGCTAATTTAGAAAAGACAATTCCCTAGACATGTCGTAGTTGTAGATTTCACAGGTACGAGGTTTAATACTCAAATACTAAAATCACCTCAAATATGTCTCTAATATTCAAAGTGTCATCCCCCATAAATTGACATAAAGCACATCTTATCAATGTCGTAAATTAATGGACTCGACAACGTGAGTTTATTGGGTTCATAAAGGAAAGACAAGCCACATTCCCATATCCCCAACAACTGAAGGCTAGATCGGACCGCATTCCTCGGTAGCAATTCCTCCCGTTGACAGGGCAATTGCCACAAACTTTCGCACCAATGGTCTGATTGGCTGCCAATCGCAATTTCGAGTACGGACCCCAAAAGGGATGGTCTTAAGGCTTTCATTTATTAGGGGGCAACCATTGTCTAGAATCGCCAAAAAGAGTTATATCTATTTCGTATACAGGGTTAGGTGCCACGTAATTGCTAATTTCCGGTTTAAACATGACTGTGACTGCGTTTCCATCGGGTTGTTCAACCTTTCATATGGACAAAATTATCTAAAAAATCTTATCGAATCCATCAATTTGTCGCGCATCAACCAGAATTGAATTGTTTGATTCAATCTGTTTTCTTTAAACTCTTGCCCGGTCTGTACTACTGCTTCCCAAGGAAAACAGTGGTAGGGATTTACATCTTGTGCCATAATTTGGACCCAGATTGTCACTTTGAAATCGTTGTAAACACCCGATTTTTTGTGTCTCTTCTTGACAGCGATTGGTGCGAATATTGCACAGTCAAAAGTTTACGGCAAGTTAGATACCCTTACTCCTTTTAAATCCTAGGCTGTAAAAGGCTTATTCTAAACGTATACCGTACAGGTCCCGTGATAAACGATATCAATAAAGCCACCCCGAGTTCTTTTCGGTTGCCACGGTCGAGTTTCGAGTTTTAGTCGGGGGATTTCTGACTTCATTATAAAACCGTTTCTTGAACACCAGACCGTAGCACTTATTGTCAGGAGCCAGTCCTGTTCACTACTTTGCTTTTGAATCCCAGTGCTCCTTGAGGTTACTTTCAGGTGCTTTATTTCCTCCTTTTTGTTTGTTTTACACATTACATATCCATAATGTATTACACATGGTCTTATGTTTCCATAGGATTCCTAATGCTTTTGGTTCCTTTGCTGATCCCATTCAAACTCAAAAACTCCAAACTTCGAGCCATTAAGAAGTCTTTATTGATAGGATTTATTATATCCGTTCTAATAGCAGTAACTCCAGAAGAAGCTGTAAATGGGGCCCCTTTGAATAAGTTTGGTGACGACAAGATAGCGTATTTGGCATGCAGCTACCAGGTATCACTAACTATGGCAAACTTTTGTCCAGACGACCAAGCACAATATTTCCAATCGGACTGTTTGTGCACAAACCCTAACGCCAGAGCCACCATATCTTACTGTTACAGCTCAGCACATCCTAACTCCATAGATGCATTCATAAGGACGTGCCAAACTGAGTTCAATTATCCGTTGACGAGAGAGGAATTCGACCAATCCTTAGCTAATTACTCGAAATATGCTAAACCTTTACCGGAGTTGTATGATCTTAACAAGTACGCCGTTGATTACCCGATAAAATTGAATGAATCAGAGATTTTACTATTTAAGGATGCATATGATCAGTTTTTAGGTAACTACGATAGGTCAGTTGATTATGGGGCTTACTTGATTCTTTATTGGGTGGTGGTATTTGTATTAGTGGGAACGGCTAATTGGTCGAAGAAAGCATTTCCTGCCCTTCATAAGAAACTCACTGATCCCTTCACCAACTGGTTCAGAAAGTCTATTTCTTCTCCAGCAACAACCGGAAAACGCAAAACCAACGAAAAACCTTTCCTATACTTCTTGGATTTGTTGGTGCCCACCAGACTTGAAACTGTGGTGCTCGTGGGATTTTTGGTACTTTCCAGTTATTTCATGTTTTTGAACATTCATTACGTAGAAGGGGATCCGGTGTTTCGAAGTAAATCACAAGCATTACTACGTTACTACGCCGTCAGAAGTAGTATTTTGACCAGTTCGATGATGCCATTATTAATTTTGTTTGGCGGTCGGAATAACTTCTTGCAAGCATTAACCAGATGGGATTATTCCACATTTATTACATTCCACAGATGGTTGTCCAGAATATTGGTTGTCTTAATCATTGCCCATGCGTTGTTATATATCAAATACGACAGTGATTTCTACGCCTTGATGAGAGAGCCCTACATCATTTTTGGCACTATAGGGATACTCAGCGGTATTGCCATCTTGGTTCAAGGTTTGTTGATACTAAGAAGACGTTACTATGAAACATTTTTGCTATTGCACATCATTCTTGCATTTGGGTTCATTTTTGGGGCTTATGTCCATGTGATAGGATTGTATTGCCTCTGGTTCTACCATTTCACTTTTGCGGTGTGGATATTTGATAGAGTAGTAAGAATTGGTAGACTATGGTCATTTGGGTTTCCCATGGCTAAAGTGACATTGCTAGCAGATGAAACTTTGAAAGTGACTGTTCCCAAACCATCTCACTGGGAAGCAATTCCTGGTGGCCATGTATTCATTCATTTCTTAAGACCGAATTGCTTTTGGCAGTCACACCCATTTACATACACCATTTCCACACACAGCGAAGACGAAATTGTTATATTCATCAAAGTCAAAGACGGCATTACGTTAGACTTATACCAATATTTAAAAACCCACCCCAGTAGATCCACTCACATTCGAGTAGCGATTGAAGGGTCGTACGGTGAAGCTACCCCTGCAGGTAAATATGACACTTCAGTTTTCGTGGCAGGAGGAAATGGTATCCCCGGAATCTATGCTGAGGCTCTTGAGCTAAACAAGAGACAATGTCACAGCAGAATGACCAAGATAAAACTTCTCTGGGTCATACGAGAGTATCGCTCGTTGTGCTGGTTCTACGAAGAGTTACTATCGCTAAAGGACAGTTCCATCGACACCACTATTTACATAACCAAACCATCTAGCTACCACCGATTGCATGAGTTTGACGTACATTCTGATGACAGCGACAGTGAGGGCAGAGATGACGTTAGCGAAAACACCAGTTTGAAGAGCGATACCGAAGGTTATGGAAGCATCGACATTGAAGATGATTCATCTGAAGATATAATGAACAAGGTAAAACAACAACTTCACTTCATTACCTTCAAAGAGGGACGTCCATCCATGGACCAAATAGTTACCACCTCGATCAAAGAGTCTCCAGGCTCGGTAGCTTATATTGCCTGCGGACATCCTGTAATGGTAGACGATTTACGACACGCCGTGGTGCATAACATTGATAATCCCGACCACAAGCGTATCGACTACTTCGAACAGCTTCAAGTATGGGCGTAGAAATACTCTACAATATACAGCATAATGATAAATCTCATCTCATCGCGGACAAAAATTATTTTTCACAGAAATGATCAGAACAGTGAAGCCTAGAAATGCCCGCTCCAAGAGAGCTGTAGCCAAGAAGGAGGCCAGATTGGTGGAGAATACAAAGACGGCATTGTTTGTCCCTGGATCTACTGGAAATAAGTTCCTTCATGATGCTATGGTTGACTTAATGGCACTTAAGAAACCTGAGGTGAAAAAATTCACGAAGAAGAATGAAATCAGACCATTCGAAGATCCAACGACATTGGAGTTTTTCAGCGAGAAGAATGACACTTCGTTGATGGTGTTTTCCACTCACAACAAGAAGAGACCCAATACCTTGATTTTCACGAGATTTTTCAACCACAAAATATACGATATGCTTGAATTATCCATTCAACAGAATCATAAATTGTTACAAGAATTCAAGAAAATAACCTTCACTGTGGGGTTGAAGCCTATGTTTTCATTCAACGGGCCAGCATTTGATACCCATCCGGTTTTCCAACATGTGAAGTCATTATTTTTGGATTTCTTCAGGGGGGACGAAACTGACTTACAGGACGTTGCTGGGTTACAATACATTATAGCATTATCTACTGGGGAAATAGAAGACCCCAACTCTTCCAACTTGCCCCTTTTACATTTCCGTGTGTACAAGTTGAAATCATATAGATCGGGAGAGAAGGTTCCCAGAATAGAAATCGATGAAATTGGACCAAGATTCGATTTCAAAATTGGTAGAAGACAAACCCCTGCTCCTGAGCTAGAAAAGGAAGCTCATTTGAAACCCAAACAGTTGCAAACTAAAGAGAAGAAAAACGTCACCACCGACTTCATGGGTGACAAGGTGGCACAAATTCATGTGGGTAATCAAGACTTGGCTAAGTTGCAGACAAGAAAGATGAAAGGGTTGAAATCTAAATATGATCAAATATCCGAGGAGGAAGTCGACGACGACGACGAAATTCAGTACCCCGATGAAACATCAGACTACGAATCTGCTGAAGACGACGTTACAATCCCTTCAAAGAGACAAAAGAAAAATTAGGACTACTTGGTATTCATTTGTATAGTATTAAGAACTGCGTGCACGACCCAAATCTCTCTCGATGGACTTTTTGGAGAAAATGAGAAAACTCTCATAAACACTAAAGATAATTTGGGTTTCATCTGGGGATTTCTCGATGACAAAGCCATTATTCAAGCCCAGAAAGCCTAGATCAGTAGGAGAGTCTACTAAGAAATCGATATTGAATCACATAAAACGAAATTCCACTTCAATCACTGAATTAACCAAAAATGATCATTACTGTATCTCCAGGCTTCCTGCATTACCTTCGATATTAAATGATTCCAATGAGGCCAAAGTGTTGAATGGGTACTCTGATCACGTGTCCAACTACTCTGTAGTATTATCTAAAGATGGCATTTTTGTCTGGAGTTACCAATCCACCGATAGTTCTCCATTAATTATTGAATTTCCCTTTGATTGGGGTACTAATAATGGTGTTCTCCCTTTAGCCGTTTTGACTCGGCCCTTCATTGGAGGCGGGAAGGAACCAGGTATTGTCATCATCAACGGCAGTACGGGGATGTTGAAGTTTTATGAGAACGTCCAGCATTCTCCAGCATTGGGATTAATCAATAATAAGAACTTTGAGATTACTGTTCCTATAAAATCCACCAAAGGCGAATTCATAACGTTTGCAGAGAACGTTGAACCCGCAGGTATTGTGATAGTAACATCATGGAAGCGAGTGGTCTTGGTAAGTTTGCGAGACTTTCAAAATAAACCTCGATTGACATGCTTGGAATTAATGAAACCTTCCAACAGCTTGTTGAAATTACTTAATATGGGAACAAACTCTATCAATGAGGATATTATCTGCGCTAGAACAGGAAAAACGTCGCACAATGGAGCCAAACAGGAAATCATAATACAAGAAGTCAATGGCTTAGTTCATATAATAGCGGTAGACCTAGCTTCTACGAACGGCTTACCGGCCGTCGACAATGGTTCGTCGTTTAAGCACTCATTAAACACGTATGTGGAAAATAGCATAGATGTCTTCAGTCAGTCGTCCAGCTCAAGAATCCATTATCTCGATATCTGGAGGTTAAGCTCTCTTCACACCGAGAATACTTTCTTGTTGCTATGCCTCATAACAAAATCTGACAAACAAGAACCAGACAAGTTAGTTTTGGTGACAGCTAAGCTAGATAGTAGTGGGGTATTGGTTTACGGCTCCCATGTCTCAAACAGATTCGTATCGACCACAGCTAATGCTGCCAAGGCCCGATTGTTTGTTCCCTATCCCGAGACTACCGCTTTTGTAGTGGTGGGCAACCTGATAATACTAACTGATATGGACTATTCGTACTTCCTGACCAGAGGTACTATTCTGCTTTATAAGCCAAGGTGGGAAGATTCGATTAATATCAAAAGTGACGTGGACATCATAGGACTAGGGTATGAAGATAAAGCGCTTGATGTTAATCCCTCCATCGTGTTGTTGACTTCCAACACCGGCGTATTGAGAGTAGAGAGATTCGCTGAAGATGCCCTGAATCCCAAGCGAGACTATTCCTCTAATCCCGAAACCTTAATTAAGTCCCATATTGAACAAGCAATATTTTATTCTTATTCCCCAACTATAGACTTCAATTTGAATGAAAGCTTTCCCCTGGAGGTGGTGTCCAAAGCTATTGAAGATATTATCGTGGAGATCTTGAATTCTACTTCCCCTTATCAATCGAATTTCTTGCCCACTACTAAGACTTCCTTGGAGCAGAAGTATCAGGTTCTCGAAAACCTTATTGCCTACTGTAACCAGAACTACAATCTAAACGATTCAGTCATACTAAAGATGGTCTATGCGTTGGAAAAAGTACAATTCGCTTCAATTTTCTATAACATACTAGATAACGACGATGCCTTCGCCAATGACTGCAAAGGAGTTTTGTCGTCGATTATTATTGATGAGTATGCCGATTTCAAAAGTTCTAACGATGTGATTCGTAAGTTCTTCCGTGATGAAATTGACAACATAAATGTAATATTTACCAAATTTATTAATAGAGCTATTGAGTTGGACTTTAATTCTACTAGAGTCTTAGAGTTGATTACTAGTTTGTTCTATGATGCAGTTTTAACGATTGAGATGTCCAAACTCGATAATGTTACCATAAAGAAGTCATGGATTTTCCACACTGACTTGTTTTTTAACATCGAAAAGTACTTCCAGGCGAGATTCATAAATAACAGCATTTTTGTTCACCCTCCAGAGGTAAGACAGAATATTCCCAAGTTATGTAACGTGTTTTATTATTTTACAAATCAAGCTATAGATTACATGAAGCTTGAATCTCATAGTGAGTTGCCAAGTTACTTGAAATGGTACGAAAGAAACAAATTAAAATGGGTTCAGACTTTGCTATCGAATAAACTAATTGAAGACGCAACTTCATTGGTAGAGCGGTATAGAGATTTCAATTCGTTGAGTGCTATATTGGAGGAAGAGAGAGAAAAAACGGTGGAGCAGTTTGGTGTCGATTCAAGTGAGTATAACGAGTTGGTAGTGAAGTACTATGTATATTTCGAGAAGTACAACTACGATTTTGCTGAATCTTTGTTCAATTTTTACGTCAAGACAGATAAAGTACAAATATTGTTGACTGGATTTCCCAGATATAGTGGTCTTTTGCAACAATTTTTGAGTCTAAATCGGGATAAGGTTTCTTCGGTGGCATGGATTAGTTATTTGACCAATAGTGGGTTCAAACAATCCTCCGATTCCCTTCTTAGATCTGCAGAGCTTCATAGCAACGAATCGCAAGGGAACCAGGAGTTGAAGTATTCATTGGCGAAATTATCTGTAATTGCGTCGAATAGCGAAGCAAATTCTTCAGAGCTAGATGCAAAACTTTTCACCATCGAAAGCAAACTTATAATGGTAAGAATCCAAAAATCCTTGTATCACTACGTGAGTGAAGCATTGCCCAAAGGTGAAGGAAACGTGGACCTGAAACTTGAATCATTTCTCAAGAATTACTTGACTAGTAAAATAGATGCACCCACATTACAGGCAGTTTTCAAGCCAACATTTGGCTCCTTCATAAACAACCAACAGTTATCTGAAACCACATTGATTGATTATTTAACTTTCGTCAAGCCAACAAGTAAGTTCCAAAATGGGTTTGCCAATGCATTCAAGATTGCCTCGTTGTTCACCGATGAAAACAACTACAAATCACTGATTAAGATAATATGGTGTAGGTTATTGTCCATCACCGATGACTGGGATGATCTAATCAAAACTGACGAAAAAACCGACGAATTTGTCAAAAGGAAAATTTATGGTTCTACCATTTACAAGACTATTACCTCCTTCACAGATGATAAAGAATTGCTATTGTTGGAAGAGTTACTGATGGACCATGAGCATCTTTTTAATGATAACGATAACATCTTGCTATCGGAGTTGAACAAGACATATTTTCACAAAGCCGTTCAGAATATTGCAAAATACAAGATCTTCGACTGGATCAAGTCGATAAAAGCCGAAGATGAATTGAACTAGCATTTCCAGACAATAGTGCCAGAAGATAATCCAACATGAACGCTAAGACTACCAAGGGTGAACATTCCAAGACCTGTAATATACATTTTATCTTTTGTATTTCCCCTTGTATATAACCCTATTTATCCATTACTCTGAATCATCATCATTATCGTCATCCTCTCCCTCTTCATCTTTATCCAATTTTATTCTCACCAATGTCTCCGGCAAAGGAGTACCCGATTCATAATCCTCCTGACTATACTTATGCAACCCTATAGACGCTAAAGAAATAGATCTGATTACCGTTTGCCAGGTCGACAACACTAAGGCTACACTTTCGGTACCGTCAACTATATCGTCCAATTGATTTTCCAACTGAGCGAGTTGGTCAGTAACTATCTCAGTGTAGTCTCTGATCTGGGTAAGGTGTCCTAACTCCACTCTTTTGTGTTCGATTCGGTCCTGAAGTTGTTTTGATTTCAGCATAATTGTAGTGAAGAAGAAGATGGATTTTCGCGTATTTGTAAACATTAAATATGGCCAGGCAATCGACATCTTCCCAGTCCCTAATCCAGGAGGCTCAAGACAAGAGACGGGAGTGGGTGGAGAGAGAGAGACTTCAGAGTCAGGATTCCAGTGTTAGCTCTAGTGAGGAATTGAAAGAAAAGTTTGAGCTTCAGAATCGAACATTAGCGAAGAATAATGCTATTATGGCAGGCAAAATACTGGATATGGAGTCTAGGATCAGTGACTTGATAGATGAGAATGTCAAGATGCAACACCAGTACTTAAATGTAGATTATAGGAAGCAATTGGAAGAGAAATTGAATATCTTAGAGCAGAATCTACATTCTAAAGTAAACGAGATGTTTCAAATCTTGAAGGACTTTAGAGTACGAGAAGGCCTCAGTGAACCTCCATTCAGGCCATTATCAGGTCCTAGGGGCTCAAGGGTGTATGAGACGCAACCTCCTTCGCCATTTCAATCGGCTTCGAGGTCTAATTTACCATCGACAACTAGAAGGTACAGTCTCTCAAAAAGGAACAAATTCAGGGTTCTTCCTGATCCGGTGGCCCCAAATCAAGATTCATTAACACACAAAGTAGAGACTTCTTCAAACTCAATGAAAACTGAACAATCAATGTCGCAACCAATAACTAAGAAAGAGTACGGGCTCATTCATCTGCAAAATCAAATTGATGTGATTGCCGAAGAGCCAGAGAGCAAATCTGCTGAAGGATCTGCCGATCATGATTCACATACTGACTCACAGCATATAGAAACAACAAAAAATGCTCAAAATTCCCTAAATGACAATGAAAATTACGACCCCAGTAACGACACAAATGATGACAAACCCAACTTGGAAACTAGTGTTCAATGTAATGATCAAACCACTAAAAGAAAGAATTCCAAAACCAGAAAGTCGAGATCGTCAACCCCAGAAGTCGTCACAGTACGCAGAGCCTCTAGAAGAAGGAGTGAAGTTGATTATTCAGAACCATCGTTAATCAAAAAGTTGAGAAGAGATAAAGCTGAATTGATCGATGCTGTTACTGATGGTAACTACAAGCGGCCGAATAAGAACAATAGATCTGCATTAACTGAAATTGACAATAATAGTCGAAGGTCCTCCAAGAGGTACAGCAGAAAGAGCCATGGTGACGAAAATAGCGATGATGGAATTTTTGACTTTGTAGAGATTCCTCCACGTAGCAATAGAAGATATACAATGACTAATTAATTAATATACAAATTTTTGAAAGAGAAGTTCAAACACTCATTTTCATTTTGATGGGGCCGTAAGGATCGTACTCTGTGATTTCAAAATCTTCATATTTGAAATCATCAATTGATTTGATTTTGTCTATCCTGTCTGATTTGATTTTCAATTTGGGGAAACTTCTGGGACTCCGCTCAAGCTGCTGCTTTAAGGCATCAATATGATCCAAATATACGTGACAATCACCCATAGTATGAATGAATTCTCCACAATCCATATCAACTATGTGGGCAATCATCTTAGTCAACAACGAGTAAGAAGCAATGTTGAAGGGAACCCCCAAACCCATATCGCAAGAACGCTGATACATTAAACACGATAATTTTGGTTTTCCAGTATCAGGGAAGTTGACATAGAACTGACAGAATACGTGACATGGAGGTAATGCCATCTTGCCGAAGTCTGAGGGATTCCATGCAGACATGATGATTCTTCTATCATAAGGATTAGTTTTCAACTTGTTAATGACTTCTTGTAATTGATCGATACCTTCACCACTATAATTTGTATCGCAGTCTATGTATTTGGCACCAAAATGTCTCCATTGGAACCCATAAACTGGACCCAAATCGCCTTCTCTTCTATCGGTCAATCCGAGAGAATCCAAATATTCCCGTGATCCGTTTCCTTCCCAGATTTTGACTCCCAATTCAGACAACTTCTTTCCGTCAGTACATCCTGCAACAAACCACAACAACTCATGGATAATGGCTTTGGTGAAGACCTTTTTGGTAGTCAATAATGGGAATGCGTCGTTAGACAAGTCAAATCTCAACTGTGGTGGAGCAAAAATAGACCTGGTACCAGTTCCGGTTCTATCTGGACGATTCTCCCCTTTTTCTATGATTCTCTTGCACAAATCAAGGTAGGCTTGTTCCGATTCATTCAGAACGGTCATTTTGTTGTGGAGGTTTCCAGCTTTTCTCGCGTAACGCGACAGAAAATATTCATCTCCAAAGTGGCTGGGTGCACGGAGGCGGATCTGAGTTGTGGCTAGAGGCAGATAATGTATGACTTAAGGGAGAATATAACTTAAGGGGAATATCTTGTATTTACTATCTACTTTATACTCCTAATGGTGGAAACAAACGTAACTCAGCAAGCACAAAAAACTTTTTGTAGAGTACGTCTATTTCTTTTCTTCACCGAAAATGGCATCACTGGCTTGTTGAGTCCAAGATTTACCGTCGTTAGAAGTGTTACCACCGACAAGGTCATCAGCAGCATCGGTGATTTTATCTTTACCTTGTTGGAAGGTTGACTTCTGAGAGTCTGGGGTAACTTTAGATTGAATTTTGTCACTGATATCTTTTCTTCCGAGGTCAGACATGTTTCTTATGATTGTTTAAGATTGAATTGGGCTTACAGGAGGAATACCCCTACACTTTATAGTCGTACAAATTGGTCCACAGCCAACTAAATTCTCGTGGGCGAAGTTTCGTTAGTAGCAATGGTTACAATATTTAGCAATCTATGGGTTAAATGAACAAAATAAAGTTTAGCAACCACCACCGTAGCTGTGAAAATGTCCTAAATAAACTGAAACCACGAGAAATATTTGAACCATTTTGGTTCAACTAGGATGCAGTTTGCTGTCGCTATGACGGTGGGGGGTTCATTTAAGGTTTCTACCGACCCATTAATTGCTACTTTGCGACCCTTGTGTTCCACCACATTCGCCTTAACAGCAACTATAGACCCAGGGGTTACCTGGTTTTTGAAGTCAATGGACAATTTGGCAGTGACCCCCTTTTTCGACGGTAAAAACGGAAACCCGGCAGCGCACAACCCCTCGTCCAACAACGTCGACGTAATACCGTTGTGGATACTCCCGTCGTCGCTCACCAATTTTTTACCAATATGATGGAACGCATAGAACTCTCCTGCTGTCTTGTTGTAGAACACTATAGGCTCTGCTTCAAAAAGGTCTTTACCATATAACAATCCTGACGAAACATAGTTTCTCCAATGTTGTTGGGGAAATTGGGTTTTAGTATTGAATCTGGTGAAATTAGGATCGTTTTCAATTTGTTTAAAAATGGAAGTATTCTCTATTGCCTTTACAATCTCTTCATTATTGTTGTCAATAGCACTGGTAAACTGGCTTTTCCTGAGAGGGAACAACCCGAATGCCAACCCTCCGGAAATAATAGGTACTGTGATTCTAGTAAGCAGTCTAAACATAGTGAGGAGTTTTGCGAATTTCCTTATTCAAGACGTTGGAAGTGTCCGTATTAGTGTTTAGTTTCACTTGTTGGTGACGTGGACTGGGTATATCTACTTGTATAGATTGAAAGGGTCTAATTGAGTTCTTTTAGTAGTTTTCGGCAGATTATCGATTGCAAATAGCAAAAGTTACTTCGTTTGGGTAGAGCTGGGAAGCCTTAGTAGCCGATGGCTGTTGCATGAAGACTCATTAGTGGTGATTGTAATGTAGAAACTTCAACTAATCGCAACTAAGGGGAAGTTGATGAGATTTATAGAGAATTGGGAGATCTCCACAAGTCAGAATTAACATTCTGGATCTCTATTTTTCAACTAGATGACACAGTCGTTCGATATTGTTTGTCAACTAAGTAGCCTCTTGCCAGAGTAACTAACTCTGTTATTTCGACATACAAAATAGAGGTGCTGAGCTCTCCGCTCTCAAATTGCAGCCGATTCGGTTCGTACATCAGTAAAGAAAAGCTGTATATTCTGGGATCCTGAGGCTCAAGCCCATGTAATTTATACTTAACACGAAAGTAATCGAAAGACTTCTAAAGATTTATCCAATTTCTGATATTCAATTAGGATAAAGAGCAACATCACCAGCCCTAAGGTCCTCTGCTGCTTTGAACAAACTCACCATGGCTAAAACAAGCTTGTCAAACTCATTCAAATCACTGAAACGTTTAAATCCGTGACCTTGGCTATAATGAAACAAGGCAGCCAATGCTGACCCCGACTGTTTCTCAATACATTCCAACTGGCCAAGTTTCTTCGTTGACACACATAAATCAGCCACGGGATTTAGCACAGTGTAATCATACCGACCCCCGATAGTACTAACTAGAGCACTAACAAAAGCGTTGTTGATGAATACTTCTTTTTCACTGCATAACAATGAACTTTGGTTGTGATCTAACTCAAATAACCCATAAGTAAATTCAAAGGAACTTCCATTGAAGACTTCCGTCTTAATCCACCTATATCTATTGTTATGGTAATAAAAATCAAAAATCGGTAACATATAGTGTTTGAACATAACGAACGCTCCACCATTGAAAGACTTGAATTCAAATCTCATATAATCGCCCTGAACATGACTGACAACCTTGAATGATTCGGTGTAATTCTTGAAGAATCTTTTTGACAATGGCACTGCTGGTTGTCTGACAAGAAGGCGGGACAACTTTCTCTCCGAGTCCACCTCACATTTGGTTAATGGGATATATCTACCCTTAATTTGACCATCTTCAACTCTTTGACTTGCTCTACCTAGCCTTATCGAAAGATATTTGTGGTAGGAATCCGTGCTCATGAAAATTTGGGTACCGTATCTGTATTTAAGATCGATGATAGCGAATTCGGCAACATAGCCAAAGTTGTGCAAAGGGATCTCTTCGGCGATGAGTCTAAAACAGTTTGAGTTTGCGTCAGTGTAACTTGGAGGCTGCTCCATACCGTTAAGGACAAATAACGAGGATAGGCAATTTATGGCTGAATGCAAGTCAAGGTACCATCTTTCAGTGGCAACTATAAAGTCGAGGCAAGACCAGCATCAACTTCCCTTGAGATTCAAAAAATCTATGTAACAGCCACAACTTTGTTGAGTTCTCTAATATCTTCTTCTAATCTAAATATGGTGATCATAGAGAGATACATCATGATCTCATCGGGTATGTCATTTATTGTTCGGATTTCTTTCGCCAGATTAATTTCAAACATCCCATATTTGAATCCGGCGGTCTTATAATCGACCATATCAAATTGACCAATCTTTTTGTTAGAAGCTAACGCTTGCATATCTTGTAAATCTACGCTACGGTACCACTTCTTAGAGATAAACTTTGCAGCTAACTCATTATCTTCTGGGATTTCGCCATCTATCAATCCACTGACCAAGCTGGGTTGTTCTTTGTCAAGCTCATACAACGTGAAGTTGTAATTGGCTGTAATTCGATTATTGTGCTTTATAGTACTATACTCAATCCATCGATAACGTAAACCATTAATGGTGAAATCAGCAAAAGGATAGCTCTTGTGATGGTATAAGATTACCTTGTAACCGGGAAATTCCAATTGATACTGTTTGTACATCTTTTTAGACTTTTTGGTGATTTTGCAATACTCTACGTAATTGTCGTCATTGAATTTATTGCTTGTGGGAACGAAACTTTTGAAAATCTTAATAAAGTCGTTGCTCCAAAACTTGTTGGAATATCTGGTCTTGAAGATGGGGAGATTATACCCTTGTTTGTGTAAATCCATTACCATTGCATCTTTCTTATCAAGAGATTTAAACTTCTCGTAAGAATCTTGATCAATGAATGCTTTAGTACTGAAACCAGTCTTGGTGTTTACGAAAAAAAACTTATTGTTGAATGAATTGTATTGTATTGGTGTCATATTTGCCAATGATTACTTGAATTGGGAAACTCAAGGGGGAACTTTCGAGTATTTATGTAAATGCGTGATCTGGTTATATGACATCATTAGGAAAATGAGCGTTGTAAAGCCGAACATAAGAATGGTGATAACTAGGCACTTACGACAATGTTTTGGAGTCAGGACACAATAGGGGTAGTCATGAGTGGGAAAAGATATTGCCGTTTCATGGTCATTCCCCTGATATAGAATCGACAATATGCAGTATAACCCCAGGTGACCCTCTGGTCTTCATCTGTAAGTGTTCAGATCTGGCACCTGTCAACAATAAGGCTGTTCAAGAAAACGGCAATTTACTTGCTGATACGAAACTGTGGGGCTCGAAACATGCAGTGTATTGTCTCAGCCTCACCGAACCAAATCAGTGATGACGTTCTAAAATTGCTGTTGGAAGGAGCAAATACCAAAGAAAAGGCTAAGCTTACCTTGAGGTTCCGTCAAGGCATATACCTCTTTGCCTTTTGTAGTTAAAATTCTTATATGTCGTTATACGATGAAGTGCTCGGATGACTGCAGCGTACATGGTTATCAAGATTTTGTAAGGGTAGAGGATGAATAAGTTGACCGTGACGTTATTCTGTGAATCGCTGTGAGGTCTTCATTGCATTTTTCCGTTTCTATCATTTAATGCTGTGATGGAATGGCAGAGCTGATGTTAATTGAAGACGATTTGTACTGGTTCTAGTCGAGCACCACTTCACGGAGTTAGCGTGCTACAATGTCAACGACCACATCGAAGAGTCTGACATGCTACAATGTCAATATCGACTTCATAGATTGTAACAAGCTACAATGTCAAGAACCACTTCACAAGGTTAACGTACTACAAAGATGAACATCAACTCCACAGAGTTAATATACTACAGTGTGGATGTCCACTTCAGAGCACCCACACAATTCTATTTCTTCATTGTATCTCCACCTCGAAGCATTAGAGCTCCTCCATTAAACCCGTACTGTTGGCAGACCAAACCAACTTTCTAAACTTAGAGACAATTAGCAATTATTCAATACATTTCCTAATTTAAACTAATAAGTAGCCAGCCACAAAGGAAACCAACCCTAAACCAGAACCGACGTGAACAAATCCAGCCCCAGAATCTGATTTGGATTTGGAACTGGAAGCAGAAGACGACTTACTAGCAGAACTGCTGGCATGTTCAGTAGCAGATGATTTAGCTGAATCAGATGAAGTTTTGGCGTCACTGAGGGTCTTGGAAACAGCTGCACTGTGTGCTGAGCTTGCTGAGCTGTCGGCAGAAATGACTGCTGAAAAGGCAGCAGAAGCGACAATGATAGTTGAGAATCTCATGTTTCAAATGGGTTGTATATCAAGAATTGATAATCCAAATTCAAGGGAACTTCCCCGATATTTATGGCAATTCGTACTGCTTGGAACACCACTACGGGCCGGTGGTTACGAAAAATTTCCTAGAACCACAACTTTCGTGTTTTTGACTCAACCTGTGTCAAAAATAGAAACCAACCAGTAATAACACGGTGAACATGGCTTATTTCCAGAAAGCCAACTTAAGCTATTATTACAGTTTGAAGTACCGCACGTTTTTCATTATTGGTTAATTGAGGCTATCTTTCACTATACGACTTTCAATGCGCCCATATAACTCTACTTCTTCCAATTGCTGGACTTATGCAAATTCGATCTCATGGCCAAAATTATCAGATCCATTTTTCAATAGTGACCAAACCTAAGTCTCTATTGAATGAAATTTCGCCCAAAAATGCTCTATCCCCTATATGTTAAGCCATATTATATTAGCTCAAACTCCCGAATTGTGTCCCCAAACTGTGTTATTTTTATCGTCATATGGTGAAAGTTGGCTAATTATTGGTGCGACAATTTGCGATATATGGGGACATGACGGAACTATTAGTGGACAAACATATTAAGTATTTTACATTGTGCTTGAACATTTTACCTTCCAAATACCAGGACCAGGATAATAATAAGTTATCATTGATTTATTTTTGTTTGCAAAGCTTGCAACTTTTACAGGACCTAAATTTCAGCCAGGGAGAAAAACTGGAGTTCTCGAAGTTCATCTATAATTCCTATTACATTGGCAATGGTTTCCGATCGATAATGAACTCAATGGGTTCTCAGTACGATAAGCCATCGATTTCTTCGACGTTTTTTGCTATAGCCAACTTAATATCCTTGGAAAGTCCGATAAATGAACATCTTGATCGGTTTGAAATCATGCAATTTTTGAAAAATTGTCAAATAAAATCAGGAAACAACAAGGGAAGCTTTGCCTCTACAGTGGATAGTGAAAATCAGCCATTTGGAGATGATGACTTAAGGATTTGTTATATGGCCATTTGTATTCGAAAGTATCTACAAATTGATAGTTTGCCTCCTCAACAGTTACAGGATGTGGATATCAATGTAACAGAAGTCACGGAATACATATTAAGGAGGTTGAACTATAATGGAGGATTCTCATGTTTTCAGTTGAGTGAAAGTCACTTAGGATACACATATTGTGCGATTGCCAGTTTAAAGCTCTTGAGGTTTGACTTTTCTAAAATCGATATAGACAATACTATCAATTGGATCGTTCACAGACAGGTTAATTATCCCGAGGTGTTTTTTGCCGGAGATTCTGTGGATCATGAAGACTTTGGAGGCTTCAATGGCAGAGAAAACAAGCCCAGTGATTCGTGTTATAGCTGGTGGAGTGTGGGGAGTTTATCAATATTAAAAAAGGCACATTTGGTGAAGTTGCCGGAATTGTCTGCTTACTTACTTATGAATCAAGACCACCGAACAGGAGGGTTTGCCAAAAACTTTGATTCATCTCCCGACCCTTACCACTCATTTTTGTCATTGTCGTCCCTCGCATTGATGAACCAGTCTGTTGATTTTTCAGGACAGGAGAAACTTTGTCAGTTCGATGAAACCATGTCCATTACCAAATCCCTGGTGGATTTTTTCCAGTCCTTAACATGGAAGTAATTAGTAACTCTCTTAAATCCAACAAGATTTCGCACCCAAATCTCTCACGGTATAACCATCATGTCAAATGGACTTTCCAGTAAAAAGTCGTTTGCTGCTGGTGGTATAGCCGGTTTGACGTCTTCAGTTATATTACAACCATTTGACTTGTTGAAAACTCGATTGCAACAACAAAAGCAGCATAATGCAAAGTACAATACCACTTTAGCTAAAGAGCTCAAGAAGATGAAAAACATCAAAGAATTATGGAGAGGCGTGATACCCTCTTGTCTTCGAACATCAATTGGATCGGGAATATACTTGACGTTGTTATCTAAAACCAGATTCTTTATCTATAATTTTAGGGCCGGTAAATCAATAGCAGGAAGTGACACTCACACTCCATCGTCGTCAGTGTTACCAAAATTATCTCACCTCGATAACCTTGCTATCGGGTTCGTCATAAGGGGAATAGCAGGATGGCTAACCATGCCGATAACCATTGTCAAGACCAGGTTCGAATCCAACATATATAACTATAATTCCATGTATGAAGGGATCGAAGGGATCTATTTCGATAGCAAGAAGAAAGGATCGGTCAGAAACTTCTTCAAAGGCAGCATTGTCACATTGTCACGAGACTGTCCCAATGCGGGACTCTATGTATTATTTTATGAAAATTTCAAAACGGATATTGCCAGATTGTTCAACGATATAGATAAAAGCTCCAGCATTGTTAACTCAGCCTCGGCTGTTTTGGCATCTACCATGGCTACAACCATGACAGCACCTTTCGATGCCATCAAAACACGAATGCAATTATCCACCACTACCCAAACGTTTGTAACTGTGACCAAAACGTTACTTCTGGAAGATGGCGGAGTCCGGAATTTGTTCAGAGGTTTAAGCTTAAGATTAGGTAGAAAAGGATTGAGTGCTGGAATTAGTTGGTGTATTTACGAAGAGTTGTTAAAAACCCTATGAGTTCCTTGTATTTAGATTAGTCTATGCTGTGTAGCATGATATTCCTGTAAATAAATATCAAAATACTCCTTGAGATATAGACCCATTGTCATGGCATTTTGCACCCACCTCGGCCCATTGACCGTCCTGCGACACCGCAGTAGAAATCCAAAAATGCGAAAAATTCACAGGGAGAGTCATCATGAATGAAGAGTTGTTGAAGAGTGCTGTTAGCTTCTTACAAGATCCCAGCGTCACGTCGTCACCTTTGAACAAGAAGATAGAATTCCTTCAGACAAAAGGTCTCAACGAACAGGAAATTGAGGAAGCGTTAAATAGAGCAAACAATAGCAATCACACTACAATTTCCCCCAGTAATCAGCTGGCTATTCAGTCCTCGTATCCTCCCATTGATTATTACAATGTGGCGCCACAAGTACCGGAAAGAACTTGGAAAGATTACTTCATAATGGCGACAGCAACTGCTGGTGTTACTTATGGACTTTACCAGGTGTTTTCGAGGTACTTAATACCCAGTATTATTCCTCCCTCACAAACTACCATTGATGACGATAAAGCGAAGATTGACGAAGAATTTCTTAAAATTGACAAATTGTTGGAGGAATTGGCAACTGAGCAGAAACAGATCAAACAAGCTAACGACGAGAAGTTGGGTGAAATAGACGTGGTGATAAATAGTGTCAATGACTTTTTAACAAAATACAATAAGGACAAATTGACATTTGATGATGATTTAAGATTAATGAAATTGGAGATCGACAATTTGAAAAACTCCATAGAGAAGAATTTGAACTTGACAAAAGTGAACTTGAAAGACGATTTGACCGATATCAATGAAGAATTGACAAGCTTAAAGAACTTAATCAAGTTAAGGTCATCTAAAGAAAATGAAAGAAAATTGACTCCAGTTAGCTCCATCCCCACCGCCTCGGAGATTTTGAAAAAATCAAAAAAGCCCACCGTAACCACAACAAATGGTAGCACCATTCCTGAATCAAGTACCACATCTAGTCGCAATTCCCCTCCCGCTGTTCCAGCGTCGATAGCTCCTACAGACGCCACTGGTGAAACAAATGGTTCCAACTCATCCGATTCAATACCCCCATCCACAACGTCAGTCACCGACAGCTCGAAACAAGATAAAACCAAAGGAGTGAGGTTCACTGAACCCTCTTCTGTGTCTGGAGTTACTGCAGCAGGCATCCCAGAATGGCAAATGCAACACAAGTTAGCGGAAGAAAATAAGGAAAAACTAGTCAAAGACTCTATCGACAAAGTCGGTGTTCCCGCATGGCAGTTAAGCAATTCTTCTTAGGTCCTTCGTACCAATCTCTCGCTATATGTTAATGTATACGTAAGATGTTTACATGATAAATGTCTCTACACCGCGTTCAAAATTTTTTCAGATTTTTCACTCGTTCATCACTTTCATAATTCCAAAAGGTTTACTAACTCATCTACTTTCATTTTACATTATTGGTGGGGATTTGTCCTTTTAGGAGTTGTTGAGGGTGTTATTTAATTGTAATTCAAAAAAAAATTGGTTTGTATTTTACTTTGGTTTTAATTTGTATATTTTGTAAAGTTTCTGCATTGGCATAAGGGACTATTTATTGTAACAATATTGCATTTATGAGAATGTCTTCAAAAAGGGAACTAGAAATCATTTCATTCAATAGTCAGCTCGAGTTTATTGACAACATTCGGGTTTCAAATTCGAGATTTCTTAGCTATAAACAATCCAACAACTACTATCATAATAATTATAACAACCCAAGTCAAAATAATTACTATAATGATAAGTATAATACGAGTTCAAAACAACACAGTCAGTATATGAATTATTCCAATAATCAGTACTCAACTGGCCAGTACCAAACTCAATCGATATCGCAACCAGTAAATGGATCATTGAATCACTATTCTCAGATCTATACCCAGCCGGCTCAAACCTTTCATGGTGTTACCACAGAGCCAAATCAGTTACACCATCAGCAAGCTACACAAGTTCATGCATTCCTGCAACCCCAAGTAGCCGGAGGACCAACACACTCCATCATATCGATGCCTGGAACCCAGTCGATATCGAAGTTATCCGTGACCGACTTGAATTTAAGCAACCACTCACTACCTTCAAATCTTTACGCTGGTTTGAATAAATCATGGGACTGGACAGAAAACTCTATTTGGAAGAAGGACGAAAAAAACATTTGGTAGGGAAGGCTTTATAGATTGAAATGCAAATTCGCACACTTAACTCTAAAGACTTGATTGATATGAACAAGGTTGAAAGGCTTGTCCAATTGTCCAACAAGCGGAAGATTACTGATAAGCAGTTCCTTAATTTGTTCAGCCAGCAAAATCTGCAACATGCCATTAGTTCGGGAGAATTCCAAAATCTTTTGGAGGACTCTAGCAATGAAAATTACTTAGTGTTGGTAGCAGTACAATATTTTAAATTGTTTTGGGAGTCTATAGTCAAGCTCCCTATCAATCAGCAAATTCGATTGTTGAAGAAGCTTCAGTCAAAGATTCCATTGATCAAAGAAATCGACATTTTTGTCAAATACTTCATTGATTATTCTTATCATGCCATTAACGAAAACAACGAGAACTTAATCAATGAAGTCATATTCAATTGGGATATTATCACCAAAGACTTTTCTGTTAAGGAAATGGAAATCTTCAAAATGTTCATGAGTAAACTTTCCAATTTCCTTCATGCTAATAACTACACTAAGCAGCTACAATACTGTAATAATAAGTTCCAGACTGATTTCACCGAGAAATCTAAACTCCAAACAAAATTGAATAACGTTACTTTGAATACCAAATTGAAAAACTACAAGAATTACGAAAACCTTAAGATATTCTACTGGTTTAATAACTTCTTCAAATACTATGAGCTTCCTGATAATGAGACACTTTTCAAATCCTTTAACACCAATTTCAACGGAGACTGCTATAAATTGGTTTTTTCTGTATTCAATGGGGTGAACTATAGCTTGTTATCGCACCAACCCAATTATGTATACACCAATTGGACTAACTTTCTAAATTCAAGACTACCTAAATTAGTCCAATTATATAAGGTTGAAAACTTGGAAGATATAATAATCAAAGTCTTTGAAAGTTTTGAAACCAATGATAATCCTGTTCAGAAAAATCTTGACACCTTCAGGGATTTGAAACAGACTTTTGTCAAATCTTTGATCTTCAATAAGTATTTATCCATCAAATCATTCCAGAAGTTCTTCCCTCATGAAATCAAAGTGAACCAACAAAGTCTAATCCATGAGATGTCAAACATTAACTCCATTGAGAATTTCAATGACATACTAAATGATAAGCTATACAACATAAACTGTGAATTTATCTCAATTGAGGAGTCCAATCTAGTTGATTACTTCAACAACATTGCAGAAAAAGTTGAATTTTCAATGATGAAACAAATGGAAATGATAGGAGCTTTTGAAACTTTTATTGATTTGTTAATCAATGAGTCAAACTTTGAAAAATTGAATCGATTAATTCTACTTATATTACAGAATGACAAATTATTCAATTTGTTTCTATTCAATTTGACCAGCAAGGATGTTATCTTGAAATTAATGAAGTTAGTTGACAACGATTACTTCAAAATTAACGAAGACAATGAAAACTCCTTTCAAGAGGCTTACTCGTATTTCGGGAATTTGATTTTGTTCTTGATTAAAACATCGAAGCTTGTTAATTTAGGTGTCAAAACAAGAAATTCCTTTTTCAGTCAATTCCTAAAGAACTTTGATTCGAATTATACTAATTTAACCCTAGATCATGATTCTGATAACCGTGATGAAGACGGAAATTTTACCACCATTGAAAACTATTCTAATTTGATGAATGATTGGATCCAATCACTATTCAACGAATCAGAAGGTGGATTATCTGATGAAACAGTCAAATCAATCGATATAAAACAGATCAATCAAATCATTCCCATAATATATCAGAATAGCATAATTGCATTAATAAATCATAAAATTGACAGAAAAATTTTCAATAATGGCTTGGACTATTTATCACAGAATTTTCTATTGTCGTGTAACCTATCGATTGTGAATTGGTTAGTATCTAAAATAAACTTGAAAAACAGCAATTTGAACAAGTACGTGGATGTTTTGATGGCTATAATTGACTCAATTGATAGGATATTCAAAGACTCCAACAACGAATTGAAATTAACTAGTTGGATTCTATTGAATATGATATTTGAGTCACTAACAGATTTGAAAGACTTGGACCTCGATAATAAATTGTTGTTATCTAAGATAGACCATATCGAAAGCAGAAGGAAATTGAACGTAGACACTTTGACATTTGAAAACTTCGAAGATAGTTTGATCAAGATCTTCAATGGATCTTTAACAGAAAACGGTTTGGCGATGGTTGATGATTACTTAAATTATGATAAGTCGTTGATTAATTCGCTTATAATCAACTTAAACTCCAATTCTAACAGCTTCAAGTCCAATAATGAAAATTTGAAATATTTAATCGACTTTGTAATGTTTTTCAGTCTAATCCGATGCATTAAATCCCCTTCTGATAAACAGTTCTGGACTAAAGTCTTGAATAGTGGCATTGGGAACAAATCTTACAATTACGATTTGAGTTTCAAGAGCGTTATGGATAATCATTACTCCAGTATATTCGATGATAGTAACCATGACAATCTAAATGATGATGATTTGTTCGAGACTATATCAACTGAATATTCTATTAAAGAATCCCCCAAATATTCCCTTGGCCTCATCGAATTCTATAGGTGTTATTGCAAAGCAAGAGATTCCAACGACCAGGTTGCTAGATCGTTATCGATGATCCATACCAAACTATTAAATGATTTAGCCAACCTCAGTACATAGCATCTACATAGAGTGGCCATATTGCATCTGAAATAGCTTCTGCCTCAATATTACCACCTCATTAGATAACTCTAAAATCTTCAAACTCAAATGTTGAACCTCCAGGGTCAAGCAGTCAATATTTTCGTCTTTTTCCACCATCTCCTTGCGAAGGTGCTTCACCTTCTCGTTCAATTCGTCAATATACTCCCCTAGAAACCTATGGGCCATCTTGGGATCTCTCGCTAGTTCATCCATACCCGCTGAGATAGCCGCATCTGGAAAGTGAGACGTCAGAATATTCTGTTTTAGAAGAATGAAAGGTAGAATGATTTCAGTACCTGTTGGCTCTTGATGTGGATATGATAGCTTCAAATTCAAATAGGAGCAACCATACAGAGAGAAAAAGAGCATGCCTACTTTCACGCTGAACTATGGATATAGACGATTTCCAGATTCCTGTTTGAGTTGAATGACCTTTCCAACACAAGAAATGCAATTCTGTGTCAGAAACTGGGAGTATTGTGACAACCTCCGTCTCGTCAAGAGATATTTGCCAATGTAACATGTCACCTACCTTATGAAGTTCTGTGGAAAAAGTCGCTTCAGATTGGTCCGACCAGTTTCAAAAAACGCTACGCTAATTCACTTTATATTTTCATCGCCACTGAATGGTAACCTGAAAGGACTCCTCCATAAATTAATGAATCAGCAATCAATTAAGACTAATCTTACACTTCAGATTGATTTACGCGAATACGCGTTTAAAAAATCGCATTACTAAATCATTCCTGCTAACTCTGGTGGGTTTCTAAAGTCCAAATGTCCAAAAGAATCCTTCATGACAATGATGATGGCGCTCACTCATTACCTGTTGCCTCCCAGGGAATAAATGGAGTGTATTCTCAGCTTACGGAAAGCCAGGATAATTTGATTAAGAAGTTGAAAAGAACTGGGGAGAATAAAGCTGATGAAAGATCAACTTTCGAAAAAGAATTAGTGGAGTTCGAATCTGCTGCTGGAAATGATCTCGAACACCAGAATTGGGATAGACCTCCCTTGTCACAAAATTGGAAAAACGAGGATATCAATTTTCAACAATTGGATGCTGAAGAAGCTGGTATGGGAGATAATACCGTTGCTAGGTTTTTCGGGATCACTGATAAGGGGAACTCAATTTTATGTACCGTAACAGGATTTTTGCATTATCTCTATGTTCCTGTTCCCCGGGGTTTTTCCATCAACGACGATTTAAAACCATTTCGTGAAAACCTCATGAATAACTTTGAAGGTATTGAAGAGATCGAGATTGTCAAGAAGGAGTCGATATGGGGATTCAACAATAACTCCAAGTCGGCATTTTTCAAGATATTTGCTAATCACACCCGTAACGTCTCCAAATTAAGATCGGGGTTCGAAAGAGGTGAAGTTCAGTATAACCAATTTTTTCCTCAGGGTCTTACGACCTACGATAATATCAATTACTTATTACGATTGATGATTGATTGTGGAATTACTGGGATGTCGTGGTTAACCATTCCCAAAGGTAAATATACCCTCGTGAAAGATAACTCCCACCTGTCCACCTGTCAAATCGAATGTAGCATTAATTACAAGGATTTAGTTTCCCATCCCTCGGAAGGTGAATGGGTGAAAATGGCTCCATTGCGTATTTTGTCCTTTGATATTGAGTGTGCAGGAAGAAAGGGAATCTTTCCTGAAGCCCAACACGACCCTGTTATTCAGATCGCTAATGTGGTGCTGGTGTATGGAGAGCTGAAACCATTTGTTAGAAATGTGTTTACTGTCAAATCGTGTTCACCTATCATAGGGTCACAGATCTTTTCCAACGAGAGAGAGGAAGACATGTTAATGCAATGGAAGGACTTCATAGTCCAAGTCGATCCTGATGTCATAATCGGATATAACACAACTAATTTTGATATTCCCTATGTCCTTGATAGAGCAGCAGCGTTGGGATTGAAGCATTTCCCATTTTTCGGTAGAATGAAACATGTGAAGCAGGAAATCAAAGAAACTACCTTCAGTTCCAAAGCATACGGTACCAGAGATAACAAGGTGGTTAACATCGATGGCAGAATGCAATTTGACTTGTTGCAGTTTATCCAAAGAGAGTATAAATTAAGAAGTTATACGTTGAACTCTGTTTCTGCTCATTTCCTAGGAGAACAAAAGGAAGACGTCCAACATTCAATTATTACTGACTTACAGAATGGCGATGCTGAAACAAGGCGTCGATTGGCGGTGTATTGTTTGAAAGATGCTTACTTACCTATGAGATTGCTTGAAAAACTAATGTGTCTCGTGAATTATACGGAAATGGCTAGAGTCACTGGTGTGCCGTTTTCGTTTTTATTGTCTAGGGGGCAACAAATCAAAGTTATCTCTCAATTGTTCAGGAAATGTCTTCAGGAGGATGTTGTCATTCCCAATTTGAAAAACGAAGGTACTAATGAAGAATATGAGGGGGCTACTGTTATTGAACCAGTAAGAGGTTACTATGATAAACCCATTGCTACTTTGGATTTCAGTTCATTATATCCTTCAATCATGATGGCTCACAATTTATGTTATACCACGTTGGTTAATCAACAGACGATTAAAAATTACAATTTAACCGAAGACGATTACATCAAGACTCCAAATAATGATTACTTTGTCAAGGATCACAAACGTAAGGGAATTTTGCCTACAATTTTGCAGGAATTGATTAGTGCCAGAAAGAAGGCCAAAGCTGATTTGAAAAAGGAAACTGACCCCTTCAAGAAGGATGTGTTGAATGGTAGACAGCTAGCATTGAAAATTTCTGCTAATTCAGTTTATGGGTTCACTGGAGCTACAATCGGTAAATTACCCTGTTTACCTATTTCCTCTTCAACTACTGCTTTCGGGAGGGAAATGATTGAACAGACCAAGACCGAGGTACAACAAAAGTACTGCAAGAAGAATGGTTATGAATTTGACTCTCAAGTCGTTTACGGAGATACAGATTCAGTGATGGTTAAGTTTGGAACTGACTCTCTAGAGGAGAGTATGAGATTGGGTGAAGAAGCCGCTGCATACGTGTCCACCAAATTCAAAGATCCTATCAAATTGGAATTTGAAAAGTGTTATTGGCCCTATTTGTTAATCAATAAAAAGAGATATGCCGGTTTGTATTGGACTAATCCCAAAAAGTTTGACAAAATGGATACCAAAGGTATTGAGACAGTTAGAAGGGATAATTGTAGGTTAGTGCAAAATGTCATTACTAAAGTTTTGGACTTACTTCTCGAAGAAAGAGACGTGGAGAAAGCTGAAAGGTTTGTCAAGCAAACCATTGCTGATTTATTACAAAACAGGGTGGATTTGTCTCAGCTAGTTATCACCAAAGCTTATTCAAAGGTTGACTATGCTGCCAAACAGGCTCACGTAGTCTTAGCTGAACGGATGAAAAAAAGAGATCCCGGTTCTGCTCCTACGTTGGGGGATAGAGTTGCCTACGTCATTATCAAAGGTGCGGCAGGAGCTAAGAACTACGATAAGTCTGAAGACCCATCGTACGTGTTAGAGAATTCCTTACCCATAGATGTAAATTACTATTTGGAGAATCAGTTGGCCAACCCGTTGATGAGAATTTTCGAGCCAATTATGGGGGAGAAACGAGCCAAAGAGTTATTGACTGGAGACCATACCCGTACGGTCAAGAGAGCGGCTCCTGCCTCGGGGGGATTATTACGGTTCGCTAAAAAGGCTGAAACTTGTAAGAACTGTAAAACCCCATTGAAACCTAATAATCGTGGAGCATTGTGTGACAATTGCATTTCTGAAGGCCCCAAATTATATTGTAACGCGTTGGCGCAAATGAACTACTTGGAACATAAGTTTTCCCGATTATGGACTGAATGTCAGCGGTGTCAAGGGTCCCTATACCAAGAGGTATTGTGCTCCAACAACGATTGCCCTATATTTTATATGCGTAAAAAGACTCAAATCGATGTTTTGCAACAAAGCCAAGAGCTACTCAAGTGGCAAGAGACTATCTGGTAAGTTTTACGCTGTGACCCACTGACCCAAATTTCTGATGATGAACGAGATGAGAACATTATTTATACTTCTTAGAAGGAATGGTTATAAATGTACATTACCATGAAAATTTCTCTATGTCAAAATCTTTTCCCACAACCCAAGTACATCATACTGATTCGTCGCTTTGTATGACCTGAATGTGGGACTCGGTTACTGATCTAGTATCTAGTTTAGGTCTATCATGAGCTTTACCGTTTGTGTCATTATTCGTTAAAACATCGTTATTAGAATTTGCCTTTTTCATTTTGGGGCTGGTAGGTCGAGGATCATCAGGCAATTGGACTATTTTGTTACTATCAATAGGTGTATTCCCATTTATTGAATTAGATGACGACATGTTCAATTCGATCGACCCGTTTTTCAAATTTTTGGCAAAATTCGATGTTCTATTAGAATTATTCTGTTTCGACAATTCTTTTAATTGTTTGATGTTATGAATACATTTATTTATCGTTTGCATTAATAATTTTGGTTTCAATGGTTTAGAAACATAATCATCCATACCTTTGGCTAAGGATTTTTCACGATCTCCCAACATTGCATGTGCTGTCAAAGCAATTATTGGAGTTCTCAAACTCAATGAGTCGATGGGATTGGACTTCTTCTCCCATTGTCTAATTTTTTCGGTAGCTTCAAACCCTCCCATAACTGGCATCTGAACATCCATTAATACGACATCGTACTTACTCTTCTTGATAGCTTCGAATGCTTCTAATCCGTTCTCAACGACCTCCACTTCATGGCCCTGCTTCTCCAAAATTCTGACAGCTAATTTTTGGTTCACCAAATTATCTTCAGCTAGCAATATCTTATAGCTCACTGACTCGTCGGAGTTTTGTGAAATGGACCTAGATTCCAATGCCGGTAATAACGCAGACGCTAAATCAGTAATGGTACAAGGAGTATTTCCGTAAGAGGAAATACCCAAATCAATACAAACCCTCATGTTTAATTCAGGAATTGAATGATGTAATAATACAAGAGGGATATACTTCACTTTCAGTAGTAATCGCAAGTTTTTAGCAATCTCGATAGAATCAATCATTATAATGTCGTACCTCACGGGATCAGTTAAATTTGCATCTTTAATATCACGAACAATAATTGGGTTTAAACCTAATTCGATTATACCATGTTCGATCTCATTCAATTCACTGTCAGAATGCTCAGTAGATATGAATAGTACGTAATGAGAACCGAATGGCAATAATTGCTCGGTTTGTCTGTTGTACCTAATATTTGATGGGGCAACACTCACAGTGAAATAGAAATTGGAACCATGGCCATATTCGGAGGTAACCCAAATTTCTCCCCCCATGAGTTGAATCAACTGTTTCGAAATCGATAAACCTAAACCTGTACCTCCGAATTTTCTCGTAGTAGAACCATCAGCTTGACAGAAAGTGTCAAAAATCAATCCTAGTTTGTCCTTTTCAATACCAATACCGGTATCACTGACACAGACTTCCAATAACAATTTATCATCCCCAAATTCTAAGGTTTTACCAGATTTTTTCACGGAAACACTAACCTTACCTTTTTTGGTGAATTTGATAGCATTTCCAGCCAAGTTTAATATCACTTGTCTCAATCTGAACGAATCACCAATCAAATTATCAGGGAATGAAGAATCACATTGGTAAGTCAAATCTAATGACTTTTCAATGGCTTTGACCGCCAAAGTTTTCAAAGCTCCGAAAACCGTCCCTCTTAAAGAGAAATCGATTTTTTCCACGGTCATTCGGTTGGCTTCAATCTTGGAAATATCTAAAATGTCATCAATAATCGTCAACAACGAGTTAGCCAAGTTATGGACGATTGACAACATTTCTCGCTGGTATTGAGTCAATTCTGTATCCAACGATAATTGAGTCATCCCGATGATACCATTCAAGGGGGTTCGGATTTCATGAGACATATTTGCTAAGAATTCTGATTTTGCACTGTTGGCTAACTCAGCTGCTTCTCTAGCGGCGGTATTTCTTTGAATTGATTCTCTTAAGTTCAACACCATCTGATTAATCTTGGTCTTTAATGCGTCCATTTCACCACTTGCTTCAACGGTAATGAATCTTGTGAAATCCCCATCGGTGGCTGCAGCAGTGATTTGGGCGAACGCTCTCACTTGTGAGGTTAAATTAGAAGCCATTGTATTAACATTGGAGGTAATTTCTTTCCATAAACCATCAACGTCACTAACCTGAGCTTGAATACCCAATTTACCATTAATACCCACATCTCTGGCCACCTTTGACACTTCGGAGGCGAACAACTGCAAAGAATCCACCATCTTATTGATAGTATTTTTCAACTGCAATATTTCTCCTTGAGCGTGAACATCAATCTTTTGCAGCAAGTCACCATGAGCGACTGCAGTGGTGACAGTTGCAATTGATCTCACTTGATTCGTTAAGTTGGTAGCCATTAGATTGACATTTTCGGTGACAGCTTTCCAAGCCCCTTCTACATCTTGAACATTAGCTTGGCCGCCTAGAATACCTAGCGTCCCGACTTCTCTTGACAAAGTTGTGACCTCTAAAGCGAAATTTTGCAATCGGTCCACCATTTGATTGATAGTTAATTTCAAATCCAATATTTCTCCTTTACAATCAGCGGTAACCTTTTTCGATAGATCACCCTTTGCCACAGCGGTAGTAACATTAGCGATATTTCTCACCTGAGTAGTCAAATTAAGAGCCATAGCATTAACATTGTCAGTTAGTTCCTTCCAGATCCCCTCTACTCCTTCTATAACTGCTTGACCGCCCAAAATACCTAAAACCCCGACATCTCTAGCCACCTTAGACACTTCAAAGGCAAAAGTACGTAACTGATCCACCATAGTGTTGATGGTCATTTGCAATTGTAGAATTTCACCCTGAGCGTGAACATTGATCTTTCTGGACAAATCTCCACTGGCAACAGCACTTGTAACATCTGCGATTTCTCTGACCTGATTGGTAAGATTAAGAGCCATAATATTGACGTTATCAGTCAAGGATCTCCAAATCCCTACAGAACCTTCATTTTTAGCTTGGCCACCTAATTCACCATTAGCCACTTCAGTGGCAACCTTAGTAACTTCATTTGCAAAAGTCTGCAACTGATCCATCATGGTATTGATTGTGATTTTGACCTTCAAGATCTCGGGATCTGATTCCACTGTATGGATCTCCACTTTCTTTGACAAGTCTCCCATGGCCACAGAAATGACAACGGTACCGATTTCTGACAACGCTTGTTTGAAAGCTTTGTTAGCGGTTTTACTGGTCTCCAAGTCATTGTTTAAGCTTTTGACCAAGCCGTCCTTTTCTTTAATGTTGTCAATTAGATTTTCTCGTATCAAGTGATAATTCTTTGCATAAAGATCGGGATCTTCGAGAATTTGTAGCAATTCACCAGAATCCATCCCTTTAATCTTTTGTCTTTTCGATGAAGGAGGTATAATCTTGGATACTTGGTAAAATGAAAACTAGAAGAAAAATACGTCAAAAATTGATTATTACCACGATAAGTAGCTGTGCTTTCTCAGGCAATATAAGACGTTGGCAATATTTATACAGAATATCTCAAAACAATGGAACCTCAGTTTCAAACAGCAACTACTGAAGTGGCAGTCCTACTGATTCTTACGGTTGGTCAACCTATGGAATTATTTAGTTATCTCCTCGAGTAAGGATCAAATATAAATAGAATTTTTCCTGAAGGAGAGCGCACTAATTGATGCTCTTCTAATGCAGGGGAATATTCAAGAGAAGTTTGTTGTTAACAACCACCAATGTTAAGGATCACAGCAAGGAATACATCCTGGAGGTTGGATTGGTTGAAAAAGAATTTTCAATACAACTACACCTATAATAACAACAAAATACAGAGGTTGATGGTACATCTACCATATGTGAGCTGAAGTAACCCTCGGCAAGAGCTGGTACAGTCAATGGAGAAATAAACAAAACGAAACCAAATTAATTACGGTGGTCCTTTTCATCAACCGTGAAAGTTTAATTATATAAGGTTTCACCGTTAAGGCTTTTTGTCTTGGTCGTGACATTTTATCGGTGACATTTTCCTGCTGACATTCCATTGCTGCCAATCCATACTAACACGAATTTCTCTGGAGTTAATATTTCTCGGACATTTGCGTGCCTCCTCAATTGTATTCAAGTGGTGGTGGAACTTCACAGCCCTTTTGACTTCGCCTCAATTAGACAAACTGCATCAACGCACAGCAGACTAAATGTCAGGTACTATCTTTGCGCGATACCCATTAAATGTCACGGCTGTAGTACGGAGGTACGTAGACAGACGAACGGGGTATTTGAGGTTCCAGATGTCTCCAGCGTCTTGAGTTGTGTACACCGTAAAAGCTCCTATTCAAAGCGACTATAACTGTAAAATAATATTGGTATTGTTTCCTAAAGGACTAGGAAAACTCAACATAGAATATCTTCGATGTATAAGGAAGATACCTCAGGATGGTTGAACTTTCATTCGTTTCCTCATGAGGTTGACTGTCGTCTTATTCATTATCGACGTTATCTTAGCTTTACCTTTGAACTCTACTGGTATCAATGACAACGATATTCCATTCTATGTCGCTGATGCTGGCATAGTTGATTTGACCCAAGATCACCGACCTTTCAATGATGACTATAGAGACGTTTCTGTCAAGTCGAAAGACTTGATCACTTTAGAATTTATTCGGCAACACCCTGATACGAGGATCTTGGACCAGTCAGAATACAAGTACTATATCACAAACGTTGAAGGTGACCGTCCCTCGGTGGATATATATGATTTCAGCCAAAGCATTGAAAGTGGCCACAACAATTTTGAGATGCCCGTTTCTGCCATGTTACAGTATGGAAATAATGATGGGGAAGGTTCGGTAGATGTGGGTGTTAGCTTAACCTATGTGATGATATTCAAACCAAAATTAACGTTTAAAGCTGCGTTTTCCACCACAAATTTGGGCATGCTGTACAGTATCAAGCCGTCGATGACTATCAGATTGGGTGGTAAGATTTCGGTGTCTTCTAGCTGTAATTCAGTAAACGGTCATACAATGCAGCTATGCATTGCGTTTGTGACCACCCAACTAGATAATGTCAAGGTCCAGAAAGTTGGTTGGGACAACCAGTGGATAGTTGCAAAAGCTAGCATTGTGAGTGTTGATGCCGACCCCACTGCTAGAATCTTTTGTAAGAGATACTTATAACATTTTTACAGACAACAATCAGTATTGCATTGTTCTTCTATATTTAACGTTGGACCAGCAGACAACATTGGGCCTGTTTTACACTGAATCTCAACCAAGTGAAGAGTATGGAATCTGAAGTGCCTCCACCTAGTGACGAGTATGGAATCTGAAGTTCCTCCACCTAGTGAACCGTATAAAGGTGAGTTGCAGACCCCATCCCATCCTTTTATAGATGGAATAGTAGATTGACACCCATCCGTATCTACAGTTGTTACTAATACATTGACAATGAAAGCTAAAGAAGTTCACAAGTAACTGTCTACCATCCACAATCATAATTGCTTTTCAATGATGTAGAGTCAATAACTATAATTCCACCAATGTTGCCAAAAATCACTATTACTGCAAACTCTCAAATTATCCATACAATAGAGATGCAGAACTAAAGCTACATTAATGTTCACAGAATTTTAAGTAGTCTGATTACAATAACGAAAACAGAGTCTTCGTGTTCTCTGTTTCTTCATAACAATCTATTGCATATATTCCTTTATACTCTTTTAAATTAAATTATACTTTCGTAAAGCCTGACAATTAGGCATCGGATAGCTTTGTGCTTTCTTCAATTTCTCTTCGTCGGTGTAGAACCACCCGTGAGCTTCATCAATCAATTCGTTTTTGATCACTTGTTCCCTAGAGCATTTAGCTCTCTTATCCTGAACGAACAAATTTTCAACTTTGGAATCAAAAGTCCTTAATTGCTGGTTGCTGTAGTCTTTTTTGTTCATAACTTGTTCATTAACGTAAAATGGGATCTTTAGATTAGGCGTTTGCCTTTCAAAGTTATACTTCTTAGTCTTATTGAATGAATAGTCGGGTATACTATTATTTTCAGAGAAAAATGATGGGACAATGGAAATTAATACAAACAATATTATGGGCAATAATTGTTTCAAAATCGTCGATGCACTGGCATCTTCCTGCCGATTGGTGGGTCTTGATCTAGTCCTCGTTCCGGCTCTAGGCACCGATCCCCGCCCTCCTGGTCCTCCAAACGACTGGAATGTAAATCCATTACTACCAAAGGTGAAGGTTTGAGGTCTGGCACCTTGACCAAATCCCTGGTTTCCAAAGAAGAAATCGAATATGTCATCATTGAATGCGTTATCAAATCCACCGTAGTGCATGCCATTCATACTTCCAGCAGTTCGAGCCGAAGTACTGGACATACTAGGGTTAAATCTAGCATCAGGGTCGCTACCAGTAGCGTCAAAAATCTTCTTCTTCTCCGGATCTCCCAAAACACCCCAGGCCTTATTCAACATCTTGAATGCTTCATCTGCTCTCGGATGGGGATTCTTATCGGGATGCAATTTGATGGCAAGTTTTCTATATGATTTCTTGACGTCACTATCACTGGATGTTTTGCTCACTTGTAAGATCTCATAGTATTGATGTGGTTTATAGCTCAATATCTTCAATACTATCTTTTCTTGATCTGACGAATGGGACATATTGCAATGGTTCTTTCAGCCCAACTTTTTCTCGTTTTCTCATTTTCACTTTTTCCACTATCTTCTGCTAAAACTCCGTCCACTGGACAGGTACTTCTGCTATATTCAGTGAATCTATTGTGTCTCGATGCCAAATACATGTCCGGAATGGATGTATAGAGTAGTGGTTAAGTGATATTAGGCTCTTAGTGGTAGGTGTGGAATGTTCTATCATGTTCTATTGCTTTCTATCTTTAAAGAGCCCATTGGCAATAAAAGTTACATCGCTCCTATGGACTGTGTTTTCTTTCAATAGAGCTATTTAAGTAATAGAGACTTCCCTGATACCTAGAGATTGCAAAAAGAAACAATGGGGAATGCTGGGAATTGAACCCAGGGCCTCTCACAGATTTGGTCTGTAGGATTCGCAAACCCTTTACCCAAAGCGAGAATCATACCACTAGACCACACGCCCAAATTGTGTGAGGAAAAAAAACCTTTTTGGTGATACTTCAATCTAACGATTCTTTATAGTCCGACTCTCCAAGGTTTGTAGATGCCTCGTTTGTGTTAGATAGGATACGGTTATCCATTTAATCGATCTTCTTTGTCAATTAAGTTCCCTAGCGATAGCGGAATAGTGAAAGAGCCTAGTTGAAACTGGATCAGACACAATCGTTTTCAGATCATGGGATTTCTCGAAGAGATCTTAAGCTACTCCTGTCTAATTACGCTTATAAAACAAAACCATAAAACTAATCTAATAAAGAATACTGGTTCAACAAAATGCAGTCGCCACCTCTTTCTGGATCCAATCCATAGGTGTAACTTATACCGTCAGATGTAACAACATTGATGTGCAATAGTTTCAAGTTTAACAATTCTCTCGATTTGGGATCAATTTCTTGATTATCTTTCAACTTGGATAAGTATTGTTGAGGGACTAGGTCATTTTGTAGTTCGTTACTCATCGCTGCTATCGATTTGACATCTTTTCCCACACTTTGAATTTTGATGGATGCAAAATGTCTAGTGGGTTCCAAAATTGATGAAAATCTCAATGGAAGGAAGTCTCCCATTCTTTGGGCAGCCTTCCTTCCCAAATGCTGAGATGACCTCCGAATTATCCTTGCCACCGATAATCTAGTTTGGTCTATTATTGGTTCTGACTTATTTCCATTACTCATTGAGGGTATATCTTCACTGGAAAGTCCACTGTTTATACTAGTGAACGATCCTGTAGAGCCCTTGTGGTGTTTGTGAATTGCAACTTCTTCTTCATTGTCGTTGTCGTTGTCGTTGTCGTTGTCGTCATCCTCATCTGCATCTGCATCACTATCGTCACCGTCATCCCGTACTTCGTCGTAGTCGTCATCTCCCTCAAGTACGGCTTCTTCTTGACCATCTACTGCAATTCCCTGGGATTCATCAACCTTTCCACTCTTAGCATTATCCTTATCAGTTTCTTCTTCAATTGTCTCTTCGCTGACTAGTTTCTTACCCGTTTGTTTCTTTCTTTTATGCTTAGTTGCCAATGCTTCATCCTCACCTAACCGGAATATATGTACCGTTCCACTGGAACTTGTCGCAATTATATACTTATTATCATTACTGAACTTCAATGAAAATATTTTAGTTGGGTATGTGCCTCTCCTGAACTGGAATAGTTTAACACCGGTTAAGACATCGAAAACTCGTATTATAGTTCCTTTATCTGACGCGGTGGCCAAAAAGGACCCATCATTGGACAAGGTCAATGCTGCTAAGACTGACTTGTGAGCCTCGATTACTGATAAAGGCTGAAGGGTAGTGGTATTGAATATTATTACATCCCCTACTCTGTTGGGAGAGTTACTCACTGATTGAATGTTATTTTGCACAGAATTATTACCACCGTTGGTATTTATGCCATTAACTAACAATGAATCGTGAAGGATTGTTTTGGGAGGTGAAGGATAAGCCAAAAATGTATGGGGACTATTGGAAATATCAGTATTCGCTAAGGCACACAATCCATTTGAGTTTGGGCTGGTTTCAATTGTGTGCAATAGTTTCATGGTTGAAATGTCATAAATATAAATTTGAGTTTCCAACAACACAATTAACTTCGTCTTGGAGATTTTAACATTTAGCACTGTTGAAGGAAACACCAAATCACAGATGGTCGAGTTTTGTTTTGAATTGACAATTTTCAATTTCCGGGGTGAACTCCCTAATTCTTCACCCAATCCTATCAAAACTACCAAGGTGGTGGTGTATAACATCTCAATCAATCCAATAGACTCATTTCTAACATACTGATAACATTTTCCAAAATTAGGATTGCAATTAAATATCTTATAGCCGGAGTTTAGTCCCACAGCTACACACGAAGAATCTTGATTGAATGTTATGTAATTCACCTGATCACTAGATTTTTGTAGATGGCTAAACTTTCCAGAGCTGGTGGTTGAAGAAGCATCATCGTGTGTTCCAGTAGAAGAGTAATTGCCGTACATCACTGGATGAATCCCAGTTGTTAATGAATTCTTCATCATCTCCTATTCCTGTCACTTCTGTAACAATGCGAAAATGTGATTAACGTGTTAATTGAGACAAATATATCAAAACTTCTGTTGGACCATATTAAAATTGTGAGTTTGGGACTGGGGATATGGTTAGGGTGTTTGAAAACTGATAACTACGACGTACGATCAGAATTTCCCGAACGACCTCGAAGAAAGGAAGGAACTGTTTTGTGTTCTTGTTGTATTGATGATTGATTAGTAGCAGGATTACGTGAACTTTCAAGTTTTTATGAATGAGGGCGTTCCTTACACATTGAGCTGCCTCTATTTGATACTGTATTGTAGAACCGGCTACAGAGTCTAATACAACTAGAATCTAATACAATATAGTGTGTTTCTTATCAGTTGACAATATGAAGGGGTACTGATGTTCAGGGTAACTACTCTATCGATTTTGGAAGACAATTGACGTAACAAAAATACAATTGTGCCTGGGAAACTCATGGAAAGGGAGATTGTCACTCAGATTAATTGTATCTAGTGAAAACAGAAGAAAGAGAAATATTCGAAGAACCCCCAGTTTCTTTTGGAAGCAAGGGTATGAAAATAAAAAGGGTTTCCTTCTTATTGAATACATCATTCGAGAGATAGTGAAATTGTTGCCTCCAACTTGCTCATAAACACTCCGTCTCTTAATTAACTTGAACCAGATCACCAATAACATTGAGTTTTTCGACTATTTTTAAAAATATGGGAATGTAGAGTTAGCTCTGGCAATCCTTTGTTGTAGTGTAGATAAAAGAACCATTTTAATACCTACTAAAAATTTGTAATTATTATTTGAAGTTGAACTTGATATATTTTCACCATACACCATTGGTGACAAAAAAAGTAAAAATCACAAAAAATAGTCTGAATTTTTTTTATCGAATTCGACGCTTTGAAAGTCACCTTGGAATAGATCCATGGTTACAAGTTTTCAAAAATACAGAATCTAGCTACCTACTTAGATCAGTTCAAAAAATAAATCTCGACTGTTTCTTGAGCTATACCCCATATTTTTTTGTGCTCGTGAAATAGTTCAGATGTATAAAACAGAACAGAGGGTTGTGGAAGGGAGCTTCCCTCGAGCCCCAGGATCTACTATATCAGTGAATGATCGTGTTAAACTAGTCTATAATAAGTTCAGCTCTACGGTAACTCATGAACACAAGATTCGAATCAGTTTGATTTTTTCCCACGGAACCGGAATGAATAAGGATCTCTGGACTTATTACATTAAAAGATTGTTTGATATAGCAGATGATGGATATTATGTTGGGTCATGCATCGCCTTTGATTGTGCTAGCCATGGGGACTCTGCTGTCATCAACAAAGACAAGTTAGGATGGATCTACGCCGCTAAAGATGGGGGTAGGGATATCCTAAAGATTATTGAGTATGAACAAAGTACGGGAGATTTCTTGAATGACAGATTGAACAGGACCATCTCAGTTGGCCACAGTTTGGGTGGTGAACACGTGCTCTTTGCATCGTTTTTCAATCCAAACTTGTTTGATACGGTAGTATTGGTGGATCCAATAATTTACTCTAGTGACGAAGCACAGCAGTCGTTTGAAAGAGATTTTCCTAGAATCGAAAAATATGTTGAAGACACCTTTCCTTCGTTAGAGGCATATGTGCAGTTTTATAGTGAGCGGTCTTTCATAAGAAACTTCAACATGGAAATTCTATCGAGTATTTTGGAAAATGAATACTATGAAGAAAAGCACCACGAAACAACGATAATCAAAAGTAAGACAAGTAAATACAGTCAGATGGCAGTTTATAGCTACACGTCAACAACTATCAAAGACACTGTTGCCCTCATCCCGTTGGTAACTAACGATATCTGTTACATTTCCGGTGGAAAATCGCCCTATTGCACTGAAACTGTCAATCAGTACATTCTTAAAAACGTGAAAAATTTGACTGGATACCACTGCATCCCCGGTGCAGGGCATTTGGTAAATGGAGAAAATCCCCAGGAGGTTCTTCCTATTGTCAAAGACCTTATCACTAAAGTTGGTCATGATGCAATGGCTAGGAAAGACAAATACCCTGAGGTCGCCTTTGGTGACAAAGGTGAGTTATTGACCAATATGGCTGAAATGGTTAGTAAAGGTGAAGTACTCAAGTCAGTAGCCTTCACTAAACCTCGGTTATAGAACTACAGAAGACAATGATAAAATGGCTGCAAAATGATTGCAGCGACTCTACAGTAAGCTCTGCAAAAGCGTTAGAAATCCTCGTCTTAGACACCTTAACTTCATATTCATGGCCAAGCATTGGCTGCACTTTGATCCTATATTTTGGTATCGGGAATTTTTACTTTCTCTCCCGTCCAAGCTTTACATAGTAATAGTACCAGAGAATCTAAGGAGAATCTAAAGTCCAGTGTCGGTTTTGAGGTGACATTTTTTGGGGACTAAGAGATGGCGCGACGAGATTTTTTTGGCGGTTCCAAACTGAACGTTGTATCTACTGAATATGCTGCAGTTACCAGCACCTCCTCGCAGAGCACCGAATCAAAATCAATACAGTAGACAACCAGGAAAGCCAAACTCTGGGATTTCCCAGGGCGGAGGCTCATCTATTCTCTTTATTGGACTGGTTCCGTTTGAATGGGATGAAAATAATATGCGTTCTGTAGTCTGTGGATCTGGCAAAGTTGTTGACGTCCGATTGGGATTTGACCATGTTGGTAAGAACAAAGGATTCTGCTTTGTTGAGTACCAAACCCCCGAAGATGCCCACTACGGACGGCAAATGTTGAGTCAGATCAAAATCGGGATGTCTAATAATAGAGTTAAAAATCTTAGAATTGAAGAATCGAAAGAGGGATTGAGAGCTGGAGGCCCTTCAGACTTTAAACCCCTATTACCTTTAGATAGAAGTTTTTTACCTCCTAATGTGCAATTACCAGATGAGATGTTACGAAACGTACCTGGATTGCCAGCTAATTATAACTCTGGAATTAATCAGTATAATCAGGGACAGCAGCCAATGGGCCAGCAGCCAATGGGGCAGTCATCAATGGGTCAATACCAACAGCCAGGGCAGTACCAACAACCGGTTGGACAGCAGCCCATGGGACAAATGGCCCAACAAATGACTCCGGGAATGGCACAAAACATGCAGCAGAATATGACCTCAAGGAACCTTCCACAGCCCCCAGTATTACCGTTCAGGGCCCCTGATAAAATTAATGAAAACTTGAGCCACATTGCTCCTCCTATGTTGATTGAATTGCTTGCACAATTGAAAACCACGGTAAACACTCCTGAGGAGCATACTGCTACTGCTATTTTTCAAAATAACCCTGTACTTGCAGTGGCTACAGCACAAGCACTATTACTAATGGGGTTGATTGACGATGAGGTCATTAAAGAATCTTCCAACCCCAGTAATGTCAATTCCACCCCTCAACCTCAAACACAATACGTCAACCAACAGTTTCAGAGTCAGTGGCCGTTCTTGCCTATACATACCCAGCAGAAGTTATCTCAAATGCCTCAAGACCAAGCCCAGTTAATAGCTCAAGTCTTAACTATTCCTCCAGAACAAATTCCTAGTTTGGAACCAGAAAAACAGCAAATGGTTAGTAATTTGAGAGCACAGTACTTGTAGAAGTCTGCCAGTTTGTAATATAATGATCTCCATGGCATTTCTCAATACTCTACTCACACCATAGTTATATCTACCCAGGCTCTGAATCTTAGGCAGTGTCGCACCAATTTCTTCAGCTTCTGGTACTATTGCGTCACAAATCTTGTCGGACAAAACTCGTATTAATCATGGATAATACGTTTATGGGAACGTCTTTAATCGACATCGACGTCGATCTAGATAGTCCCAACAACTTTAGAATCAATAATTTTTCAGGTTGGATCAGTGACTTGCTAGATCGGGCATTGAATACTGGAAGTAGGACTAAATCAGCATCGCAAAGAGCGATTGATTCATTGCAAGATTGTGATTTATATTCTCTTGAAAGCAAAGATTGTCCGATATGTTACGAGGCTTATGAGTCTCGAATGGATACTGACAGTCTCAAGGACCACTCCAACCACCAAGAAAAGGCATTTATGAAAGGCAAGGCTTTTAGTAATGATGACATTATTAATGATATAAACTCCAAATACAATACCAATTTACCTCGAACTAGTGATCAGATGAAATTCAACGACCCTTCATTGTTCTTACCCATAGATCAAGCAGCACTGAACTATTGTCGATTCCCCCAACGCAATCTTCATAGCTTTGAAAATCCAACTCAAGAGGATCTTTTGCCAGGATATGAGGAGATTATCAAGGCTAAAGAGTTACAAAACGACTTACGTGAAAAAGCAAAGAGTGATGGTCATATACCAGTGAAGATGCCTAACTGTGATCATGTTTTCGGTAAGTCATGCATCGTTGAGTGGTTGAAAGGTAACATCAGCTGTCCATTGTGCCGTAAGGAGGTTGAGGAGTCTAAACTGAAAGATCCCAAACAGGTAAAACTAGAGAATCTCAGGAATAATGTCATAGGCAACTTCAATGATAGAGACGAATCGATAGAGCATTTACTCAATCACTCCACAGATGTGTTCAATCCATTTAGAAGATCTTTCAATCCGTCAATTACCCCGTTAACTGATACCTACATGAATCAAAACTATGCTACCAGCACCTACGCATTACCAGGAAACTCCTATGAATCGGTTGCGTCCAGAGAACCAAACTTGGTATTACCGGGGAAGTTCCCCATTTCTGAATTTGCTGGGCTGCCGTTTGGAGTTAATAGGGCATTTGCTTTCAGAACAGATAATTCAGATAGAGCAACAACCACCGCTAGGGGAGCCAGGACCACCAGAGAAACCAGAACTACAAGAGGATCGGTCGATCACAGTGAGGGGACAGGAGCAGCCGCCACCAATGCCACCGCCACAACAGCATCTGCCCAGCCAACAGTAAGAGTCGATTTCGGACGAGCAGGATACATGGACATCCCCCGAAGGACGGCCACTACCACAGATAATGACGGAATCATGGATGTCGACCATGGCGACGAAATCGTCAGTTTTGGAAGCAATAGCAGCACAACCAGCAGCAGCTCCGAAGATGAGCCTCGACATTTCGGCCAAGCACGCCGAGTCATGTTGTCTCGGAATTCAAGGCAGACAAGAAGTCCGAGCAGAAGAAATAACAGTTCCAGAGCTCACCCATACTCCAGGCCGTCGTCGGAAGAGTGAGATACTCGTTTCATGATAACTAAGTTCCATCGGGGGTTCTTATCTATGTCGCTAAAGACATCACTGTGGAAATTGCTGGTAATTGTCAATGGAGGTCTCGTGCTTCTTAGTGTGAATATATACATATATATGTCAAATTCTGTATCAGAGTGTTTTCGGTGTAACAGCTTCATATTGTTTTCCATCTTTCTACGTTTACTATAATCTCCTGGTACGAAATACAATAATCACAGGTCCGAAAGTCGCGAGCCTGGACCAAATTTGAATCTTGTGCAACTTATTTGGATATTGGATGGAAGTAATATTGCTTTGATTGATTGTAATATCCCCAAGGGACGAATTTCCGAAATAACCCACAGAAAACCTCTGGAAGACCGTTCCAGCTGGCGAAACACCGTGAGAAATGAGTCGAACACCTATCTCATCTCGGTTCCCATTGTGTGAGAATGATCTGGCAATACTCAAGCAAAGCAGAAGAAGCATTGTGAATTGTTTGAGATCATCAATTAGACACTATGGGTCATATAAGACATCCGCAAGATTTATAGACCTTGATATGAAGCGCCAACGGTTAAAGGAGCTCGAACTTTACAAGGATTTTTTCGACTATGCTTCATTGGTAATGGAAGAGTATGACTGTCAAGAATCAAGCGACCAGCTGCCGTTCAGTGAAGTACGGGCACAGCTTACTGTTACTGCTCAAAGTTATGGTAGCGAGAGTAATCCGGTTTTACTGATGTTTTTTGGAAAACGGTTGGTTGACACATTTTTTCAACATGTGTATAGACCGCCCGACTTTGAGGCACAGGGAGACGAAGATGACGTGAGTGATATAATGAGCAACGTTTCAGCCTTAAGCTCGGTCTCAAGTATCAATTTGTACAATTTGAAGCCGGTATTGAAGTATAATATCGATAGTGGAAACCGCCAGGATGAAGAAGATCCCATCAAGAAATTCAAACAATTCGTCGATGAAACAATCGATATCAATGGGGGTGGTGAGAGGCTAGAGGCGTTTTTGGTGAACAAGTATTTCAATACTTTCATTGAATATAATTTGCATCAACAGCAGAACGATGACAACGCTAGGAGATTGAGAACAATGATAAAGGCAGGATTCATCGAAAAGTATGTGCTCGAAGGTCATGACCAGCTCTATGATGATATCACCGATGCCATGAATTCCTCCACTATTGATTTGCATCAGCTACAAGACCCTCAATGGTTCAAACACTTCATGGAAATATGGAAATATGAAGTGTATGATGACTTGAAGCTCGGAGAGGATTACTTCACAGGATTAATCACAAGAAATTTCACTAATAATAAGAGCTTGTTTACAGATTTGGGACATATAGGATTCTTGATGAACTTGGAAAAGTTCTACCACTACCTTGCAATGATATCCCCCAAACAACACGAACAGTATATATTCGATGACGACGGAGCAACAGATAACGATTTACAACGAATTCTGCAAAACTATTTCAAACAAACACTACCAGATCGAACGTCTCCATTATTGATCAAATTTCAAGAGGATGTCGATATCCGCTACTTCAACGACTCCGATCCCTCCAACGTGGTGATTGAAAGTTCCTCAGAGGAGTTGAATGTTGATGATAGTTACGATAGCATAGTTATATAGAATGTCGTACCCCCGATCTCTCTTGACATTCGGCCAAGCATGGGTCGACAATATGCCAAATATTTGATCGGCTCTACCTCCAGTGGACCCAACTCTACCACCATTTACGAGTGGGCTTAAGGAGGACTGCGAAAATTTAGTGGGGAAAAATCTTAAACCTAGATCTCCAGATATCGGGCCAACTAGTTGACGGCTTGAACCATGTCTGAAGTGGAAAATCTGGCGCCAGAGAGTGAGGAAAGGAAGAAAGCCAAAAGACGCCACCTTGGCAATTTCCCCTGTCCTGATTGCGGGAGAATCTTCACCCGAACTGATCATCTTTCGAGACATTATCTAAATCATAAACCCAAGGAGGTGTTCGAATGTGGGTTTATCGTAGAAACCTTAGGAGGTGTAAGGAGGAAGTGTGGTAAACGATTTGTCCGCAAGGACTTGAGAGAGAGACATTTGAAGCGGCACTTGTCTACCAGCCCCAGTGCTAGAGTCAATTGGTCTAATGCTAATTCAGACAAAGAATCCCCCGAGTCAGGCTCGAATAAGTCCCACCCTAGAACCAATTCCATCACCAGTACCCCGGTCGACAGCTCAATTCGACCATCAACCATAGGAGAAGAGTCTCCGCTTCAAATTTCCAATCTCATCACAACAGAGTCAAGCTTACCACTTTTCAATCGCAATGGTACAGCCCATAATCTACTGCTACCCGAGCCACCTTCAGGACTCAAACCGATGATAGAAAAAGTGGCTGATCAGAGAAGGTCTCAGTTAGTACCTATGGAAGGCGACAATCGATATAATGGCAATATTTCCAATAGTGCTAATGCAATCAACACCGTCAATGGTGCTAATACAGCCAGCAAAAGAGTCACTCAAAATGATAATAGTAATGGCAGTAATACAAATAACGACTTATTTCAGAGCCAGACTGATATCCTTTCGTGGCTTTTCACCGACCTGTCACCCATTGGTAATGGCTATATTAGACCCGATGGCACTATTATGGTTGCACCATCGATTGTAAATAGCCCTAACATGGAAAACCAAGTGTATTCCGCCAGTGATTTGCGCTATGAGTTGGCCGATACCAACATTTTCCAGCACGACATTAATCCATTGGATGAGGTAATGCTTCGAAACTACAACTCCAACCCTCATTCCCATTCATTCCCATTGTCTACTTCCAATGAAGAAAACTACAATAATCTGTCATATGGCAGGAACTCACAACAGTCAATTCCTGAGCCCAATCGCAATCAGTGGATTCCCCAGGATGAGAAGTTAACTCCCTTCAACTACAGTTTACCTTCATCAATTTCCATGAATTCTCCTACAAGTACTAATGAGTCTAATACAACTCCTAAACTGATTAACGACCTATTCAGTCCAAACATCAGTAATCAGCAGAAGAGACTACATGAGTATGGTGTGAAATATAATGTCATGGCCAACAAGCATATCTTTATCGACAAAGTAATATTGGTTAAATTATTTAAGGCTTTACCTATCATAAACGAGAGTCAGGTACAATCGTTCTTTAGTGAAAAAATACCACTAGAGGATAGGTTCTCCTATTATTTATCGATATATTGGTTGGTGTTCCATCCACAATTCAATTTTTTGCATAAGGCATCGTTTAATACTGCAAATTCTGAGCCACTTTTGTTGCTTGCAATGGTGCTAATTGGATGCAATTACTGTACTAGTGCTGATAATACGGAAACTCTCCTGCTGCCCCGGTCTAAGTCCCCTGAGTATAAGCTAGCACTTAGTATAGCCACTCCGTTGCGCTATGCTATTTTTGAAAACGAAGAATTTAAGTCCCCGGTAAGGTTGTGGGTGCTTCAAAGTTTAAACTTACTCGAATGGAGTGAAAAGAACTTTTTGTCGAGGAAAATGCATGAACGTGCCCACATACATCATGCCTCTACGGTTCAATTGATGAGACGTTCACCAGTTTTTGGAGGTAATCCCAGCGAAAAGAACTCCAACGGTGCTTCGGGTACTCACAATGAGGCTAGTGATGGAGAAGATGACAATGACGAAACACTCAGTAACGATGACCAGGAAAATGATAATGAAAATAATACTGGAAAAAAGGGGAGAAATAAGCGAACTAATAAGGATGACAAGGCGTTATTCAACAAATGGGTAGAGTCGGAATCTATGAAACGCATAACATTTATGACATTCTATCTTGATATCGCCGATTATGTTAAGTTTCGTCACAACCCAGTTATAGTTTTTCATCAATTACAAATAATGAAATTACCATGTAACGATGAATTATGGGAAGCTACCGATGTAGATGAGTCATTTTTGAAGATTTTGAAGAAACAGAAAAAGTTACAGAGTAAGAATAGTAACAACATTTCTAATGAACGGTTTTTAACCATTTTGAAGAAAATTTTGAATAACAACCAGAATTTTCCCATGAAAATATCCCCATTCGTCAAAAAAATCTTGTATGGGGGATTGTTATCGATTATGTATCAAATGCAACAACTTGAGTTGCAAAACAGTTCATCATTGATATCCATTCCCAACTCTAAGGCGAATTTTCAAATCTGGAAAGAGTTATTAACTACGGGAATTGACAATTTCAGCAAGAATATCAAAGAGACATGTATTGATATTGATTTGAATAAGGATTCCAATAAATTCATTGACTGCACCGTTTCCACTTGTAAATTTTCAATTTACCATATCACCCAAATGGTAGGAATGACTGATTTGAACACTTATGATATTTCAATCTACTGTGGGTCTCCAGCAAATCAGAACGTCGATATAAGTCTAAAGGATCGATTAATGGTTGAAAGGAAATTACTGAGTATTTGGTTGAAACATCATCAACCAACCAATATTAATGATATCGTCAACTTGAAAGGGATAGTGCATTGCTATATTTTCTTATGGGAAACGCTTTTGACTCCAAATTCGCCGTTAAACAACAATACACCTCCAACACAGGAGAAAGAAGGTCTCTGGTCACCCGATAAAGACTATTTCGATACGATATTTGGAATCAGTTTGGCTATGGAAACTTTATGGAGTTACTGTTACTTGACATCCGGTATTGAAAGCCCTCGGTACAAGGAGATCGAAAATCACATAAACGAATTAAATTACCCAAAATTACTTGAGTTGAGTGTTGAATCTGGATACGAATACTTAAGCAGGATCAAACAGGAGTTTCTTTTCAACTTAAGAAGACACAATCTACATAACAACTATTCAATCGAGAATTTATATGATTTGAATAGCCATAGTATGCCCCATGATATACTAGTTAAGTATTGTGAGATTTTGCCAAAGATAAGCAATAAGCAGAACATCAGTGGATTATGCTTTCTAGTGGGTACGAGATTATATAATAGTCAGTGGGAAGTAGTCAGAGAGAATGGGAAACTAATAATCAATTGTGGGTTTAGATCTATTGGGAAACGAGAAGTACTTTGTGCTGACTTGTTCGATGTTGAGCTACTTGATTAAGATCACGAGAAAGAAATGACTAGAAATGTAATTTTATGTATATTATAAAAAATGCCTAAATTCATTAACCCCATTGACCGATTTAAACTAATAGCACTGCATTAACACAACCATCTCTGTCAGGCTCGTTGGTAATTTGAGCGTATTTCCCCCAAACCACTTTTCCACCTGCAGTTACTAAACCTAACTCACTAACGTTGACCTCAATAATCGTCCCTTTGGTTAACACTCCCAACTGGGTATACATTGGAGATTGAGGATTCTTCTTGACACCCAAAATAGGTAAAAACACTGTCACTTTTAACTCTGGATGAGTGACATTGGCTTTCTTTTGCCTTAATGCTGAAGGTCTAATGATTCTCTCCATTTTGACAGGTCTTCTGGTAAAGCCTTCCCCTACAAAAGTATGTTTAGTGATCATTCTCTTCCATGCTTTATTATTTTTCTTACCGGTCTTAATCACTTTGAACATTTCTTCTTCGGAAATACCTTTGACCTTAGGCAATGGCACAGAAAACTTATCGGCTTTTTCTAAACGCTTTTGTTTAATCGAAGAACTAATAGCTTTTGCAATGTTGTCATTTTGACGATCCAATAAATAAGTAGGCAATGCCTCACCAGATTCTTCTGCTGGAGTGGAAGGCCCCTTAACCTTGGATTCTTGATGGGCTTTGATTTTCTTCTTCATAGCAACCTTTTCACTATATCGTTTTTTGGCAAACTGCTTACCTTTCCAACCTTTCAAAGTTTGTGCATCTTTAGCAATTCTATGACCTTCCCTAGCTTCCTTCTTCCGTTTTCTTTCTTCGTAATCTAACCTTCTACCATGTTTCTTTATGTGCTGCTCAATATATTCGTTTTGAGGCATGGCGTTCGACTATTACAGTTGTTTAAGTCCTGATAAAACTGAACTAAAAATTTTTTTGAGATGCGATAGTCTCTCATCGCATAAAATCTAATTCTGTAACGGTATTGATATGGGGGTTAACGAGCTTTTGGATGGAATAATACTGTCGTTAGATAGCGGAAACGAGAGTATCGAGAAGCTTATCTCAGGAGTAGACGAAGGGGAAGAAAAATTTTCTGAGTTGATCAATAATTTACTACTTGACTCGAATAACAAGCTAGAAGGTGTATCATTATTGGATTTGAAGAACAATTCCATATTGTCATATTTAAATAATATTGTCCTCATAGTATTGTCACAAGTGGAAAGGATCAGAGAGAATGCTGAAGATGTGGGAGATTCAAGAGAAAAGGCAATCGAAGGCAGTATCGTGCAACGTATCACACTAGAACGAGGTATCAAGTCGTTAGAGAAGAAGTTAAACTATCAATTTGAGAAAATGATAAGAAGTTACAACAAGATGGAGTCAGAATATTCCAATAAGGGTGAAAACAATAACGATAATGATAATAATAACAATAATGATGATGATAACGAAGGCAAGAGTCCTGGTAGTGATAGCGAAAGTGAAGATGAATTGTCCTACAAGCCGGATGCGTCATCCTTGTTGAAAAAGCCAATGTCCGGTCAATCAAGTACCTATAAACCACCAAAGATTTCTGCTGTTGCACCACCAACTGCCTCCAATGGTGACGGTAAGAACACGAAGAAATTGCAAAGTATGGAAGAGTATTTGAGAGAAAACAGTGACCTACCAATGGAAGAGAAGTCTATTGGTGTGAATATTGTTAGTCATGGTAGAGGAGGGGTCAAGACGTCGAAGGATCGGGAAAAGGAACGGGAAATTCAAGTTTATGAAGAAGACAATTTCACCAGATTACCAACTACTTCCACTAAGAAGGACAAGCACCAAAGAAAACGGGAGCTTCAAAACACTTTTGCTGGAGAAGATTTTTCCATTTTCAATAATAACAGAAATATCAATGATAGTACTAGCAGAAAGAGGAAATCAGCCAGTGTGTGGGATAAAGTCAAAAGAAGAAAGTAAAGGACTAGATAAATACATGCATATAACATAAAGTATATAGGAGAATAAACTAATAGCACATAACAATACAATATGGCTAACAACGGAAAATGAAGTCAATCTATATAAGAATTTTTTTTTTCATCTAGATATGTTTTCGATGGATTTGTCACTTTTCGATCTAGCTCTAGCGAATTCTAGTGATAATAAGGTTGGTTTGCGTCATGATAGTCATTAACGGGGGCATTAGCAAATATTTGGGGAGTTTTCAAATACGTTTGATTATAATTTAAATTTTGAATTTGCATTCCTTGCATTCCTTGCATTCCTTGACTTGATTGAGATGCATGAGCCGATTGGGTTGTAGCAGCCTGTGATTGGGACGATTTCTGGGGGAGACTGGTTTGATAATATTGTGGGGCATGGTAGGAATTAGGGTTTGGGGTGTAGGAATTTGGATTTGGGGTGTAGGAATTTGGATTTGGAGTATAGGAGTTCGGGTTTGGAGTGGGATTTGGAGTGGAAACGGGGGTTGAGATGGGAGTGGAATAACTAGATTGATTAATGCTCAAGTTATTCAAGTTGGAAGTCAAGGAATTATCGAAAGTATAATACTGATTTAAATTGCTCAAATTCAAATTGTTGTTCAAGTTTAAGTTGTTGTTTAAACTGTTCAAATTGTTATTCAATTGGAAGGAATTTGATCTTGAATGGACATGAGGATAAGAATTTGACCGGTTGTTGACATTAGGATAATTCGTGGTTTGGGCATTAATATTAGGTGAAGTACTACCAGTACTTGATGCAAAGTTGAAATTTACAGAATTGTTTGAGGAAATGGAGTTATTCGGAGTGTGATAGGCACTATATGATCCTGGTTTCAGACCAGACGTTGTGGTGAATGGCCCCGAGATCGAGGAAACAGAATCTGAATTGGAACTTGAATGAGCAATTGAATTTGATCCCGAATTAGGCACCGAATTGGGAACTGAATTGGATGCTGCAGAATTAACATATGAAGGGTTAAACTGATTGTTGTTCATCGAATTTACCATATTCATTGGATTGCTCAATATCATGTTGATTTTCAGATGAATTCTTTTACCAAAAGAACTAAGAATTTTGCAATTGCTGAAAAATTTCTTAACAACATCAAACTTGATCAAGTCGTTAGTCTGTGGAATAGGGTTAATCAAAATATATAACTTCTTCGGTTGTAAATTATAATAGTTGATATTGGGATTGACGAGATGATCGATCAAGGTTTGAACAACGTAATTTCCATATGGATCGTTGATGAGCTTGTTCAAATGAACATTGTTGGATAAAATTTGGTACATCAATTCAAACTTTAAATTGGTGAAGTTGATTGAATCATCAGTTCCAGAATCAGATTTAGTAACCGGATCTAAATCAAGTTCTTCATACTTGTATCCATTCCTATGATGATACTCATTATGGTAGCAATTTTTAATAAACTTTTCAATCACATTTGAAGAAAACTTCAAACTGCAGTAGTTGACCAAATTGAACTTAACCAAGTTGAGATAAAATTTGTAATGGATCTTATAACTGTTGATGGAAATTAAGTATTGCAAAACGTAATTACCAAACTGATCATTGATTAATTTATTGAAGTTGTTGTCAGATAAGATTTCATTAATGAACTGATTGAGTTGATGATTTGTTACATGATTCAAACACTTCTGTAAAACACAACAGCCATGTTTATGTGTAGCCACAATAATCAAATCATTCAAAATTGCATCATAAATAAATTGACACTGTAAAGGCTTGAATTTATTTAAAATCTTTTGAATGACATGATTCCCATTTAAATCTTTGATCAATTCAATGATAAACGGTCTCAATCCATTAATTAATAAATTCAATTGGTGGTTGTTGTTTAAGTTTAGATTTTCGATAATCTTTTGTAAAGCTCTAGTACCATGTTGATTGATAGAAATTTGGAATAAGTTGGTTGACAAGTTCTCCAATATTAAGTTCAAATCATCATTGGAGCAGTATTTGATTAACTTCTGAATCAAGTAATTACCAAAGGGATCAATGATCAATTCGTACAAGTTGTTAGAAATTTCGTTGAAAATAAGCTCAAAATTGGAGTACCTGATAGAATAATTGGTAATTAAGTTTTCATCAATCTTTTTTTGCAAGAATCTACAGCCATATTGGTCCTTGGACAACCTCAATATCTCTGACTTCAATTGACTTAACGGGAGTTTGTTAATAGACAAAAGGTAATCTTTGTCAATTCCGAAATCAGTATTGTCATTAGCAGAACCCGTACTAGTGTTACTTGAGTTGGAATGGGTGGCCACCACCATGGAACCATTGCTACCCGATTTATGAGACAATTGGAAACTGTTACTGTGGTTAGGCGGAGTTAATGGCTCCACCGTGGAGTTACCGGAGTTAATGGAGTTAATAGAATTAATTGATAATTGATTATGACGATGGTGAACAGATAAAGTGTCCTTGGAAGGATTGAAATCCAGATCTAATTCAAAACCATTGACCTGATCCATGATTCCATAACCTTGCTCTAGGATCTCTTGAAAAAAAAAATCAATGGGAAATTCGGTTCAATGAAAAGTTGAAGAAACCTTTTGCCCTTATATATCAGTGAAGTTTGTGTTTGTAAAATTTGAATGAAAAGTCTCGTTATAGTACAAAGCAATGCAGTAATGGATGCAAATGACAATCGAAGAATGACCGTAACCAATAATCAATCAAATATTATTACTGACGACCAAACGATATCGGAGAGAAATATTGAAAAACTTTAATTAAGTACTTTAGACCAACGAGGAGGAACCACCAACTACTCTAATCAGTAACAGTAGTAACAGTAGCAACACCAGAGTAAAGTACCAATAAATACCAATGAAGAAAGGAGGAATAAAGGATTAACAAATGGCTATGTGGATTATACTTTCGATATAAATGGCCAGACGGGATAATTTTATTTAAAATCAAATCAGGAAGGTTCACATAAATCGTGTAGGACATTCAATTTAAATTCTAGATTTTTATGTCGTGTGAAGATTCCTTTTAATAGAAATAGGAGACAGAACTACAGGACAGGTGGCAGGGGGAACATGGCGAGCGCATCAGGGGATACTTGCAGTGCCGGCACCTATTGGTTCAAAGTGTTTGATTCCGGTATTGCCATTGCTGTGGAGTAGTTTTCCACCACGATTTTGCGCCAAATGGTTGCAAAAGCAAAGCAAATCTCAGTAGACGATTTTCTGTCGTTGCAGAATTTCCCTTCTCCTATAAAACCCTGGGAAAATCTCAGACGATCCTGATTCTAAGGTTGTGTCTATCTGGGCTTCAACAATTGCCCGCATCCTGTGAATCCCTAAATGTCTGAAGAGGTATGAATTTCATTGCTTAGCCCCTGTAAACATTGACCTGGGGCATATTACAGTAACTATCGGCAAGGCGATGGTGCGTGACAATTGACTTTTCACGGTCAATTGTTCTCTGGACGTTGATATTGTCTGTGTATAATTACTGCTACACACTATATACTGCACTGGGCAAACGGGGGTAGTAGACTGTAGCTTCGGCTTTCCTCGGCAAGTCTTAGCTTCTTTTAGCTTCCTATGGTCTCTTGGCCCTCTTAGCCTGCCTTGGCCATGTATACCCTTACTATATGAATGTTGGGCTTACACTATTTTGTTCGATTTTGCCACTTTAGACGGTATTGATCCTTGCACTATTGGCAATCCCGGATTTCAGCGTTTTGGGTAGTGCAGTTTTATCGATTAGGCAAATTTGCAACTATACGAACACCTAATTGCATCTATTTTTGAAGAGGTCTCCTGGTGTTTTGTCGTTTAGACCCGTCTATGGATGAGTGGTTGTGGCCTGGCCATTGTGGTGACGTTTTTTCTACGATATGTGTGGTCAAAATAGAGTTGATGTGTTTTTATTCTGATGTGTGTCCACGTTAATTTTGTCATAACCCTCGTTAAATTGCCCATTATATATTTCTTTGTTTAACACTTCACCTGATTATGTCATTGTGCAAACTTCTCTAAAACCCTTGGGCAAACCTAACTCCGGTTAGTGGTCGTAAAGGGAACGGTATGGGAGCATCCATTAGAGTTTCGTGTTTCCTTCCTATTTCCTATTTCCTATATAATCCTTCTCCTTAATGTAGACATTTACCAAACTTAACCTTCATTTACCACCGCTGGATACATTAAGCTACTGGAATTTACATTTGTTGCACAAACTGTTGTGCTGCATTCATTAGCGGTAGCGAATCTAAACTGTACCATCGATACAAAGAATTCCACATGAAAGGTACTTCAAGGAGTCTCCATTGATGGTGGTCATTGGTTCCATTTTCACTGTTATTGAAATACCTACCAGATCCAAACCATTCGTCACCATCGCTTTCGTCGATGTCGTAGTCATTATTTTGATTGTGCTGCCTATCCTCGTAGTTATCGACACTGTTGGTGATGTTGATCAAGAAATTCAACAATTTGTTGAAATTGTTACTGTTTAACAAGATCAATTGATTGGATACGAATTTGTTGTACAAGATCTTCAGTATGGGCAAACAATACCTGAATATTAGGAAATAGATCTTGACTATTAACACCACCATAATTTCGATCTTATCTAGTACCGATAGCTTTTCTAAGTCAGGGGATTTGAACTGCTTATCCAATTTCAAATAGATTTTATACTTACTGTGATCGTTCAACTTATCAAACATTTCATCGATTTGTTCGTCAGTGACGTCTTCACTTTTGTAGATGTCGATCAAATTGGAGTGCCGAACATAATTCAAGTTGTTGGCAATTAATTGGTTGAACTTCTTATTCTGATCCTCCATATACTTATCGATAGTTCCACCGTTGATCGAAACGCTGTTTACCGAATCATCAACCACCGAATAGCAGCCCCTTGAAATTCCATTATCAAACGCAGTAACGTTGAATGACGGGTCTATCTCACTGCCAGAAAGGTAGTAATTGTCATCACCACTAAACCTTCTCCTGATGATGTTGCTATGGATTTTATCCTTGAGTCCTTCCCTACTACGGCCAACACCCTCATTGTTCTTACTGTTGTCATTCGTCTGTCCAAGTAATCGCTTAAACATCGTTTCCACAGTATCTTTATCTGATGAGAAATTTGTCTCAGGGCTTTCCTTCATGTGCATTCGCAGCAATATTTAACAGCCAAATATAACACCTTAATATCTAAAATAATTTCCTTTTTAAAGCTTGCTGTGAAGGAAGGATGTTGAATTATTTATTGAAAATTGTCGTTAATCGATACTTCAATTATGACCTAAATATCACTATGGACGATCCCTACTATGACAAGGTGCCTATAAACAACAAAATGACGAAATTCAAGAGGATTCCGAAGAAACTACCTGATAATTTGTCTGCAAATGACAGTGTCATCTTGACCAAGTTCAACAAAAAAGCTTATAGATATGATATGTTGTTTACTTTTGTCGGTGTCCCGTTTGGCACTGCGGCGGTGTTGCAATTATTGCCCTTTGTTGGAGTTGCTCTTACCACTTATCAGTCATTGCAGTTGGTATTTCTGGCTCGCAAGTTGACCAACGGGTTACCTCCGGATATCTTTGTGTATTTCATTTTCAATATCGTGGTGGATTTGGTTCTTGGATTGATCCCTATTATTGGAGATTTGATTACCATTTCCTACAAGAGCAATTCAAGGAATTACGGACTATTAAAAAACTATTTGAATCAAGTCAGTCAGTATAATAATGGCGAAGTTCAATTACAGGAGTTGAGAAGCAACTGGTTCAATAATTTATTTAATTGGAGGAAACCGAATGATGACCTAATCAAACTTAGATGATGCCCTTTCAGCTACTAGACATTTTCGAGGTATCGAATCGCCTTCCGGACGTTTTTATATTAATCTTAGAATAATGTACAATCTCTCATCTTTATTTGGTCCCAGGCTGATGCGAAAAAAACCATGAGTGATTCGGTTGAACTACAGTCGGTCAGCGACTCCAAAGCTGACCACAGATCAGACTTGCAGCCAATGGAGTCCAATGTGTCGTTGGATTCGACTCAAGCAGTATCAGAAGTCACCACGGATAATTTGAATCTGGTACAACCTCCTCAAACCATAAATGAGGAAGATCTAAATCCTGATTTGAATGCGTTTATGGTTTATTGTCGACAGGGAAATTTGCAGGGAATCAAACAGTTAGTGGAGGAGGGTAAGATCACTATACATGATACGTTTAGCAATGGTATCACAGGATTGCATTGGGCCAGTATAAATGGTCAATTGGAAGTGGTAAAGTACTTGATTGAAAATGGTATGGAAATTGATACCAAAGGTGGTGATTTGAATTCAACGGCGTTGCACTGGGCCTGTAGAAACGGATTAACCCACATTGCACATTATCTATTAGAACACGGGGCTAATCCGACGTTATTCGATAATCAACATTACAATAGTTTGCAATTAGCTGTGCTTAGTTCCAATATCTTATTGATCGTTTATTTGCTATATAGATATAGCCCAGGTAACAAAACGGCTTATGAACTATATGTCGATGAGGCGGATAATTGGCAGAGGACCTCATTGCATTGGGCATGTTATCAGGGTGATATTTTGACAGTTCAAGCATTAATAAAGTTCGGAGCGAATGTTAATGTCAAAGACGAATCAGACTTTTTACCTATCCACTGGGCTTTCACCAAAGCTTACAAGCCTGTATTCAAAATTTTGATCAATGAAGATACTGATTTGTTCCACAAAAATAACCTAGGTAAGGATACATTTGAAGTAAGTAGGGATATGGACTGTCACAAGTTATGGATTACAAGTTTGAAGGAGTGTGGTCGTCTAGAGAAAAACAATTGGCAGAGAAACCATTCTAACGATGGTGTCGTCAAGAACAAAAGGCTATATGAAACCATCTCTTTCTTGGCTCCATGGTTGATGCTATTGATTCTCCTAAAGGTGAACTCGTTCAATACAGGATGGGCCATACCAAAATTGTTTGGTTCAGTAATGCTAGTGGGACTCATTGGATATCCCTTGCGTGAATTCGTTGTTAGTAAGTATGTGATTGATAAGTCATTAATCAAGTCGAATTTTGCTTCCGGAGTTTTCGCCGGTACTTTATTCTGGGCGATGGCATACTATTTCACAAACGTATTGCCCGTTGTGTTATTCACAAAGTACTTTTTACTTTCGGTGATTACTACAGCATTAATGGCCATTATAGTTTACACATTTTACAAATCCATGACGTTGAACCCAGGTTACGTACCAGTTCCTACCGATAACAACAAGATATATACACAGATCGAAGAGTTAATCCGCCAAAATAAGTATGATCCGGACCACTTTTGTGTGGAGTCTTTTGTTAGGAAACCTGTGAGATCTCGGTATAGCCGTCAAAATAAGCGTTTGATTGCACGATTTGACCATTATTGTCCATGGGCTTACAATGACATTGGGGTGAGAAATCACAAAGTGTTCATGATGTTTGTTTATTCATTGAACTTAGCCATAATCACATACTCGATTCTCGTACTAGAATATTTTGATCATTTACAGGATCAAGCAGGTTATGACAGTGATGATGATAGTTGCTTCTTAGGAGACGAGTTGTGTGGAGGATTTGCCAACGCCAACTTTGGTTTCAATTTATTGATTTGGTGCTGGTTTCAATTAGCTTGGGTCACGTTGCTTACTTTGACCCAGCTGTTTCAAATACTCAAGGGCTTAACTACCCATGAATTTTCCACCATCATGAAGGACAACCGTCAAAATGCTATCAATAATCCAATATTGTCTAATACTTGTCTTAAAGTGCTAGGACTCGATCAGTTTCTCATGACAATGAAGTTGTCAATTCTTGAATTTTTCAAATTCCAAGATGTTGACACGAACTATCAGCGAATAGTTATACCCAGTGACTTTGGCATGGTTCAAAATTGGAAAGACTTTTGGTTCTTGGGAGAAATAAAGTTTAGAAATGTTTTCTATTTGCCAATGAATGGAGAGAACAACCTTAATGGGGAGGTGGTGGATTACTATACTTTATATGATTTCCCTACAAGAGTTGAAACGGTATAGAAAAGTTATTCTTACGTACATGTTAGCTTATTGGTGCATTACTTAAAAACATCCAAGAGAATGAATGCATGTGAAGTACCAGTGACGTCGTACATTTGACGTACAAGTAAGATATATATACACATAGAAAATATAAGTCACACACAGAGGACTTACACAAGGAGGTAGTATATGCACTCCACGTAGCACAACACTCTTCAATCACATAGTATTCCGTAGATTAAAGTAAGTGAATCACTTATTCTAACATACAGAAGACAATATGATGTCATCTATAATACATTGGTCGACTACAACATTAGGTTTCAAGTAAAACTTGTCAGACAGCCACTTATACCCACCCTAAGACAAACCTTCCGAAAAAGTATGAATCATAGGGTAAAGATCATCGCTCCTTTAAAACGACTCTAAAGAATCATAAAGGCAAAAATATATAGATGACCAGACCACAAGGGATCACGGACCAAGCTAAATAATATCTCACTTTGAGGGTATAAGGGTATCTTACTCATCAACCAAGTTGGATTCAGTGGCTCTTTTGAAGAGTCAAAGAGAGACGTGACCTATAGAAATGATCCTATGAAGTACGTCGACAGAGAAAAGAAAAAGAGTAGGAGATTCATGGTTTATTTATAGTTTTTCAAACGCGATGAGGTCGTGTGAAATCGCCCAAGATCGAGGACGGGTAACGTCAACTCATCTTCGGGTAACTGTGTCTAAAACCGGGTAACTCTTACCTCAGAAATTCGAGATTAATGGTCGGGTAACGCTCGGTACATAGGTGAGGAAGTTGCAAACTATTGAAGTATGTTTAGGGCCGATGGATACTTTGAAGCAATCAATTGTCCCAAACCCAACTGTCAACTACTAAACTGTGCATTTAGACACGACCAATCGACAGACAATACCTTGCTTGATATTACGGATACGGATAGAAAACGAAGCATTGAATCTGTCGGTGAAGATGGTAATCTAGCCAAAAAGCAACGGTCAGAGATAGATTCTGATGAGAGATTCAAACCTGTTCATCACCTAAAGATCTCGGATGATCTCAGAGTCAATAATATAGCTTCTATCGGTAGAATTCACCAATTAGAAGACGGGGAGTCCAAACAGAGGGAATTTGAAATAGCCATCAAATCAAACTCAGTAACAGAATACCATTCACTTATCAGCGAGTACATAAACATAGAATCAGATCCCAAGTTGATAACTCCGAAACAACTAAACATTTCCTCCCCTGCCACTTTGCAGACTAGGAAAGCCAACATTGAGAATATTTATGAATTGATAAAATTGGCTGAACCCGATTTGAAGACTCCGAAGTTGAAATCTATAAATATAGAATATAACATTGCCACCGCAACATCAAAGTTCACGTATATGCCTACGATCAAGCGCAAAATCCATGAGCTAAAGAATCCTGAGAAATACAAAATTCGTACCAAACAGCTCACTAACGATGATTACTATAATGAGCTATTGAAGCTAGTGATTGCCAAGGATAAGCTAGTCAAATATGGATATATTATGGATGTTCCAGAACCCATTACGCCTAAGGAGGAGCGTATTTGCCGGCGCTGTGGGAAGGAATTCAAACTCTCAGAACAACTACAGCCTATTCATTGTCAGTTCCATTCGGGAAAGGCCATTAAACGAGACAAAAAGCGAGTGTATGAATGCTGTGGGGATATTGTAGGTGACAATGAGTCCGAACCTTGTAGTTCATACAACTATCATGTATTTTACTGGGACAATCCCGGAGAGATGCAAAGCTTTTTGCCGTTCAAGTTGACTACTAGCATTTTTCAAAAAGAAGAAAAAAAGTGTTTGAAAGCTATCGGCATTGACTGCGAGATGGGCTTCACCACCAAGGGATTTGAATTGCTTAGGATAACTGCGGTGGATTTCTTTACTGGTGAAGAGGTACTAGACGTTCTCGTCAAGCCTATAGGCGAAGTTATAGATTTAAACTCTAGATGGTCAGGTATCGAATCAATCAAAGATGATGCTCTAGAGTTCAACGAACTGATAAAATTACTTAATGATATTATGGATTACGACACCATTTTAATTGGCCACGGATTGGAGAATGATATGAATGCCATGAGACTAATTCATCACAAAATTGTCGATACTGCAGTGCTATACCCCAAATTCAAAACCTCACCGACATTCCGATATTCATTGAAGACTCTCGTATTTAATTACTTGGGAAAGAGAATTCAAACTGGCCAACACGACAGTGGTGAAGACGCTTTGGGAGCTATCGATATTGTGAAGTACTTCATCAAGCAGGATCTAAAATGAGTTATCAGCGGCGTACACTAGGTCGCACAGTAGTTCATAACGTACATTTGACCGTTCGCCATGGACTACGAGTCATTGTTGTGGTCTTTGAGTCATTTTCTGTTTGATCAAATAAATCAACAACGACGAACTACATCTTGTGATAGAGAAGTGGACCTCATGAGGCTACCCAAGTGTGATCAGATTTACTGGAAATAATTAGTTGTCAGGAGGATTTGGACCCTAATTGGGACCATGGTGACAAAGAAAGGAATTTCTAGCTAATAAAGCTCGAGATGGAAACTTTTCACATCAAAATGAGCAGAGTATAGCCTAATCTTGACCCGTTTCTGCTGATGACTAAACACATTATCATGTCAAGATACGTTCACCAACTAAAGAGGTCGTCAGAATCTGCCTGACAACAATATCAAAAGTGTCACTTTTTTAGCCTATCCGTCAGTAGTTAGTAAGATTTTGGGAATGTATATAAATCTGTCATGGCCGGTGAATTGTGCTTTCTGTTTATTTATGTCTCCCTTTGGGTCGTGTTGTAGGGAAAACAGCCGCACAATTTGCCGTCATCCGTCTTATTTGGTACCTACTTATGTCGATAGTCCCGGGAATCTCATTAAAGTCTCTACAGTTAAAGGCTGAAAATGAACTTGAACAATATTGCCATTTACTGCGATACGTTTGACCTGCCAATGTAGATTCAAGATGAGTACTTGCACCCATCATCTTTAGCGAAGCTCGGTGCCTATACCTGTGTCAATTGCCGCAAACCCATCATGATTTTCTGGATTTCTCCACACCCAGGATCAGATCTAGACCATTTAAACTTTTTGTGAAGTCTCTCCTTTTGTCGATAGAATTACTCTTTGCTGAAAATTTGGAGCATGTTTAAGATCAGGAGACGTATAATGCGACAATTTCTAAATCTATTAAAGGGGTTTTCAAAATTTCCAATTGAAGATCTGGAACTGACTTGTATTGAAGGCAATTGATACAAATATGGGTTATAATGTCGTTATATTAGTAGGTGGGGAAACTACTGGTACAAGATTTAGACCATTATCGATAAATTCACCCAAGCTATTGTTTCATATAGCGGGTAAACCCTTGATTGAGCATATTATTGATTCATTGGCGAGTCAGTTGTCCCTGGTCATTGATAATGTGTATTTGTTAGGATTTCACAAAGATCCTTCCAAATTTGCAACTTTCGTTGAGAAGATGAAACTGAAGTATCATCAATTTGCCTTTGAATATCTATCCGAATCTCATTCAAAAGGCACCGCAGGAGGGTTGTTTTATTTTCAAGATATGTTTTTTGCCGACAAGGGAGTGATATTTGTTCATGGTGATATAATTTGTGATTATCCTTTCAAGAAGCTTGTTGAATTCCATGAAAGTAATCACTCTAATGTTAGTATTTTAGGAGTTAATCCATCATTGATTATTGAGAATGTTAAAAAGTATTTAACAGTCAAAGCAGATGATTCTGCTAATTTGATTGAAAATAACATTGTCAATAAGTTTGGTACGATTTTTGCTGCAAAAAACTCTGTGCACGTTCAACACTATGTTGAAAAGCCTTCAAATAGTTTTACCATAAATCTCAATCAACAATTCGATGTGTTGATCAACGGAGGTATTTATGTGTTTGACAAGAAGATGTTTGAAGTATTGAATGGCAAAGAGGAGGAAATATCACTAGAGCAAGGTATCTTGAGAAATCTCCCTGATTCAAAAGTAAGCTTTAATGTCTACAAAACTAATGAGTTTTGGTACAACTTGAAAACTCCGTTGTCTGCATTATTAGCTAATAGCTTTTTCTTACAGCAATCTCCCGACAACCGAAGTTATCTTGATAAACTTCAGGGCACGTATGAAAGAGGTGGTTCTGTCATCGGGCCAAATATCTCTATTGGCAAGGACGCCAAAATAGGAAAGGGAGTTAGAATCAAAAATGCAATTATTGGAGATAATGTGGTTATTGGAGATAACACTTTAATTATGAATGCGATTGTTTCTGACAATGTTAATATTGGAAGCTGGTGTAGAATCGAGGGGTCGATTGATAGCACCACGATTTCCAGGGATATAATTCACACAAATTCCGAAGGGAATATTAGATTGATCAATAACATTGTGGTATTATGTGAGAATACTAATGTTTCCGAGGAGAGGTTTGTTTTCAACTCAATTGTTTTACCTCATAAGGATTTGAAGTTTGACACTAAGTATGAAATTGTCATGTAGTACACAATCTCTACTGAGGAATATGAGTGGCTAAAATACAAGATATAATTGCAAAATGAGTAGCAAAAGTTGATAAGGGTAAAGCGAATGACTTGAGGTTATGGTGAAGGTAAGAAATTTATTGACCACAACGAATTAATGAATAGCGTGAGGCTAGTGGCCCCCAAAAAAAAGTAAATAGTATGTAGCCATCTTATATAATAAATGACTAGTTTTAGATCAATGACTTTTCTTCACAGACTTCAAGACTATGGACCTCTGAATAACTTGTATTTGGGGTTATTGTATTCTGCTGTCCCTTTTTTGCAAGTACTTGTTCTTCCGTGTTTACATGTAAACGTACCATTTACCGGTATATCTACTTCAACAATCTGCTTAAATTCCCCCAGAAAGTCTTTATCAATTTTTTGAAAACCACAAGATTCAGGAACGTCAAACACTTCCTGTAGAGTCATCTTTACGTTAGTTTCTAAAAACAAAATCTGGCCAATCTCTTGATATTCAATCAAACATCGTAAGTCATAATTCAACTTATTGAAATTGTAAAACTGTATAGTCGAGAATACCGGGATTTGCATTTGCTTGAACTTATTCAAGATAGTGTTTTCAAGATGCTTAGCAACCACATCGTTGCTATCATGAATCACTAGATCAAAATTCTCCGTAGGGGAGATTATAACTTGGTAATCACTGTTGACATTAATTCTACACTCCGAGGCTTCATATTGTTTTTCAACCATTTGAAAATGCTTGATATAGTACCTTATCTCAGTGTCTTGGATGCAGTGTTTATATTGATCAATATTCCCCAAGTAAAGCTTAGCATGATGGTTATTGGGTAAACTATACATATTCTCATACGCTTGTTGCAACTTCAGATAAATCAAATGCTCGTCATAATTTCCACTATTAATCTTCAACAAATACTGCTCCAGGGTATACCATGGGAGTAAGGTACTTCCCACCAACGAGTGGGTACTCGTTAACACTACTGAAATGGCTGCAAAAATTATGAACCAGCAATTCTCCATGGTTGCAAAAACACCAAAATCACAAAAGCAGCCAAACGCGATTTCCAAAATCGCGTCTATTAAGATAACAGAGGCTAGGAAGCAAAATATTTCATTTCCCTATATCTCATTAAGATTGGTTGTTACTGTAGTGGTAGCGACTATAGGGACCACGGGAAACCACCAGAAAAATGACACAGAACGTCAAGAAGCCGGTTACTCCAAGCTTGAAAGGCGAAAATGGTAAGATGAAGCAACTGTCATTGATGTCCTTCTTCAAGCCGGTGAAGAAGACTCCGCTGTCAGCCCCAATTGCCCAAGTAGAGATGCCTACGACCAAGGCAGAAACTGCAATGGATAGCGATAAGGATGATGATAGTGATAAAGAAAACAGTCTCATGGATAGCAGTATCACGGATACCCCTATGACATCAGAAATGGATCATAAAGAGGTTATGCCTCAATCGTCACCTATCTCCAAAAAGGTGGAGCGTAAGAATAATAAACTTCCATCGTCGCCCATCGCTAATAGACAGGAATTGAAGAAGACCGGATCTGGTCGTGCGGTCAAACAAGTGACTTATCACGAACATGAAGACGAAGACGAAGATATTATTCCCAGAAAGAGAAGAAGAGTGCTTGAAAGTGACGATGATGACGAGGATGACTTCAAGCCTGATGAAAATGATCATCAAGAGGATGAAGACGACGACATGAGTGATTTCATTGTTGATGACGACGATGATCTGGTTAAAGATGAACAAGAAGAAGAGGAAGAAGAAGATGAAGAGGTTATTGTCAAACCCAAAAAGAAGGTCCCTAAGACCAAACCCAGTTCGCCAATACCCTCTATTGCTAACAGTTCCACAAGTGATTTCACTTCCAGGTTCAAAGCTACTTCGTCCTTCACTCCAGTAAAACCCAGCAAGCCTGCTGTTTCACCGTTGATTTCCAAGAAGCCATCGAGCTTCACCAAGGATAACGAGGAGAGATATCAATGGCTAGTGAATATCAAAGATGGAGAGCAAAGAACCATCGACGATCCAGAATACGACCCAAGAACCTTGTATGTTCCCTCCCTGGCATGGAACAAATTCACACCATTCGAGAAGCAGTATTGGGAGATAAAGTCTCAAATGTGGGATACTGTCGTGTTTTTCAAAAAGGGAAAATTCTATGAATTGTACGAAAATGATGCTGTAATTGCCAACACTAAGTTTGACTTAAAAATTGCCGGAGGTGGAAGAGCTAATATGAAACTTGCAGGTATACCAGAGATGTCGTTTGATTACTGGGCCCGAGAATTCATCAATAATGGCTATAAGGTTGCCAAGGTTGATCAGAAGGAAAGTTTGTTAGCCAAGGAGATTAGAGGCAAAAACGGTAAGGTGGACTCCAAGGAAGAAAAGGTAATCAAGAGAGAATTGTCATGTGTTTTGACTGGTGGAACATTGACCGACTTGAATATGATTAGCGATGACATGGCGATATATTGTTTGAGTATCAAGGAATTTCAATTTGATGAAAATCTAAAGACCTTCGGCGTGGTATTCGTCGATACTTCCACATCAGAATTGAATTTTATTGAATTCAATGATGATAACGAGTGTTCCAAACTCGAGACCTTAATTACCCAAGTCAAACCAAAGGAAATATTGGTTGAAAAGGGTAATTTGTGTCCTATTGCAACAAAGATTCTAAAGTTTAATAACCCCAACCACATTTGGAACAATTTAAATAGCGGGAAAGAATTTTGGGACAACGAAACAACACTGAAGCATTTAAATTCTTTAGATTATTTTACCGAAGTTCCCCAAACTTTGAAAGATTTAGAAAACAACCACAAGGTTGCATACAATGCTTTTGGAGGGTTGTTATTCTACTTGAAATCTTTGAAACTAGATATGCATATTTTAACATTGCAGAAATTCAAACAGTATGAAATAAATAAGAATTCCTCAAGACATTTGGTCATAGATGGGATCACGTTAAAGAACCTAGAAATCTTGAATAACAACTACGACGGTAGTGATAAAGGAACTATGTTGAAGTTAATCAATAGGGCTATTACTCCTATGGGAAAAAGAACTTTGAAAGAGTGGGTCTTACATCCATTGTTAAATTCTGATGCTATCAATGAGAGACTCAATTCGGTTGAATATCTTATGAATGAGGGACTAGAAGTTAGATCATTGATAGAATCCAACATCACCGGATTACCTGACCTTGAACGATTATTAGCTAGAATTCACAGTGGCAGCTTGAAGTTCAAAGAGTTCTTGAAAGTAATTGAAAGCTTCGAGAGTATAAATAAACTTGTACTTGACTTAAAGCAGTTTGTCGACCTGAACTCCGGATTGCTTCACCAACTCATCAGTTTATTCCCTGATATAGATAGTGAAATCAATGAATGGGAAAACTCATTCGATAGAGACCAGGCGTTAAAGGATATTATTTCCCCTGCTGAAGGGTTCGACACAGAATTTGATGATTCATTCAAGTTGATGACGGAATATGAGATTGAATTGAATGATTATTTAAAGCAATACCAACAGGAATTTAAATCAAGGGACATTTGCTTCAAAGATTCTGGTAAAGAAATTTACTTGATCGAGTTACCTACCAAAATCAAGAATATCCCTCAAGATTGGCAAACAATGGGGGCAACTTCAAAAGTTAAAAGGTACTGGTCACCAGAAGTCAAAGTGTTAGTCAGGAAATTGTTAGAACAACGAGAGTTACATAAAGATATTTGTGAAACTTTGAAGATAAAGTATTTTACCAAATTTGATAGTAACTATCTGACATGGGTAAAAGCAATTGAAATTTTAAGTAAAGTTGACTGCCTATTAGCGTTGACAAGAACATCGGAAACAATAGGCTATCCATCATGTCGACCTAAATTTATCGAGTCTTCCAATGGTTTCATTGAGTTCAAGCAATTGAGGAACCCAATGTATTGCGGACAGAAAGAGTTCATCCCTAATGATGTCAAACTAGGGGGCGAGGAGCCAAAATTTGGATTATTAACTGGTGCTAATGCTGCTGGAAAGTCGACCCTAATGAGGACGACAGCGTTGGCTGTAATTTTGAGTCAAATAGGTTGTTACATCCCTGCCAATGAAGCTACTTTGACGCCAATTGATAAGATTATGACTAGATTGGGTGCAAACGATAATATCTTACAAGGGAAGTCCACCTTCTTTGTTGAATTATCAGAGACAAAAAAGATACTTAATAGCTCAACACCTCATTCTTTGGTAATCTTGGATGAGTTGGGAAGAGGGGGTTCATCCAGTGATGGGTATGCTATTGCTGAGGCGGTTTTGTACCACTTATCCACCCATGTAAACTCCTTGGGGTTTTTTGCAACCCATTTTAATTCCTTGTGCTTATCATTTGAAAACCACCCCCAGATTAAATCCTTGAGGATGGGTATTATTGTTGACGGCAACTCTAGAAATATTACCTTTTTGTATAAGTTAGAGGATGGAGTAGCCTCCGGTTCTTTTGGTATGAACGTTGCTTCTATGTGTGGAATTCCTAATGAGATAATCGACAATGCTGAATCAGCAGCCAAAAACTATGAAAGAACCTCAAATTTGAAAAAACTTAAAGAATTTAATAAGTTGAGTTTAGGGCTCCAGAGTGATATTGCCTGGTTGATTAAATTCGATGATAATGACGAAAAATTCAAGAATTTCCTAAAATTCGATAAAGGAATATGCCTAACTAATATTTTCAACATGATTGGTAAGTAACTTCGAAGCAATACTCACATTCACTTGAAAGAATTAAATGGCTATTCATTCACTATTTAAGAGTTTCAGATTTGTACATTTATTAACGGTTTTTTTTAGCTTTCTCTATGTAATCAGCCACCTCATTCTTTGAAAAGTAAGGAATTACCTTGTAGAGTAAGACATAAATTAAACTCCCAGAAGTGATAATGAACAACGCAAATAATAATAAAAGTTCCAGCCATGGCATTTGCGGGTTATAAAGTATTTTCTTCATTACAAAGGCATAATGAAGTAGTATTATAACAGTAACAACAAACATCGAGCCAATCATTTTACTATCCTTGGATAGCTGCGATTCTCGATAATCTTTGAATGCTTTATTAAATGTGATTCCGTTAGACATTACACTCTCGCTGATGATAGATAAATGTTAAGATCAGTTTGTAGTAAACAACAATGATTTTCAATAGAGTAAGTCTTTATCTTCTCGGTAAAACTTGATTATACAATACGTGATGCTTATATGTCACAAGTTTCCAAAACCACTGAAAAGATGTACAATAGTGCGTAGTCCACTAAAGAATAACTCTTGATTTATTCGATTTATCCTCACAAGTCGCAAAATTATCGAATCATAGTTACAAAATGTCCATGAGATTGCCTTCGTCTTTTGACGTGAATGACAAAGAGTATGTATATAGAACCATTCCTCTGTTAGATACAATGGTAAGGTTATAATCCTCGAGGAGTCCGTGACTAATCATATGTAGTGAGAGTGAAATGGATGTGTTGGACAGAATGATCTTCAAGAGTAAACAGCAGCCGTTTGTTCCTATTGGGGCTTTATTGACCACCGGAGCTATCGTGTTAGCCACAAGATCGATAAAGAGAGGTGAACGGTTAAAAACTCAAAAGTATTTCCGTTATCGTGTCGGCTTCCAACTGGCTACTTTAGCAGCATTAGTCGGCGGGGGTCTTTACTATCAAACTGAAACTGCCCAAGCCAAGAAGACCAAAGAGGAACAATTGAAAGAAAAGGCTAAAGCCAGAGAAAAATTATGGATCGAAGAATTAGAAAGGAGAGATGATGAGATTCAAGCACGTAAAAAAAGAATAGAGGAGTCTAAAGCTGAGTTGCAAAAGATTGCCAAAGATGGGTTTGACGAAGAGAAATACAAACAAGCGATCGAGAGAAAAATAGCAGAGAGGGAGAAAACAACCAAATAAGTGACGAGGGAACCTTCTAGTTCCCTCTATGATTGTATTTTGTATATAGTTCGGATATTTAATGTCAATGAAACATGATTTTCACGTCCTGTAGTGATTTCTAGTGGTATCAAATGTCTTGTAGAAATTTTCAGCTTGCAATTGGTCGTCTGCAAACGTCTGCAACTCTTCGAGAGGATTTATTTGCGGTGCAACACTGATAATCTTATAAGTTTTATACGGAACCACTACTATATCTGCATTGGAATCTAGAATCGTGATTTCCTTATAACAGATGGATATGCATGATTTAGGCTGAAGTGTCCTTAAAATTTCGACCATGTCGTCAATCGTTTGCTCCCATTTATTAGCTTGAACTACAATGTGATGATATTCATTATCTTCGAAAATCGATAGGTCCCAGTCCTCATCAAATTTCACCACCACTATCGTCTGGTCATCTCGTACAAAGTGACGCAAGATTGTCTTTTCCACCGCTTCCGGTTCCTTTTGAATCCATTTATTGTCATATATTTTGGGGGCCACCGAAATGGAAATATTACCTTCGGTCAAAGGAAATTTAATACCACTCTGGAACTTGGATTCTATGTATTTTGTCCTTTCCCTGGTGTTCATGAACGGGAACAGGTCAAGGAATTCTGTATCATGTTTGTCTCGAATATGATTTTGAATCATCAAAAGTCGCTCTGCCATGCTTGAACTATGTGGCGGAGATGATCTGGACACTTAAGTTGAGTAGACACCTAAAGAGACTCTAATTTTCAATTTCGAATCCATCAATCTTTAAAATCTGATGTTGCATTGATTGTGAGAATTCACGTGACTTGGATCCTATTTCCATCAATTTTCCAAAATTTCACTGTAGAGGGATCTTATTCCAGTAGTAAAGGAATACCGAACTAATAGAGCGTTGCAAGGGATTTTAAATGTGATTGTTCATGGAGTTCAAAAGTTTTAACAAAGATTGGTATCATATAGGCATCTCAACACTGCCGCAAATCATCTCAGATTTTGCAGCCAAATTATATAGCATAGTCTTCCGTCAGGTAGCTTTTAAGAATTGACTGACGTATCGCCAGAGATACATTAGTAGATATATAAGATCTCGTACTACTTACCTAAAAAGAATGATACTATTGTGACAACATTTCGATCTATCGCCCAAAATGTGCCCCATGATTCTAACCTTCTAATAAATTAAGATATAACACCAGTTGGGAACCAACAAAAAAAGAACAAACCAACATAATTAACTTCCACAATCTAACATTGGACTTGGAAAAGCTTCTCTTTATGGATGAGCACACCATCTTCATTCTCATTCCATAAAACCATAGCCAGTAAAGCTTCGCCTCTATCACAGCCGGTATCGATGCCTCGAGAATAGCTTTTCAAATTAAGCCCCCTCCTTGCATCATGGCCATAGTATGCAACCAAACTTTCGTCAGCGGTGAGTGACTTCTGATGTTTGTTCCAGATTTTTGACCACGAAACGGCATTTATATCATGTGGATCGTCAGTGGACTGATTGAAGTAAGGACCTAGTAACGATCGCATTTCTAAACTTTCAACCGCAACTTGGTCATACAACGACAAATCCCACCTTAAACCCCCATGGACCGCTACCCCATGTCTAGTATGCTTGGAAGATACACCAGTCAAGATATTTTTGGCACTCTTCTTGGTGTAAATAGGGACATCACCTATTTTCCTGATTATGGGACAGCTATTGATATACTTGATATGGTCGATTTGCAATTTCTTAGCCAACAAAAACTCCGGATCGTCGTTAAACCCTTCTATCTCAACTTGGTTTTTAATCTCCGGGAATTTCTTGCCGTGGAAAGTTGCATAGTTCTGCAAGACATAGTATTCATGATTTCCTAGAATGCAGTCGATCTTGTTTTTCATTAAAAATTCTAACACCTTCATTGAGTCGGGCCCCTTACTGATAAAATCACCCAAAACTAGAATATGATCCCTTTTACGGTCATATTTGACTTTCTTCAATAATCTTCTCAATTGAACATAATGCCCATGGATATCACCAATTAAAATTAGCCGTTCTACTTTCTTTTTGGGGATGGTTCCGTTGGTCTTGGTGGTATCGTAATCATAGCTAGACTCGACCACATCATCGAAGTGGAATCCTGCATCGAAGTCTATATCATCATATTCGCTATATTCAACTTCAGTTTTAGTCCAGGGCTTAATTGGAATCAACTGAATGTCAGCCTCTCCTACCTTAATGATATCCTCCAAGTCAGTGGACTGGGGGATGAAATAATTAGGTAAAACTACAGTGAAGAAGTATAACACTGAGGCAGACATAATTAAACCTAAGGTAATCAATGAATATTTGACTCTAGGACTCAAGCTAAACTCCTCAAATTCCTCATACCCCAACTCTTCTTCTTCATCTCTACCCTTGTTGAGCAATGGAATGGATTCAGACATCTTTAGGAGTGATGGCAGTTCCCCAAACCCCAGAAATTAGCCAAGTTATATATGAGAGAACGTGAATTGCGCATAACTATTATCTATATAGTAGTGTATATACCATTTACACCTATATAATAAACAACCAGAAACAATACTCCAAAACCCCATCTTACACCGTCGGACCTCATGAAACAGTGGTATCATGGATAGACCCCATGAACCGACAAGAGTCATAGAAACAATCGTCTCAACCACCACCAGCACCCTCAGGTCTTTCAACCTCTTTCTGAATCACCATGTGTCGAGAGAGCAACTGTCTCAAGTTCGGACTCAACTCTGTCTTTGCTAGGTTTGTTCCATTTGCAGTGTTCTCCCTGTCAATGATATCAATCATTCTTCTGAACTTCAAGAACAAAAGCTCTGATCTAACTAGCAATTTGTTCAAGCTCATGTGCATGGATAAATCGTTCATGTACTTTAACACTTCATCGAATCTCTTCAAATTCTGGATAATGATTCTTTCGTTATCACTTAATACGCTCAAGGCGAAAAATAAGTGATGTTGACTGGTATAGTAATCCGTAAGCAAAACCTCCCATAGCCTTAAAACGTCGTCCCATTCAAACTCTCGTTTGAACCACACCAACAACATTCTGAAAAAAAAGAATAAATCCGTAGATTCACATTTCTCTAAGTGCTTGAACAATTCCGGCGACATAAACGACACCAACTGGTTCAAGGTTAACATTTGCTTTTTCATCCCTGACTGATCTCTGACGAAATTCCTTTCCATTCGCTCCATGAATTTAGCAAAGCTCCAGAAAGCTAACGACTCATCCTGTAAAATAACATATAATGGTGATAATAGGTCTGTCATTCCCTGAACGTAACCCAAATTTTCGTTGAACTCGTTGAAGGTTAACAAAATCTCCCTCATTTTGTATAGATGGGGATTGGTGATGTTAGAAACATCAAATTCGTCGTCCTCGTCATGTTCATCTTCATCGGGGGTTTCTGGAGAGCTCTCTCTTACTACAGGAGGAACGTTGGAGCCAATTGCGCTGATTGAGACTCTTTTCTTGTGATTCTTAAAAAGTGCCAAGTTCCTGTCAGTCCTGTTGATGTCCTTTTCGATTCGATGTTTTTGGTCTTTCCAAAACTCAGTAGACCTTTTGTCTTCATCTTCGACCCAGTTTGATTTCAACTCGTGGTATTGGGCAGACAAACTATCTCTAATGCCTTGTCTTTCTATGGAGGATGAGTCCCAAGGGTAAACATCCAACAAGAATAACCACACCTCACCTCTGATATTTGAACTGACTCCTCCATGGAAAATCCTGTCTTTGACCTCATTTACCGTAACACGTAATCTTCCGGAGAAGTCAAAGAAGCTTTGCCATTCAGCTTTGGTGATCTCATCCCTCCTGCCAGTTTTGCTAACTTCTTCATCAGTCAAAAGCTCCGTTCCCAACTCCTTGTTGATTATGTTGTACATTTCGTCATTAATTTGAAACTTTCTTTGACTTTCTTCTGCTTCTTCTTTCACCTGGGCAGCCCATTTCGCCAAATATACCCTTGCCCCTTCGAATTCATTCCCGATTTTTTGTACTTCAGGTTTATTGACAAGTTGCTTAATGGGCAAAGGGGCGTGTTCGTCTACTAGATCGATTACTTGATTCTTGGTTCTGGCGGAAAACGTAGCTACAGTTTCCAACACTTTCCATTTAGCATTGGCAATGATTTTGTTAACGTCAGGAAGTTGGAATGGGGCAGCCTTCTTTGGATTGTTGCTGGATTTGGGTTTCTCTTTGAATGGGGCAAAGTTTCGTAAGTCATCACTAACGGGGTTCACCAAATAGACCGAAGGTTCAATGGTAGACTTGACGAGATGACAATAGAGTCCTAGAACCTGCATGAACTCCGAACCTCCCCACAATAAACCACCGGACTCACTAAAGGTTTCGAAATTCTGATTCCTGATCTTTTGTCTTTGTTTAGTAGAAGGTGACTCGTCGTCATGAAAGAATACAATGGGTAGCTTTTCTCCATCTAAAGTGTTTATGACTATAGATCCATACCACATTCCCATGGAGGGATTCCTCAATTGAATGGAGTATATAAATGAGATTGGAACACTCCAGCTATAACCGGTCAATACCGACGAAGGAGGCTTCTCAACAACCCTTGAGACCTTGGCGATACCGTCTTTCAACTCTGAAACGTTAAGTTCGTCTAAATCAGTTTTCTGGTATGTTTTCAAATCCTGACTTGACAATTGACTCTCTATAGTGAATGACACTAAGAAATCATTGTTGGTTGAATTTGCACCTTTTGCAACAGACAAAAATCCGGCAACGTTGTCTCTTTTAGAAGAAGTGGGATGAAGGTAACATTTGGATTTGACATAGATCAATTCCACCTGTCCGGACAATATTGGCTTGTGTGGTTGATTCATTAAATGACCCTAACTTTAAATTACCTAGATTGCGAAACCCTATCTCCTATCACCAAGATTAAGAAGCGTCTTTCCTGACACTAAGTATGAGGAAAGGAAGATAAGGACATCGACTGAACCAGAATGGATATAGTGAGAAGTACTGACCTTCTTCAAGGGAAAGTAGAAAGTTTTTTCTCTGGATTGTTATCAATGAAGAAGAGAGGCCTTGAGCTTAGTAGGTTTATAATAGGCTAATAGGCGTAAATAATATGTGATGAAAAAGAGTAGTGGTGAAAAAGAGTAGCGATGAAAAAGAATAGTATTCCAAACAAAAATCGAGAAGGAGTTTCAGTATTTTGATTTTATATATTACGGTAATCAGTAACTAAGAGACCTGTAATCTCTTACGACAACTTCCAACAATATAGTATGATTTTTGTTGAAAAGTTGAATCTGGCATTGAAAGTTGTACTTGTCTGAAAGTTGCAAGAGTCGAAACGTTGCAGAACCATCTATACTATAATACATTGAAATTAGAGAAACACACCACCCTCATGGGAGCACAGGCAATCAATTTGTGCCGTGGACTAAAGGTATAATGAACCAGCAGAAACAATATCCCTATGAACCAATTCCAACGACTTATCCATTTTGGATTCCAACTCGGTGTTTCCAATGGTCTTAGCAGCCATAACTAGTTGTCTTATCATCTCTTCTAATCTTTTGAAAGTTCGAATGATTGACCCTTCGTAAACGTCGGTCATTTTACAAATTTGTGTGAATGTAGCGCTTTTACACCATGCATAAGTCACCTCCATCAATTCAGGTCTGAAGCTTTCGACATAATCCTTTTCAACCATCTCAATTTTGCACTCTCTCGATACTTTAGCAATTTTACTGGCCATATCTTGCAATTGTTTTAAGGGTTCTGAAAGCTCAAGTTTTAATCTTGGTGTTTCTTTGGCCTTTTCCTGGAACACAAAACACGACAATAATGCTGCACATTGTTCAGGAGTTAAATCAGTAAAAGTACCATTAAAGATTAGTTCTGTTAACAATAATTCATCCCCGGTACTAATTTCACAGGCAACTCTTCCTTTCAACTCAATCACATCATCTTGGGTGGTGAAACCTAACCTTCTTAAAACTCTTCTTCTGTGCTTCAAATCATCTAACTGTATGACGGCTTGTGTTTCCACAATCTTTTCCTTCAACGACTTGATTTCCTTTTCGATTTTGATCTTGTTGTCATACTTTTGAAATAAATCATCAAGTCTAACAGATCCTGTTAATGGGTTGCTTAACAACTTAGACTCCAATACTTCAATCTTTCTCAACAAATTCTTGAAGTTAACATCATCAATCTTCATACTCTTTATTGGGTCCATCAAAGGGATGCCATCGGGTAACTTTTTAGGTAACTCTTTCAAGGTCTTTAACAAACTTCTTTTGGCACTGGAGGATTTGAAATCTTCGGGCATTTTCAATCTTACACTGCTTATGCTTTCAATGGAACTTAAAGTAATAGGAATGTATTCAGCACGAGATTTTTCTCCTGGGTTAGAGGGTCTAATACCTTCTGGTAAATCGGGGCTGAAAGGCTTAATCAAATTGACTGGTGAATCAATGAACATGGAATAAATGAAAACTTGTACTATGTATGAATCGTGATCGTTATAAGTAATGGACGAATGTTTCTTGTTGATTCTTTTGTTGCATGAGGCAACCATTCCCCAACCATAGTCCATCTCTCCAACCTTTACTTTGATAACCCTACCGGCCTGTAAAAATGGTAGTAAATGACCTGGGTGGGTTACCACCTTTCTATAATCATCTTGATAACTATCCAACTGAACTTTGAAATCGAAGTACTCTTTGATAAGGTTTTCATCCTCGATATTGATAGTTGATAATTGGTTAGATAACTCAACTAGTTTACTTTCCATTTTGGGTACAGATGAAGCATTTTGAAACTGGAAAAAAGAGCTTTCCAACATAAACTCCGGCGATATTCCTTCAACTCTCATCAAATTCAATATCATATTATAACCCAAGTGGAAAGCGGAATCTAATCTGTCAGCTTGACCTTTGACCATTCCCTTTGCTACCTGCGGCTCCATCTTTTCGTCAATCATCATAATAACAATCCCACGATCATCTAAACCTCTACGACCGGCTCTACCAGACATCTGAATATATTCACCACCACTCACCCAACGGAAACCAACACCATCCCATTTTCTCACCGATGTAAATACCACTGTTTTTGCAGGCATATTAAGACCGATGGAGAAAGTTTCAGTAGCAAATAAAACTTTCAACAATCCTTCTTGAAATAAAATCTCAATGATTTCTTTCAAAATTGGTAGTAAACCTGAGTGGTGAATCCCAATACCCCTCTTCAATAATGGTAAGATGTTTTTGATTTGAGGCAACTCACGATCGGTTTCAGGTAACAAACTAATGGCATTATTGAAGATGGTAGTCAAAGCTTCTCTCTCGTCATCGGAATTGAAATCCAATTTGGACATTTTCAATGCCAAAGACTCACAATCCCTCTTGGAGAATGAGAAAACAATGACGGGATTGTACCTCTTCATATAAATCATCTTCACGATTTTGTAAATATCAGATTTACCGTCATTGTTCCCACCTTTGTAAGTCTGACCCTTCTTACCACGGGCTTTATCCGCAGAGGGATCATCCCCCATATTGTCGCTAATTTGTGCCATAGCTTTTTGAAAGTTTTCTTCTCTAAAAGTCCCCTTTTCGTCAACTACCAAATGAATCCCATCGCCCGCTGCCGGGAAAAGATAATGCTGTAAGGGAGTGGGACGAAAGTCGGTGTAAACCACATGACAAGGCTGGGCGTGAATTTTGACTATCCATTCAGCAAATTCCATAGCATTAGGAATGGTGGCCGAAAGAAACACATGATGCACCTTATCGGGCAAAAGAATGATCGTTTCTTCCCACACCACCCCTCTGGATTTGTCTCTCATATAATGCACTTCATCAAATATAACCCACGCAACTTCTCTCATCATTTCTGACCCCCTATATAACATGCTTCTCAAAATTTCAGTAGTCATAACTATACAACCAGCATCAGGATTAATGGTAACATCACCTGTCATCAACCCTACATCGCCAAATTCCGCCGATAACTCCCGGTATTTTTGATTACTCAAAGCCTTGATTGGAGAGGTATAAATGACTCTTTGCTTCTCTCTTAACGACTGGGCAATGGCGTATTCTGCTACCACCGTTTTACCAGCTGAGGTGTGCGCCGACACCAACACCGATTCATTTCGATCAATACACGAGATGGAAGTGTCCTGGAACGGGTCTAGGGTAAATGGATAGGTTCTAGCATCGTTTTGTCTTTTATGTTCACCGATTGGGACATATGGATACTGTGGAGGAAGAGCGACCTGGTGTCTAACTTGATGTTTTAACTTTAGCTGTCCTTCAGCCTTGACCTCCGCTGTAGCAAGTAAGCCATCAGAAGCAGCGACTTCCCGTAATGCCTCAATCTCCAACGCATCGGAAACCACAGGTTTGATTTCGAGTTTTTTCGTATCTTGTTTCTTTGCTTTCGGGTGATGAGTCTCATCATCTCTTGGTCGCTTCTTCAATTCCTGGTCGGTTTCGTGGCTTTCTCCGCCAGAAGTTTGCGCGTTACTACCATTCGTTGCGGATTCTTCTGTTCTCTCGACGACTTGGGGTTCCGTCGAGGGAGCCTCATCGAAAACATCGAAAAGATCATCCATGATAATTTTTTTTGAGATGGTCTTCTGTATGCGAAATATATAATTATCAACAGTTTGGACCTGTTCGAGAGATGAAGACTGTCATTTTGAATTAAAGAGATGATAATGTCAGGGGTATGTAGAATGCATTAATACTATAGTCTGATTTCATTTTGATGTTGTAATGTCTTTAAAGTGTTCCATTTTTCTCGGTCATATTCACCCACTATGGCACTGGGTACGGAACTGACACGAGAAGCAGTTGACGATTTCGAAGTATCCAAGTCCCATTGAATTTCGTCGTCGATGGTGGGTTTTACTAGAGCCTGCTTTAGTAAAATCGCGGGAGAAATAAGTACTCTTTGGTTGGGGACGTTAGGTAAGTTGGTTGATGATTTCTTGGGAAGGAGGTTCTTTAATGACCGTTTTGGCGATGATGATCTTGATCTAGACTTTGTTGATCTCGATCTTTTGGGTGAAGTGGATTTGGAAGAATTGGAATACATTGAGAGCGTGGTGGATATGATCGAACCACTATGATTATGGGTCATTTGATTGTCCTTAATGTCCAGGGATCTCCGAAATAGCTTTTTAGGGCTTTGGTGGAGAAATTTCTTGATGGGTGATATTTGCGGCTGTTGGGGTTCGATTTCGATTGGTGGAGGTGTTTGGTATCTCAGGAGGTACTCATCAGCCACCGGAGGTTCGCTATCGGATAACTTACTTGATTTGGACCCAAAGGATACGTTTCTGTAAGTATGTAACGAAGGAGCACTGAACGATCGATTCAGATGAGTTACGAAGGGTGGGTTCTTATTGATGCTGGTAGAACTTATGACGTCACTCAAATCGTCGATATTGTCGGCTCTAGATTCCACTGGGGGTAGCAAATCATCATTGATAAGGGTCATATTACTGTCATTCAAATTATGATTACTTACCAAACGTGTCATTCCAGCATTTAGCATTAATCCTGACCTCGACCGAAGATTGTGGTAGTCTTGTCGATGGGTATTCCATTCGTTCAAACTGATGTGGTTCGACGACTTAGCCTTGGACAACCAGTTGTCTGTTAAGCTAGGGGGAATGTTCTCCAATCCATGGAAACTATCATTGTATTTTTCTTCGTCAAATTCTTCCTCAACATGGAGCTTGTCAACTCGGGACTTGTTATTGATGTTAAAATCTTGGTCGAACCCTTCGAAAGCCTTCTGGTCTAGGGGCTCATTGAATTCTGAAATGTATGGCAAATTTACTGAGAGGTCGTCTTCGGATACCTCAGCTAGTTCATACTTTTTCTTTGACTTCCTGTCGATAACTGAAGGCGTGGGAGATTCTATTGGATAAATTTCAGGAGTTGAATCGTTTGGGAGTTGTGATTGTTGTCTCTTTAGAGCCAAAATGGGGCTTTCACCGGTTTTCAACACCGAAGGAAGTAAGTTCTGATTAATGTTCTTCAAGAACACTTTCTCATCATTTATTGATTTCCAATGCCTTCCATACACTTGACTGGTTGATTTGGACCTTCTTACTATGTCATTGGGACCTGTCTCGCTGGCGTTGACTTGTGTTAGCCGGAATAGTTCACCAGGATTTTCCACTGTATGTGACTGGAGGGAGTTGTCTGAAACATTGGGAATCAAAGTCTCATGGCTTTTAGACAGAACGAACTCAAAATTAGGCACACTTCTGGAATGACTGTGTATCTCTCTTGTGACTGTTGGCAATTTCGGAATATCGTGGGGTTGTCCAAATACGTCACCTGCCCTTTTCAGCGTTATCGAGTCATCGTAATGCTGGAACTGGACCACATTGGTGTTCATCCAGTTATTGTTGTCTAGTGAGGCAGGTTTCAGTTCAAATTTTGTCGAATCACTATGGGGGTTGGATATCACTGACTCGTCATCGGCGTGTCCGGGCCCAGCTAACAATATCATGAAAGATAGGACTACTGATGCCGTTATGATTATGATTTGCAATACGAATAGTATTACCAAAGGCAACACATAAGACGATGAAAGCTTTTGTAGGGCAAATGCCACGATTTGTATGCTTGCTATCACAACGTAAAACACCTTCACCACCAAATCCAAACTGCATTTGGTAGCATAATGGAACGGCACCAACCGTAGAATGAGCCAAAGGGTCAATAAATAGCTTGATATAGGTCCTAGTAAATAACAGATGGTGTTGCGATTGTTGTGTACGATGTCAACAACCTCCAAGGTCCCTGTGGTAATACTCATGAGTAGGACCCATCCATGGAGCCACCCAGCTAGTTTCACCGGTCGAATCATCGATGCACCCTTTATTATGGAATCAACAAGATTAAAATCTCGAGATGGTGAAAACGTCCAGAAGAGATCAAAATTAGTTGGGATCGACTTTCCCCTTTCTGTCGATGTCTAGAACAATGTACAAATGAAAGAAACTGTATTATTTAGTAAATATTTACTCTAACTACTAAATTACCCAAACTAGATTTAAAAATCTTAGTTTCATAACCCAATGCGGTAGATTGATAAATAGATGATTTGCAAATTATCACACTAGTCTCTTAGCGAGACTACTACCGCGACTAGTGGGACTATAGTGGTAGAAGGTCACACTAGGCTGGAGAGGGAACAGGTAGCCTTCAGAATGTCAAACTAGAATGGGAATTGACTACTTTAGCTCTAGAGTGTTAAATCTATACAAGTGGAAGCTTGCGCATAACCATATGGGAACAGAACACTGGTCTTAGGGAAAACATCTTCAGACCACGTCAGAAAATCTCAGACGGAGCTTCCCAGACAGGGGAGAAGGCAAGATGCTACAATGTTAGTGTATATTTCTCGAAAACAACTAGTAAAATTACAGCTGTAAAGTCTTCTACCACGAAATAAACGAAAAGCTAAAACGTCAAAACAAAACAAATGTTGTCAACTAATAGCCGAAGGAGAAATCACCCGAAACCCATCTGTTTACCATGTCTAAAGAATTCTCAGGTTGATCGAATGGAACCATATGCCCACCACCAAATATTCTTAAGAACGTAAAGTTTTTGTAGTTCTTGACGTCACCGGCATGAGTTTTTCCATTCTTCCATTTGTTGACTGAAGCACCGGAGAATCCAGCAGACCCAGACCATTCTAATTCATTGGTCCAGGCTTGATTACCCAACCAGTTACAAATGAAATCTTTGTCCCCGGCATACACCAAAACAGGTAATTCGGTTTCCAAAACTTCGATAATAGCGTCTTTGTAGTCAGGTTTCATCCAATCACCAGTAAACATAAAGTTTCTGTTGATATCAAAGTTACAGGACTCGAAGTTTTCAACTTCAGCACCCACAGCCTGTTTAACTTCGGGTAAGTTCAAGTATTGGTCAATGTACTGTAATTGTTCATAGCATAAACTATTACCTTCACACATAGTTCTAATATCGTAAACATTTCTACCTGTCTTCTGGTAAGGACCAAGTTGAGCATTGTTACAGTAGATGGTAGCGGGAACACAAGCCCAAGCGGAACCAGAGTTGTAACAAGCTTGAATTAAAGACTCACATCTTGGGATGGAATCCGTCATTGCCTGACATTCTTCGGGTTCCAACACAGCATCATAGCCACCTTCACCACAGGCCATGGGCTGGTAGTAGTTATATTGCACCAAGACATCGGTCAAACCGTTTCCGATCATCACCGAGGATAACTCAAAGTTTTTATCTTTAGCGTCAATGATAGTTTTGGCAATGATTGGGATATAGTGACCAGCATACGATTCTCCGGCAATGTGAAATTTCAATCCATTGTATTGAGGGAACTTCTTGAAGAACAATTCCAAGAAAGCTAAAACATCGATGGCAGCGGCTTTGGTGTCCGATACACTTTCAGAAGAATAAGAATAACCCACATTAACTGGCTGGTCCAAGAAAATAACTGAAGCGTTGTTGTTCCAAGAGTTAGGATTTCTGATTGGTTTCAACTCAGGGCCAATTGAACTGGGACCTAATTCGAAGAATAACCCAGTCATGGAAGAACAACCGGGGCCACCATTTAACCACAAGATAATAGGGTCATTTTCAGGATCATTTCTACTTTCGAAAAACCAATAAAAGAAATGTTTGTCCTCATCCTCAATATCCAAATAACCGGTATACTGTTTCACGTCATCAACATTCAACGATTTTGGAGTGGTCTTACCCCTTAATTTATGGTTCTTGTACTTGGAATCTTCGACGTAAAACTCAAATTTTTGGTCGATAGACTTTTTCCCGGGGATTTTAGATACAATCGAGGTCAAAGCATTGGGATAGTTACTAATCATCTCTGCCCACAAATCCTTGGTCTCTTTGGTCAACTTGTCTAAAGGTTCATTCAAGAATTGACCAATCTTTTCAAAAATACCATCATCACCCGAGTTGATCAAGCTCCCAAGACTCCAAAAAGAATTGTGGTCTTGGTCGACTTTGTTCCAAGAACCAAACTTGCTTCCGGCTTCGTTATCTAAATTAAAGGGTCTTTGTAAATTAAACACATCGGGCAAATTTAACCCATTAATCTGGGATAAGCTCCCAGCAATAGCAATTAAACTAGTTACTTTCATAGTTACCGTTCACAATTCGAACTTACTATAAAATTAAAAATTAGGAATAAGGATTGATTTTTAGCCAGCAACCCTTTTAGAAAATGTTGGTGCGTCTCATCCTTTAAAATCCGTAGATGACTGGTTATCTCACACTACTTTTGAGAACGATAAGGCCAACTGGTGAGCCGGCTACGCGATAATCATTGGTGGAGAATTGCCAGGTGATTATGGTATCTGGAGTCGAAATCCATGAAGTAGTCGACATGCAGTGTTATACTTCAATTCCAGACCCGTTTGTTTGATTGGCAAGCTTATCATCACGTGACCAAGATGTTATCAAGTCTATGGTGACTGGTGACAAGGCAGAGGATAACAGGAGGAGAAGAAGGACCAGTAATAATGACCAAGTAGAATTAATTATGATTACAAGAACTTAAGTAGAACTCAGATGCGAAATTTCAATAAATGAGTTGTGAAAATCACCATTTTCATAGTCATTCTCATGGAAACAGAGGAAATCATGGCCATGACCATGACGATTCTCACAGCCACGTAGCACCATTACCGACCAATGAGTCCCAAAACCTTTTGGGCAAAATTGATACCGATCACGTTCTGGCGTTGAATCTTTCTAACCCAACAGAGGAATTAAGCAAGATCTTCAGGAAGCCTGACGACAAGTATAGGTTGAAACCGGTAGTGAAATCGGACTGTGATGCTCAATTGATCATCAACATCCCATTCATAAACAGCTCAGTTAAATTGTTTTCGATCATCTTAAGAACTAATGGTGACAAATATTGTCCCAAAACTATTAAACTATGGAAAAACGACAAAACTATTGATTTTGACAACGTCGAAGATAAACGGCCAACGTACAAAATAATCCATCCACAAGCAGGGGTGATGTACAATGAAGATGAGGAAATTCCCGAAGAATTGAATGATGACGATGACTTCATCGAACACTATCTACCTCGTCATCTCTTTACTGGAGTCCAACAATTGACAGTTTTCGTCGAAGATATCCATAACAACGAAGAAGAAGATGAGTCTCATTTGCATTATATCGAACTTAGAGGCGAATTCACTGAATTGTCCAAGGATCCGGTAATTACTATTTACGAACTGGCAGCTAATCCTGCAGACCATAAAAACTTGGCCGTGAGCGACTCCAATAAATTTTCATTAGGTAATTAGTACCTCCAAGTAAGTAACGTATATGTACGAGCGTAAGCCCTCCCCCTGCAACATCTCCCACAAGCTATAATTTCGGCAACCACGGGCCCGATGCCGTTTTATGTCTCGTCGCATCATCTACTTCGTTTGTCCCCCTCTCCTCTCCCCGCCGCGAGGCAGCAGTTCCACCTAGCTGGCACGGCGCCGCGGTAATCACTCGCCAGCCGCTCGCACGATGGAGTTAACAGCTGCAAGATTGTAACCTTGTGACTAATGGAACTACTCTAAAAACCGACATCCTATCACAAACAACCATTGAAAGTCGAAGAAACGACAGTGGGCCGATTGTCGAACTATATAAACTCCCTCTATCTGTCTTTTGGTTTTCAACTATAACAAAACATATTTAGATAAATTGATAAAATGACTATTAACGTAGGTATTAACGGATTCGGAAGAATTGGTAGACTAGTATTAAGGGTAGCCTTGGAGAAGGAAGAGGTAAATGTCATTGCAATTAACGACCCTTTCATTGCCCCCGACTATGCTGCCTACATGTTCACCTATGACTCAACTCATGGTACATTCAAGGGAGATGTTTCTTCTGAGGGTACTCAGTTGATTGTGGATGGTCACAAGATCGAAGTGGTCCAAGAAAGAGATCCTTCACAGATCCCTTGGGGAAAACTTGGAGTCGACTATGTGATTGAGTCCACTGGGGTGTTTACTAAATTGGATGCTGCTGCAAAGCATCTTCAAGGAGGAGCCAAAAAAGTTATTATCACTGGCCCTTCACCTGATGCTCCTATGTACAATATCGGAGTCAATGAGAAAACCTACACCCCGGACATTGCCATTGTTTCTAATGCATCCTGTACCACAAATTGTTTATCAACTATCGCTAAGATTGTTAATGATGAATTTGGTATCGAGGAAGGATTGATGACTACGGTGCATTCTATCACCGCTTCACAGAAAACAGTCGATGGCCCTTCTAACAAGGATTGGAGAGGTGGTAGAACCGCTTCCGGTAACATTATCCCTTCCACCACTGGTGCTGCTAAAGCTGTAGGAAAGGTCATTCCTGAATTGAATGGGAAAGTTACTGGGATGTCATTGAGAGTTCCTACCACTGATGTGTCTTTGGTGGACTTGACTGCTAGATTAAAGACCCCCACCACTTATGAAGCTATTTGCAAAGCTATCAAGAAAGCTAGTGAAGGTTCATTGGAAGGAATCGTAGGTTACAGTTCAGATGCCGTGGTGTCCTCTGATTTCATCGGATCAACTTACTCTTCGGTGTTTGACGAGAAAGCTGGTATCTTGTTGTCCCCTACATACGTCAAGTTAATTGCGTGGTACGACAATGAGTTCGGTTACTCTAACAGAGTGGTCGATTTATTGCAATACATCGACGAAGTTTCTAAATAGTCTACTTATATAGTTGTATTGATCGTGAATAGTACTTGGTTTATAAATATTTGTCTTCAATATTTGAAACATTCGCAGAGATTGTATGGTTGCATGGGAGATTTAAAGGTCTCGATCTTCGATAAACGGGCGGAACTTCTAGGCTCGGGGGTTACCGGCAAAGTGTATCTCTATAAGAGCAATAAGATCTCTTATGCGGTGAAATTCTACGATTGCAGGGAAAGCTACGAGTCGATGAAGGAGTACAAGCATAGAGTGAGCCATGAGTACAAAATATTGCAGAAGTTGGATCACTTCAATGTTATCAAAGTTTATCAATTTCACACTAATGTGTTCAATTCTTCCGTCAGCATAAGTATGGAGTATGGGGGGTCGACGGTCACTGAAATGTTGAAGAAAACCCCCACATTGGAGATCTTGTGCATGTTCAAACAAATAGTCAATGGGGTGAAATACTTACATGACAACGGAGTTTGTCACCGAGATTTGAAGTTTGACAATGTTTTGATGAATGAATCGGGGTACATCAAGCTCATTGACTTTTTCGACAGTAGCAACAAGCCGGAATGCTATGGCATTGTTGGCACTGACAGATTTGTTGCGCCAGAGGTATTCAGTCGAATCAAGTACAATGGGTTTAAAATGGATATTTGGTCTCTCGGAATAATGTTGCATTATGTCGCATTGAAAAGGTATCCCTGGAAGTCAGCACAACTAGACAATCCCAAGTTCCAGCAGTTTCTAGACTCAGGGTTGATTTTATCTGGGGTACCGGAGGGGATAAAGCGATGTTTAGAACATATGATTGTGAGCGATGATCAACGATGGCTGATAGACAGTGTTATGACTGATTCTTGGGTCTCTCTGTTGGCTAGCTGCAAGCTTGGGAGCCATTGTGGATACGATCATAGCCGGCTCTTTAGTCGTTAGTCCCCAAGAGAGTCAGGTTTTGCGCAGAGTCAAATGACTCTGGTGAGGGTGGAGTCAGGGTCTCCTCAAAACCCTATTTAATGTAAATGTCAATGGTTTCGGTCAATAGTGAACTGATTCTGGTGTTTTCAAAGTCTATTCAATTGACCCATAGCTGTTATAGTTGCTGCTGGTAATAGCTACTAGGAATACCCAAATCTACCAAGACACGACCGGGATTTTGTCCATCTCAAAGTTTTTTTGATGAATCATAATTTTTCAGTGCAGTACTTCTCCGTCGCCATGCTTTCGAAATTGAGGTATTCAATCAAACCTAGGTTCGTCAGACACTATGCGTTGTCTACTCAAGCTAAATCATTGATTTCGAAACCGGTACAAGAAATTGATCCTGAAATGGCTGAAATTTTGAGCTTGGAAAAGGCTAGACAAAGAAACAGTATCACATTAATTCCTTCAGAAAACTTCACTTCTAAGGCTGTAATGGATTTATTGGGGTCTGAAATGCAAAATAAATACAGTGAAGGGTACCCCGGGGAAAGATACTACGGTGGTAATCAAATAATTGACATGGCTGAAAGTTTATGTCAAAAGAGAGCGTTGCAAGCGTTTGATTTGAATGAAGAGCAATGGGGTGTAAATGTTCAACCATTATCTGGAGCTCCTGCGAACTTATACGCTTATAGCGGTATTTTGGAAGTGGGTGACAGAATCATGGGATTGGATTTACCCCATGGTGGTCATTTATCTCACGGTTACCAAACTCCAACCACCAAGATTTCTTACATATCCAAGTATTTCCAGACCATGCCTTATAGATTGAACGAATCGACGGGTATAATCGATTACGATACCTTGGAAGCGAATGCTGTTTTATTCAGACCTAAGGTGATAATTGCTGGTGCTTCTGCTTACTCCAGAGTCATTGACTATCAAAGAATGAGAGCAATTGCTGATAAGGTGGGTGCTTACTTATTAAGTGACATGGCTCATATTTCTGGTTTGGTTAGTGCTGGAGTCACCCAGAGTCCCTTCCCATATAGTGATATCGTCACCACCACTACCCATAAATCATTAAGAGGTCCCAGAGGGGCTATGATCTTTTTCAGAAAAGGTATCCGGAAAGTAACGAAAAAGGGTAAAGAGATTAAATACGATTTGGAAAAGAAGATCAATTTTTCAGTATTCCCAGCTCATCAAGGGGGTCCTCACAACCATACCATATCCGCTTTAGCTGTGGCATTGAAACAAACCCAAGACCCAGAATACAAGCAATACCAGAAACTTGTGGTTGAAAATGCCGCTAAATTCGCTCAACAATTGAAGGACAAAGGGTTCAAATTAGTCAGTGACGGTACCGATACCCACTTAATTTTGATTGACTTGAGATCCAAAAACATTGATGGTGCTAGAGTAGAGGCAGTGTTGGAAAGAATCAATATTGCTGCCAACAAAAATACTGTTCCCGGGGACAAGTCAGCGTTATTCCCTTCAGGGTTGAGAGTCGGTACTCCTGCAATGACTACCAGAGGTTTTGGGGAAGAGGAATTCGAAAAGGTGTCTCAGTACTTCCAAAAAGCTGTCGAGATCTCTATTAATTTGAAATCCCAAGAGTCTGGTGAAACGGCCAAAGACTTGTTGAACAATTTCAAGGCATTGGCTGATTCCAGTGCAGAAGTGACCCAATTGGCCGAAGAAGTCGCCCAATGGGTAGGTAAGTATCCCGTTCCAGGTGACTTATAGATGTAACTAGTAACACACTACATAGTAATAGATATAGGAATATGTCTGAAAGTGTCAATGTACGATATAATATTCATACAAACTACAGAAACCACTCTAATTGACACCCGTCATCCGATAATTCAACGAAAGAAAACCCCAAAAATAGGGAAAAACCTATCAGTGAAACAAGTACATACACATGATACACTCTCTATACAAAAGGACTACCCATACAGCTAACAGAAAAGAAGTACTTCAATTGAACCATTCATACCCCAAAGGCACCAATTGTCAAAAGATGAGATAAAAATACAATACTTAGACAAGTGCATACACGAAGAAAATCTTCCGAAAATATCCACTCAAGGCCTATCACCAGAAGTATATATCACCAATTAACCTGTAACACAAATTCGCAGTGAAAATTTACTCATGACAGATCTATTCCTTCAACATGAGACGAGAAATTTGATATCATGGTCGAAAAATGGGTTCATCGCGTATTCTATTCCCAACCGGCGAGAGAACTTGTTACTCACGTACCTTGAGAATGTCAATGGCAAGACCTGGAAGCTTGCCCTGCCTCAGAAATCGGTAGTCAAACCTGGAAACGATAACCAAATTCCTGAGTTGTCGCTGCTTACATGGAGTAATTTGAGTACTGATCTTGGTATTTCCGACGTGTACGGAAACTTTTACATCATGTTGTCAGGGGTGAGGCTAATTGATGATAAAGAGTCTTCCGGAATAAATGGAAACCTGACCATTAATAGCTTGCATAATTCTGCTCCTAGTCCAAGTTACGAATTGACGTCATATAATCATTTGGAAACTATTTATAAGGATATACTGCTGCCGAATCTTAATCAAAATCCCAAACCAGGACAGCAGTTTGTGGCGGTCAAATGGTTGCCCATCGAGAAAACTCATTTGGTGTGCAAGGAAGCTAAGCTAAACACGTCAAATAACTCTAGCGATGATAGCTCACATATCAAAGGATTGAATGGTAATGGCCAGGACGATAAGAAGTTATCGTATTCTTATGGCATTACCCAGCACCAACCTGTAAACTTGTGTCATCCCATTTCCACCAAGCAAGCTTGCATAGCTTTAAGAGCAAACGGTGAGTTGGTATTGTATTACCAGGGGGAACACAAAGTTGAATATCACAAATTGTCTGTTTCATTGGTTGAAGGGTTCAATCGTAGTATAAAGATCACAAAAGCCGAGTTTGGGTTTCCCAACGAAAAGTACATTGCATTGGTAACATTTGACAAGTTTTCCAATAAGCTTCGAACTTACAAAATAACTATTAATTGGGGATTTTTACTGGAATCAGCCAACAAGCAAAAGGTTGACCCCCACTACAATACACCCAAAGATCAGCAAATCACACCCAAACTAAAAGTCGAGGTAATCCATGAAATGCCTCCTTTGGTGCAAGATGAGCTCACGGGGGTGATATTTGACGATGATGATAATGAACGCCACATTAAAAGGGAAGATGACAATATGGACATAGATACGGATGTTGGTAAAGATAAAACCGAGTATTCACCTAAATTGACGGTTGGGAAGTTGTCATCTATAGACCTCCTATCGCCATTATATGAAGAGGACGACGTCATGGACATTTTGATCAGTTATTATAATTACGATGAGAATTTCAACATTTCTACTACGATATACAGATACCGGTTAGTTGAGAGTCTTAATCCACTAACAAACATCTTCAGTGAAATAGGGATGTCAAAAGATGAGGAGGGTACCCCAGCTGTTCAAGAGTGCACCATTCAGCTACATGATCAAACTACAATTCCTAATCAGGTAATTGGGATTCGAGGATTAATATCGTTCGTTACGATGGTGTGCGAGGACGGAACTCTACTAACGTTCAAAAGGGAAAAGAATAGCATGGAGCACATACGAGACATCGAACGTCCCAAAAGAGTACCAGAGATTTTAAAAAATTTAGACGAAATCGGCTTTGGAATCCCACAAATCTCCAGTAACCATCCAATAGCGTTTGAATTCTCACCGTTTTTTACTACTTTGGCATATTTTGAACTTAATCTGACATCGGACACGTTGAATCTACAATTTATGGAAAAGAGAAGATGTAAAGGGTTGTCCGCAGAAGAGTTGTACAAGTCATCGGTGGGATTTGCCCTTTACCATGGCTACTCATGTTACTTTAACGCCAATTCTGATGATTTATTAATCATTATGCAAATGGAAATTGACAGAGTGGGTAAAGAGATTTCCCAGGTACTTGAAAACGATAAAGCTGTCGGAGCTTTAAACAGTTTCATTGAATCAATTGTTTGCGAGTGCCACAAGTCCATTAACTTCCAATTGGATATATTCAATAAGGAGACGGTTGACAAATTACTCAGTAATCCACCATTGCAGAAATTGCTTTCATTGCAGTTGATTTTAGGGGGATTGGAAGGGAGGCTAAATAATGTTAGTCAAAATATTGCCTGGATAGTATTGAACCTCAGAAGTTGCAGCTTCGGAATTATGTTCCTGTTGTCAAGTATATATCGGCAGATTTCCAAAAAGAAGCCCACTGAAGATACTTTGCAAGACTCGATATCAAGGGCAGAATCAATTATCTCGTTAACAGGAAATGTCAGATGGTTGGTAGAGTTGATAATTTACTTGAATCAAGAGATCTTGGAATTGCATATCACCAGCAAGAATGACCGACCCAGCAAAGTCAACTTCAATAATTCTATTGTTTTACCAATATTGATGGGCAAGGTGCCTCGATTGTTTTTGACTTATGCATTATCGTCGATAAGCAAGACCCAAGAAGTGTTGAAAAGACTCCATAAGGATTTGATTGATTCCAACAAATTATTCACCCCAATGAAAGATGCATTGAATCGGTATTTTACCTCATGTGTCAATTCACCTCTAAATCTTCCACTATATGAGACATTTATCAAAGAATGTGATGGGTATATTTTAAAGGAGATGAACGAAGAAATTATTGGATCGTCGAAATCCCAGTCACTCACATTGGAGCAGCAATTGGTTTGTCATGGGAAGTTACCTCCTAGTGTGATGAAAGTTGGACATTGGATAGTTGAAAAATTTGCATCGTTTATTGTGAGAGATTTGAAGGTTGCGGAGATGTTCTATTATGACGTTAGTTGGATAAATGTTGATCACGATATCCAGCGGCTGTTGTCAATAGTCAAACAAGAGCCTATCTTCACTGCCGGTAACAAAAGCATAGTCCCAAGGCAAATGATCAATGACGGGTATATTGATGTTTTGAGAAAAATCATCATCAATGATAATGACAACGGTATTAGAAAATGTACAAGATGCCGATCACTTTCATTGATCAATGATCCATTGATATTTTCCGAAGGCAATATTGGTCTTTGGACAATGGTGTTCCAAAGAACATGTGTTTGCGGCAGTTCTTGGACCAATAATTAAGTAAATGTATAGCAATTGAAAATATAACTGTGGCGAGAGGACGCTTCTATGTGATAAGAACGGTTTTCTGTGCTATCGAAGTACGAAATTTTACGGATTTAGGCGAAGAAGATTAAACTGTTTTGGGAAGAATAAGCCAAGACCCGCAGGAGACAAATAGAAGGAATAACCGAATAGCTTATTTTAGAGTTAAAGTGAAGGTTTGACGAGAACATCAGATGCAGAAATTGCAGCTGCTCAAGTCAGCACCTGCTTCAAATAACCCCAATCTTATCGAAAATCATATGAGGGAAGTAATCAGAGTTTAAATCAATGGGACACCGGGGTTATGGGCGTTATGAAAAGGGGAATAATAGGATGAAGTTGTCGAGAATTGTCTCGATTAGGTAACAATTAGTCGAGTTTGCCAAGGTGGGGCGATTAGAGGATCTTTAGCACTTCAACAGGCAAACATGGTGTCTAACATGTAAGAAGTATTACCCCTAGGAAAATAATGGTAGAAAATAATAGCTAAAATTAGCGAACTATCGATGTTTAGGTGAGACGTGAACGCCTTTGACACAATATGCTGTTCTTTTCATATTCTTCTGTGAATATTCTGAGGAAATGATGATAAAGAGAAATGTACAAAATTTCGCTTTTTCATATTCACCGAGTCGGAGCCCAACAACAATCTCATATTGCCAACAAGCAAATGAAACAGCTCGAGGCAACAAAGTTAGGACGGGCGCTATATTGCGTGTACCGAGTTATTTTCCAAGAGTGAAGGAGAATGTGCAAACGGATATTTGACTAAGACATCACCTTAACAACTAACATGGTCTCTACCTCAAATCTTGACGTTACAATCATCAGGTAAACCCGTATTAATTTGCCGACGTCAATAGAGCAACTCCCATTGTAACTTCAACTATTGTCCTTACACCTTTCAAAGCCACGCTGTTCTTTTATGTAAATCACCATTGATGATTCTGGTTGGAATGTCGTAACCTTTCACGTCATTTTTCCCAAAGTAGTTAAAACAGATCTCATGCGAGATGGTATTTAATTTAGTTCCCATCCATAGACATTGGCAATAGTCAGGAAAATTGTAGAGTTCGGATCGTGTAGTGAACGCTGGACAACCAAGGGACATGAATTTCGAACTAAGTACTGGCGAGGCTTTCACGCTCCAAAGAGTATGGCAATCGTTGAATTTCTATCACAAAACCACAGGCAACAGTACAATCCACGATTTGAAATTCAAATTTCAAATAATTGACGAGTTTAAGAAACAGATGTTGAACCACTGTGAGGTGGTAGACGAAGAGTTAGATGATCCTGTTGATAACCACAACACTAGCCGGTACTCAAATGACATCGAGCTTATAGATTACCAGTTTATTCAATTGGTACAGTTGATATCGATGATAATTTTAAATATAGAATTTCCCCATAATTATCAAGAAATACTAGTCAAGTTTGCCAATATAAACAATAGGGTTTATAATTTGAACTTGTCGTTTTTCTGCCAATTGTTGTTAACTACTATCCTAAGCTTAAATCGGTTGCAAGAAGAAGAATTCGTGTTGGTAAAATTTCTTCGAAAATTCACATCGATCGTCAGTAGTTTATCCAACGATCCAGTTATAACTTATGCTGATTCGGCACCTCGCCTAAGTTTGAGCGATTCTAATATATCCAATTTGTCGTTGGTAAATGATGAAAACTCGGTCTTCACCGAAAGTCCCTTGAGCAAACAATTCTTTAAACAGCTGGATACCGATTCCATCAGCTCCATTGATAAACCTATAGATGACATAAATACCGATGAAATTGACACTGACGTCAATTTCCAAGCCAAAAACGATGATTCCAGCATTACTGTTGATATTGATGAAGTCGAAGACCTTGACCAAGCCTACGCCCCAACAACTGCATTGTACAACTCTGATGATGACGACGACGACTCAACATTCGATTTGTTAAACTCCTTTGGCTCCTCCAACAGTCCTGACGACACGGACTATAAAAAACACCTTAAAATCAAATCTAGAGAGACAAACAACAGTCGGGCTTCCTCCGACAATCAGTCGATACTCACCTCTAAAACCTTAACAAAGGCATCATCGAGAGCATCGATAATGTTGTCCCCCAACGCCGCACACAGTTTGCGTCGATTATCGTCGAAGACCATACCTTCAGCTTCTCGAAGCAAAGCTTCCAAGCTACTGAAACAGAAGTCAAAAGCTGCTGACGATTGTACTATAATGTAATGATTAATGATTGTAATATATAGATCTTAAAACCCACTCATTTTGCTCCGCAGATTTTATCCTTGCGCCCTCTAACCCAGTCCCCACGCCATCAGAACCATATCATTCATCACAATTGCTATCCAATAGAACACATTCGATTTCCAATTCGAGTGCGGCTCATGATCATCGGGACCCGAGGCCGAAATTGAGTGCGACTTATTAATAAGGAACAAACATCATTAGTTTTACTCAAACACAAAAGGTTGCTTAGATACAAATGTTTAAAGCCAGATCTTTGAAGCAGATAGCTGGCTTGCCACGCATAACAGGACTAGGACCATCGGCAGTAGCCAAACCGTCATTTGTTAGATTTTTGTCATTTCAAACTTTACCAACCCCCAATCCTGATGCATTGAAGTTCATTAGTAACGAAGCGGAAATTGTTCCTATTCCCAACAAAACGTTTGAATTCACTTCTTCGTTGCAAAGCATCCATTCACCTTTGGCCTATCAGTTGTTTAAACTTCCTGGAGTTAGGTCAGTGATGTTGGGACCTGATTTCTTAACGGTGAATAAGCAAGATCACATAAATTGGGCTAACTTGCGACCAGAAGTCACCGAATTAATGGATACATTTTTGAGTCGCAGAGAACAGCCGGTGATCACCAAGGAGTTGATTGAGGAGACTGCTAGACAACAAGACAGTGAAGAGGATACCGAAGTGGTATCGATGATCAAGGAATTGATTGAAACTAGAATTAGACCGGCAATCCAAGACGACGGTGGGGATATCGAGTATAAAGGATTTGACGAAGAAACGGGAAAAGTGTTTTTGAAATTGCAAGGGGCATGTAAGTCTTGTTCTTCAAGTGAAGATACATTGAAGCATGGCATTGAATCAATGTTGAAACATTATATAGAAGAAGTTGATAGCATCGAACAAATATTGGACCCTGAAGAAGAAATCGCATTGAAGGAATTCGATAGATTGGAGCAACAGTTGAAAGCCAAGCGGGAGTCCCAATCGGCCCCTCCTTCGTTATGAGCTGATGTGTATTTACGATTATGATTATTTATTTAATATATTTATTCCTTTGATGATGTCACTTTTTATGTTGATGACGGTTTTCTCTTCGTCGTAGCGGTCAGCCAATTCTTTGATAAGTCCGTCTTCGATGCAGTCTTTATCAATTACCACACGAACTTCCTCAAATAGGTCGGTTAGCCACAGACTAACGAACTTTTCCCAGTTCTTGGAGACATAATTGAAGCCCATGACTAATCCCAAACTAAATATTGCTACGGCACTATTTGGGGCAAAGTCAAAATATTGGTAGGCAATCCCACTTATGAGGGCTACAGGCAACTGGTAATAGACGAATCCCAAAACAATACTTTTGGCCACCACTGGTTGAATTTCTCTATCGATACGCCCAATGACATCATTTTTGAACCTGATTAGGGGGTTGGTGATTATCTCTGGCTTCAAACCACGGTAGTTTACGAATTTATGGTTCTGCAACTGGTTGATAATTTCGCCTCGAGTCACATTATAATTTTCGATACTACGAGGCATGAAACGGGTGCTAAAGTAGTCCTTGAGTAGATATTCTACATTATCGTTATACCAGTATAGCTTATACCAGGCTAATTTCCTGTTGAAAAAGCGAGTGGTGTCAGGGATGAACAGTTTTTGTAATTCGTGGTGCATGGACGAGCTAAAGCTATTAAGTTTATCCCGTTTCAAAAAATCGTATAACTTCTGTAATTCTTGAAAATTGATTTCTTGATGCTTAATATTGTCTACGATCTTCGTCAAGTTCCAATTAATTAGGGTCTCAATGGGCAAATTATACCCAATAATCTTCAAGATTTGGAAGATATTACTTTCAACTAATGATTCTAAGTAATTGTTCAGGGCTTTGGTATCGTATTTGAGAAAATTGGTGATTCCTTTATAACTTATTTCACTGTTGACCTTGACGATTCTTTCAGTGCTATCGTTTTTGATCGGAATTGGCGTTGACTCGCTCGACGTTGGAGTGAAGTCACTATTGTCAATGATCGTCAAGAGTATTCTGTCATTGATGGAGTCAGGTAGCCTTTTTATTGTGGTGATATTATCAGTGATATACACGAAGAAATGACATTGATTGAACTTGGTGAATTGTGACAAATCGTTAATTTCGTAAATGATCAAATCGTTAGGGGTGATACTACTATCATTAGGGGTCATATAAGAAGGCCGAGTCAACGAACTCAATATTGGCGAGGGAATCTTAAAGATCCCGTCATGTATATCGTGGCTGTTCTGGTACTCAAACATCGAATTGTGTTGCTTATTCCGATTATCGATCTTTGTGAACCATTCTTGATTATTGCTTGCCAATGGGTCAGCCATGATCGTCTCTAGTATCTTACAGTTATCTTTGGTTTTCTCATCATGATAAAGAATGCCGATTTTAATCGACTCCTGAGGATATAGTCTCAAACGTTCGTAGGAATCAATTAATGAATTAGTTAACTTGTCTTTAGGGAACCATTGTTTATAATCATTTAAGTACTGACTAATCGTTTTATTCTCATGATATACCCTTGGAGGTGTAGAAGCTAGTGGTACAGGTTTGGCAACAGAATTGGCTGATGTGATTCGTATAGAATTGAACCGTTTAGCCACTCGAATGGGTTTAAACATAACAAATAAGAGCGAACACCGCGATGGGATGTCATGGTAATTGTGAAACATTATTGATGGAGGAGAAGAATGAAAAATAGTAACAGGGGTAATAAACGTCATTGGCCGTAACAGAAATGTTATAGTCACCAATGATAAATAAAAAGATTGGAAGTTTCTACCTTATCACGGGTGGTATCGGTTTCAGATCGGCTCATTTTGTTACTTCCATTAATTACAGCTATTATGACATACTATTATAACTTCTATGAATAACAGATCATTCTCTGAATGCTGTAGATCATCCGTATATTTCTTTCCTAATTGAAATATAGATTTCTTAAACAAGTAAATCGCTCAAAGATAACTTATCATAAACAGTAATTCGTGCTCGTACTTCAAATGTGATAGATCAGAACCGTGGGGAAAGTTCTATTCGATGATACATTTTACAATTATGAATGGTTTCACCACTACAAATTGGTCGTTATTCTTATATCATGAAACGGCGACCATCAGAAAGTGTTGTCATGATCTAGCTCTATCTATTTCAGTACAAATTTACCCTACGTCTCTAGTTAAGTGAATTCAAAAACGATCCGTCCAATATATCTCTCAAGAATGTATCGTCGTCCTCGCCACTTCCAAATGTCTTGAAATGGTCTGATAACTTCATATCAGCCACATCGGCCATATGAATCACCGGATGATTATTACTTCTTATGACCTCCCTACCGTCAACAAACTCCAAGATGTTCAACCCACTAAATAGTACGGTAATAAACCTACTTATTTTAGTAAGTGTTCCTCCTAACCTATCCCGGGTTTTAAAATTAATTAGCTTTATGATGTTGATAGCTCTAACATCGTCCTTTTGAGTGATAATTGCTAATTGGTTGAAGTTTGTCCCTCGAGCAATTATCTGTCCCACTACAAGACCCATTGATGCGTAGTAGGTGTAAAAGAAGTCTTGAAACACTGTTCCATTGAAGAACTGATGTTGATAGCTTATCAAGATTAGTTTTGAGATCTCAATTGATGACGAAATACATTGGACAACTAAACGTTCAATATTGGCGAATGGGTATTCCGGCTCATTGAGGTAGTACAATGCGTAGGGCAAGGTTAAACAAATGACATAATAATGGTACTTGAACAATAGATCAAGTTTGAAATCCTTGATTTGAGACTGAGGAATGAATCGTTGGTTGTTTAAACTCTGTTGTATCTTAAGATTCACTGGGAGCTCTCTGTACCATGACTTGAGCTTTGTTAAAATCCCATCAGCAACTTTGACATTGTCAAGCTCCAAAAGACTCGATTTCAACGTTTTCAAAAACTTCAAACTCTCTAGAGCTATCTTGCACAATTTGTGGAGTACAACTAAGTATTCATGAAATTCCCAATCTTGTACCAGCAGAACGCTGGGGTATTCAATGTTAATATCCTCACAAAACAAGCATGATGACCGTCCCATTTGACTACTCATTCCTACTTCTTGCTTGAGCACAAGAAGCCAAGTGATCTTCATTTCTTCCACAAGAACTTGATCTTGAAGACTATTATGAATTGAGGGTCTGTTGAGTCCCATACATATTGATTGTCTCGCTGCTAGCTGTATTAGACAATAGCCACTTTCTCGAGTCTTGCAGCTGTCCATATATACCGAAAGCAAGACACAACATCGAATCCCGTCGAGTGATGGGCACAATAGCATGTCAGAAACACACTCCTGGATGGCCTCGAGGTATCTATCAATGATATCCTGGTCTAAATGATGGACACGTTCTTTGTCGTCACTTCTTGACTGGTGTAACCATCCGAGAAGCAAGACCATATAAATACAGCAGACAGTCTCCTTATTTAACGAAAGCTCCTTATCGTTATCAAGGTAATCACAAAATGCTTTATAGTTGTATCGTAGTTTCAACTCGTTGAAGCAAAAGAGTCGAGGATGGACATTTCTGAAGAAGTTATCGACGAAATAGTCCATTTCCGACCGGGTGATTAGATTCACAGCCACTCGGAACTTACACGGTTGGACATGAGAGCTTATCACGATTTCACTGTTGTAGGCATGCTGATAATCAGACCAGAGCGATGAATTGGAAGACTGGTTCCTCATAATGTTAATGCAGGTTTCCAAGCATCCAGCCCCACCAAACTTCCCAATATAGTGTAAATTTCCTCCTTTGTCAATGATGATGCAGTCAGACTGACTAAAATGAGGTTCGGGGTGGATCTCGGGTATGTTGACAGGGAAATCAGAAAAGTTGATAATGGAAAAGGGATTCAAATTGGAATATGGAAGGGTTAGATCGGGAACTATTTCTTTATCCAAAGGAATATCGATAGCAGTGGATAGTGTCACATTAGATTGTGGATCTGAGGATGAAAAAGGTTGACTCAATGTGTCATTAGGAGGATTTAACCCAAGTCCCTCGGTCTTCGGAGTATTGGTGCTTAGATGGTCCATGGCATATTTGCTTCGTTTTCCCGTTATTCGAATTGCTAAATCCACAATCTCTTGCTGGTCCTCACTCGACCCACCATAGGGGGAGGGCATGGCCACTTTCCTCGACTGACCAAATTCAATTAGGGCGTCAATGTCATTGACATCGATTTCAGGGAAGAGATCTCTCATCAAGACGTAAAGACATTTATAGTGCAAGCCGATATTCTCCAACGGTCCATGAGGTCTTCGCTTGCGTTTAATTGTGGTCTGGCATTCTACTCCCGCCCTGGTGCACTTCATGCACTTATCATCGGTCAGAGGACGCTCACAGGCTAGCTTCTTTGTCTTACATCGATCGCAACTATTAAGGGCCTTCTTACGGTGTTCCGGTTTCACGAGCCTTCGTTTCTTCGACGCTATCGTAGGGATCACTGTTTGTTCCATAACATGCGGGTGGGGGGAGATATGGCGATAGTTGGGACGGCAGCAATTGTAGAAGCTGTGACTGGGATGAGAATTTCATGTTGCGGCTCCAATAAACGTAACTTTCGGGCAGTTAACAAAGAGACGTACACCGGGATTACGATTATATGAATTGCTATAACTTGGAAGAGAAAACTAGTGTGATGGCCTGTTCAGCCATACCGAGACCTTGAGCGTAGCCTGTCCCCCCTGCACCGTAATTGTGTACTACGACCTTACCGTCAATGAGTTCCTTCTCGATGCGAACTCCCGAGGTTCTGCTGGGTCTGAAGGCTGACACTTCTCTGATTACCGAAAGAGACGCAGGGGCGACGTGAGGAAAGGTTGATTGCACTCGGGCAAGAATATCGGCCGACTCAGCTCCCAAGACGTCGCGGTTCCAATTGTCGTACTGGTAGAATCCCCCTAGCACCAATTCGTCGCCAGAATGGGGCCGTTTGATGGCGTAGGTTTCATTACCGTTGCCCCAGTTCAACCATGTCTCGGTTACGTGAGGGGCTTTTACCACAACCACCTGGGCTCGGATGGGGATGACGTCGGTGTCTTCAATGCCTTTGATGAAGCGGGATCCGAAGCCACTGCAGTTGAATATCACAGAGTTCGCCCCACTATCGACGTCGTTGATATGAAAAATGGTTTTGATCACCACCGACACCCCTTTAGCCTTTAAGTACTGAATCATGCACTTGATGAACAATGGCGCGTTGAAGCACCATGTCTTGTATCTAAGACCAAAGCTCTGGCCGTCAGGGATGTTTTGTGGGGGGATTTCCTCGTGTTCCTCAACGTAGGCGTAAAATCCTTTTAGTGTGGCATCGCTGGGCCGTTGGTACCAAAATTCGTTATTGTATATGGTTTCGAGGCCGCAATCATCACCTAGTTTGCGTTTGACCTCGCCTAAACGTTCGTAAGTGAAGCGACTGTAGAACTGGACTTTTTCGTCTTCGCTTTTAACACACGCTACAGTAGCTCCAGCATAGGGACTGGCATAGTCATGGGACAAATCTCCAGGAGTATGTTTTGCTACAATAGTGACTGCACTAGCGTCCACTCCTCGTTCGAGAAGCAAATATCCGGTGTAGAGTCCGATGACTCCAGATCTAAATTGTTAGTATATTGCCCCAGTATCCTTACGGAGGTGCTAAACATACCCTAGAATAGTATAGGTGGTCATGGCGAAGCTGTATGTTGGCAGACGGACTTATACTTCAGTAATTGAAGCTATCTGAGGTGGTATTTAAACCTCGATATCGCCCTCACCAATTAGGCAAGTGTTAAGATAACGCGATAAGAGATAAAACTATTCACTATAAATTGACATGAACCGTCAGATTTAGGTGACTCAGATGACCGTGGCAATGACTGAACCATTCTTGGGGGTATTGAAAGTGAATTCTAAATTCGACAGACCTGTAGGCGATGTGGCTAATTTAGACACCTGGAATATTCCTGTCAAGGTGATTACTATGGAGAAATCATCGGTGTTCGAGGTGGTCAACACTTCCAACAATTACAGTGCTGAGTTTGTGCAAGGATGGGTTGATGTAGCAGAAAAGTTGATAGAGGAAGGTGCGGTTGCGTTGGTGACATCTTGTGGGTTTTTGGCGGTGATTCATCCAATATTACAAGCTAAATTTCCCACTGTTCCTATTGGAACGTCGTCGTTGCTTCAGATTCCTATGGCATCGCAGTTGATTGAGCCAGGGAAGAGAATTGGCATCATCACTTTTGATGGCGATACGTTGGGAGAAAAACACTTGAAATCCGTGGGTGCAGATACTAACACACCTATTGTTGGCGTGGCCAAAGGTTGTTCGTTTGAAAAAATGATCAGACACTGTGAGCCTTATGACTTCGAACAGCACACCGCCGATATGATTGCTGCCGCTCAAACCTTGATGGAGAAGGGCAACATTGGCGGTATAGTGTTTGAGTGTGCCAACATGGCCCCTTTCAGAAATGCTGTTCGAAAGGCAACGGGTTTGCCTGTTTGGGATATTGTGACTTTGGGCAACTATGTGTATGAAGTAGGGGCTTCGAGGTCCTTTAGAGACTAGTAGGTAGACGGTATGCAGTGGGTAGGTCGTTATTGGTCTGTTAAACACCACATGAATCTGCTACGTGCAAATCTCCTGCTATCCCATTAATGTGTATTCTACAAATTGTATAAATCTGTGTGCTACAAATTTTATTGATCTGCATCTTACAAGTAAAATCAATTTTAAACATCAGCTTCTTCCACTCTTCATCACCTAAAATCAACACTACGTAAATCACGAAGAAATCCCCAACGACTCAAACGAATTAACCAATTCTCGAGCCTTCTCATCTTCATTTAACGAGCTGTCGATGGGTACCTTCGTCTTTTTTTTCGCCGCTCGAGGCATATTATTGTTGGTATAGTGACTAGAAGGATGAATCTGCGGGGTGAAATTAGGCTGAAGAATAGGCAATCGTGGAGATTGGTGACGTTGGTGGGAATAAGAATGAGAACGGCCATGAAGGGTATCATGGTAGATATTGGGGTAGTTATTGAGTTGGCGATGAGGGTGATGTTGAGGGTAGTTTCCATAGTAGTATTTTTGGTGATACGAGTTTCTCTCGAAAGCTAAGTTGGTGATCATCTTTTCTTTTTGGTTGGGATACAATTGCTGCAAATTGTAATGGTTGAATTCTGGGAATCGGTCAAACCGAACGGTCAACTGCCTGCCCTCAAATTCAATACCATCGAAATACTTGATGATTTTTTCTGACGATTCACGGTTGCCGGTAGAGACAATGGCAAACCCTCGTGATAAGCTCCGGTGGGGACCAACAGATTCCTCGTTTCCTTCAGGTAAACGGTCCGACTCCGCGTTGCTGGAACTCCCACTTTGGCTGTCAAGAAATGACGAATATATATGATAGTTTTTGTTGGAAAGGCTACCATTTACAGGGATTTCCACCTTGTGAATTTGAATATCGTTCCCTGGCTCAAATTCGTGGCATTTTTCCAAGAGGAACCGTTTTAAATTGGACCATGTTGACGAAAACGGGATATTTCCCACAAACAACCTACAGGGATTTACCTTGACGTTTATGCCCTGGTCGTTTTTCACAATAATGTAGTCATTTGAGTCGTTTTTGGCTGAAGACACGAAATTCATCAAAAACTGAGGCACACCTGAGGATGGTGATGAGTTGAAACTGTGATTGGTAACGGAATTCGTGGAAGTTGGAGTGATATTGGACGACAGATTGGAGGTGGAGGAGCCGATGGAGGAGTGGCGAGAAAGTGCATATTCACCTTCGCCATAGTGGCTCACAGGGAGAGTGGCGGGGCCCATGGGAAGATTCCCCGGGATCATGGGTGGAAAAGGCATGAAATATGGTACGTAATATGGCAAAAACAGAACTTCCAACAACTTATTATCCCACAAGTATCCATTAAGTGCTTCAATCAACCTCAGCAGCTGATGGTAGTCATAGAATTCCACCAAAGCATTTGCAGCCACATCGTCATCATTGACGTCATCGTCACCCAAAGCATCAACCAGAAAATCAACAACAGAGAACTTGACATCTTCTTCGATATCACGGAGTAGTCCTGTCAATTCTGAAGGATCAATATGACCGGGCAAATTATTAAACACCACCAAAAGCCTCGCAGTCCCCAAAGGAGGAGACGGGATCGCTGGCGACGCAAATTGCGGAGAATAGCCCGTAGTTTGATAGGGATAATGTTTCACTCGTGGAGACCCTGAAACACCGTACGAGGCCATAGGAGAAATCCCCGTCACCATAGAAGGAGGTATCCCCGCCGGAATGAACCCTGGAGACCCCTCGGCAGAAGCCATCGGCAAAAAACCAGTTAAGGGGCTATTATTAGACGACGAATCAGATTCATGGATTCCCTCCAAGTAGTTTGGCAAACTAAGCTTTCGTGAAGGCACAAACGGCACCGCATCCTTATTATACACCAGCTTGTCTTTGAAGCTTTTGCCCGTCATGGCGTATCGCAGCGGGATCTAGGGTTTTAATTCTCACCGCTTAACCTATCACAGATCAAAAATGGTTTCAGCCAAATGTTGCACTAATAAAAGTACCAAGGTGATACAATCACTCCGTGATGGATTTAATTATCTATTCCACCAACAATATCACTAGTAATCGTGAAAATCACCAGATTTAAATAAAACTCCTCAGCTGTAGTAAGGAGACTTCTCCTTTGAGATTCTCACTGATAAGAGATTTTGCGAAATTGAGTTTACTGTGGGTTCGGTTTTGTGTAATGTTTCCGCAGCCATTGTGGTTGCAAAAAATAAAGCAGCACAATTGCGAGATAACTGAGGAGGGACTTGTAGTGTAGAACGTAAGTTTGGTCTTAAATAAGCAGTAGGATTGTATTGTGACGACTATTGGTGACTATTAATCTTGACAAAAAAGGGTATACATTTTTATAAAGGATAGCAGCAGAAATCAATGGCAGAAAGGGAGAAAGGAAACCAGTCTTTGCATGAGATTGAGACCAATGATAGGAAAATATTTTGGTACTGTGTGCTAATCGGGATGACGGGGGCGGTAATGGGATTCGAGGTGGGAACTGCAGACCGCTTCTTTAGTTCTGCTCAATTTAGTGAGCGATTTGGGGAGGTAAACGTGGGAATAATGGGATTTGCTACTTCGGGATTCACCTTGGGGAGTTTCTTTGGATGCTGCAGCGGGCTAGGATTGAGGTACTTGAAATATCACTACACTATCAAGTTGGGGTACGCGTTGTACACTATGGGGGTGGTTTTGAACGTCGTAAATCACTTTTTCAATAACATTGCTGTGTTAATAGGACATAGAATCGTCTGCGGGTTGGCAAGCGGGATATTCTTGTTGACATCACAACTTTACATCACCCACATCACATTGCGGAGTGATCAGCGAGGAGTGAACTTATCGTTGTTTCAATTGAACATCTGTATCGGTATTCTTCTTGGGAGTGTTTTAGACTTGGTGCTTGATCCAGCGATTATCCAACTCATAATTAATGGAGTCATTGTTGCTGTTTCCCTAGTGAGCTACTGGCTATTGCCTGCGGTAATGACCCAGGATCCACGGATAGCCAATGCAAAGCAGTATTTCAAAAATGCTCCTTCGGACTTGCAGCTTTCTCTCTATTTGGAAACCTTAGCATCTGAGGCAGTCCGCAAAGCCAGTGGTAGTTTCAAATGGAGGAAATTGATCTACGGTCTAGTCCTTATGAGTCTCCAGCCACTTACAGGTATAAACGTGTTCTTCTATTTCAGTAACACCCTTGTTCCCGAAAATTTCATCATATTGTTACCTATATTGAACTTTGTTGGCAGTTTAGCAGCCTTGAAGCTAATCGACAGATTTCCTCGTCGAACGGTGATTTTGATGGGGTCGTTTATCATGTATTTTTGTTTGAACTTGTACCATATGACTCACAATTTCGTATTGATCTGTGTTGCAGTACTCATATTTTCGTCATCTTGGGGTCCCGTTAGTGGAATCGTTGTTACGGAGTTGGCAAACCTGAACGTGGTAATTTTGATAATTTGTCTCAGCAGCAACTTTTTGGTGAATTTCCTCTTGATTAACTTCTCCAATAGGTTTATAACAGTAGCTCAAGGTACAGGGTTTAGCTTGTTCACCTTGTTTGAATATGCAATGGTAGTGCTGATCTGGTTTATTATTTATTTTCTTCCTGAAACCAAGGATAAATCAGCAGAGGAAATCGAACGATTGTTTGAATAAGGCATTACCGTTTTACCTTTTCGGTATTTCAGGAATAGATAGTTTGTAGTAGCTATTGACGGAAAAGCATCAATTGGTGTGAAAAGCTCAAATTCACTGTCATGACAAAACTTTGTGCAACAATTCGTGTAGCTAGTAGTAGTTACCTCTGCTTTCCCCTTTGCTGGCCGACAAAATAGTCAACTGGCGACGACACGGAACATAGCCATAAAACCTTCAGGTTGAACGGTGAATAATTACAACGGAGGCAACAAACTATTCTTTCACCACAATTCTCTGCTTAAGTTGCCGCAACTGGATTGCCTCCTACGTAACAGGCGATCCCTTACGCATCCATTGGTCCCGGTAGGACCACGGCTACCATCTGACTCACTGGTAATTCACAGTGGAAAGGTACTTTCCGTATGGAGATTGATTAGGTAAGCAACTAGGAGAAAACGCCAGTTGACCGTTTTGAATACAGCGTTTGTACTTTGCCTATTGTTATTACCTATTGTTGTATAATCATATGTTGCTTATACTCCGGAAAGCGTTTTTCCCAATAAGGAATCGACGGAGGTAATGGAGGATTTCCACTGGTTACTAGTAGAAATTTGCCTTGGTAACACCAAAGCGGCCGAGTCCCGATTGGTATTTACCATTTAGGGGAAATCCAACGCTCATTGGAGGAATGACAAGACTTCCCAAAATATTTAGGGGAATTTCATTCCATTGTTTTTATCGTAGTGGTGAATCAGAGGTTTTTCACCTTCCCACTAGCGAGTGATCAGAGTCAATTATACGGCACATTAAACTGTCGTTAAACACGGAAGTCAATGTTTCTCCCCTGTTGCGTGCATATCGCCATACACAAGGAGATCTTTTAAGATTTGCAAACAGTTTTTATTTTTACTGGTAACCTTTCCAAATATAGTAATACAATAACAAAAACCGTTTTTTTCCTGTGACAGCGTTCCACATGCAGAATAGGTTTCCATCGTCCAGCCTTCAAGTACTGCAGTTAAACAGTATAATATAAAATGTTACAAGGCATCACCAACACTATTCACTGCCTCTCTAGATGGTTTTCCAACTTCACCAGCTCCTGGCACTGGCAATGGTTGCGATACTGGCAAGTGTCAAAAATCGCGTACAATAGTCCATTTCGCACAATTATTGTCAATTCCATTTTATTTTTGGGTCTGCAACTACCCAGCCACTTTGTTATGGCGATAGCTCCTGTCGTACGGAACTACTTCACTAATAAAAAAAAATGCCATGGCTTCTTTGGTAACGATTTCTCGGGTTTTTTTCTTTTTTTGGAGGGGCCATTACTCTTTTTGTCATATTGCGCCTGATGGACGGAAAAGGGGTACAAATTCTTTTATATTAAGACTTCAGTTGCAGGATTAGTTTTTGCAGCATATTTTATTACTAGCGAGTATTTTCCAGGTCTTTGTTGGTTTGAACAAGAACAGTAGTTGGCCGAGGGGTGCTATTGGAGTCTGTCAGTTGAATTGTCCCGTAAAATCTCATTATTTCCTTTGGGGCATATCTGATATAATTCAAGAGACAATTGTTAACATCACCAAGCAACTTCCCCCGTTTAGTTTGAAGGGTCAATGGACAACCAGAGATAGAGCACGGAATTTAGGACAGTAACGAATAAGTTCCACTCTTCCACTAATTAGTCCGCTGTGTCTGTACCACCTTTTGTTGGTAGTTGTTGCCAATTGTGTAAAGGTGGTGAATATTACGGGAGGTTCATCTTGTATTTAAACAAACCTAAATCCGCTCCTAATCAGAATATTGCGAAAGCGAACTGAATTATCAGTCAATTGGTATAGTAGGTTTTGCTCGTTTAATCTCTGACCACAGCTTCTTACCCGGGTTGAAGGCAATGCCTAAAGTTATCAAACGAAGAACCCGGTCAGGCTGTCTAACTTGCCGAGATCGACATATGAAATGTGATGAACAATTGCCCATTTGCCAAAATTGTGTCAAATCCAACAGAAAGTGCTACCGAGGGGTTCGACTCAATTTCATTCAATATAGCTTCTATGATCCTAAAACAACCTATTCTACTAGCCATTTTGATCTTCTAGATCAATCTATCACCATTGCAAAGTTATACAATGGCAAAGGCTTTTATCAGCCGTATTTAAAGTTACATAGTGAAGAAGAATTAATTCGGAGTGACGAAATTTTCCAACGTGACAACGAATTGGCAGGTAATCTTCAAATAGATGAGGACAGAAGAGAGAAGCTTATAAGCAGTATCGCTGGCACTACTTCTGTGGCGGCTGCATCTCGTGCCAGCGCCGCTGTTAGAGAGACCATGCTAGAAACTATAACGTCTCAATTCGAGCCCCTGCATCTTCATCCTAATCACAGTCTTAACCAAGATAATGGTAGAGGTTCTGATCATCCTCAGATACCTCCTCCAGTTCGTCTGTTTCGTCGGCGCAGTCAAAGTGTGGTCATAAAGCAAGAAAGCGATATAAACGATGATGACCTCAATCAAGAATTTGATGACAATACTAACTATGAACTACTCCAAAAGAACCAGGAATTGGCCTTGTCCCGAAGCAACTTGGATGGAGATTCTCTTAGTCGGCCAGGCACCTCAATTGACTTCCTCAACGAAGATATTATGGAATCGTTTAATTTTCCCGAATCATTCAACATTCAAAACTTTCTTTTGAAACCGAAATATCAGGTGGAATTGCCCGATAACTTGAACAACACTTCTAAAATCATCTTTGAAAATCCCAATTTCCAATTCGACGTCAAAGCTTTCATAAAACTACTCCATGTTGAGAAATACTACTGGCTCCTTGACATGTTTAACGACCTACACATCTGGAAATCCCTCATACCGAACTATTGTCTACGACTTATCAATTCCAACTCCAATGACACCGTCAACAATACATTCCTAATCAACTGCTTATTGAATTGTAGTAAAGATAATTTTGATAATTGGCCCAGCTTCGAAATATTGTTGAATTTACAATTGAATTATTTTAATTTGGTGAAGAAATCGAACATATCCAACAAAAACTTCAAAATATTCGAAATACTATTAATTTCCATAGCGTTAAATCTATTCAATTTGTTGAATAAAATTATTCTTAAGTTGAAATTCAACAAACTACGAATAATATTCAACAATCAAATCAAAATATTCAACAAATTAACTTTCAAATTTTTCAAACTACCCAATGCCAAGTTTAAGAAGTTTAAATCAATCATATTCATTGGTTGCATTCATTCGATTACGATATTGAAACACATAATTCATAAGAATTTGGACAATTTGATACCCCTGACATTCGATGGTCGCCAACCTCAACCCAAAAGCAATACCACCGTGCATTCACTCTCTGAGGATTCCTTCACGAATAATGATGACGACAAAACTAATGATACGGAGGGAAAATCCACCTCCAAACCATTTACCACCGGGTTATCCGAAAGTGATGCTGCGGTATCCCTTCCAGATTATATCTCCATCAATTCCCCCCTCCTTGAAAACAACATCGACTCAATCAACTGGATGGAGGATTTGAATGAGAACATTACTTACGACCATGAAGCTCACGAGAGAATAAAGAAACTTAATTACTTTGAAGTCATAAACTTGAACAACAATTTCAACATTTTGGAGTTTGAACAGGTCAACGTAATCAACGGTGCTGCAGATGCATCTACTTCCAACAGTTATAAATTGAGAAGGCTCGTATGGCATTCAATTAAATTGGATTACATCAAGTATTATCCCAACTATAGACACCTCACCATAGACAATTCTATAATCCCCAGGTTTGATTTGATGAATTTACACATCGTGTTACCCAATGACAAACTAACGCTATTCTTACTATTTTCCCAGTACATGTTAAGCAAACAAGGCAATGATGATGCAAAGATAGGCCTACATACGATTTTTAAGGTCATTGAAGACTCAATGGTAACGGACAATATAAAACCATTGTGGAAATACTATTTCCAATGGATGCTTGTATAATATATATTCATAATTGTGTGCAATTTCTGTAGTTGCTTGTAAATCAATGTTGTTGTCAAATATCAGGTAGACCCAAAAATTTACCGCAGCCTCTGTTGGTCTACTGGCATATCAGTAGTTTCGAACTAATGTCAACAAGCGATTCTTGCTGCCATAATCTCCTTTAAATTGGATTCTCTTCTTCCCAAAACTCTGGCTGCAAAAATCGTGTGGGAGCCACGATGAAGAAAAATTTTCTCAACGAAAAATTCCTTTCATTTATAAACCATGCCAGGTACTTTATTTGTTAAAGATCGTACTAGAGTCAAAGTTGCTAGAGCTTTAGTCAACTACTATAAGTTGGACTACAAAATTGTTGATGATGAGGCTGAATTGGTGAAATATTTCCCTTTGAACCTTGTTCCAGCACTCCTTGGACCCAAAGGATTCAAGTTGACTGAGAACATCCCAATTTCCATACGTCGTATGTATTTTTGTGCTATAATAGATCGATTTACTTCTGTAGGGAGTCAAGTGATGAGAAGTTTTTTTATTTAAACAGTTATCCCTGTCTTAACAAATCATGTCGAGGATATATATTCTGAATCATCGATCTTAAATAGAGTTACAATTTCATACTAACAAAGTATAGTTGCTAGAGAAGCTGGTGCCAAAAACTTGTTGGGTAAATCTGACGATGAGTTTGACCAGATTGTAGCTTGGGCTTCGTTTGGTAACTCTGAGCTCATGAAATATACTGTGGACGCATTTGCTGGTATCGCTGGTAAAGTTCCATACAACAAAAAGGTTACTGATGCTGGTTACGCTGGTGTCCTTCGTGTGTCTGAAATCGTTGAAGCCAGATTATACGATTACACTTACTTGGTTGGTGACAGATTAACCTTGGCTGATTTATTGCTTGCTCAATTTTACTGGAGATCGTTTGGTTACGTTTTCGGTAAGGAAGAAAGAGCCAAATTCCCCAACTTGACCAAATGGTTCAAACTCATCATTTCCTCTGATATTTTGAAGAGCGAGTTTGCCGATTTTGAATTCATTGAAAAGAAAAAGGAATACGTGCCACCAAAGAAGGAGAAGAAACCTGAAGCTAAAAAAGAGGTCAAAAAGGAAGCCAAAAAGGAAGTAGCTGCTGAAGAAATGCCCGTAGAAGAAAAGAAACCAAAACATCCTTTGGAACTTTTGGGTAAACCCAAACAAGCCATCGATGAATGGAAGAGAGTATACTCCAACGAAGAAACCCGGGAAACCGCCATTCCTTGGTTCTGGTCGAAAATGTACGACCCTGAAGAGTGGAGTTTGTATAAAGTTGATTTCAAATATAATGACGAGTTGACATTGACCTTCATGTCCAACAATTTAGTGGGTGGTTTCTTCAACAGATTGTCTGCTTCCACCAAATACTTATTCGGTTGTATGGTTGTTTACGGTGTCAACAACGACAATGGTATTACTGGGTTCTTCTTGGTTAGAGGTCAAGACTACAAGCCTGCTTTTGATGTCGCTCCTGATTGGGAATCTTATTCTTACACCAAATTGGAAGCCACCGAAGAAAACAAGAAATTCGTCAACAACATGTTGGCTTGGGATGAGCCAGTTGAAGTCGACGGTAAGAAGATTGAAATTGCTGATGGTAAAGTCTTTAAATAGTCAAGTTAATTTTGTCTAAAGCGTTTTAAAGTCCCTCGTTTTTCTTAGTACACCTCTCCATGCTCTTCACCACGTATACCCCTTCGGCGGTGACTGACCATCCCCTGGTGGTCGACTTTTATCGGCACCAGGAACTCTTCCTCGCGTTGACTGCGGGTAACTTTTGTGAAATCTCAAAAGTTGATTTGGACAAAAACAAGACGAGGATTTTTCATCACCATGGGCATAATCAACCATCCTATCATCAGGAACATACGAAGGAGGCCATTGGTGGCGCTTGCTCCCTTAACGTTGATTCTAGTTTTGTACCTATTTGTTTTTAGTAGCTCCAGCAACCCCTCAAAAGCACCTAAATACAGCTATAAACAGAAAAATAAGTCGTGGTTTAATAAAAATAAAGATTCAGTAATATTAAGAAACTTGCCAAAGAACCACTTGAGTCACTATGACTTGAACCAGTTGACAGTTTCCAAAACCCCGTTAGATTATAGAGAAGAAATTCTTATTTTGACACCAATGTCGAAGTTTTTACCCGAATATTGGGATAACTTGAATAAGATATCTTATGACCATAGTTTGATTTCTTTGGGATTCATATTGCCTCGTAATGAAGACGGCAACAGAGCATTGAAACTGTTGGAAAAGGCAGCAAAACAAACCCAAGCAGACAAAACCACCAAATTCAAGAAAATCACGATTTTGAGACAAGACACCAACTCGTTAGAAAGTCAAACAGAAAAGGAACGTCACGCTTTGGAAGTTCAGAAAGAAAGAAGGGGCCAAATGGCGTTGGCGAGGAACTCCTTGGTGTTTACCACCATTTCTCCATCCACAGCGTGGATATTATGGTTGGATGCCGATATAATCGAAACTCCCAACGATATCATTCAAACCATGGCTGCCCACGACAAACCGGTATTATCGGCCAACGTCTACCAGAGATACTTTAACGAAGAAACGAAAAAACCCGACATTCGCCCCTATGATTTCAACAACTGGGTGGAGAGTGAAGAAGGGTTGAAATTGGGGAAGACTTTAGGTGATGACGATATAATTGTCGAAGGCTATGCAGAAATGGCCACCTATAGACCTTTAATGGCCCACTTCTACGACGCCAAGGGCGATGCCAGCACAGAAATGGCATTGGATGGGGTAGGAGGAGGAGCGGTGTTGGTGAAGGCTGACGTTCATAGAGACGGAGCGATGTTTCCATCATTTCCCTTCTATCATTTGATTGAAACCGAAGGGTTTGCAAAAATGGCCAAAAGATTGGGCTACGAGGTTTACGGCTTGCCTAACTACTTAGTGTACCATTACAATGAGTAGGCTACTAATACACATTTAGATAGTTCCCTTTCTTTGTTTGTAGTTTGAAGACGTCCCATAGTAAATATTCTCATTTCTCGCAGCGAAAATAATGGCAAATATGATCTTAAGAATCAGAACTAAAGATGGAATGCACCGACTTTCAGTCGAAGATTCGGGAACTTTCGATCAAGTCGTAAGTCAATTATTCGACAAACTCGGTGATGTTTCAAATTTGTCCATTTCTGACAAACCTAACGATAAAGGGAAACCCGTTAGCGAGTTAAGTGGTAATTCTATTAGTGAGTTGGGATTGAAAAATGGTGATATGTTATTCGCCCATTATTCGTCTGATTCTGATGCTAAAACTCCCACGGCTGCCCCTACTACTACTGTCACAGTATCGCCTTCTGAATTACCTGTTGATAAGATTCTTGATGGCCAAGATGGATTGATAAAGCGTCCTAAATCCAATATGTGTCGCCATGGTGATAAAGGAATGTGCGAATACTGTGCTCCGTTACCACCATGGGATAAAGACTATAGAGAGGCCCAAGGAATCAAGCATTTGTCGTTTTTTGCTTATTTGAAACAATTGAATGACTCCAAGAATAATAAGAACAATGTTACCAGTTATATGCCGCCGTTGGACGAGCCCAATTACGCCGTTGATAAGACTTGTCATTCTGGCCATTTGCCTTATCCAAAGGGAATTTGCTCCAAATGTCAGCCACCAGTTATAACTCTTCAGCAACAGCAGTTTAGAATGGTTGATCACGTGGAGTTCAGTGACAGCTCTATATTAAACAAGTTCATCGACAGCTGGAGGAGTAGCGGAACCCAGAGATATGGTGTAATGTACGGGAGCTACAACACATATGAGAAGGTGCCATTGGGTATACAGGCCAAAGTTGAGTTTATCTACGAACCACCTCAAGCGGATGAACTTGATGGTATAACATTGTTGCAATGGGAAAATGAGGCAGAGGTTGATGCGTTAGCATTACGGTTCGGACTATACAAAGTGGGTGTGATATTTACCGACTTGACCGACAGTGGGTTGAAAAACGGTACGGTTTTGTGCAAACGTCATAAAGATAGTTATTTTTTGTCGTGCTTGGAGGTATTGATGGCGGCCAGGAATCAATTGAAGTATCGGAATCCCACAAAATACTCAAACAAGGGGGATTTCACTTCTAAATTCGTTACTTGTGTTGTAAGTGGAGGACTTAAAGGCGACATAGAACCTAGAGCGTATCAGGTTTCCGTCAACGCAGAAGCCTTGGTCAAGGCCGATATAATTACCAGTTCGACGCTGCCTTCCATGATGTATATCAACGAATCTAATAGTGACAGATATGTTCCCGACATATTTTATACCCGGATTAATGAATATGGATTAGAGGTGAAGTCAAATGCTAAACCAGCGTTTCCAGTTGATTATTTGCTAGTGACGTTATCGGAATCATTCCCATTGGAGCCAACTCCATTGTTCAAGTCCAAGAATGCATATGTGATTGAAAATCGACAGTTCGTAGGGGATTTACAAAATTTGTCCACATTGTACAATCACTTGAATAGCGATGGAGGTGATGGAGAGATTTTATATGATTTCCATCTTTTGAGTTATCTCAAAAGCACCAATATCATTCATGAAGAGGAATGGGATTTGATTGTCAAATTCGTTCGAAATGGTAATAAAGAAGATTTCATTAAGTTACTTGAAAGTCCCGGCTGGATGAGTTTGATTACTATCTTAGAGCAGAGTTCTTGAGAAGTCTTCCAACAGCACTATACGACTAAGATCTAAAGTAGCTAGATTGAGTCTTTACAGTAAGACAAAGATGTTACAACTGTGAAATACTAGATTACGAGATCACATGGGTCAAACCCATCCATAGCCGTTCTTCACTCATCAATATCTACCGTGATGCAGATATAACTATTCTGATATAGGTGATAACGTATATACGCCGAATATAATGATTCTCTTCGATTTTCTCCCCATCGCCGACACAGTAGGTTCACACCACCCCAACTCCGCCGGGGGCCCACTGATCTACTGCCAAGCTCCCCTAATGTAGCGAGCAATCGAAGTAGCTTCTGGAAACATCGTGGTAGAATTTCTTCGAACGTCGTGCCTCAGCCCAATGAGGAAAATTTTTCATACATATTGAGACTACTACTCAGCGATTTCTACTATAAACCTCATTGAAGTTTAATAAATTGAAACATGTCCACTCCATTTGGTGTTGATTTTGGTAATAATGCCACCGTAATTGCCTGTGCCAGAAACAGAGGTATTGACATTATTGTCAATGAAGTGTCAAACCGTTCTACCCCTTCCTTGGTTGGATTCGGATCAAAGAATAGATTTATCGGTGAAAGCGGTAAGAATCAGCAAGGTTCCAACTTGAAAAACACCGTTGACAACTTGAAGAGAATCTTAGGTTTGAATTTCAAAGACCCCGATTTCGAAATTGAGAGTCAATATTCTACCGCCCAATTAGTTGAAAATGACCAAGGGGGAATAAACGCCAAAGTCAGATACTTGGGCCAACAAAGTGAGTTTTCGTCAACCCAATTGACCGCTATGTATTTGGGCAAAATTAAGGATATAACAGTCAAAGAAACCAAAGCCAATATTCAAGATATCTGTATTTCTGTCCCAGTGTGGTACACCGAGAAACAAAGAAGAGCTGCTGCTGATGCCTGTAGAATTGCTGGCTTAAACCCTGTTAGAATTGTTAATGAGGTCACCGCTGCTGCTGTAGGCTACGGGGTTTTCAAGGCCAATGATTTACCTGAAGATGAACCAAGAAAGGTTGCTTTCATTGATATCGGTCACTCTTCATTCCAAGTTACTATTGCTGCTTTCAAGAAGGGTGAGTTGAAAGTCTTGGGTTCTGCTTATGACAAACATTTTGGTGGTAGAGATTTAGATTTAGCCATAGCTAAGCATTTTGCCACCGAATTCAAATCCAAATACAAAATTGATGTTTATGAAAATCCAAAGGCCTTCTACAGAGTTTTATCTTCCGCTGAAAAATTGAAGAAAGTGTTATCCGCCAACTCCTCCGCTCCTTTCAATATTGAATCATTGATGAACGACGTTGATGTTTCTTCATCTATGACGAGAGAAGAATTGGAAGAATACATCCAGCCTTTATTAGAAAGAGTCCACATTCCTGTCGAGGCTGCTTTGAAAGACGCCAAATTATCAGCTAGCGATTTAGATTCCATCGAATTAATCGGTGGTTGTACTAGAGTGCCTGCTATCAAAGCTAAATTGGTGGAAATACTTGGTAAAGAATTATCTTTCACTTTAAATCAAGACGAAGCCATTGCTAGAGGTAATGCTTTCATCTGTGCCATGCATTCTCCAACTTTAAGAGTAAGACCTTTCAAATTCGAAGACTTCAATCCTTATTCAGTTTCGTATCACTGGGACAAGGAAGAGGAAGATGATGATCATTTAGAGGTCTTCCCAAGAGGTGGTGTTTTCCCATCAACTAAAATAATCACTTTATTCAGAAAGGGAAACTTCGAAATCGAAGCCAAATATTCTGACAAGTCAGAATTACCTGCCGGTACTGAAGAATCGATTTGCTCATGGTCAATTTCTGGAGTCAACTTAGGTAGCGACCCATCAATTGCAGCTAAATTGAAGTTAAGAAACGATCCATCAGGTTTCTATACCATCGAATCCGCCCACACTGTTGAAGAGAAATTGGTCAAAGAATTGATTGAACCCAAAGAAGGTGAAGAAGAACCAGAAGAACCACAATACCGTGAGGTCAAAAAGTTAGTCAAAAAAGATGATTTAACCATTGTGAGCAGATCAGCCGCTTTATCTGACGATGAAAGAGAAAAATTGACTGAAAAGGAAAACTCTATGGTCATGGAAGACAAATTAGTTGCCGATACCGAAGACAGAAAGAACGCTTTGGAAGAATATATTTACGAATTAAGAGGTAAATTAGAAGAGCAGTACAAAGACTTCGCCAGTGACGAAGAAAAAGCTAAGTTGTCCGACTTACTAATCAAAGCAGAAGACTGGTTGTATGATGACGGTTATGACTCAACTAAAGCTAAATACATCGCTAAATACGAAGAATTGGCTTCCATTGGTAACATAATCAGAGGAAGATACTTGGCCAAAGAAGAGGAAAAGAAACAAGCCTTAAGAGAAAAGCAAGAAGCTGCTCAAGCTGCTGCCATGGCAGAAAAGTTGGCTGCTCAAAGAGCTAATTCTAACCAACAACAAGAGGAAACCAAAGACGAAACTCCTAAGGAAGAAGAAGATATTGAAATGGGTATGTAGACCTATGTATATTATAGACCGGTAGATTCTTATATATATATATTAATTTCGTTTCTATGGTGGACTTTTTTTCCCCGCTAGTTCCAGCGCTAGGTCCATTTCCCACCGATCCCGGTACCACCCTCACGCTATTCAGGGGGAGATTCTCAGCAGATCTCCGACTGAAAATTTTTTTTCTCACTGATCATAGAGGGAAACGATAATAATAAGTCTTTTATCACAATTTCACTGGTGATCTTCATTTCATAATAGAAGGTAATCCCAGCTCCATATTGTATTATAGCCTGTGCTATTTGGTAGCGCAAGTGCCTTAAAGAGCAAGACATCAAGGGTGATCAAGAAATTGTTGCCTATTGTATTTATAAATTAAAGAATAGAGGTTATAGATTACACAACAAAACCAAAAGATCATCAAACACTGAAAAGTTTCCAAAGCTCATATTTCAATGCCCAAAGGTCAAGCTACAAGATCCAACTTATCTTTAGCCATCCAAAAAGCTGAAGAAGATGATAATCTTCCCATACAGAACAATTTTGATTCCATCTACAATGTCAGCCAGCAACGGCAGCAAGAACCTCAATTCTTGCCTGTGATACAGCATGGCACTCCTACAGTCTCCACCTCTTCGGTTTCCGAGGTGAAGTCCTTCAAACCCAATTTGTCTCCATTGAAAACCAAATTTACTGATAACAATGAGTTTACTCCAGGTTCACGATTCAACTTTGGCCATCCAAGCGATGACAAAGGAGGGGTGAAGTATGACGACCATGATTACGAAAATAATGATAACGAAAGCGTTTCTTATGGAGATGACCATTTTGACAATGAAACGGTAGCGCTGGATATGGCCGTCAACTCATTCACCGGAACAATTGATGGCTCCAATCCAACGGATCCTCAGTTGGAAGATGACGATGACGAAGATGACGATGATGTGAATCCTGTGCATCCTGAAAATGAAGAAGATTCAAGTGATTATGTCCCCGGAGGATACCATACCTGTTACATAGGAGAAGATTATAAGGAAGGAAAGTACACCCTAGTTAGAAAATTAGGATGGGGTCATTTTTCCACTGTGTGGCTAGCTAAGGATAATGATAAAAACTGTCATGTGGCTATGAAAATCGTCAGATCCGCTCGACACTATACCGAGACTGCTCTTGATGAAATCAAACTATTGGATAAAGTAACAACATCTGATGTAAACCACCCTGGTCACGAACATGTGATTCAGTTGTTGGATACTTTCACTCACAAGGGTCCCAATGGTACCCATGTGGTGATGGTGTTTGAGGTGTTAGGCGAGAACTTATTAGGGTTAATCAGACGCTACAAACATAGAGGAATCACTGTGGTGTTTGTCAAGCAAATAGCCAAGCAGCTTTTGGCAGCGATGGATTTCTTACATCGAAAATGTGGTGTCATACATACCGATTTGAAGCCAGAGAACGTATTGATTGAAATTGGTGATGTTGAACAGATTGTGAAAATGGTTGAAGAAGAGGAAAATCAAGCTAAACTCCAAAAAAAATTACAACGCACCAAGTCCAGGTCGGGAAATAACAGCTTTGTCAATACCCCTACTACTTCCAACCCAAATACCCCTAACTTAGATCGCTATCAGACAAATCTTACTTCGCCAACTAGCGCATCCAATTCTGGGGGAAGTCTTACCGGTCTCATTAGCGGAGCAAGTGGCTCCAATTCTGCTTCGTCAAACCTTCCAAATTCTTCGATCACTAAAGTGGTAACCAATTCTCCTTCCATCGGGAGAAATGGCAGAAGATCTCGTAGACAAACACTAATCACAGGTTCTCAGCCTTTACCCTCGCCATTAAGGACATTTAACAAATCATTCACCAGTCTTTATGGCTCAGCGGTATCGACACCGGGAAGATCATCACTTGTGACTAATCTGTTGGTTGAGGAAGCAAATTCCAAAACCAGTGGAATTTCTATGTCAGAGATGAAAGACCCCAATGACTTAAGTCGGCAGGTTAGTGAAGAAAAGTTGAATACTTCATTATCGTCGATGTCGATTTCCAATTCTCAGACACACTTAGACCAGAGTTTCCAGAACGATTCTATGAATGATTCCTTCGTGATTAACGAAGATGAACTTATTTCTGTCAAGATTGCTGATTTGGGTAACGCTTGCTGGACTCACCACCATTTCACCGACGAAATTCAAACCAGACAGTACAGATCGCCTGAGGTGTTGTTGGGCTACCATTGGGGGTCTTCGGCTGATTTGTGGTCATTTGCCTGTCTCATATTCGAATTGTTGACCGGTGATTACTTATTTGACCCAAAACAAGGGAAAGCGTACACTAAGGATGACGACCACATTGCTCAAATCATTGAATTATTGGGTCCCTTCCCTCGTCAGATGTTGAAGGAAAGTCGCTACGCCAGAGAATTCTTCAACTCTAGAGGTGAATTGCACAAAATCTCCAAATTAAAACCTTGGGGCTTGAAGGATGTTTTGGTGGAGAAATACAAGTTTCCTATTTCTGATGCCATTGAAATTTCGGACTTTTTGTTACCGATGTTATCGTTACAGCCGGAGTCAAGAGCCGATGCTGGAGGGATGATTAATCATCCTTGGTTGAGTGATGCCTTAGGTCTTGAAAATGTGGTGCTTGAACGTCCTGTAGGAGGCTGTGGAGATGACATCCCAGGGTGGTCCAAAGAGCTCAGTACGTCGTCGAAGACCTACTACAAAAGCTTTATGCAATAACTTATTTTAATGTCTTATTAATGTTAAACGTATTATGTAAAATTAATTGAGGGCTGAACCTGGCGCTGCCATGGTTGGTTTGTAGCTTATGTATATAATTAATAGAAAATAATGAACGAGAGAAGTAGTTGAATTGGCGAAAATGTGATTAAAGAAAGAGAAAGAGTTGAGAAAGACGAAATAAGACGGAAATAATCAGAAACAGAGATAAAATCATCACAGTGACGACCTTATTAAGAATTTACACAAGCCATGTATATATTACAACCGTTAAAGCTGTCGACCAAATCCAGTGCATCAAGAATGGAAATGCAAATCGGAAGATATTGCAGCTATGCTATTGAGTGTATCAATGATTTTACCATGAGATGTCTAGCATCACGATGGGATGATTCTTACGCTTTTCATTGACTTTCATCAGCAGATTCCGTCCCACAATCACTATGAAATATACATCTCCTCCATCTTGTCTTTTTCTTGTCTCATTCCCAAATCATTCATCATCTTCTCCAATCATCTTAGACATATATGGACCGTCTAATTCATATCCCAATCTCGCATAATAATTTCGAACCCCTACTCCAGCTATAACACTAATCTTCCTCGAACCATGTTCCTCCACGGCAATTCTTTCAGCTTCTTCCATCAATAAAGTTCCAAACCCTTGATGCTGAAACTTCCTGGGATCCCTCGAGTGTAATGGTACCACGGATCCATAAACATGCAATTCCCTTACAATTGAGGTGGGCTGAGATGTGAACTCCTTTCTGTAAGTATGCTTCTTGCTAGCCTTTCTCAATCTCAAGAGTCCAATTAATATATCTTGTTTAGGGTCTTCGTAACTCAAAAACGTTTCCCAACCTCCATTGGCATAGTAATCTCTTCTAATCAACTCCACCTGATCAGGGATAACCTTATTATGAACCTCTTGAATTCCAACCTCTCTGGTCCTGACATCTCTACACGAAAGACCGAAATCTTTCATTCTTGCCAATGCCAATTCTCTCAAATTACCATTTTCAACCCCTGAAGAGACCAATGGCATGGGAATATCTCTCTGGACCCTATAGATACGAGTCCATGGGGCAACAAATCCCAAGATTCTCGCCACCAAATCCACTAATGCATTGGGATTATACGACTTGTACAACCCCTTTTTCCATAACTCATAAAGACCAGTGCCCCTTATAACTAATGTGGGATAAATCTTGAGCCCATCAGTTCTAAAGGCTGGATTCTCGAAATACTCTTTAAACTGCTCCAAATCCCGTTCCATGTCTACATTGGGTAAATCAGGCATCATATGACTAACAATCTTGTATCCTGCGTCCTTGGCAACAGCGAACGTCTCACATACTGCTTTAACAGTGTGTCCCCTATTGGTATCCCTTGCAACATCCTCGTAACATGATTGGACCCCTATTTCCAACCGGGTGCATCCGTACCGCAACATATCACTCAAATGGTTGGAGGTGCAGTAATCAGGTCTGGTTTCAATTGTTATTCCCACACACTTGGTTTGAGACTGCTGGGAGAACCTGATTGCCTCATCCAAGTCCCTACCATTAAACCCTGTCAACGCGTTATGCAATTGAGTAATGAACTCTTCTCTGTAATCTACTGCCAATGACATAAATGTTCCTCCCATGATAATGTATTCCACCTTATCGATGGAATGGCCCAATTGTCGCAATTGCTCAACCCTGCCTCTAGCCTGTTCGTAAGGGTCGTATCTGGCTCTAATGGCCCTCATTGACGTAGGTTCGTACCCGGTATACGACTGAGTAGAATATTCAAAGTCAGAATCGGGTCCCCCAGGACAATATACACAAATATTACCGGTGTAAGCAATATGAGGACATCTATGAGGTTTACACATTACCGCCACCACGGCAATTCCTGAGGCTGTTCTCACCGGTTTGGCTTTCAATTTGGGTAATAAATACTTTTTATACTGATCGGGAATTGACGATATGATATCGGTCAATCTGGGTTGTTGTTTTAACTTATACTTCTTAGCATATCTTCCTATTAACCCATTCAAATTGATATCCTTGGAGCTTTTCAATGACGATACTAACTCCAACGAAACGTCTCCACAACACTGTATGAATCGTTCCTTTTCTGGTGCCAATTTCTTCTTTCCTCTTTCTTCAATACTAGGCATGTTCCCTTCAGTTCTGTAATCTTCAGGATCTCATCTCATAAAAATTTTTGTTATATGAGGGTCGCACGACGCAATTTCCAAAAATTTTCAGAACTGACAGTTGGTGCTAAGGGAATGAATTTGACCACGAGAATTTGGGGTGCTGGCGGTTCCTTGGGACGTGGTTTCACTCCCAGGGTGACAATGATGGGTGTGAGATACAATTCCAAGGTGGCGAAGAAGGACAATAAACCACAGATGGATTTAAGCCAGGTTCCTATTAAGAATGTAGGGGCCATAATAGACTTCTATATTCCACCTAAATTTTCATCCAGCCCTATATTGTCATGGCCACGGTTGATATTGAGAAGGATGGGATTGTTTGTCATAAACACTTATTCAGTAGTCAAGTACAAACAGGATACCAAGTTGAAATTGAAGTTCTACGATTGGAAAGAAGACGCATTACAGAAGTTCGTTAGAACCAACAAAGTATTCGCCGCTGCATGTAACTTAACCATCTCCAAGAGACCAGACTATATAAAAGCGCAATTGGAGAGTAATACCGGTAGTTTGGTTCAGAAAAAGTTGACCGAGAGGTCGTTGTCGTTCCCAGTTTCAGGTAAATTATCGTGGGACTTGGTTTCCTTGGTTAAAAGCCCCAAGATCGTGTCCTTTATGGTTATCCCTGATGGTAATAACATCGCCACCTTTGTACAGTTTGTCATGAGGATTCGTACCAAACAAAAGGTCTCCTACACCAGTGGAAAGGAGTCGAAACAAACTGAAAAAGTCGTTGACGACTATTTGGTCTATACTTTAAATCCTTACACCGATGAATTGGTGTTGGTAGGGTCGGTTTTCGAAGCTGACCACTTGAGGAACCTTCAAGGTGAATCTTCAGAGAGTGTGAAACTAATGAATGCATTCCAAGATCGTTCTGCTGATATCTTCAGATCCAACCCAAATAAATCACAGTGATTGTAAATAGTATTTCTAGCTGTATATATTATCTAAACATCATAATATTCACTATTTTGTGATCATAACTTTTCTAGCTTCTAGTATTTCTGCTTTTTATTTGAACCTAACCTGACCATGAAATCATAAAAATCACCAAATCAAACACCATTAATCCATTAAAAAAACATCTTCGTGTCCGGGAGAAGGCTTGGAATCATTAGGTTCTTCCTTCTCTTTGATGTGGATGTCACGAAAATAATTAGTAGATAAACTAGGTCTAACTAGCAACGTTCCAGACTGAGATCTGGAGTCACGTCTTTGCAATTCTTGGGGAGTTAGAATCAAATCTCCCAAGGATGCTGGCACGTAATCCTCTTCAAAAATGTCTCCTTCGAAAACTTGCCCTTCGTTTTTACTATCATCATCCAAAATGGCTGATTCTTGCAAATTACTTAGGTAGGAGCTAAAGGAATTCCCGTGGGTGGGAAATTTGGCACTCAAAGTTTTGCTCCCACTAAATGGTGACGACGATTGGTGTGTTTGTAAGTTTCCTGAAGTTATGCTAATTGTGTTGTAGCTATTGTTGCTGACATGACCACTTCCTGTGGGTGAGTGAATAAAGTGATTATTGAAGAAACTCGATTGTGATTGAGGAGACGTCGAGGAATTGGAAGCATAAAACGTAGTGGGAGAAGTGTTTGAGGAGTACGATCTAAACATCCCATTGGAGGTAGGGGTGGTGTTGACCCCACTACTAGGGGTGCTATTCACTGCACTACCGGGAGCAGAATAGTTCAACGAAATAGGACCTCCCATCGAGGTAAAATTCGAAGTTGCCAAAGAATTCGTTTGGGGATGTAAAGTGAAATTAGACCCTGAATGTGATCCTGGTCCATTGCTCCAAGTTCCCTGACCAGACCCACTGTAGAAGGAACTTTGAGTGAGATCAACAGAAATGGAATTGGCTCTAACTGGATTGAAAGAGGGAACTGTGGTACCAATATCGATAGGTTGAGATGGCGATGTACTGTTGATGTGAGTAATTCCATTTCCATTATTATGATTATTGCTCTGATGGTTACTGTGGTTACTATGATTATTATGGTTATTATGATTATTGTGATACCTCCTGCTGCCATAACTCTTATTGTTAACCCTGGTGCCGTCAGGCAAATAATGTGCCAACGCACATTTCAATCCAAATTTGCAATTTCCCTTCTGGAAGTACTTACACGGTAACTTGTCTGCCCCCAGGCTACCTTCTAAGTTGTGACTGAATGGACAGGATGCTCCCGCTTGGCAAATTCCTTGTCTAAAAAACTTGCAAGGAACGTGACTTAAGTTTTTGCTATTGTTACCATTGGTGGAATTGACAGTAACGGTTCCTGGAGGACCAGTGTTTGGTGGCAAATCGTCACTAGTGGTAGCCAAGTCAAATCCCTTCAAATCAGAAGGCGATCTTGCCATAAAATTGGAATTTCTGCTCCCTAACGAGCCAGGAGGCGAAATAGCTGAAGTTGGATGGGGATTCTTCAACATTTGTAAATTTGTCTCTAAACTGACATTCATCGTGATTTAAACCAAATGAAGGTTGGAATCTTCAAATAGGATTGATGAGAAGCAATTCTAAGAGTATTCCGTTTCAGTATAGCTCTTTAATCTGAAGGGATCGAATGTAAACTGTGGAGTCAAATATAAATTCCTGAGACTAGTTGAATAAAAGTAGTTTCAGTCAAGTACAACAACTATAACAACTATAACCAGCAGATACAACCTATTGCTCCTAGTTACCTGTAACAGTCTTTATCGAAGCAAATTCTGCAGTTTTTCTTGATACAATAACGTAAATGGTGAAAATATCCTTATCTAATCTTTGACTCACAAGACTAGATGGTACACGACTCGCGATATGTGGCCCTATCAATATTTTTAGGTTATGATAAGGGATATTACAAGGGTAACTTAGGTGGTTTAAGTAGCGTGGGTGTGAGACCAACTAGCGGTGGAGAGTGTTGATGATGCCGATCTCGTCCGGGGCTTTTCGAAATCATAGGTCCCGAATTTTAGTTTTGATTTCGTTTTGCAGCCACCTGTGAAAATCACAATCGAGATCGGTATTAAAGATAAGAAATATAAGAGATTTATATCTTTATATTAACAATACTCATTTTCATCACTATCATAAATGCAATGGTAGATGCGATCAAGAGATTGGAAACCCATTCATCACTAACCCACAAGTTCTAACGACGATCTGCCTTACCAATACCACGTTTACCCGAGAATAAATGTCTAGGCATCATCGTCATTATATGACGATCACCTTCACCAACCTTGGCTTGCTTGTTTCTGTCTCTTCTTTGTACCTTGTTCAACCTGTCTGTCTTATCTTGCGCGGCTTCGTCGATAAGACCGTCGTTGAGTCTATCGCTTTGATGGAGTGGTCTCTTCTTCTTACGAATATGTTCATCGACATCGATATCGGTGGTTTTCTTCAAGATGTCAAGACCCTTGGCATTCTTGGTAGGCATGCTGGCCATGGATAATTGTTGTTTTTGTTTTAAAGTCGATGTGTCATGGCCCAAGGAATACATGTGCTCTTCCATGTCATTGAATGATCGTTTAACTTGGTCTCTAGGCATGATAGCTCGGTTTTTGATGTGTTTTCTATTTCTGCCCTCTTCAATCATGACCTTTTGTTTATTCCTAATCCACTGAGCTTTTTCTCTGATATCTTCTGTTTCTTCATCTTCCAACTCTTCATCGGAATCATAGAATCCTTCCTGTTCTAATTTTTCCTCTTCTTCTTCCAACGCTTGTAATTTTGCAGCAATATCAGGATCCAAGAAGTCGTAAATATTCTTCCCGTCCAACACTTCAGGCATAATGTCATTTTTCCATTCATCATCGTCCAACAAGTACTTGTCTTTCAAGTTGATATTGTACACTCCTGCACCACCATTCTCCAACTCAATATCCTTGGCCAATTTTCTCCGGTTAGGATCTAAAGGATCGTATTTCTCTAATGCCTTAGCCCCATCAGGTATGAACGCAGCTCTTTCGACATCATCTCTAGGTTGAGGTTTGGCAAAGTGAATCTTATTCAATACATTGGACACCCTGGATGCTCCTTTCAATTTTTGCTCGATTCTAGATGCTAATAACTTCTCACAAGCTTGATTTCTGACTTGCATGACGTTCTCTTCTTCTACACATGAGGTGTTCATGATTTCGATGTTTTTGAGTTCATACAAGGACTTTAAACTTTCTTGTTTCGATTCATCCAAATCCTCGTACTTTATGATATCACTTTTATTCATGACAATCATCACTGACTTATTAGCGAATAATGGCTTGATCGAGTGGAATAACTTGACTTGAGCTTCAATAGAAAACCCACACTGTTCACTCAAATCCATGAAGTACAACACACAAGATCTTAAATGGGCAATAGCATAAATCGATTGCATTTCGATGTTATTCATTTCTTCGGTGGGTCTATCCAAGATCCCAGGGGTATCGATAGCTTGGAATCTCAAGTATTTATAATCAAAATGACCCACATACAACGATTTGGTGGTGAATGCATACGGTTGGACTTCGACATCAGCTTTGGTGATACACTTTAAAAACGAGGATTTACCAACGTTAGGATATCCGCAAATCAACAACGTTCTAGTGTTAGGATCAATACTGGGCAATCTCCCTAAATGCTGTCTCACTTGTTCTAAATATGTCAAAGGGTCCTTTAATTTCTTAACAATCGTAGCCATTCTACCCAAAGCAGCCCTCTTTAACTGTTTACATTGATATAAAGATTGTCCAAACTTCAACAATCTATTGTAATCTCTTGATACTTGTTCAATCAACGTTTTAGCCTTCGAAACAGCTGCTAACGAGATTTTATAGTGGTTTTTCTCATACAAAGTATCCATCAAATCTCTATGGAAGGGGTGAACATCATTAATATTGGGGAATCCTTGCAATAAATCGTTGAACTTTTCAGTAAACCCTTCAGCGGTGAATTTTACTTTCCTCATGTAAAACGCCCTAATTCTAGTGATTTTAAATCCTGGTCTGATGACGGTGGGTGTTTTTCTTTGAGTTCTGTTAAGAACTATATCCAACATATCATTGGCCGTAGCCACACTGGGAATGTCCTTCCACGAAAGTTGCATAATGAATAAAACTTTTTGAAGTTCCCTTGTGGTAGAGTAGAAATTTTTTTACTCTTCTCATCTTCTAATGCGATGCGACGTGCGCACGACCATTATGGTGATAGGGATTTAAGATGTGTATAGAAGAGAGTCAATAGTCGATATGTTCAAGTTGAAACGACTAGCGACAGTTCTAGGAGAGAGGCCATTATTTTTGAGGTGATGTTGACATCGTTTGGTTATTGAGGTTTTTTTTGTTAATTTGCGGCTTAACATCCGCCAGGATTTGGTTATTACGATGAGGTGGTTGTCTGTGTGGATAATGTGATCTGAAGGAAGTGTTGCAAATTTTATTCAACGGCATTTGCTTTGCTTTAGCCGTCTACCACACGATCTCGTTTTAGGGCAGTCGAGAGTATTTCAGTGCACTTAATGGATGTAGACTTAATCAGATGATAGGGACATTCATTGAGAGTAAACTTTCAGGATGATTTCTTGAATGCTGAACTGACAGAACAGAGATATCGAGGCATATTAACGAAATATTATGCTGGCTGGCAGAACAGAGATAGCCAAGTATATGAACTAAATATCATGCTGACTTATAAAGAATAGATATCAAAGTATATGAACAATATTTGATTATCAAAGTACCTGAACATATAGTTCAGAATATTTCTATAAAATGTTGCCTACTTTCGAGTAGCGCATTTGTCAATCTATCAATACAGAGAAGATTAGCATCGCTCCTGCATAAGGTTAGCGTGTTTTACAAAGAGATTTAACTTTTTTTTTCAATTCCGACTCTACGGTGATAGCCAAACAGTGTCAATGGGACCACCCGAAAGACTCTTGGAATCTGGCTGTATATACGTCTTGAAAAAGGATATTGAAATAAAGAATGGTTCCGCCGCGCGTTCGAATCCCCTCCATTCCAAATCCTACGCATCAAATACATTCAACCAGTTGGCTCAGCAAACTGGTCTGTGCAGTCAAAAGAACCGTAAACCGAAAGCAGAAGATAAAAATACCAGAAAATACCCTTAAAATGACTAACTCTCAATTTCCACTGAAACGTTTAAACACTCAAATATTTTTTGAAATATTTTCGGTGGAATGAAATTCGTAAAGTTCTAGATTTGTTTGCTTATGAAACAATGTTGAACACTGAACACGATCCACCAAAGAAAGGGGGATGACTTTGGGGGCTTCGGCTACGTTTTGAGTCATTATCAGCAGTGAAATCCTAAATTCAATTTGACGTGTCGCAGGGCCCTTTAATGACACTTAGTACGAGTTTTGGCCGGTGGTATGGATTTTCGGTAGTATAGATTTTCAGTGGTTCTCCTCTTTCCTCTCGAAGCAGCATCATCAAGTTCAGATGGTCGTCGGTTCGTGTAGTGTGCTCTCAATAAAATACTCCTGTCGTGTGGCCTTTACGATGCGATTCCTCAGGACGAAGAACACGATTCTCGCAGCGAATTTAACAGCTAACACAGTTTTACAGGATCCAGCCATGGCTAGATTACCAGTGATTAGGATAGCGTCATTTGTGGGCGCTGTGGTAGTGATATACTTCTTGTCTATCGTGTTAAGACCCAAGTATGTCTATATAGACAGCTCGACTAACAAGATCATTGAGAACTTCGACCCGTTGAAACTCAGTGGCTCCAGCTCTCAACCGGTTGCAGGAGCTGGTGGGGAAAGTATCAAGAACAACGATAAAGAGCAACAGCTAGCACAGGCGCAAATCCACCAGGGCGATAACGGCGTCGACACGGAGCAATCGGTCGAAGACGGTGAGTTAATTAAGGTGCCAGCGGACACGGCTAAGGATTTTGTTGGCAAAGACAAAGATGTTAAAGCTACGTTTGTCACTTTGGCTAGAAACTCAGAGTTGTATAAATTGATTGAAAGTATCAGAAGTGTTGAAGATCGATTCAACCGCAAGTTCAATTACGATTGGGTGTTTTTGAACGATGAAGACTTCACCCAAGAGTTTAAGGACTTGACCACTGCCATTGTCAGTGGTAAGACCAAATACGGCAAGATTCCCAAGGAACATTGGTCCTATCCTGATTGGATCGATAAAGAAAAGGCTGCCAAAGCTCGAGCAGATATGAAAGCGGCGAAGATTATCTACGGTGACTCTGAAAGTTATAGACACATGTGTAGATTTGAGTCGGGTTTCTTCTGGCAAAATCCCTTGTTGGACGATTATGATTGGTACTGGAGAGTCGAACCTGACATTAAGATTCACTGTGATTTGGATTACGATCTATTCAAATTCATGAGGGACAACGACAAGAAGTACGGGTTTACCATAAGTATTCATGAGTTCTCCAAAACCATCCCTACGTTGTGGCAGCACACCAAAGAGTTTATAACTCAACACAAAGAGTACTTGCACCCCAACAACTTTCTTGATTTCATATCTGATGATAACGGAGAATCGTATAATTTATGCCATTTCTGGTCGAATTTCGAAATCGCCGACTTGAACTTCTGGAGATCTCAGGCTTACAGAGATTACTTCAACTACTTGGACAAAACTGGAGGGTTCTTCTACGAACGGTGGGGAGATGCCCCCATCCACTCCATTGCTGCGGCATTGTTCTTGGATAAGAATCAAATCCATTACTTTGAAGACGTGGGATATAATCATGGGGTATACACTCAGTGTCCATTAAATGCCAAATACCGATATGATCATAAGTGCCATTGTAAACCCGATAGTGATTTCACCTTTAGAGGGTATTCCTGCGGCAAAAAGTACTACGAAGTGATGGGATTAGAGAAGCCAGCAGAATGGGTAGACTACCAGTGAGTTTAATAGACGATTTCTTTCAAGTAGAAGTCTCAACTATCTACAGTTTAGTAAACCTTGTCCTCTCATTGGATGGCTATAAAACCTTCGGCCCACTCCCAGTAAATTCCACGTAGTCTCTTGCTATCCACTACCGCTCTCGGTCCATGTCTCCCTGCGTGTCTCCTCCTGGACTCATCTAAAACCCTTAAAAGTCGCTGAATATTTTCTTGAAAAGTTTCTGCTCGCGTACGTGTTAAGTTTTGCGTGGACGTATATATTTGCCAATTGATTCCCACATTTACCTGAACCTTTGCGGTCAATAAATACTTTGTGTGCGTTGGTAGGAGTCCAGAATGAATTCGTCACGGTCTAATGCACGAATCGTGAGATTTGCTATATTTGCTCTTGTTTTGATTGGTTGTGGGTATATTTTATCCACTGGGTCCAGTTACCAGGTTCCTAGTACCAGCAACGGTACTGCCTCCGGTGGTGCGGGCAATAGCGGGAAAGCTGTTGGCGACACTTCCAAATCAACCACGGGATCTGGAGCTGATTCGGTGGCGAAACCCTCTGTGGGAGGATTCAGTGGAACCGTGGGAGCTGAAAAGTTGAAACCAGTTGCTGGGGATAAAATCAAAGCTACGTTTGTTTCGTTGGCAAGAAACAGTGACTTGTACAGTTTGTTAGGATCTATTAGACAGGTTGAAGACCGTTTCAACGGGAAATATAACTATGATTGGGTGTTTTTAAACGATGAGGAATTTTCCGAGGAGTTTAAAGAAGTCACCAGCTCCGTTGTCAGTGGTACCACCAAATACGGGTTGATCCCCAAGGAACAATGGTCGTACCCTGATTGGATTGACCAAGAGAAGGCGGCAATGGCTAGAGAAAAGATGGTTGAACAGAAGGTCATTTACGGAGGTTCAGTTTCTTACAGACATATGTGCCGATACGAGTCAGGGTTTTTCTGGAGACATCCATTATTAGAAGAATATGAGTATTATTGGAGAGTGGAGCCTGATATCAAGATTTTCTGTGACATTGATTACGATATTTTCAAATTTATGAAGGACAACAACAAGAAGTACTCCTTCACCATCACATTACCCGAATACCAAGCTACCATTCCTACGTTGTGGGAAACCACCAAATCTTTTATCAAGGACAACCAGCAGTACTTAGCCAAAGATAACTTATTAGAGTGGATTTCCAACGATAATGGTGAAACATACAATGGATGCCACTTCTGGTCGAATTTCGAAATCGCTGATTTGAATTTGTGGAGATCAGAAGCCTACAAGAAATATTTCGACCATTTGGACAAAGCCGGTGGGTTCTTCTACGAAAGATGGGGGGATGCTCCTGTCCACTCCATTGCAGCAGCATTGTTCTTGAACAAGGACGAGATCCACTTTTTCGATGATGTGGGATATTTCCATGTTCCTTTCAATAACTGTCCTATTGACCCCGAAATCAGAAAAGCGAAGAGATGCGCATGTAACCCCAAGGATGATTTCACCTGGAAGGATTACTCCTGTACGAAGAAGTTCCACACCTTGAAGAATTTACCAAGAATGAAGGGATGGGAAAACTTTAGTGGATAGTTTACACAACGAGATTTATTTAGTAGTAATATGAAAGGACACATAGTTCACTTTGATAAGAGTCACCGTAAGCTTTTGACAACCGCCTTAGCCTAAACTCCGGACATTATATCTCTAGACGCCAATTCTCCTCTCGACACCACCATTCACTAGGGCAATCAGCCACCATTCTTCAACAGCCCAATTCTCTTCCACGCGGATTCCACGTAAAAACAACCTTTTCTCCTACCACCCTCGCACCATCCCAGGACCAACGCGGCACCGCGGCCGACCCACCCTCCTCGTGACAGCATTCCATGTAACAATTGGAAATGTGAAATTTCAGTTTAAAATTATCGCCATCCCTATTCCCAATAGTTTCCCGTTCTGAAACACCATAGCCATAAGTTATATTGCCACTATTTAACCCCTAGTCTCGACGTCCAGTCATCAAAGCGTTTAGTATTTCCTAAAGTCGTCTAAAGTTGCACCGGTGGTATTGTTTGGAATATTCTCAAATTCTCCCACCGAAACATTGTGAATCGTTTAACTCATTGTAGTTAAAATCCCTATTACACGAATTTGTGATTGTCATTTGTTGAGGTTATAATTAGCTTTCAACTGGCAATAACAAGCTATATTCCATAGCTATTTCCTAGCGCCTGTTGACTTCCCGGTATCCCAATTCCCATCCTTTTGTGATAGATTTCAAACTGTCAAGAGATTTGTTGGGGATATACTTAGGACTGTTTAGGATAATCTAGGAACTTAAGCTTGTCTTTTTATTTTGTCAAAATCGCTTAGTTTTCACCTGGTACCTAGTGGTAGCTGTTAGCATTTCCATTCATTTATTTAGCAGCTATTGTTTCGAAAGATTCAATCATTCCTTTTTTTTTATCTGAATTGTTTCACTGAATATTGTCCTGTAATTTATTTTGTAATATAACTATTCAATTCCATTTTCCATTTTCAATTCAGTTTTGATTTTTGTATAACGATTCCCCCGTCAAATGTCTGAAATTGACGTCATAAAGCCCAATATTAAGGTTAATATCATGAAGCGAACCAAAGAATTGAAGTCTGATAAACCAACAGCAGAAAAGGAACGAAGAAAAAGAGGGCGAAGAAAAGCTGCTACAATAGTCTCAACCGACACTCATCTAGAGGAAGACACAGAGACAGCTTCTGTCAACACAGACGAAATCCCCGAAAATCTTCAACCCGATACGAAGCAGGAAGAGCCAGATGTCAGTATGAAGGGATTGAGCAACGAAATGATCGAAACTATCATTGTTAGTCAAGACATTCACTTGCAACAGATGCGGCTAATCGCTTCTCGCAATGGCTATAGCGAAGCAGGAGTAAAGTCTTTAACTCGGTCTCTCGAGCATGAGAAGGAAAAGCTTCATAATATGGCGTCTCATCTTACTCCTAATCAATCCCTGCACTCAACTGAATCTGGGGCTTCCGAATTGTCCCTGAAATCACCCTCACCGCTGTCTCAGCTTCTCGACTCGGTGGCGGAGGAAATCCCTTCAGAACAGCCCAAAATTGCTCCAGCAGCAAAACAACCTCAAGTAGTTGATAAAGAAAATGATGCTGAAGAAGTTGAGGACCCTAAACCCACGAAGAGAGGGCTTAAGCGGAAGCATGTACCTTCGCCGTTGACCATCTCTGCCCCTCCTTCAATCCCACCCAAAGTCATTCAATCAGCCCCATTGATTAGCAGATTCCGGTTAAAGCAAGCTACACCCAAAAATTCGAATTTCCAAACATATTTAACCCCTCACAAGGCTAGTCCCTATAAGCGAAACAAGCAGCAATACTACCAACAGTATTACCCCGTTTATCAAAACACAGGTGGTGTTAATTCAGGGGCTTACTCGGCAATGTACTCTCGATATCAGCAATATACTCCTCAGTCTTCGAGGGGATACTACCATCCATACACTCCATACGAGGGAGCTGGCTATTCTGAAACCAGCTCTTCATCACTGGAAATTCCTGAAACCAATCTTAAAGATTCCGAAGACGACAGTAAAAGATCGAAAAAAGCTGATAAGGAAGAGTACCCTTTTGTTTACACCAACCTCGATTCTTCAACAGAATCAGAGGGCCAGAATTCTCAAAAGCAGTTGCTGAAACCTCCAAAATCGGCTAAGCCACTTCGACCAGAAACACCAGCACGACCCAAGACAGATAGTACCTCGTCGGCGATCCTGCTACCGAAATTGAACAAGGTTGTGGATGTGTTTGTTAACGACAGAATCAAATATGCCCCTTTCCAGTCCCAGCCATTATCTTCTCAGAGAGAATATTTTGAGTATCAAAGGAAAGTCCACGATATTACCAAGGGCAAAGGAGATGATGATCGTACACCAGTCTCAGAGGAAGAGGTTCGAGAAATGGAAGAGAAGTACAGAAATGCTAATGCGTTGACTACACCAAAGAACATAAGTTCTGGGGTTGGTACTAGTTTTGTGCCCACCAATGAGTCGATAGCATCTCCACAGAGGCTAGTACGTACTGCGACAGATAAGCTACCATCGATCAAGTCGCTTCCAGGAGTTCCTACCACCAATTATGGCTACATCAACGTTCCTTCAATTACAACTGCTCAAAACTCACCAGCCCCACCTCAACCCCCTTCAACTGTGTCTCAGTACGCGCAATTTGGCCAGCCCCCGTCTGCTTCACTTCAAGTTTCTAATCCTGATGAATTGGTAGGTTCCATCACCTTTATGGGACATTATAACTATAATTTCAAAATCTTTGGCGACAAGGATTCTCGATCCCAGGAGGAAAGCAAACCCGAAGAAGCAACGGAAACAGAGACCACTGGGAACACTAAGGAAAGTGATGACCATCAGAAGTCAACAAAACCTGGAAGAGTTGAGGATCGATTGTTGAAAGATAAACAGAGATTCTTGAGGATTTGTGAAAAAATCTGGGATGAATTTGTTACTAACAAATAGTGTTTGGGATACTGTAATAATAGGCTATTTGTCAGTAACAAGGAGATTTATAATTATGTAATACTATCTAATGTAATACCTGAAAGACCAATATCAATAGAAGTGATAGCGACTATACCTTGTTTTATCACCATTTCTCTTCATTTTGAAGTCACTATTACCTCTACTTTGCACTACGATTCCTACACTAATACAAACATAAGTTTTCACCAAGGAAGTCCCCAGGATTATCACCAATCCATCATTAAATTGGGTGACACCTTTCTAGATTATTGTGTGCGAAATTTTTATTTTGGACGGCGGCAATGAACAAACTCTGGTATTTGTCTAGATTGTCTAGATCGATACCTCTAAACGTCGTTACCGGCTCACGCATACAGATAACACCTATTAGAACGATAGGACCTGCGAGGTACTTCCACCGTAGTGCAGTTCGTTTTAATCAGTCCAGTGAACGGAACAACAAGAAAGACATCAATGACTCTAAGAAAAGTGATAAAGAAACGAGTGAAAACTCCAAGGAGAAACGTGAAAGCGATGAGAAGGAACAGTTATTGAAGGAGAGAAAGGAGATTGAAGAAGAACTCAAAAGACGCCAGGAAAAAGAGAAAGAAGCAATTAATAAAGCCTTTGACGAATTCTTAAAATCCATGGGGACTAGAAGTAAGAATAAAAATGAAAAGACCGAGAACCCGTTCAAAGCGTTTAACAAGTTGTACTCCAGCGTATCCAATGATAAGCAAGCGTTCCCAAAATTCCTTGTGCAAATATTTTTGGTGTCGATCTTACTTGGGTTCCTAATGAGCACCGGTGACTCCAACAGGCAGGAGTTAACGTTTCAGGACTTCAAGACAAAGTTTTTAACAAAGGGACTAGTCACCAAAATCAATGTCATCAATAAATATATTGTAGAAGCGGATTTGATTCCTGGAGCATCACTGGATCAAACGATAAACTTCAATGGCAAATCTGCTGTAGTATTCAGTATTGGATCGGTAGATTACTTCGAGAAGGAGGTTAAAGAAATCCAGGATAAATTGGGCATTCCTATTGAAGAACATATTCCTATTTCCTTTGAGGAAAGGGGCAGTTGGCTCAACTTCTTGTTGCCTATGCTCCCCACTGTTTTACTCATAGGTGGGCTTTACTATATAAGCTTCAGAAGAGGTCCTAACAGAGGAGGTGCAGCTGGTGGTGGACCTGGGGGATTATTCAAGATTGGAAAATCCAAAGCAAAACTATTCAACCAAGAAACAGACGTCAAGATAAAGTTCAAAGATGTTGCTGGTTGTGATGAGAGTAAGGAGGAGATCATGGAATTCGTCAAATTTTTGCAAGATCCCAAGAAATATGAAGCTTTAGGGGCAAAGATTCCTCGTGGTGCAATTTTGTCTGGTCCTCCAGGTACCGGTAAGACACTTTTGGCTAAAGCAACCGCAGGAGAGGCTAATGTTCCCTTCTTGTCAGTTTCTGGTTCAGAGTTTGTGGAAATGTTTGTTGGAGTGGGTGCATCGAGAGTTCGTGATTTGTTCAAGACTGCTCGTCAAATGGCCCCCGCAATCATCTTTGTTGACGAAATCGATGCTATCGGTAAAGAAAGAGGTAATGGTCGTGGTGGTAACGATGAGAAGGAAAACACCTTGAATCAATTATTAGTTGAAATGGATGGGTTCGAATCGTCTGACCACGTTGTGGTTTTGGCTGGTACTAATCGTCCCGATATCTTGGATAAAGCGTTATTGAGACCCGGTAGATTTGATAGACATATCTCTATCGACGTTCCTGATGTTGAAGGAAGAAAAGACATTTTCAAAGTCCATTTAGCTAGGATAACATTGAAATGTGTTGAAGATATTAAGCCAAGTGACACTGAGATTGATTTTAATGAATATCAGAAATTGAAAGCGGAGGCCATGGAAAACTTAGCTGGTAGATTAAGTGCTTTGACTCCCGGATTCGCTGGAGCTGATATTGCAAACTGTTGTAACGAAGGGGCATTATTGGCTGCCAGAGAAGACGCTGAAGCTGTTGATACCTATCATTTTGAACAGGCCATTGAAAAGGTCATCGCTGGATTAGAGAGAAAGTCTCGTGTTTTATCTCTTGATGAAAAGAAGACTGTTGCTTACCATGAAGCTGGACATGCAATTTGTGGTTGGTTTTTACGACATGCTGATCCGTTAGTTAAGGTCTCGATCATACCTCGTGGTCAGGGGGCCCTTGGGTACGCTCAGTACTTGCCAAAAGACCAGTACTTGTTGACTCAAGAGCAATACAATCATCGCATGATAATGACCTTGGGTGGTAGAGTGAGCGAAGAATTACACTTCGACACAGTTACAAGTGGAGCTTCCGATGATTTCAAAAAGGTAACGCAAATGGCACAATCAATGATTTTGCAATTAGGAATGTCACCCAAAATTGGACAAATTTATTACGATACTAACAACTCCGATGGATTCAAAGTGCATAATCTGTATTCAGAGGATACCGCACGAATGATTGATACCGAAGTAAAGAGATTTATTGACGAAGCCTACGTTGAATGTAAGCAATTACTCACAGAGAAGCTCGATTTAGTTGACGCTGTGGCCAAGGAATTGTATAAGAAGGAAGTTCTTACTAGGGAAGACATGATCAGGATATGCGGTGAACGACCATTCCCAGATAACAATGATGCCTTTGACAAGTACATAAAGAACTCCGATGCATTCAAACCTAGACCAAAAATGTCCGACGGACCACAACCCGATGCCCAGCCAGCATAATTCTCGATAGCATAGCTATTTATTACTTGTACATACAACTTATACATAGTATACAATATATTACAATTTGTCATCATCGCTTTTAAATAGTTCTTCTATTTCGTTGTCCACTTGGAGGTCAAATTCAATGCTCTTTGGCTGGTATGAGGGTGATATTTTGAGGACGTCATCAATACGTTGGTCTTGGAGGTTTCTTCTTTGAAAAGCACCTAGGTCATTGTCTACCTCTTCCTGGCTGAATAGAGACTCTATAGAGTCTTTGTAGCTTTCTGAAGCTATTTTAAAATGGTTCTCGTCTTCGCTTTCATTGTCCACATCATCCTCCCATTCTTCCTCATTGTCCAAATCGTCGTCGTCGTCGTCGTCGTTGTCCTCTTTCTCTGGGTCGATATATCCCCGAGGTAAACATTCCACACAATGGGACTCGTCAATAAAGTGCTTTCGCCATTGAAGGTATCCCTCGTCAGTCATATACCCACAGCCCAAAACCGGGCAAACATAGACCTGGATTTTGTCACTACACTTGAATGGGTAGTTATCTTGATGGTAATTGAGTTCATTAACACTCACGAATTCTCTTTTACAAGGCTTGTTCTTCAAAAGAAGCTCACATTTGAACATCGAACCGTCACCGGAAAGTGGCAACGGAGGCACCTCGTGGACCAAGGGAAAGTGATCTGTTATTGATTTCACCATCAGAAGAGTGATTTTGCAGTTTTTGTAGTCAGACGTTACCTCTGACAATGCGATAGGGTATCCAATTACATACAACTCGTTGCGGTGACTTGACAATAGATGGCTTTTGAATATCATCTTGTTTCCTGTAGTGTAAGCGCAGTTATCGAAGTAGCAGGTGAATATTTTGGTATGTGAGGGCTTGAGATTCAGAAACGGGCTGTTAATAATAGAATATTCATCATCAAATTCACTGGACTCACTAACCTCGAGTGTTGGAGTTAACGGTGAAGAATGTTGGATACGTAATTCCAATTCCCGGTTGGAATTTATGAGTTTGGGCTGGTCAAGGAATGGATTTCTCTCATTCTCGTGATCTGACCCACCGTTTTCTTCGCTTTCATCTTCAGAACTGGTAGTTGCAAAGTCGCTGTTTTGTATGAATGCCGGAACATTTTCAGTCTCTTCATGGTAACTCAAAGATCTGTTCGGAGTCGACGCTGGGATCTCAAGGTCCAAATCCAGATCTGAACCTTGCAGGTAATTTATTGGAGACTCTACGTGATCAAACTTCTCCACATCTTTGGTGGGTGAGATTCTCTGCTTCTTGGTAGGTGAAGGATCCAACAATAAAATATTATCTTGTGACACTCTTCTGGTTCTTTCCAGAGTCGTCTTAGGAACAATAAAATGGTTCTCGTCTTTCAATCGTTGTTTTAATTGGATCTTCTTATTCTTCCACAACAGTTCCCGTCGTTTACCGTTTCTCATATTCCGTTCATACTCCATCGACCATACGTTTCCATTGACTAACTGGTTAGTTTGCCCTTTAAGAGACCGCAAATGACCATTGTCAATGGTTATCTTTCCCGTGATTATATCTATCTCATCGCTCTCTATATCATCATCAATCTGGCTGTATTTATTTAGTATTTCTTCCCATTTGGATTTAAACTTGTTACTGCTTTGTTTCTTTAAACGGTGTAATTCCTCTTGAAATTCTTGTTCCGAAGTGAAGCTATGTGTGGGACGGTTACTTCCATCATCGTCTGAGGTGAAATCCTCGCTAAACTCTATAGATATCAGGTCTATTCCAGGCTCTTTCTCATGCTGGTCTACCATTTAGAGTGCGAAATCTATCTCATAACAAAGACCTGTGTATCAATTACTAAGTATGTATTTGAGGGAGTTGGAATGTATATTTACAAGAAGTAGTTCAAAAGTGATGATAGTAAACTATAGATTTTAAAAGTTTGGCGTCATTGCTATGCATCAGGATTATCCACAGTATGGACTCGTTGGTCATTATTATGGCGAGCCCAGCAGTTTCTGAATAGTTCCATCTCTTTGATGCATTGTCTCCAGTCACCGGTATCAGCGTGACAAAGCTGGAGATTTAAGTTTTCTTGGTGGCAACCGGTGTTGATGATGCGCTGATCCCATTCATCAGGCCGATCTATCTCGTCTGAGCCGGCAGTCACCGGGTCATTATCAGTTTCTGAAAATGCCATTCAAGGAAAATTGAGAACATTGATATGTTCTCTGATGTTTTGCTGGAAGCTGTTTGAATACAATGTCGACTTACAATGTAACACTTGGGGATAATGCGTTGAACTACAATTGACTTGTGTAGAGCATAATGAAATTTCAATTGTTGTATGAATAGTTTACATTGAATATACATGTCTAAATAACAATGATCACATACGTCAATCACTGTGGTCTTATATGATATTCTGTGCAATCCCACTGCAACTCTAACAATTAAAAGCCGAACCCACTCTTGGAATATGCCATTGGCTTTATATCGGGATGAGGTACGGCATCAAAAGTCTCGATTTCCAACGCCCATGGACAGTTTTTGTCATCGGCATCTCTATAACCTTCGCCAGAATCTGAGGTTGGGTCGTAATTGGGATTTTCAGCTATGTGAACCACTCCTCCCAAATTTCCAGTGGCATCACAGTAATTAGGAGCGGAGAAGACTGTTATCAATCGTCCGTTGTGCTCCTCTTCTACTCCTCCCATTCTTACTTCGTGGGATCGTAACACTTTTCTGACTTTATTGGTTAAACAGAATCGCTCAGTGATATCTGGTCCAAATTGCATTCCAATTCCTCTTTTAGAAGGGGATCTACCATTGATTGTTTGTGGATCGGTCCACAACAATTCCATGGCAATGCCTTCTCTAGGAGGCTGGGTGGACCCTGAGGTAGGAAACCTGTTTAGTTGCTTGATATCTTGTAATTTCACGTTATCATCAGAGAATAACCCTCCATGCATTATCAAGTATGATCCATTGATCAACGAGGCGTACGGCAACGCTCCGAAGGATTCGGCAAAAGCGTCAAATATCTTTTTGGAATATTTATGCTCACATTCATCAGCAAACCCGTAAGTCTTGTTCATGTCGTTAGTTTCATGATTTCCCCGGTTTATAAATATCGAGTTAGGGTACAAAATCTTGAGCACATACAAGTACAAAGCGACCTCACACGACCACGACCCTCTATCGACAAAATCACCATTGAACAAATAAATTTGATCTTCTGAGACACGGCCAAATTTCTGGAAAAGATTTAAAACATCATAGAACTGTCCGTGAGTGTCTCCCACTACAGTTATCTTCTTTCCCTGGGGGAACACAAAGGCGTCATCAGAGTAATTGGGGTAGGTTTTGTAATCTAGCTTGGAATGAGGGATAATCAACTCTGTCATGGAGTTTTCTGATCTTAAGATGGTGTAGACCTTCGCTATTATGGCAAATACGTGTTTTTTAGGCAATGCACCGCCATTTTTGAATGTGTTGATCATGTACTTCAAATAATCATGATTCAATCCCTCAATGTTGATTTCTACCGTCCCTTTACCATCGGGTCTCTTACTTTCGATGAATAACTCAGGACCTTGCCAGGTTTTCTCAATCAATATCGAGTTGTAATTGATGGTATTTATTAATAATTCTTTATCGTCCCCAGCAATGGCACGTTCAAACGCTTGCTTTTTCAAATAGTTCACCGTCTGCTTATAGTTTTCTAAAGTCAACTTGTCATTAGGCATTTTCGCCAAAATCACCTTGAAATTTTGCTGTGCTTCTTTATATTTCAAAATTGCCATTAACGAAACTCCTTTACGATAGTACGCCTTCATCATGTTGGGATCTACTTTCAACGCACTGTCACAGTCGGCCACCGCCAATCCATAATTCTCCAATTTGATATGTACTTGGGCTCTATTGGAAAAGAATACTGCATTTTGGCTGTCCAACTCGATAGCTTTGGTATAACATTCAATAGCGTCTTCATATTTATTTTCCTTCAAGTACTTGTTCCCTTGATCCTTCAACTGCAACGCCTGTTCCTTGATGTCGCTCATGGTATATGTCGGTTTTGAAAAATTTCCACCTTGTTGATCCAAAAGTTTTTCGCTTTCCCCAGGGAATATTTTTTTTCACTGAGAATTCCCAAAGAGGCAGTTGATATTACGATACAAACTTTTGTTATATATTGTATAAAGATTGGCCAGGGCCGTTATCGTTAAAAGGACTAACAGTAGTGAATCATTATTTATATCTTAGTCTCTTATTCTCAAACCGGAAGCTGGGGCTCCAATTAACGTCACCTCGGTGATACGACAGACAGATCCCCCATACTCGGGTTTGTATCTGGCCCCAACCAAAGCTTCCGATACTGAGGGAGAACCCTTGTATATTGGAGTCAAGGAGGCACAGCAGATGTCAAACTCCGCGTAGGGGTCAAAGTCAAGTTCAATGGCGTCGTTGGAGATGGAATCAGACTTAGCCTTGATTTTCTGTGCTTGTTCGGCTCTCGGACCAGACGACACTAGGGTCAACAATTCTCCAGCAAAGTACGACGCACTGGAGAAGTTTTTGCTTCTGAAACATTGGGTCATTGCAACTTGTAATGCATTTACCTTATGGGCATTCTGTAATTTAGTTCTGGTGAAATATGCTGCCAATTCCAAATTACGCTTGGTATCAGTGTTTTCAACTTCACGTCTGGTCAATTCAATAGTTAATCCTAAGATATACTCACGACACAATGTCAATACATCCTCACATTTGGCTTGTTGTTCTTCGTCTTCGACCTTTATTATGGCAATGGTGTAAATGACTTCTCTGAACACCGTGATGGCCGATTTCAAGTTATTAGTTTTAAAGTGTTTGAACCCGACAGACAATTTCTCTTCCAAAAGATCGAATCCAGGGATGAACGGCACAAACTTGTTTGGATTGTCTTCATCATTATCGCCTCGGATGTATTCTTTCATGGCAGGCAATCCATCGAGACCGGGTAAGAACAACTTATTGGCTTCGTAAACCTCGAGAAACCTTGCTCTTAATGGCTCGAATTCGGTAACTCCCAACTGTTTGTTTAACATCGAAGCACCTTGCTCGAAAGCCCCTGCTGCAATGTAGCTAGCAGCGGTTTTGGCGTTACGTAACCAATATCCCACTTCTCCCTCGACTGCAGAAACGGCAGGTACATCTTCTGCTGACGCCCTAACTCCAGCATCAATAAGATCGACGTTGTCCTCACCACCTATGTCAAGATCATCGTCGTCCAAACCCCATCCGCCTTCCTCCTCCTCAACTTCATCTTCATCTGCATCTTCAATTTCCAATTGCTGTTGTTCTCTTTCAAGGTTAGGGCTATCGCCGTTATTGTCTTCAATTGATAAATCTTCGAGTCCCCCATTCAAGGCAGCAGCTTCGAAAAAGCTCAATTCCGATGGTTTCAATGGCCAACTAGCAATTGGCGAATCAACGGGTTCAGGAATAGAGAGGGCAGATCCTAATTCAGGCAACTGGATGTCCTTTTCATCCACACCAGCTTTTGCCACGATTTCCTCTACCAAATCATCTAACCCATTGGCTTTTGCTAAAGTATAGGCTAACGGAAACATGCGGCCATCGATGAAAACCCTACATCTTTTCTCGATATCAGCACTATATAAAGTGTTTTGAATTAAAGACGAATAATCACCCCGGTGTTCTGCAATTACTGCCATCTTGGCCAATCTTTCCTTATCCCCTTTATAAAGATAAAGGAAGGACAATTTGTCGAAAAGCTTCAATTGCTGGTAACACAATTCGACGATTTCAATATTTCCTTGATGTAAAGCTTCTTCGCTTAACCTTTCCCAGATGCTGTTGTCGCTCAATTTCTCTGCTTCTTCTAAAGCCACTTGCAAATTGCCACATTCCAAAGCCAAATCGAATCTTGTCTCAGGATCTCTAACGAAACCCAAAGCCACTTCAGGATAGCCTTTTTTCTCCAAGTAGGCGATGATGTTCTGACCCACCAAGTTGGAATTGTTAATCATTCTCACCACTTCTTTTAAGTTTTTATTCACCAAAGCCCTCTTGAATCGGAATTCAGTTGGGTCAATCGTAACAAGCTCCACCTCACCCTTTCGGTTGAGACAGAAAACTTTGTTTTGGGTGACTTTGGTGATATACAAGGTATTTTCCAAAGTTTTGATTATGCCGTTATCACCATTCAATAAGGTGTATTTGATGTGGTTTAAGGTAGAGTATAATAGGACATCAGAATCATCCCAAGCAGCACTTTTGATTCTGATAGTTTCATGCAAGGAGTCGACTAATTGCAAATCCTTGTTAGCAATAGTGATGGTGTGTTTCGACAATAATGCCACATATTGGCCCGAATTAGACCATGAAACGTACTTGACATTGTTAACGCTGATTTCCGATAATTCTTTCCTTTGTTGGACATCGTAATTGATAACGGAATGAGATTTCACCAACAACACTCTTCCTGGTCCCCCATACAACACGTCAACAACGGAAGAGTCCAATTGGATTGATTTTGTAACGTTGTTACTTAAGTCTTTGACCTCCAATGCCTTGGAGGACTTGGTGAAAGTGACAAATCTATTTCTAGAGATGAAACAGGCAAAGTTACCATCACCTTGTCTGAGATCAGTGGGTTCAATAGCACCAGTCACATGTTTGGGCAAGGTGATTAAGGAGTATTTTCCGTCGTCACCAGTGCCATGAGTGACCAAAATGGAATTATCTGACTGATTGTAGTACAAAGTTCTAATGAAACTCCAAGTTTTGCCGATCTTTTTCAATGATAGCATGGGCAAAGAATCCTCCTTCTTTTGGAAGTCGTAGCTCTGGACTTGCTTTTCTCCATTGACGTAATATAGCTTATTTTGGAAAATTGTATGAGCTGGTCTTTCTCTTTCCAATTTAAAGATCATCACTCCTGAATCATGACAAGTAGCGAACAAGTTAATGTTGGGATGACAAGCCACTAACCAGAAACGATCGTGTTCACGTCTAAATTGCTTCACAGGAGTTCGCTTGTTCAAATCCCACACCCTGATAGTTTTATCGTCAGATACCGACAAGATCAAATCCTCCAGAGGATGGAAAATTGCACTTAAAACACTTCCAGTGTGGCCCCTACAAGAATCAACTTCCCAGGCTTTAGTCTCGCTCATTCTCCACAACTTCACTAAGCGATCGTCACCGCTGGAAACAATCAATGGTAAAGTTGGATGGAACGCAGCATAGTTCACCCCTTTATCATGACCTTCCAAAACAAATTTAACAATGGCATTTACATTACCAAAGATGTCTTGCTGGGGTAACTGCTGTCTTTGTAATTGGTCCTCAAACGATCTCATTGAAGATGTTGGAGCCGAATGTTTCTTTCTCAAACCAGAGATGTCCCAAACTCTTACAGTTTGATCAAAAGATGCCGACACTATCAAATCATCTTTAGGATGAAACTGTGCAGAAACAACATAATGATTATGACCGGTCAAACAGGCGATCTCTTGTCGATTCTGCCAATTCCAGATTCTGATGGTTTGATCGTCTGAACAGGAAAGAATCCAAGGCAAATCATGATGGAAGGAAACAGCCCTTAAATAGTCCAAATGGCCATTCAAAGTGAATATACACTTTCTGGTATTCAACGACCACACCCGAATGGTGTAATCGTCACCCCCCGACACGAATAATGGCTGAGTAGGGTGAAAAGCAACACATCTAACAGGACCACTATGATCCTCAAACCGATCAATTAGCGTCCCCATTCGGTAATCCCAAAGTTGAATGGTAGAAGAATGTAACGAAACCAAAACCCAAGGCCGTTTGGGGTGAAATGCCACTCCTTTGGCTCTTGACGATTTCGATTCGAATTTGGTTAACATTTTCATGATGAAATTATCGGAGCAATTTTTGTCTTCCACAGTTCGAAATTTGACGTCACCAGACAATTGCTAATACACTCTATCTCTGGTACTACTTCGCCAGGAATTTCCTCGATTAAATGCCAACGGTGACTGAATTTAAACAAACCCCTTTGTACGGTTGTTTTTTTGTCGATTCGTTGGTCTCATTTTTTTCATTAACGACACGTTAAAATATCTTCGTGCGCGACTCATAAGTTTAGTGACGGAGAGAATACCGAATTTCCTTTAATGACTATAAATGAGGTATGAACATGGTGGTGAACATGTCAATATACTATGAATGAAACCTAATATCATAGCACGTATGAGGATTAAAACAATCCAGCCAATCCCACAAACCCAATGAGTGATGCTATTCCCACCCAACTTTCAACCCTCGATACTCCCAGGTTTGAAGATGTAGTGGAACCCGAACGAGAACCGCTTCCTGCCGACGTGGTCTCTTCAGAGTTTTGCACGAATCCTCCCACTCCAGCACTAGGATCGTAATCGTTAGTGGTAGTTTTAGCTGCCTCTGTAGCTCTGGTAGTTGCCGCATCATTTGGCACATCCAACGTAGCCTTGGATTTGGAGGAGGTCTTTGTTGCCGTAGTTTTGTCGGACCCTGATCCGGAGGTCTCAGTAACCACTTCGTGATCGTCCTCTTCATCTTCGTCATTCTGAGGATCAAATCCCGTAGCGTCCCCGCTACCTAACCACGTCCTTTTGTTGGTCAAATACACGTCGGTGTCAAAACCGTCGGTGCTGTTATAAAGAAAAGCATTAAACTCATCAGAATCAACGTCAAAGTCCTCAACTTCAGCCACAAAGTCTGGAATATCGTAGGGTTCAATCGAGACGTTTTTGAGGAAAGAATAGTAGTAGCCATGTTGTTTGATATCGTCGGAATCCCAGTTAATTTCCCCCCCTGCCCATTCAATCGTACCGAGGGCATTCTTAGAATCACCACCAGGCCATAACGAGAACTGAACACGCGAAGGCGTCGAAGGATAGTTGTACTTCTTCGTGGTAGAGTTATAGGTGTCGTTCTTGTTCAAAGTACGCACCTTTTCTCCGTCAATGAACCAATCGATTTTATCTTCAGACCAGTCAAACTCATAGAAATGCCAGTTCTCAAAGGTATCTGACACAGTCGAATTCCTGGTGTTGGTATAATTCAAATTCCCCTGGAAATAGTAATTCGACTGAGGATTGGTCAAATTGTAACCCAACCATTCGTAATCGATTTCATCTTGAACGTCTGAAAACAAGATAAAAGCGGTAATAACCCCTCTATCACGGGAAGACTTTACGGTGGCAGAAATCTTGCCGTACCAAACATACTTCGTAGAGGAAATAACCGTACCGGTGGTTCCATTAGGCATTTGCAACAAAATCGCGTCATCACTGGTATCGACATATCCAGTGTAAATCCAGTCAGCTTCACTGTAATTTCCCAAATACTCTGTTTGTTTCGTTAACACGTCCGTATGACTAAAGTCATTACTATACTTTGACATTTTGGGCATGGGCATACAAGCAGATAAGTTGAAAGAGTACCTAATATCACATCCACCCAAACAGTATGCCCCAGTACCACATGCTCCAAATTGTGAACAACATGGTTTATCTTCAGGACAGTTTTTATCAGCATTACATTCAATAACTTCGTCGTCACCTTTAACCCCGCCAAAGAACATGGCCAAGGCTAAAACCAACCATAATTGTAAAAATCGTTTCATGGTTGTCTAACAGGATTCCAGCGAATGAAAAATCCCAGAAAATTAGTGCTATTACCCTACTGTACTAACCACTAAAGGTCCTAAAACGGTTGTTTAATATAAATCACACCGCGACGTAAAAAAATTTTCATTGAGGCGATATTTTCGTTCCGACCAAATCGGGACATCGTAAATCCTGGTGCCAAAATTAGACTGCGTCCCGATTAGGAAGTTTATCCTTCTTGGAACCACTTCTACCGATCTTGAGAGAAGTTGACAATACAACATGGGACGTCTATTTGTGTTAAGAGAAGGAGGTAATTATACAACTCAGAACGTTTTATCATGTTTAAAAAGGAAGGTAACTAACCTGAACATCAGCTCATGTTCAGAAGACACCATCAACTTAAAACGTCTATTCGTCTTTAAAAAAAAGGTAGCCATCAACTCTATTGATCTTTAGAAAAAAAGTTATACATGTTGGGGTTGTAGGTGGAGGGCTGGTCATAGATTAAACTGCCTTGATTAGATTGTTCTTTTTGGGGTGGTTGCGACGGGTACTGGGGAGTTTGAGGTTGGTATCCTGCCCCATACCCTGTGGGCTGCTTGGGTGGTAAGCTTGGAGCACCACTATTATATCCCCCTGTTGTTTGCAACATTGGTTGGTGGTAATGACTGGGGTTCTGGTACGCATTTTGACTATATGGAGTGGCCGTTGGGGTGTGTTGAGCTCTCAAATGAGGTGGTGCCTGCGGTGTTTGCTGTGGTTGCATTGGCTGTTGGTAGGAGTACCCAGGTTTATATGATGACTGGCCCGTTGAATGAGCACTCAAATTCAAATTTGCAAATCGATCGTTAAAGCCTCCGCTGCTTTCATTGGCAACGTTATCTCTCAATCGTCTTGCAAATGAAAGTAACTGCGTATAGAATTCGGTTCCACTCTTCAAGCCCCCACTGTAACGTTTCCAGCTATTCAGATAAAACTCGTTTATCCTTGTTACTTGATCAATTACCAACGTGTCCTTGAAAGCCTTAGAAGATTGAATTTCTCTCACTCTGGGATGAGATGACAATCTGTTCCAGTCATTTTGAAGGTTGTCTATGAAGGATTTTTGTTTATCGATCAAATTATCTAACTCATTAGCATAGGGTTGGAATTTTTTCAACTCTTCGGGGAAAATGACGTTTTTGATTTCATTGTTTGTCTTAACCTTACTGTTCAACACCAAAATATCGGAAATATCGTCATTATGGATTTCTGTTTTCAATGTATCGACTACTTTCTGCTTGTTAGTCTTGATCACATTCAAGTCGTACAATGTATCTTCGATTTTCTTTATCTGGCTATCAAGACCTTCATTATTTGTGGCGGGAGTATCGACTATATCCAACAAGCTAATTTCATTATTTTCGTTGGGTTTGGCAGTGGTGGAATGAACTTCAAATAGTTGTTTAAACTGTTTGGAATTGGTTCCGTTGGCTAAGTTCTCATACAACTTGCTGTTATCAACGTTTATCAATGCAAATAACTTCTCATCAGACGTGGTGGCATCATACAATGACTTTTTCAACTTGATGATGTCATCTTTGAATCTCGACCCTCCTGGAAACCCAGTGGTTTGGGACTCAATCTCGTTGATTAGGGCATAAATATCCTTGCGTAACCTGATAATAGCTTCCTTATTGGTAGTATCCTCTGAGTAGGTTCTAGCAATCTCATTGACTTTCAGCAAAATTTCAGGGCTAATTTTCTCTCCGTTATCATTGATGGAAGAGTTTTCATTGATCAACTCTTTTAAGTTAACCACTGCTTTTGGCATCTTCAAAAATTCCAAGACAGATGATAGTTCTTCATTAGACACATCTACCATGTCTAGTTCAGTTCTGAGAAACTGTGATTTTTCCTCTGAATAATAACTCAATAGCTCATGAATGTCGATGGGCACAACATTCTTCAAGAAATTTTCATAATTGTGATCATTTATTTCTTTGAATAATGCAATTTCATTCATAGGAATGACTTTGGCACTATCCAACGGTTTAACTTCTGGCAAAGTTACTATGGAAGGCACAGGATCGTGATATATCAAATCATTGTCTTTATTCAAATCCGACAATTTAATTGATAATGCGTCTTTGTGATATTTGTAATTATCCAACACTTCAAAGGCTTCGCTGTTGCCCGATTTGGAAATCTGTTTCAAAGTCACCGTAGAGATCTCGTTGAGGGCGTCATGGGATTTTGTGAAATACCCAATAGCATCACCAAACTTTTTGGTCGACTCTAAATTTAACCCATGAAAATAAAAGGCCAACGATTTATAGAAGTTAACCTTGAATGATATTAATGCCGTCCACAATAAATCCAATTTAATGGTGATCTTATAGTCTTGAAAAGCCAGAGGTTCATCAACAACTGCTTCCAAATCCTCAAATTCCTCATTTGTATCAATGATATCATAATCGGAAGTAGACATCGATTCTCTGTTATTCTCATAAATATCAATCATGTTATTGCACTCTGAATAGTAGTTGGAGGCACTAGAACAAAGTTTGGCAATTAAGGAATTCTTCTTCTGCTCTAGATCTCCACTAATAACCTTCAATAGAAATACTTCTTGACTCTGAGCCAACATCAACTTCTTCAAGAATTTCAAACTTGAGTGATACAAATCGTCCGACGGGGCATGTAAGAAGTTCTCACTTATGAACTGTAAAATCCCCGCTGCTTGCTGGAATAACTGCAAAGCCTCCTTCGTACTATCTTCCGCTTCTTCGGTAGTTCTTTGTGACTCTTGGTACTTGTACACGCCAACCTTGGTGAGAATTGAAGCAACATTGAACAATACATTGGCTTTCTCGAACGGTAAGGAATGTTGTTTGTGAGATACAGACTTCTGGAACGCATCGTACCAAATGAAACTAAGTTTCTTACCCGTCACACTACTAACTGGGACCCTCAAGTCTAACAATTCTAGTTGACTATAGTATTTATAGTACAATTTGATTCCAGTTGAGTCAGCGTTGACTCCTTTTAAATCCTGTCTAAGTTTATTAAAGCCATTCAAATCCAGCTGATATTCAGTTGTGGTTCCGTATATCGACTTGATATAGTTATTTAGCGGAGGAAGCCAATTGACGTCCTCCATATTTTTGGTAGGAATCGATAAGATATAGGTCTTCATTATCCTTAATCTTCAAAATTGAGTGCGGTATTTGGAAATTTAGATAGTGAATAATAGAGAGAGAGACTCTAAATATTACTATGTTGATGATTGCAAGTACCCTAAATCCACGCCAGACATGTGATTTGGAATATCTGTGCATTTACATACAACGAACGGAATCTAGAAGTAGAGCAAACGAAAAATGTTTATTTTAGAGGAAGTTAAACGAATAATTGACGTTGTTTTTAGATAAGTTAATTTTTAAGAAAGCCAACGAATAATTGAAATTGTCCCTTGATATGATGATTTTGAAGGAAGCAAAACGAAAAATTGGAATTTTAGATAAATAATTTAGGAAACTAGTTGGAATTGCCTCTAAATATGACCCCCCTGCTTACAAAGGGAGTAAAATATTGAGTCGGTGTTTTTTAACAACTCCTCAGGAGGGGCAAATTCCTTTACTTCTCCTCGTTCTAACACTAAGATTTTATCACTATCCAAAATAGTTTCGATTCTGTGGGCGATAGTCAAGATGGTCTTGTCGCTAAACTCTGACCTAATGGTTTCCTGAACAATCTTATCGGTTTGCACATCTACCGAAGCTGTGGCCTCGTCGAGAATCAACACCTTAGAAGGGTTCAATAACGCTCTGGCTAAACACATCAACTGCTTTTGTCCAGCGGACAAATTACCACCTCCTTCGGTGATTGCTGCCTCCAATCCGCTGGAAACTTCTGGTTTGGCATCTTTATTCTTAGAGTCCTCGTCTTCGTCTTTTTTGGTTTCTGTCTTCATACTTTCGATATGTTGTTTCAAGTGAGACAATTCAAGAACCTTCCACAACTGCTCGTCAGAATACTTGCCAAAAGGATCCAAGTTTTCTCTTACGGTACCAGCAAATGTCTGGGAGTCTTGAGGAATGATGTTCAATCTCGACCGCAAGTCAAATAACCCGAGTTTGCTGGTATCGATACCATCGATCTCAATGTGGCCATGGGTAGCTTCAATTATACGGAATAAAGCTAACGTTAATGTGGATTTCCCTGCCCCCGTTCGCCCTACAATACCTATTTTCTCCCCACCCTTGATGCTTACTTCGATATCTTTCAAAACTGGGTCTAGGTTCTCTCTATATTTGGTCTCGTACTTCTTGAACTCAATTGTTCCATCTTTGGGCCAATTTTCAGGGACTTTGTTGTCTTCTATAACCATATCTGCCTCAGGCTTCAAATTACAATACTCCACCAATCTTTCGATGGTAATTGATCGGGTCTCGATATCGGCATAAGTCCTAACAATTGAATTTAAGGTCCCCGTAACATCCAAAACATAGGTCATAATAAACCCAATCAACCCCGGAGAAAGGGGTGATTCCGTTAAAAAGCTACTCAAGATCAATAATGTACAACAATAAACAATAATGGCAGACAATCCTTGTAATCTCATAGATAACCAACGATTTACACCCAAATTGGATTGATCAGTTCTGACCATATTATTGAAATTGGTCAGTGACTTGTGAGTGAATCTATCAAGTTGACCATAAGCGATAATAGTTTCCACCCCGGTAACCGATTCTTGTAAATGAGAATATACCGGGGATTTTTTGGCACTTCTGAGTCGTTTTAACTCTCTTGAAGCTGCTATGAACTGTCTTCTGAACGAATCGTAAAAGTATAATAATGCCAATAGTACCAAAGCCATCGCAGGTAAATTATAAATAACGATACCGAACACCCCAACAGCACGGAAAACGAAGGTGATAAACATGGTGATGGTCCAAATGATCTGGGTGTCGATGACACTTATATCTTCAGAAAACCTATTCAAGATACGGCCAATTGGAGTGGTTTCGAAAAACGACATTGGCGACCTGAGAACACTTTTAGCCATGGTGTCATGGAAATATTTACTACCGTTAATAATAGCCAATGTCCAAATAACAAGACTGGCAAGGATACCCAAAGCAATCCCAGCTACCCCAACTCCACCATAAGCCAGTAAATAGAAACCCATCCAAACGTTTTGGTGAGATTCAGCATTCTTCTCTGACCACGATTTCAAAATGAAACTGTTGATGATAGTAACAAACATACCACTGGTTGACAACGCCAAATAGAGGATAATGTATCCATAGCCACAGGCTCGGACATAATCGAAGTAGATTGATAAATCGACTTTTCCTCGATTTTGAATCTCTTCGGTGTCTCCAGTCTTATTGACCAAGTTCAGATCATCCTCGAAGTCAAATTCGTAGTTATGGCCGAATGAGGTGAAACTAGGGGCAGCGGTTACATGACTGTCAATTTTGGCTAAGGCTAAATCTTCAACTTCAGGAGAAAACGGTTTTGGTTCTTCATCATCAGAAGAAGAAACACTTTTCGTCTTATCTTTGACTTCTGATTGTTGTTTCTGAAACTTCCTGGCATTTTCTTCATCCTCTTCGATTTTGGCTTCCTGGAAGTCTGAAGTTTCCGACTGCTTGCCAAATTCCTTGATTAACTTGGCCAACTCTGAATCGGTATTCATAACCTCATCAAAGGTGCCTCTTTCAATGATCTTTCCCTCAGATAACAAATAAATATCGTCAGCTTCATGCAACACTGTAACCGAGTTGGTGGCTAGAATAACGGTTTTAGAAGATAAAAGACCCGATTTACTCAAAACATTCTTAATAATACTTTTACCCACATGAGTATCAACTGCAGACAAAATATCATCCAAGATGTAGATTTCAGCCTTAGAGTACACTGCTCGAGCCAATGATATCCTTGCCTTTTGCCCACCAGATAATGAAATTCCCTTCTCACCAACTATAGTTCTATCGCCATCAGGTAATACTTCAAGATCCTTCAGTAACTCACAAGCCACAATGGTTTCTTCATAGAAGGCCTTGTCATACTTACGGCCAAACACAATGTTGTCTCTTACAGAAGCATTTAAAATCCAGGCATTTTGGGCACAATACGCAATCGAACCATTAACTTTCAACACGGTTTCTGGGGTATGGTCTACTAAAATTGATCCCAAAATAGCCTTTAATAGCGTCGATTTCCCCGTACCAACTCTCCCAACAATACAAGACAAATCCCCTTTTTTGGCGGCGAAGTTGATGTTAGATAAAGCAATGGGGTTGACTTCTTCGGCCGTTTCACCGGACTCCACTGCCTGCTCCTCATCTGCTGCACTACTGTTTGCGCCTGAAACTTCCTCCGGTTCTTCTTTGGTCCAGAGAAAAGTGGCATTCTTGATAGTAACCGATTCCTGACCCTTTTTCAAAGGAACATATGTACGTTCTAAACCCTCAACTTCCAATTCCTCCATGGTGAACAAGACTACCAATCTATCCAAGGACACCTTCACCTGAGCAAGACTAGACATGACATTGGGCAACAGCACAATTGGTTCAGAAAGCAATTCAAATAAAGATAAAGCAGGAAATACCACCGCTGGAGTCAAAACCACATTTCCAATTAATGCAGTAGCCACAAAGGAACTGATGGCGACAGCAAAAGGAATAGACTCCCACAATCCATTGATAAGAGTATTTAACACTCCTAACTTCCTCAAAACTTTCAATTCTTTACCGTTTCTTATATTGTCCAACCTTTCCATCATAGGAGCCTCCCAGGAGTACAACTTGACCGACTTGATGGAGCTCAAGATTTCACTCATCAATTTGGCTCTTTTATCTTTATGTTTCAGAAACAAATCAATCTGCTTATAAATAAAAACGAAGCAGGCGGAGGCTACAGGAATTAAAACCAAAGCTGCCACTAACCCAGCAATCGCTCCCACTCCAAGAAAGTTGCACAAGGTCACCATATAGAAAACCAACCTGATAGGTTCAGAAATAAGGTTGATTATTACCTCATGTGCATTTGTTAACTGCAGAACATCCTGGGCCATGTTGTTGATAATTTCTCCTACACTTTTATTCTTTCTTTCCTTGGGAGACAAAATCATACTCTTTTGGTAAACATGAGACGATAACGATGTCGTGATGGCACTTCCTGCTGAGGAACTATTGAACATGTATCTGTTGAATGAAATAAATCTCAATACAGACACTAAGTAGACTGCAGTAGCAATAGTGAACCCGATGATGATTGGTTGCTGCTTAGCATTATCGTTACCCAAGTTGACAATTCTGTCAGTGGCAAACTCAAGGAAATATCTTAAGAGGAAAGGCTGGGAAATTTGGGCAACGAACTCCAAAATATCAAACAATAAACAGTTGATGAAGAATTCTTTGGTCAATTTCAACATGGGAATAAATAATGAAGGTTTTACCGGTTCAACATGTTTGCCCAGTTTTTTGGCTAGCTTTTCTGTTTTGACCCTTGCTGATTCCACTGAGGCATTCCAATAACCCAAATAAGACTTAAAGGCATAATCGTTAAGAAGTTCCGGAGAAAATGACGGCAAGTCCTTGACATCTACCGTATCAGTCTCATTAACCACTTCAATAGTGTGTTTCATATAGAGAAACATAAACCTTTGAAAGATGTTTCTGATACTCGACACATCCCAGTCATTCAATTGATAGTATTCCACCAATTCCACCGAAGGTTTGTAAAAAAACGTCTCCAAACTGAAGATGATGAAGGAGTTGATGGTTAAAAAGATCTCAATGACAGTCACCACTGATTGCACCGAAACTTCACTACTGGGAATATATACCTTGTGTGGGGATAAAGTGTCTTGAATTACAACAATGACATTGACCAAGGAGTAACCAGCCCAATATAACAACAATGGAGAACTAGCAACGATATTTCTTGTAGGTTCAATCAAATGAAGAGGCAACACCAATAAAACCAAAACCAGCGACTGCACAACCAACGACAACGATTTAGCATCGCTAAAGGAACCGAAATTGAACCCTAACAAGATCAAACTCAAGAGAATTTGAATGAATATGGAATTAACCTTCACTAGTTGAAAAATTCCCACACTCTGGAGCTTAAACACTGATCCAAAAGAGTACTTGATGGAAAAAGGACCATAGTAATTGCGATAAAGTAACCTATAGATCTTATAGGTCAAAGGGATTGCAAATCCCAAGCTGATGACCCCATTTATAAACGAAAGAAAACAGGGATGGATCGAGTTCTGATAAGGATCATATAAGGGGTTTTTCCAAGAATCGGTCAAGGGGCATTGTAGATCCGACATCCTTGGCTTGATTAAAATAGAAATCGCTGTCCCGTGGGATCTTCGGTTGTCGATCACGAAATTGACGAATTCCTATCCTTTTAAACCAAATGGATAACTTTTCACTCCAGCGATAATGAGGAAATGCCATGGCTATTTTCCTGCACATTACAAATCGTTATCGGAGCCATTCAAAGTAAAGGAAGGGGGATTTAGAGGAGTAAATCAAGTGAAATCAAGGTTTAGGACAGATGTTCTATTACCAGGGGGCGATAATGGACTGGAGTTATTGTATTGAACTCTATATTAGACCACATTCGTCAACAAGCGAGATAAATCCGTGCGGGAGAGATTATACCACCTCCACCAATGTCATCTTCAGATGCCACAATTTAGGTTACGATTCGGGAATTTGCAGTGGCAGTCGGAATCTGTAGTTTATGTTGTGTTGGTTTGAGTTTGCCCCTTCAACCGAGCTTTAGATGGATTTTATCGAATTAGGTCTCATGTTTGACGTGAATGTGTCAAAAGGTTACTCGCGTTGGTGTATCAATTAATCGACCAATTGGGCTATCTGGGGAGAATTTTCGCCGGAACATACCATTGTGGTCATAGAATGCCAGCTGTAGATGTGCCATAGGGTTTAATCCTGCCTGCATAAAATCAACTCACTCCGATAACTATCCGATGACTCATAATGGATTACTCATAACGGATTACTCTCATATACAAAGATATTTAGACGAGTTCGATGTTGTTGAAAAACTGGTAATTATGCTGGTGTGGTTATCTCTGAGCTGACCATTAAGTTGCAGAAATTTTGACGGTAGGACGGTAGGTGATTGTCACAAAAAGGACAGGTTTCAATCGCTCTATTGAGTTGAATTTTCATTTTTTATCGCCTCCATTCATCGCTTTATCGCATCGGTTCATCCTTCCTTCATCCTTTCGCCTCACCTTCGAACTCCGCCCTTATTCGTCGCCTGGTGAAAGATCTCAAAGTCCTGTCCGCTTCCTAAACTGTAGTCCCATAAATGTAATCAACTAAGGAACAAAGAGATATCTTTCTCGTCGCCACTTACTTTGTTACATAACTACTTTATTCTCCTTTATATCGTCACAGTCATTAACACACTCTCCTTCTTTTCCTCCGTCTCCTCCTTTAGACCTTAACTGTGGAATTCACAATTTTACGAGATAGTGCGATGAACCAATCTGGGAAGAAATTATATCAGGAGGTGATATCTATCACAAATGATCTATCGAATCTTGTTGGCGTGGGAACTCTCCACTTTTTCCATTTCCCCTCATGTGAGCTAGCTGGTATAAAAGTCAATGCTAACAACCGCAACAACAATTGTTGGAAATGGCTAGATATCGATTTCCTAAATTACGTTGTCGATGGTGACATGCATCCTTTACTACACGATTTACGGTTTCTAATTACATTTCGCTACGTCATGGCAACGTACAAGATATTTGTTGTTGGTGGAATGACCATTGCTAAGGTTAGAATTTATGTTGTCCCTTCAGATACCAAGAATTCAACACTACTAAATGAATGGAGGGCCACTAGACCCAAGAAACTCGAGGTAAAGAAGAACTTTAACGCTTGCTGGCCAAATCTAGTCAGGTGTATTGATTTTTCACTTGAAAGTTGGAAAAATTTGACTCCAGACCCTGGAATCCTCCTAATATCTTGCCAGTATACTGATTCCAAATATTCCTTATCAAGGGAGATTCAGAACCAGCGTCAGAAGGACAATTACCATATCCATAGGTGGTGTCATAGCTTACCCTACAGTTTACCTCCAGAAACAAATGAATCACCTGGCCTTGGTCAAAAAGTTCAGAATATTTACAACACCATTCCCTCACCAGATATTTCAAAGTACTATAACAAGTCAACGGTGAAAAACTTCAAGAATTTAGTCCCCAGTGCTGAGGAGGTGATCATAAATCTTGTTCATAATATGCTGGAAGGCAACACGTCCATACCGGGAGTTAAAACCCAATTGTATCCTTTCCAAATAAAGTCTTTAAGCAAAATGTATGAGAAGGAATCACTTCCTGGGACAACGTTGATCCCGAATTTCATTGAACTACAATCATGCAGCTCAGATCAGAAGTATTACTTTGATATTTCTCAGAATGTATTCCACCTAAAGCCAGAGATATTTCAACAACCCAGAGGCGGTATACTAGCAGAGAATATGGGATTGGGAAAAACCTTGATTTGTTTGAGTTTGATTTGTTTGACAAAATGGGAGATTAGTACACTACCACGAGATTGCCTTGTTTATATGAATCCTTCATCGATTGGCGAGACGGTCGTCAACGAGAGAGGTCAATTGGTAGCAAAATATCCCAAAAATCATAGACCTTTCCGAAGACTCAGCCAATTCTGTAGGTCAAAAATCATTGATAATTCTCTACCTTGGAAATATTATGTCAATGAGCTCCCCGATTCGGTAATAAAGTATCTCAACTCATCCCCAGGATTTTTCCGAGTCCCGTTAGAAGTTAATAGTCATCACAATATCCTTCGCAAGTCAGAACGGCTAAAATATCTTGACGATAAGCCACCAATGGAAGGAAAGGACTTTAGAACCTTATACTACTGTAACACGACATTGATTGTTGTGCCGGATAACTTGTTCCATCAATGGAACACTGAATTAAAGAAGCATATAGAACCAAGTTTCTTGAAGAAATTGTTCATTTCCAATCAATTCAAGAAAGAAATTGTCTCCGAAAACGGAGTGTTTACCAGCATTGTCAGCAGAGACCCCAAATATTTAATAAAGTTTGACCTTATTGTTGTTTCCCTTTCCATATTATCCAGACAATTGGATGATAACTTCAAAAGCTCATTTTTGAATGTGTTTTGGAAACGATTAATCATTGATGAAGGTCATAGTATGAACTCCAAATCTTCTCGTGCAGGTATTCTATGTCGAGATATTAATGCTGAGAGGCGTTGGGCAGTTACTGGTACTCCCACTTCAGGTTTAACCAGATTACACATGGACGAGGAAGACGAAGATGGCAAACCAATGAAGGTAGCAGAATCACCCAAACGAAAACACAAGTATGTTGTGAAGAATGTGTTTAACGAAAGAGATGATTTGGTAAAATTAGGGAATATCGTTTCAAATTTTCTAAAGATTGAACCGTTCCATTCACAACCTAGGTTATGGACATCTGCAATGATTCGGCCATTGGTTGATGACTTTTATGGATCAGCCACCAGTTTGAGCAATCTCCTTAATTCCATAGTCGTAAGACACTCTTTGGATGAAGTGGAAAGAGACATCAAGTTGCCCCAACTCCACCACGTCTCGGTGTTTTTGAAACCTTCATATCATAACAAATTAGCTATCAACATATTTACAGCAGTTTTGGCTGTTAATGCCGTATCTTCGGAACGAAAAGATGTTGATTATATGTTTCATCCTAATAATCGGCAGCAGCTAAGAAGGTTAATCACCAATTTACAGAGAGCAACGTTCCATTGGAGTGGGTTTAAGCAGGAAGACATCGAAACTTTGATTCATATCTGTAAGACATCATTGGAGAAACGAAAAGCAAATGACCAGCCGGCATATGGTCCCAAGGATACAGCTTTATTGAAAAAGTCAATGGCTATGGCTACATTAGCTCTTAATAATCCTCGATGGAGGACTATCGCTCTACTTCATGAGATGAACTACTATATCACAGGACTTCCCGATGTTTTCACCAAAACTTTTGGCACTGGAGTATTGGAATCTGTTGACTCAAACGGGGATCACAACGATATTGGAATCTTTGGTGCTCCACACATCAATCAGCTCCAGGAGTTCTTTTATAAGAATAGATTTATGAATATGAACGACGAAGTGAAATTAACTGAAAAGTTGGAGGAAATATCCAAACCGTTTTGGTCCAATTATTGGAAGAACACTATGAAACAAAATAACCAAAAATTCAATAAACAAGACAAGGATCAGGAGAACAACGATTTGTTACAACAAAGAATAAAGCTTGCCATCGAATCCCCCGAAACTCCCCTGATCAAAGGAAGACCCATTGCTAAACCCAAATCTAAGTCTCAACAAAAAGTGGCTCAGCCAAGAACAAAACCTGGTAGGGGTCATAAAAGAAGGAATTCTCAGGAACTTGTTGACTTGGAAGAGTCCAAAGCAGAATTAAGCAGAGAGAATGGGGAAGGGTTGAAAATCACTAACGAGATAAATACCATCTACTCCTTAGCTAAGCATAATATTTCGTACGATAAAGTTCGAGATGCTATAGTTCTCGGAACAGCCTCAAGTAAATTGTCCTACTTGGCAAGTAGATTACTCGAAAACCAACAGGAAAAGGTTAAATCTATAGTGTTTTTTGAATTTGAGGATAGTGCTTACTATTTGACTGAATTGTTAGATATATTGGGAGTGAATTATATCCTTTATGCCACATTCATCAATACTGCTCAAAGAGCTGCCAATTTATCTGAATTCAGTGACTTCCCCAGTGGTAAAGATGGCGGAATAACATTGGTGATGGATCTAAGATTAGCAGCTCATGGGTTAACTATTATTTCTGCTACCAAAGTCTACTTCATAAGTCCTGTTTGGCAGCGGTCAGTGGAAGCTCAAGCCATCAAGAGAGCTCATAGAATTGGTCAAACTAAAGAAGTACATGTTGAGACTCTAGTATTGGAAGACACCTTGGAGGAAGAAATTTACAAAAAGAGGTTGAATCCCACCGATTCAAACGTTGATGGTAAGAAGAAATACGTCATTGATGATACTGGGATGCAAGAGTTCATTTTACGTCATAATTTTTTACCTGTAGATAATACGGAAAGTGAGTATGCCCCATTCACTGCCCCTGCGGTTGGAGACACATCATTTGTAAACCGTGAAGAGTTTGATGATCCTTCAGCTCTCAATGATCATGAGGATGAGGTCCTTGATGTCAATGGCCATTTGGTGAGAAATTGGAAAGTTTCACTTTTCAATAGGAACAATCTAACGAAACTAAACTCAGCCAAAAATCAAAAAATCACACGAGACTTCTTGAAAGACCAGTTTATCAAGAGCATGGTTGAAGATGTTGACCCGGACTACAATCGTGACATCAAGCCAAGAAAAGAAACACCAGCTAGGAAGAAAGTTAGGTTTTAGACACTTAGATAGTACATTATATTACACTTCTCTAACGACAATTGAGCCATCAGCACTGGTCGATAGTATTATCTTCTCCGTAGGGTGATACGCTACATCAAGTACAGAATCTTCATGGCCAGTGAACTTGTTGGCAACTCTTCTGGAGCTTGTGTTGAAAACAGTGACCGTTCTATCACTGGATCCAGATATTATGTTTATATTGTCATTGCTGAAGCACGTACGAACTAACCTGTACTCATTATCTCCTGGTGCTCCTTCATAATTGTATGGACTCATACGAGAGACAGATTCAGGGACAAAGTCTTTGGCATTATAGACATTCACCAAACCTCTAGTTGATCGTGAGACTAACATGGAATCATCTGAGTTCATTGCTATCGATGTAATGGAGTCAACAGGACCTTGACACTTCCAAAGCGGTTCCTGGAGCTTCCTAACATCAAAAGCGTTTATGGTAGGATCAATTCCAGAAAAGTACAAATTCGTTCCTTTCCTATTATATGTACAAGTCAATACAGGGTACTTACTGTCTATAGTTGACACTGGGAATTTCTGTCTTGGATCCCATATTTTAACTTTCCCATTATCATCACCAGATACTACGGTGGTTCCAAAGCTGTCTATTTCATTGATTATGCTATCATTCTTACAGTTTCTTATTTTGGTACCGGTTTGGCAGTCCCAAAATGCCAATGTCAAATCAGCACTTGAACTTATTAACCCTGAATCATCATTAAACCATCGCACACTAGTCACAGCGTTCTTATGGGCCGGTGCACACCACAAGTTGACTTCATCGTCACTATTTACCGGCAATTTCCAAATATTGATGTATTTATCATGGCCACCAGTGGCTAGGAAATCCCCTTGTTTACTGAACTGTCCCGTGTAAACTGGCCCTTCATGACCACCCTCTAGAAATATAGATGTACTATATAGTATCCTACCCTTTGGGGTAGAATTAACCTCCTTCGAGACAATCCCATTGGTGGTTTCTATTTTCTGTCTTTTAACTATAGACATTTATATATTTTGATATCGCGATGAGAAGATAGAGATTTGATAAAGCTGCTATGAATGCCATTTATTGTATATGTGTACAACATACTGAGGGCAAGTAATGGAGCCTTGCGTATTATCGAAGTTTTGCTCAAGTTTTGAGAGCTGTCAAACTCCTATTAATCATTGTAGCCTTGTCAATTATGAACTCTCTGCCATCAAAGGCTGCAGTATATTGACGTTATGCCAAATATTCATAAGTGTTGTTGTCAATACGCTTCAAAAATTCTTTGTCAATCAATTGGGAAATAACCTTCTTGACGTCGATATTTCGGGCATGGAATCTTGACAAAGATTGAGTAACTACCTCATTGTATAATTCATTATGAGTGGCGGTTTTCCGAGCTTTCATGATTCTGACGATACAAGCACTGAGGTAGTTCTTACGAGATTCATCAAGATCCTTTTTGGCATCGTCTTCTTCTTGCTTTTGCTCACTCCTCAACGAACTGACAAAATTAACCTTTAATTTTCTTGATTTGTACTCATCGACAATAGTGAAGGTTGTATTAGGTTTGTTTTGGTGTTCTATACCCGGTGGATTTTGATCCAATAATTTGTATTTAGCCATTGGAGCAATTTGGTTATCTAAAATGCTTGGTATAGTTCCAAGTAAATCGAGTAATTCTTGAAATGAGTAGGTTTTCTTGTTATTATAGGCCAATAGTATCATAAGTTGAACATTAGTAACAATAAACGTAAAGGGAGGTTTTCCCTTTCTTGATAAGTTAGCTTTGACCTCATTTCTACCATGATTCCACAACCATGTCAATTGTCTACCATTGTGAGATTCTTCGTATAACTTCTTAAAGTTATCCAATATATCTTGCAATTCACGGGGTAAATTCAATTGATAATCCTCATTCTTACTGAATGGCCACATACTGTTAGCCAAAATGTAAGGGACAAACTCCTTTACCAGATTGCTTGACGGTAATCTATCTTTCATTTTTAGTTTTAAGTCCTCTGATTGTTTCATGTCAGCAAACATCTTGGACATTTTTGTAGTGTATTCGAGGGAGTTCTCTTCTTGTAGTCTCCTTAATACGCTTTCTTCTAGTTCTTCGGATTTGCTAGTGTTATTGATCAATCTTTTGGCCAACATTCTACGATAATGTTCTTCGAATGCATCCTTTTCCTCTACAAATTTGAAAATGATCATTAAATTATCAGCATTCATATCGATGGTCTCTGACTCCTTAGCACTGGATTTCAAGAAAGAATCGGCATACTTGGCCAAAATATCAGGAGTTTTGGATGGAACCCTCGGACCACTGGCAGCTATGGAGTTTCTGTTCACGAAATAACGACAAGCGTTATCCAAAGACTTGATGAAAATGGGGTCCTTGTGAAAGGCGTTGTCAACCACCTCATTGAATTTCAAATAAACTGCAATGAGACTATGAACATAGAGCTTGGGATTCGGTCCTGAACTAGGTTTCTTTTTCGATGTTGTCGCTTCCGGCTCCGCTGCGTCGTCATTAGCTTTAGCTATTGATTCCCCACCTTTCTTGATTTCTTCGATTACTTTTGCTGCATCTTCCTTGATATATTTCTCCAAGGCATCGGCCAATGGTTGTAATGTTGCAGGTACTTTGGAGAGTAACTTGTACATTCTTTGGATATGATCCGTCTCGTTATTTTCCAATAACGTCAAAAACTGATCATACATCTCTTCGGCGTGTTGTTTGATCAAAACTTCATGCAAAGTAACGAGTAGACTCTTCTTCGTATGGTCTTCAAGGTAATTATTGGACCTGGAGATTTCTTCGTTGAGTCTCGTTTCACATTTCTTCATATAGTCAACTACATTATGCTCACTGAGGAACTCATCACTCTCAAGTTTATAGTACTCAGCAGTTTTGTCTAAGTATTGTTTTTCGAAATAGTTGATGTATACGACTAAATTAGGCTTTTTCAAATCCTGAACATCAATGCCCAAGTAGACCAACGATTTGATAGCTACCGAAATCAAATTAGTGTCGACAATCTGATTGTTCCTTTGTAACTCGATTTGAGCCAATGTTTCATTAATTAATTTTTCAGCATTATTACTGAACATGTAGGTTTTCCACTGAAGAATACACAAGGTGCTGACATCGTAAACATCTCTTCTTCCGTCACTCCTCTCTTTTTGCACCCAATAACGATTCATATAGTCAAAAACGTTATTCATATAACCTGCACCAATGGTGAACCGTTTCCATTTTCTAACGTAAAATTCCAAGAATGATTCATTAGGATCTTGTTGCAATCCAGTGATGAATTTCACCAAGTAATTTTCCAATTGTGCGTAGATCTCGGCCCCAGCTAGCGAATAAGAGTTATTGACTGCATTGTTGTTGGATGCTAACGAACTATTACGTGATTTATTGGTACAGTAGTTGTAAATGGCAGTATAACAATTCATGTAAACTGTGGGTGTTACTCCTTGATCTCCCAGAGCACCAAGAATCAACCCCAAACTAGGTCTAATAAACGACCAGGTGCCATCTAAATCGCTGGAAGCAGGGAATGACATGAAGATCACTATTTACTCCAAAGGATACTTTAAAGTGAATCAAATGATGGGGGATGGCGGTTTCAAACTAAAAATTACAACCCTCTATTTGAGTAACTGTTATATCCGACTATCAAAATACCTGATTAATATCCAACACGATTGTATAAATACACCGACGGAGGAGATACAACGAATATAAATTAATCTGTCTATGACCCTGCGTTGGTAATCTGAAGAAACCCAGTTTTGAGAACTCGTCTGGAATATAATACCGGTTTCCACACGACTTTCGATTTAAGTATCCAGTTCATAAGAGCATCATGGAGTAGGGTGTAGGGGGAAAAACAATAGAGATAAGAGAGACACAGAAAAATTAATGTTCATAAACCATTGAATAAATGTTTGCTATCTCCTCAACCTCATAAAAGATAACCTCATAAAAGTTGGGGTTTGATCTAATCATTCCTTTGTCCTGCTATCGATACCCTATCAACGACCCTGATGATACTTATTGTAAAAGTTAAAACCCATAATCCCAACACTAGAAATAAAAATGCTGCCAAACTTCTTTGTCGTCTGCAAATCGACGCAACCGTAGGAGTGAAATCCACCGAATTCTTATCGGTGTTGGCGTCACTGGAGCAAAACCATTCGTCGTCGTATAATGTATTGAATGTTAATGACAAATTCGCTGAAGAAAAGATTATGAACAACAAATCCAACATAATCAATCTCATCTTCCCCAAAGGAGCTCTCAATCCCAATGGTTTCCCACTGTATTCGTCATAGGAAATGTACACAAGATAGACAATAGCAAAACTTTGCACTACAATGGCCATTATGGTACTTGGTTGTTGATCAAGCCTCTTACCGTCATATCGATTGGTGGAATTTTCAAATATTGTGCAAGCCAACGCCAACGCACAGGCACAAAATACCATTATACAGATTCTCAATAGTAGTGGAACCAAAGGATTGACAACAAAGATCCGATTTAGCGATGGTAATAGATCGGCTCGTTTCTCATCAGACATCCAGTAGCCCGCTTTAGATCTGACTCTGGGAGACTCGTCAGCATGGTTTCTGTCGGATTTGCTTTGGCGACTGTTGCCCCGGAAAACCCTGGAAAGCCACCCTGCCTTTTCGTTAACAAAGGTATCATCGTCACTTGAAGGAGTCCCCAATAATGCAAATCTTAACCGGTCCTCACCGCCCCAAGACCCCTCCAATTTATTCTCAAACTGGGTAGTGCTGTCAAATTCAACGACATCCTTGGTATATGTCGTAGGCTGTTTGATAGTCGTAAGGAACTTATTCCAATTATTGTCCATGGATTTTATGAAGGGGTCATTGGAGAAGCTCAAATAATCATCTTCTTCCTTTTTGTTGTGTACTGACTTTATCGAAGGATTTATGTCCGGCTGATTGTTATTGACATTGTTATTATTCAACTGTTCTCGGTAATGGGCTTGGGAAAGAGTGTCCAAAACATATACTGGCACACTGTTGGCCTTGAAACTGTAAGATTTGGTGTTGGTATTTTCAAATGGATCTGACGGCTTGGAGTAGATTGTGTTCTTTGTAGATTCACTTGTTCCCGATGCAATGTTAGTGGCGCCGTTTATCCCACTGGAGGTCGAATTACTGTGTCTGGGTTTCTTCGAGCCGTTGTTCATTGCAACATTGTTGGACTCTGCCATTTAGCTACAATGTTCGACCGTCAATGAAGTGATACCAAGATGTTGTTAGTGTCAATATTTGTGAATTTTATCCACAGGCGCATGGTGCGAGAGAAGGTTGCGTAATTATTGGGGGAAGCAGCCAATCAGATTGATCGATAGAGGAGATATGAGGCTCGGTTCCTGTGAAGAGTTGTGGAGATGAGATCGCTATTGGTACTTCCCATCGTCAGGCGACAAAAGTGGTCATTAGAACAAAAATAAAGGGGTTCCACTACGTGTGTGGCATGAGGTTCTCACCGGCTCTCGCTAGATTCTGGTACTAGCGTCGGCAACCTTGCGCGTTGTCACAGGGCAACCCGAACCATAAATTGCCCACACCTAATGATAATTAACAGCCTCCGGTACCGTAGTTTGGGGGTAACTTTCCGGCGATTTCAGTCAACGGCAGAGAATGCCCACTATGGTGTTGGTTCCAACTCGATCTACATCGTTGCTTTGCCCATAACAACCCGGAAATCATACATCTACTGCCATCATAAACCTTCAGCATTGTCTACTTCCCAGGCTAAAAACTTCCCCCTCTGGACAAAATTGGAAAACAAGGCAACTGGGATTGTTCTGAAAGGGTGGGAGAAGGTACATACATCCAAATTGACGGTAAATGTCAAAGTAACCCAATTTATAAGGAAACTATTGAACTCGATTCATTATGAAGAGTCCTGTTTGCGGTCATTCCCATCCAAGAGCTCGATGATTAGAGAAATCAACTCCGAATCTTTGAACAGTGTCCCAGCAGTATCAGGGGAAAATAACGGGTCAAAAAGTACATTGCTCCAAACACAGATTGATGACTTAAACATCCCATTGAATCAGATTAACCCTATTCCGTTGTACCATCCCACATTCATAAACACCAGCAATATTTTGAGCCAATTGCATCGCTTCAGAGACGAGTCGTATTCCAATCACCTCAAATATGCTCTTCTCTGTGCCGTTGGTATCCCTATATCCTTGCCTTTTGCATTAGTACCGGTGGTTCCCAATGTCCCAGGATTTTACCTTGCATATAGACTATACTGTAACATCAAAGCATTGATGGGTATCAAGCATTTAGAATACCTATTACAAACTGATAGCGATGTCAAATCTGCCACCAACCATTTGAAATTCCAGCCTTTCAAAAGAATTGATGATATCTATCATCGGCACAATACAGATAACGAATTGAACATCGACAGCGTACAAGAGGAAGAAAGACTAATCTTGACCAACGAAATAATCAATGATTTGACCAATGAGTTGAATTTGAATGAGTTGGCAGATAATTTAAGATTGGCTTTGACCCAGGAAACTTCCAGATTAAACAAGCAGTTAAAGACCGATGACGTTGTTCAGTAAACTTGTACATAGTATAGATTTTCCCACATTATATATATACCCCCACCTAACTATAACAGTCACGCTGGTCAGCTGACTACTGGTGGCTCGCACCCTAAACTCCAGTTGCGAATGAATGATGGAAAAAATTATAAAGTTCTCGAGTGCTGCTGAATTTTTTTCTTTCTACGTACAAGTTATTTTTCACTATGAGAGATAAATGGAGAAAAAAGAGAGTCAGAAGATTAAAGAGAAAGAGACGGAAGGTCAGAGCTAGATCAAAGTAAGCGGACATCCAAGACTCAATTCAATTGGCTGAGATTTGAAGGATTACTCCTTCAATGGAGATAGTTTTAGATATGATATCGAGATGGTGTGATTTGAGATAGTGTTCAAAACAGTTTCGATTGTCGATTGGGAAATGTAACTGTTGTTTATTTCCTTGATTGGTTTCAAGAATTTATCGCTAATCTTGGTGGTTGAAAGTCTTTGTCGATCTATGCCCAGGTATATAGTCCGAAAATACATTTTTGTATTTACCCATTATCCTTCTATATCTCTATATTTGCATCTTTTGTGATTCAGCCGAATTCGGTTTGCAGCAGTGAACGTCTCGATCTATTAGGTAAAATACTTGCAGCCCTCTACGTCCGATTTGGGTTAGGTTTGAGGCTGCAAAAAAAATCCACAAATTGACTGCAAAAATACGGCAAAACCCAAGATTCCTGTAACATCTCCTTTCAGCTGATGAGTATCAATTGCGTAAGTACTATGCGTGAGTTCTCTGAACTCACCAAGTCGACAGCCGATGAAAATATCGTGAGAGATGGTGATTTAAACACAAGGATAACTACAAATAATGCTCGAGACTCTAGTGCTGTTTCCACTCAATGTTCAACATTACGTTCCATTAACTCCAATAATGGTCCTCTGCGTGAAGCATTAGGGAGTATGAGAAAAGACGGTACAGATATAGGTGATACTGGTACCGTTAGGTCTCAGGGAGAGTTACCTGTGATTGAGCAAGAAGGAACGCTTCCTGAGAATACACCTGCAACACTTTTTGAACCATTTCCTGGCACCAGAGTCGGAGCGTCTGAAACGATTCTTGACAACGAAGCCAACGACGCCTTCTCCTTCAATTACAGCCCCCCTTTGAATATCAAGTCCCAATCTCGCTACACGTCTTTGAAGATAGCCAGTGGAAGTCCGAGCGAATCTGCCTCTGGCCCAGAGGATATTGTCTTACCCAAGACATCAATTTGTACGAACAAAACTATAAGTAACCCTAAGAGCCACCCAATCCGGTCGCAGAAGAAACAACCCACAGTTGTTTCAAATGCTTCACGAAAATCAAGTAAGTCTAATAAGTCCGATTCTTCTACTGCGTTAACCAAGATCAGGAGCAACGGCCAAGTGGACGACTCAAGATTCCCCGGAGTGTTTTTAGACGATGAAAGCTCATTCGATGTAGCCACGGGCGATAGTCCGGAGCTGGGTTTCACTCCCGAAGTGATAAACTTCAGTCCGGCCATTCCTTCAAATCCAGCTGAAGTACCTTTTGGCCCAGGATTACGTCAGTCGATAATTTCCGAGTTTTCTTTTACGTCCGGAGACTCATTTCAAGATTATATGGAAGAGAGATTGGTCCGATGGAAACCAAACGACTCCCATCATAACACTAACGTTTTGTTGGACGGAAAACATCCCTTCACCGCTAAAAGTTACGGACAATTGCCAAAGTCGTCCCCTGGTGCTAGTGGATTCTTCCTGTTCAGCTGGTTCAGCAGCAGTTCAAATTCCAAGTCAGATCTCGAAAATCAATTACACAACATACCTGGTGAACTTCATGTTAATAGAGGCACGCCATTTTACACTGCTAATGAATTCAATTTCAGTCCCAACAGTCAAACCCAGGAAACAAATCGATTTAGAGCCGTGCATTTCCAGCCCAATAGCTCTAACTCCATTTTACCTCGTAGCAAAACCATCGATTCCAATGCAGCAGTATTAACTACAGCCCGAAGTCAAACTCTGGACGAAACTTCGCCAGCATATACTCCCAATGCATTACCTTTCGCCGAATTTGAACTAAATTACAATCGAAGATGTCGTGGTGATGACATTGAAGGGAACGGCAACGTCTACGATTCCATGGGCCACGAAATTCTTGAAATCATCAATGGATCGGAGAATTTTTTAACTAACTGTTTCAAAGGACTCGGAGAGTTTGTCAGATGCTAAGACGGATCTTGACTGCTCTCGTAATGGGACATATTAGGAGGTGATGGGATAATATATATTTCTTCTTTATTTAACAGTCACAATAAAGATTACAACAAAGCAGAATTAAAGATGGATTTTAAGGAAATGCAATGAACTTATTCCGAAGCTTCAGCGAACCTTTCCGAAATTCTGGTCAATAATTCACCGTATTCTTTAGCAGCAGCATCTTTACCTCTGGAAGGTTCAAAGAATTTAGCTGATGACACTGCGTGTTTAATGTCACTGGTTGATTCGGTTAATTTGGACCATTGTCCACCGTTAGCTACAGCCTTCTGTGCTTCATCATGATAAGACATGAAGGTTCTCATCATATCGTAGGTTTTCCACACAGGGCAGAATTGATCGTAAGTGGAGTAACCATTTTGTTGCAAGAAATCTTCTTTGATCAAAGTAGCGACGTCTAATGTGATTTTATCAGAGTCAGACAATGCAGATTTCCCCACCAATTGAACCACTTGTTCTAATTCTTCAGCGTTGGATAAAATTTCTTTGATTCTATCTCTCAAAGATGGAAATTCGGGATAGTTGACATCATAATACTTGTCCAACACGTTGGTGTACTTGGAATATGATACGGCAGTGTTGATTGAAGGGAAATGTTTTCTTTGAGCCAATTTTTTGTCCAAACCCCAGAATACTTGGGTAATACCCAAAGTCGACGTAGTGACGGGATCAGAGAAGTCACCACCGGCAGGAGAAACAGCAGCAACAATAGAAACCGACCCAATTCTTTCGGGAGAACCTAAAGCAACAGCCTTACCAGCTCTCTCGTAGAAAGAAGCCAATTTAGACCCCAAGTAAGCAGGGAAACCCTGATCAGCAGGCATTTCACCCAATCTACCAGAGATTTCTCTCAAAGCTTCGGCCCAACGTGAAGAAGAATCGGCAATCATGGAGACATTCTTTCCCTGATCTCTGAAATATTCGGCTAAAGTGATACCTGTATAAATCGAAGCTTCTCTAGCAGCGACAGGCATATTGGAGGTGTTAGCTACCAAGGCGGTACGTTTCATAATTGGCTCTTTTCTTCCGTTAACTTCGGTGTACAATTCAGGGAACTCCATAAGAACTTCTGCCATTTCATTACCACGTTCACCACATCCGACATAGACAATAACATCGGAATTGGAGAACTTAGATAACGATTGAGAAATAACCGTTTTACCACAGCCAAAAGCACCAGGAATACAAGTGGTTCCACCTTGAACACAAGGGAACAATGAATCCAACACTCTTTGACCAGTCAATAACGGATAATCAGCAGCCAACTTCTCTGCAACTGGCCTTGGCACTCTCACAGGCCAAGTGTGCATCATGGAATAGGAATGCTTCTTACCATTGAATTCCACTTCCAAAAGGGGCTCATCAACATTATAGGAACCCGCCTCGGCGATAGAGGTCACAGTTCCTTTTGCTCTTGGTGGAACTAAGATAGGATGGTTATCTAATAAGGAATTTTCAAAAACCGACCCAAAAATATCACCACCAGTAATGTGATCACCAACTTTCAAGTTAGCGGGCTTGAAGTCATAAGTGACGGTCCTAGACAACGAAGGAGCATCGATACCTCTGGGGATATAAATCGACTGAGATAACTCCTTAATAGCTTGCAAAGGCCGTTGAATACCATCGTAAATGGTTTCGACTAAACCTGGACCCAATTCAACCGACAAAGGTTTTCCAGTTCTCAAAACTGGATCTCCAACAGTAACACCGGCAGTTTCTTCATAAACCTGAATGGTAGCTTTGTCACCATTGATTCTGATAACTTCTCCCACTAAATTGTCGTACCCGACCTTGACCAACTCGTACATAGCACAACCAATCATGTTTTCAGCCACCACAACGGGACCAGAAACCGAAAAAATTTGACCATATTGCGATTCTTTGGCGTCATCTAAGGAAAGACGTTGAATCTCTTTACGAGCATTCTCTAATGCACCAGCCTATTTGTTAGTAATCACTCTTTGTAATTGGGACCAACGTTCGCAGAAGTTGACCCTCCACAATCTAATCCTAGCGCCGGTTCGTGGGGCGACGCAAGAACACTCGATGGCGGTATTCATTGGGTTTACATACCATCTTAAGGTGTTGTAATCGTTCAGATTATATTCTCCTTTTTTTGGACGAATTTAGTGAGAAGTCGTGGATTGAACGAGGAATTATCCGAAACCCACCAGGAACATAAGGAGGACAGGAAGAGGGTGATAGGTAAGGATGGAGAGAGTGAAGTAGAAGTGGAATGTCGGGATGGCAGTATTGTATTGGTGTAAGGGGAGGTTATAGCAGAGATAAATCTTACTGCAATAGAGGATGTAAGCTGGAATTTGCGATAAGGTGCGAGAGGCACAGTATGGGGCGGGAGTTGGTAGTAGATGGTGCGAGGGTTTGAACTGAATTGGGCGACCGTTGACCTAGAGTTGGTACTAAATTAGGCATCAACGTGGTTATCACTTCTAATCCACGCTCTGTAAATGGTATGTGTGTTACTCCACAGAATCACGCCCCAATACCGTCATCCCTTGTTCCCCCGTCAAAGGAAGGGGCAGGAAAAACGACTTTCAACAACACCTCTCCGTCCGAACAGATTCCTTTCGCATTGGCCGTTATCGCATCACATTCTCCACAAGCACTTGTCCCTACAAACTACCACCATAACCCCCAATCTCCCTGAAATTCCTTCAACAAACACAGAAAAACATTACCTATCCAACAAGCTTATTCCCATAACTCTAGCCCCTCTACAGGCGCCAATTTACGAACTTAGACTAAAATGCCCTGAATCCATCCAAAATCCATCGTTGTTTCTTCTGCACCATCATACACCCCACAATCACCCACTCGACAACTCTAACAGCCACCAAATTACCACAGCCATCACTACACCGACTGCAAGTTTGTCAGCCGTCGAAACCAAATTCGTGCGAACTCTCAGTTTTCGTTGAAGTTTTTTCGGTTCAACAAATAATCCTTAAATACTGATTAATCATTATTTTAATTGTACTATAAATCAAAATATTGTTTTCCACAACTCACGTCATATATTTGCATTTTATTGGATTGGAAAACCCCGATTGAACCAGGTACTGTACACCCCGCGAACCCAAGCTTTCAAGAAAACCCCTCAAGATCACACTTCAAACCATGGACTTAGACACCGATGTGCCAATGGAGGATGTCAGCGATGACCAGCCCAGCTACCAAGCCTCTATCAAAACCCCCAAGACAAAACCACTGGACTTGAACCAAGAGACCATCAGTGGATTGGATCAATGGATCGAGAAGTTGAAAAAATGTGAGCCGTTATCGGAACCCGATGTTAAAAAGTTATGTGATATGGCCATTGACGTTTTGGAGTTGGAGGAAAACGTTCAGCCGGTGCAAGCCCCGGTGACGATCTGTGGGGACGTCCACGGCCAATTTCACGATGTTATTGAGCTATTCAAGATCGGAGGGCCATGTCCTGACACCAATTATTTATTCATGGGGGACTACGTTGACAGAGGATACTACTCGGTAGAAACGGTATCGTTTTTGGTATGCATGAAAGTCCGTTACCCCAAACGAATCACCATATTGAGAGGAAACCACGAATCCAGACAAATCACCCAAGTGTACGGATTCTACGACGAGTGTTTGAGAAAGTACGGAAGTGCCTCAGTATGGAAGTTGTTCACCGACTTGTTTGATTATTTCCCTCTCACCGCCTTGGTCGACAACAAGATCTTCTGTCTCCATGGAGGATTATCGCCCATGATCGAAACCATCGATCAGATTAGAGAGTTGGACAGGAATCAGGAAGTCCCCCACGAAGGCCCCATGTGCGACTTGTTATGGTCCGACCCCGATGATCGTGGAGGATGGGGGATCTCTCCAAGAGGTGCTGGTTTCACTTTTGGTCAAGATATTTCTGAACAGTTTAATCATACCAACGACTTGAGCTTGATTGCCAGAGCTCATCAATTGGCGATGGAAGGCTACTACTGGTGGCATCAAGAATCGGTGGTGACGATTTTCTCCGCCCCCAACTACTGCTACCGTTGCGGTAACCAGGCGGCGATAATGGAAGTGGATGAGATGCATAATAGACAATTTATACAGTACGATCCTTCCGTTAGACCCGGAGAGCCCACAGTCACCCGGAAAACCCCCGATTATTTCTTATGATGTTTGGATCTAATGTTTGACTTTTCAAAATCCCCCTTATTCACTGGTTTTTGTCAGCGATTTCTAGGCATTTTTCCAGCAGTTACTTCAGTTCTACCCGGAGTATTCTCCTTGCAGCCAACTGCAATCCACCTACCACCGTGCTTCTAGCAATCATCCACAGTAGCAGTGAATACACAACACTTTGCTTTCTCTCTCAAGGTAAAAGTCGTGGCACGGCGAGAAATCTTCAACCAACCAGAACCAACATTTTGCGAAAGTAATCAAATTCTAATTACACTATGTTGAGAACCTCTGTGAGATTCCCCAGAAATGTCGGGGCTAGAACGATCTATACCCCTACGTTGGAGCAAGATGTCAACATTACTCGTTCGGGGAAAGTCAACGTGTCGGTTGGGCCCGGTGGCCGTTCTTCTAGAACGGGATATGTCGCTACGGTGTTTGGCGCCAGTGGTTTCTTGGGGAGGTATTTGACGTCGAAATTGGCCAGGCACGGTACGACGACGGTTGTGCCATTCAGAAACGAGATGAAAAAGCGGTTTTTAAAGGTCACTGGAGATTTGGGGGTGGTGAATTTCGTGGAGTGGGAGCCTAGAAACATCAAATCCATCGAGGAATCGGTGGCTCACTCTGATATTGTTTTCAACTGTGTGGGGGCGGATTATAACACGAAAAACTTTTCTATGGCTGATGTGAATATTGGTGTTACCCAAAGGATTGTTGATGCCGTTAAACAAGCAGGAAACCCTCGTTATGTCCATGTTTCTTCGTATAATGCTGACCCTAACTCCGATTCAGTGTTTTACGCTACCAAAGGAATCGGGGAGCAAATAGTCAGGGAATCTTTACCCGATGCCACCATAGTGAGACCTTCTCAGATGTATGGCCGTGAGGATAGCTTGTTAAACTATTTGGGACCTAAATTGAAAATGTGGACTCCCAATAGAAATGCCAAAGAAATCTACCCTGTTCATGTTCTTGATGTTGCCAGAGCATTAGAAATCATTGGGTTTGATGATTCTACCGTGGGTCAGACATTTGAGTTGTTTGGCCCTGAAAAGTTGTCTTATAGAGAAATCAGAGAAATGATTCACGGTATCACCCAGGATTTCTCTCAGGTGGGCCCATTCTCCTATAAATTCGCTGACTACCAGATCCCTTTGCCATTAGCCAAGTTGATGGCTGATTTGAAACAACTTCCTTACTGGAGATTGACCAATAGCGATCAGATTCAAAGGCATGTAATTAACCAAGTCATTGACCCTTCAGCTAAAACTTTCATAGATTTGGGAATAACTGATACTACCCAATTAGCTGACGTATTGTTCACTTACGTCAAGCACTGGAGACATCCATTGATTGCTGAACAAGGAGCGTCCACTTCCAGTGGTGAAAAAGAAGCTAAAAGATTACGTGAAATCCAACATTTCACTTAGTGTACTTTACAATAGATACTGCATTTATTCCTTGTATGGCTAGCTAAGACGACTCAAGGTGCTCTACTCTTACTCTTTAGCTTTCCTTGCCAATTCGGTAGCCGCACTACAACGGGTTTATGCGAGTTTCTGATAAGATCCAAATTTGCAGAAGATGTTTAAACTACCAGAAGCTAAGGACTTGGGCGAGTTGAGTGACAGTGACAAGGCCAAAGTATTGGACAACTTGTTTGAGCCGTGTCCGGTCTTGACCTCGCTCTTGATAGAGAAGTTATTTCGAAATTCTGCTGCCTATAGTAGTTATGGACAGTTGATTGAGGCTGCCAGAAGTCAGCTACTCCTGTTTTTAGAGCAGGCAGAGGAGGACAGCTCGGATACTATACCAATACGTCCTGAAATTTCGCAAATCATAGCAGCCCATCCAAGGCTCGGAGCACCCAAAACAACGAAATTGTCCGACCATTCTAGTGACGAACAGAAGTCGTTACTGGGATCTCCTGGGGAAACTCAGCAGTTAGTTGCCTTGAATGATCAGTACGAGTCCACTTTCCCAGGTCTCCGATATGTAGTATTCGTGAATGGTCGTCCACGGCCATTGATCATGGAGAATATGAGACAGAGGATAAAGAGAAATGACATTAGATTGGAGAGAATAGAAGCTTTCAATGCCATGTGTGATATTGCTCTTGACAGGGCAAGCAAATTGGGGGCAAAATTGTGAAGACGTCCATTAGTGATTATTTATATATCAGTAGGTTAGCCAAGGAGTTAATGTGCCACTCCATCGTGCTGCCAATACATATCTAAAGGTTTCCTCTGTGGATTAATAAAGAGCCATATTAAGGTAGATTGGGATGGAGAAATTAGACTGTTCGCTAGTAGTCAAGATTCTTTTAGACCCATTACCAAATTCTATTATGGAGTCAACGGAAAACCCCGATTATTCAAACGATTGTGTCATGCTCAAGCAGTTAAAGTCTAATATACAAATGACCAGTCATTTAGAATATTACAATTTGGTCAAAAATCCATTTATTTGTATAATAGTCCCTTCAAGTGTCTCTTCATATAACAGTCCCTTGAAATATCCTCTTCACATAACAGTCCCTTCAGGTGTCCTCCTCTATACTTTCGTAACTAAACCCCTCAACGCTTCAACGCAGCAAATCTGGCTTTCAACGCATCTAATTCATTCAATTCTTTCTTGGGTTCGGCAGCAGGTATAATAGACTGGGGTTCCGCCAATTCACTTATAGGCTGCTCTTTATGCTTAACTTTCTCCCCATCGCCAGGCTCATCGTCGTCAGAATCACCCGTTTCTTCCTTAACATCGAATTGTGCCAAATAGTCACTCAACCCCGAATATGGAGCTTCGTAAGCTCTGGCAATCTCACATAAGTACAAATTAACCAACTCTTCCAGTGGGGGAGGAACCTTGCAACGCTTGATTATTTTTTGCGGAACATGTCCATCTTCATTATCCAAAGCTTTTTTCCCAAACTCAATACCAAACTTATGAATCAAGAGTTCTTTAATCAGTAACAATTCCTTCAATTCACTGTGGGAGGCAGAGTAAATCACCGAACTTACTGCTTCCAACAAACTATCGTCGCAAGTGGTTGAGTCAGTAAGTAAAGACATTCTAGCCAATAGCAATTCACAGTAAAGCTCCAAAATTTCTAACAATTCAATGTATATATCATCTCTAATGATGTTCTCGACCCTTATCTTAGCACTAGACTCTTTACCCTGATTCAACAAATCGGCCAACAGTCTGCGTTGTTGTTTGGTCAAAGCAGTTTTCTTCTCTTGTATGAACTGGAGCTTGCTGATGGCCATTTTCAACGAGGTTTTAAACCTGCTGGGTAAGATCGGGGGAGGAAGGGGAGGCATGGTTATTATCTAATGCGACGGACGACAGAAGTTGAGACCAGGTTTCCCGCGATGCCTCCCTAATTCGCGGGAGAAGTTTGGCTGAATTAGGGAGAGATCGATATTATAGTTATATATTATAAAGTCGTAAATCGTTGAAATTAGTTAATAGTTTCATTTTCAAGAACCACAGTATGTTTATGAGCTGGGGTACCTTTAACTAAAACATCTTCCTCGTCTTCTTCAAAGTTAACCCCAGCGGAGATATTATCATTACTTTTAACAATCTTTTTTAGAGTACAACACTGAATCTCTTGAATCCACTCGTCATTTAATATCTCCTCCAATGAAGCTCTTTTCGAAGGATCGATTTGTAGCATCTTGGAGATGATGGGTCTAGAAGCGTGAGGAATCAATCTCATTAGTCTATAGGGCCCGTGAATTTGTTTATGAGATTTCTTCTTCGATTCGTCTTCCGGTTCAGTAGCTTCTTGCCTTTGATGTTGTTTCGATTCCAAAAATTTGGTCTTCATTTCTTGCTTTTGCACTTCGTATTCATTCAACTTTTTTTCAATAGCATGTAATTCGTTATAAATTGCTTCAGTCTTTTCGTCAGTTAAGATTTCGGGTTCTCTCTCTTCTTCGTCGTCGTTTCTCTCGTCGTTTTCCTTGTAAGATGATTGGTTTGCAGAATTTGGATGATTTTTGGAATCTGAGTTTGAGCTTTGAGTTAACGGTTTCTCTCTGTCATGCTCTTGAGGGTGATTTTCACTGTCGGGATGGTAGGAATCTTGGTCCATATTAACGTCATCGTCGTCAATCAATAACTTTTTGCGTTTGTTCAGTCTAACAATCATATTTTTCAACTTGCGTTGTTGCAATAATAGTTTATGACACTCGTTACTGATCTTGTAATCATGCCAATTATCATCCTCCATGGAATACAACTTGAAACTGTTGTCCTTTTCAGGATTGGGGATTTTCCAAGGGAATCGCTTTAATGTCATACAACAATAGATAATTGCAATTGACCATAAATCCACCGGCTGGGGATTATACGAATTAGAATTGATTAACACTTCGGGAGCCAAATAAGGATCACTGCCAACGACTCCGTGACAAGGATGTATTGGATCTTTGGCATTGTCGTACTGGTCATAAGGATACTTGAAGATCACGGCGCTACCAAAATCGATGATTTTCAAAATACCATCAGTAGTCAACACACAGTTATCTAATTTCAAATCACGATGAGCTAATCCTAAGCTGTGCAAATAACTTACCCCTTCGATGATCTGTTTCAAACAACAGTTGATTTCTTGACGGGACATTTCACCACTCATCACTACAGCAAAGAAGTCAATTGGAGCAAATTCCATAATCTCATAGTATCGGTTGTTTTCATGGATTATATCGATAGTCTTGATGATATTGGGGTGTTTTAAGGTCGAGCCAATACAATACTCCGCCGTGCACTTTCTGGTGTAATCCTTCAAGGACTCGGTGTTCCTTCTGGGTCTGAACTCTTTGACTGCAAAAGTCTTACCATCGGATGGGCGAATGATCAACTTGACCGATCCCCCGGCACCGCTACCCAACTCTTTACCAATCTTACCGTATTTCTGTACCAACGGGGACTCATCATCAGTGAAAGGAGCCTTAGCATGAGAATTGTGACCGTTATTTAGTGACGCATGATGCAATAACTGATTAGAGGTTTGGTTAATTAGTATCGCCAACGACGTCGATGAGGGTTCGCGGGTGTGAAGACCGCCAGACCCTGTCGCCATCCCTTGATTGGCATGAGGCAGGTTTGGTTGGTGCACCATTGGCGGCGGTGTGTGCAATTTATTGTCATAACCTTCATTTTTCCTCGAGACAGTGGTCTTCTTCATTGGCTTGAAAAACTTCTTTAGCTCCACCATCGAGCTTGATTTCAAAAATGTATGGTTGGAGTCTTCCTTGTTGATGGTATGAGTCGACAATGGAGAATTGTTTCCACTTCGGGGGACCGGGGGACCATTAATTGGCAGCATAGAAACATTCGCACTGGGGGGATTTACGTTGATGTTTATACCCGGCTGATGATGCAGATTCGGATGGAGGTTATGAGGACTGTGGTGGTGATCGGAGGAGTTGCTAAGTGTAGGGGAGCTCAAAGACTCCACCGAGTCGTGCTTGCCGATACTGAACCCCAAAAACTTCTTTCCCGAATGAGAATGATTGGAATTTGAAGGAGTCAAACCCTCGTCGTCAGTATGAGACTTATTGAAGTTGAACAACTTCATTTTATGTCTGTCGGGCATTTTGAGGGAACTTTTAACAGCAGGGGATCCTTATATGTCACGCAGTGCAATAGGTTTAATGTAATGGGAAATTAAGCCTCGTAAGAACTTTAATCACGATATGTAATTTGACAACCAATCTGTCAGACCCTGAGATTGACAAAGGCTTGATCAAAGAAAATCACTTCAGTAATAGCGGGAATGAAGGTTTATCGATGAGTTCGATATCAATTCAACAACGTCTTTTTTCTACAATCAACAGAAAACTTGTATTCTTAGTAATTGAGTAATTAGACAATTGGCCAACGGTTTCAAATAGCTGAAACGGTAAAAAGTGCTTCTTTGAAGGGAAAATGGAGAAAACTTCGTGGTTACAAAATTAATACACTATAATTCATTAATCTCAATCCGTTATGTTGCTAAAATGAGCTTTGTATCTTAAGAATTACTTCCCGCCGGTTGTTCCTTTGCTAACACTGATGAGATTTTTTTGAAGCAATTTTATTTGATGGAAAAATGCGACTGTCGTGTGATACGAAAGGAGAACCACCAGGAGATGGGCCCCCGTTTTAGACACTTAAAGCACAAGTGTTGTCTTCCGGAAGAAGAAAAAAGACGGCTGGGGGTTTATTTAGAGAACCACGAATACAGCAAAAGTTTATATTCATTATTCATCCTTTATAGAAGTACCTCTAATATGTTTCTGTCTTTCAGGGACATAAGGAACGGTTCCTGGCTTGGAGTGTTTCCGTCTATTTTCCTCCCTTTTCTTCAAGGAGTTGACTTCCACTGCTTTTATTTCCTTAGCCTTCTTGATATTCTTAGGTAAGTGACGATGTCTGGCGATTCTCTTGATTTCGGGCATGTGTTTGAACCTTTCCTTCAAAACACTATCATACTCCAACTTGGCTCTTTCTCTGGACGATTTGATCTTAGCACGATCACTGGCGACAGTTCTCCATAATCGGATATTATAATCGTCGGAACCACTCAAAATGTATCGAGCGTCGGTGGAAAACTTAACTACATGAACTCGTTGCATTCTCTTGGTGTGATAAATGTCTCTTGAATGTCCCTGTCTGGTATTGAAAATTCTTAATGTTTTGTCATAAGACCCCGTCACCAATTCCTCACCTGTAGGACTGAAGTCCAAATCCATTATCGATGAAACATGATCTTTATACACATTGAGAGAACGCTTTAAATTCCTCATGTCCCAGTAATAACCATTATGGTCATCACCACCACTAGCGAAATTGAAGGCTTCCATAGGATTCCAACTTATGGCGTTGGTTCTTAGGTTGGTCACCACTTTTTGGATGGGCGAATTGGTCCTGATGTCGTACAACACGATTGAATTGTCACTACCAGCGGACGCAATGACGTTGGTTTCGGTTTTGTTGAACTTCACCGTGTTGATATTATCCGCTCCCCACGACAAATCCGAGATATAATTGGACCTCTCCATATCCCACAATTGAATTGACAACCCACCAGTGACAAACATCCCGTCACTTTGATGATGGTCTAACCCTCTGAATGCGTGTTCCCCCAAGAAAGTTTTAACCAACCCAATATTACCACTGCTGCCGTTGCTATATAACTCATCATCACTTACTGTGGTGTCAAAGTCGCTGGAATTGACAGACCATAATTTTATCGTCTTGTCGTCACCACAGGACAACATGTTATGTTGTTTAGGGGTCACTACCAATCCACTAACCATACCATAATGTGCTTTAAAGCTAACAATTTCACTCCTACTGGTCAAATCCCAGTATTTGATGACACCGTCACCGGATCCACTAGCCACTTGGTTAATACTGTCGAAGTTCTTAGCAATAGAGTAGATTCCATCGCGATGACCGTCTCCCAATTGTCCAATAAATGGTTGGGCAAAAATTTTCTCTAATTTAGTGGCATTTAGCGCTTTGGTATATTCTCTGGCCCTCTCGAAAGGATGCAATGCCGGATTCAAGTTACGAGGTAGCGATGACTCCTGAGTATTCCTCACGGGAACATAGTTGTCTGCAGATCTACTTATGGTCTTAACCTTCATGAGATGAGATGAGCTTTATCGCACTGAGAAATCCTTCTGTGTGGTCTACAGTAGAATTTGAGCACCATCTTCCTGGGAGCCGTCGCCGTGCTTATACAGTGGAACATCGCCAGGGTACAAGAGATGAAGGAGAGTATAATAAATATTAATCTATTTGAGATAAAACCTATTTGGGATGTTAATATTAATCTATTCATTCTAATCTTACAATGAGCATTTGTTACTGTATAATTCAAGTCCTGCTTAAATTATCACCTTAATTATAGCATCACACTTAACACTAAGCTCACATCATCGACGTTGCTTTTAGATAAATCTTCTAGAAATGGTAATAGATCCAACAATTCATTATCATGAGTATCGCTGAACCAAGACGATATTGGCACTGAATGTTGCGGGTGGAAAATGTACGAAGCGGGTGAATTGTCAATGATAATTGAATCATTCAACGGTCTACCAATCTGAGATAAATTTTTGATGAAATTTCCTTCGTAGTTGTAACAAGAATCTCTAAATAATCGATGATGGACAGCGTTATGAATATCCAATTTGTTCAATAATGGATCGCCATATTTCAGAACTGATGCTGTGAATACAACCACCTCATACCACTTTCCCACTCGTTTTAAGAACTCATCGACTCCTGGGCGTTTTATCACATAAACATGATGGATCTGATTATCAATTTCTACCGGTATGACAAAATCGGCTGATCTCAAGTATTTGAACGAAGAATGAACCAAGGTCTCATCTAAATCCAAAATAAGACACTTTTTATTCTCATATTTGGGGTCTTTTTTACCCAAGAGCCACCCGGTTTCGGGGTTTTGGTACTGTCCGTCTTGAAACTTGGTTAGATCCATTAACGAATCTTCATCCAAATCTTCCAAATCCAAATCAATGACATCTTCGCTGCCATTTTGCTGAGCAATTATGACATCGTCATTTTCTCTTTGTGTCAGTTGGATTTGTGACTTTGCTTGATGTGTTGGTGGCTCAGACTCCCGATTGTTGCGAGAATCAGAGTTCACGACCTTCGATGAAGAGCCATGAGTATCAACAGAACTGTTATTCTGACCGTTTAACGCCGTAGAGACTGGCTCGTCATTGGTATTAGCAATGGTTTCAGTTTCGTTGATGGAATTATCATCAAACTCATCTTTTTTATCCTTTTTCTTCCTCACAGCACCTTCTATAATCTTAACATCGTTTATGGGCTGGATGGATTGGCGTGAATTGCCGTTAGTGCTGCTACTGTGGTTCACGTACTTGTCGTCGTCATCAGACGAGGTACTTGAACAGCATAATAGCGACATAATCCCCATTTGTTTTCTCGTTAAATTGAATCAAATATATCAATATATCAGTCGTTTTGCTGCAATTATTGGCTGTAGCTCTGTAAGCGTAATTAAACTATCAAAAACAGGATAGATAGAGTTCTGGCGGCAAATCTATCACAAATCTATCTTTCTTGCGGTCAGTTCCGTTGCACTACCACCTCGAAAACCTCTGGTACCAGTAAATCCAAATGTTAAAAGTGTTTACTGGCGTAAATGGTGATGTTAGCCGTACAGTAAAAATGAGTCAAAGGGTTAAGCAACAAACTCCAAACCACTGAAAACCCGTGTTAAAAGCCTACTGGTTCCTTATAATAGACAACAACTGCAGGTATATCAATTGTATCTATCTACCAATGACACTAGCTCCCGATTATGTTCAGAAATATGAATTTCTCGTCGTTGCTAGAAGTTGTCCGTTCTTCCCAATTTTCCACAAAATGAGATCTTTTTGAGGATGCTTTGCGACATTGGAGGTTGTCGCGAATTGCCCGACATCATTCCCAACGGTTTTATTTGCTTACGATTACATCAATTTGATATCAATCGTTTGTGTCGAATTGAACGTCGATAAGTGGTCAACCTTGGCTAAATTTTACGGTGGAATTGGTAGTTGGAGTCCTAAACAGGAAATCCGCTGGAAATTTTTGGAGTCAACTGTCGCTTGATCTGACTAATTTGACACGATTAAGTTCAATATGTATACAGATTTCACGTTATTGCCCGAACTGGACTATGAGAGTGATGATGGTGACAATTACGAGCATGTTATTGACGTGGATATATTTGCGAAGGGATTTTCCGAGCTTTCTTATGATACGATATTATCTATCATGAGCTACCTTCCAGCAACTTATCTCAGAGAGTTCTTTCTATATTGGCCAGTTACTCGGCAATTGCTCATAGATACTGTATTTGGCAGAGAGTTGCATTGCACTGTGACCCCTTTACGAAAGCAACTACATGTTTGTATCGATAGTGATTTAGATAACGAAGTGTTTGACTTGAACTACTTTGGGGAAATTGACGATTTTTTCACTTTAAACCCTGATATTGTCCCCAAGAAGCTTGTTCTTTTGACGGGAACGGACTTTTACTCCTTATACGATCTTATAAAGAAGTACGAGACCCGATTTTTGAAATGTGATTCCCTTGAGATTTTGATGGATGGGTGTCAATATAGAGTTTCTGACTTTGAGTACATTTTGACGTTGAAGAACCTAACGAGGTTGCAATTGGGTGGATTCAAATTCGGCAAGGTGAAGTCAATACTAAACAGACGAATACCAGAGTTGGAAAACCTCACCACAATTCAGTATATTGGACATGATGTGACTAATTGGAGTGGATTCCAATTTCCCCCTAATCTACAAAGTTTTGACTGTTCTTGGTACCCATTTACAAAAATTCTTACTTTGTCTTTCCCTGCTCAGCTCTCTGAGCTATATATCAACTATTCGGGTATCAATTCTGCAATATTAAATGAATTGATGATGAAGCTACCCCCGAATCTCAAAGTACTCATGATCACCTTCAACGATATCGATCAGTTCAACTTTAAGATGCTACCTGACACCATAGAAAAGTTGGACATTACACGTAACAAAACAAGGAAGTTGGTCATCTCCAGCGAAACGACCGACATCGAAAGCAGTATCACTGATGTCAACTATTGGCCCAGCCTGTTAACTGAATTCAACTTAGCCTACAACCAAATTGATGATAACGGAATCTTCTTGCGTCATTCCAGTCAATTATCCGATTGGCCAGACTTTTTGAAGATTTTGAAACTCGACAATAACAAAATTGGCACACTCAGCAAGCTTGGAAACTTGCCCGAGACGCTAGAGGAGTTGGACTTAAGCTACAATCAGATCATATTGGAAACTGACGTAGCGGAAACTGATATATTGAAACTCCCTCAGTACTTAAGAATCTTGAGGATTGGTGAAAATCCAAAGCTTTTAGAGAAGTATTCCAGGAGTCCCATCAAACCTAAGCTAACGTTTCCTCCTAATCTAAGGGAGTTGTATCTTTTTGATTGTGGTGTGATCACTCTCGAGTATTTTGACTTCCCCCCGTCGCTTCAGATATTACAAATAGGAGAAAACTCAATTACCGATTTACACTCATACAGAGGCAAGTGGGAGGATTTGGTTAATCTACGATCGTTATATTTGACTAGGAACAAAATCACCACCATAGACAATTGGATTTTCCCCATTAACATCACCACGTTGGATATATCTTTCAATGAGATCAGCCATTTGTCACCCGAGACTCCAGTTTTCAATCTGCAGTACAACCTGAAGGCGATGTTCACTGAATTGGAATTTTCTTGCAATAAAATTACTGATATCACGGGTATTGAGATCCCTAATCGAGGAATTAAGCTTAACCTTGCACGAAACCATTTGCCCCGAGTGTTTCACCTCTCCTCAGATTTGCTTCGGTTGAATTCCCTCGACATTTCAATGAACGACATAAGAGATATTACTTACGAAGAAGCAACGAGCCCACAGCCTTTGCAGCACTTTCTGTTGGAATTCCATCCTGTAGACACTCCAAGAACACCGGCTGAAACCCGGGACTTGTATGGCCAATTAGAAAAAGCTGTAGGGCACAAGATAAAGAATCGTAAGTACACCATCTACGAGGTGGATCTCAAATTTCGTAAGTGACGGTTTACCAGGAGTTTAATTTTCACTTTTTCCGTGTTCCACAGAATTTAGACCTAGTGCTCCTAATAGGTAGCATGAAATATGCCTAACAAGGTGTTTTTGAAAGTATTGGCAGCATGGCATTCAATTCTTTCTGTTTCCATCATAAAAGCTGTGCCTATATCACCAAGTACACACGCTCTAGGTCACCATTTTGAATCAGTTCCTTCAACGTTCTTCTGATTATAACAGTTATTTTACAGGTGTAACTTACTTCGTCGTAATTTCATCTCACACGTTCTTCTATATATCGTTCTATTGAATACGTCTGAAAAAACAAACGATTATCGTTGTTTCTATCTTTTCGAAACTCTCTATACACTTATCGTTGACTATCATTTCGATATTCTCTATATATTGTTCAGTAAAGTCGCTACTTATTATGTTGAAAGAACGTAGTACAATTACGTTTTACTACATTCGGGGTCATATTTCGTTACACTGTCTTGTCTCATATCTCAATACACTCTCACTTCCACTACACCAACACATCTTTCCAACTAAAGGTCAATAAATGAAGATATTGTCGTTTTCATAGAATTTCGACCTCTTTATATCACCAGTTTTAAAGCCAGCCATCGCGCGCACAAATAAAACCAGACGTGTTTTGCTGAAAGTTCATTAGAATTATTTCAACTGAATACTCTACCTTAATTACGTCTGTTAACGCTAGCTAACTTGTACGATGTCGTCATCGTATGCACCGCCATCTACTCCTGAAAGGAGAGGAAGAAAACCGATGAAGTCCCCATTGAGTCTCAAAACTCCGCAAACTTCCAGTCTGAAGAAAGTACGGGATTTCTTTGCTACTGCAAGTGGAAAGACCCCTAAATCCAAGGGGTTTGGCAGAAATTTAATGCCTATCACACCTGATTTTACTCCGCAAAAGTCCCCCCGGGCAACAAGAAAGAAGAGAAGTAACATCGAAGACATGTTTAGGGACGCTGCCACGGCTGATGGTAATATTTTCTTGCCTACACCGTCTACCATAGGATCAGGACGAAAGTCTGCAATTAGTTCCGCCAGGCCCCATAAAGGGTCGTTGAATATGGACGCTTTGTCGAGGTTGAACGATAACTTGAATTTCGAAAGCGAAGAGGAAGACGACGATATAAGTTTCTTCTTAAGAACTCCATCTAAAGGAAAAATGATGTTTAATGACAATCTATTGGACTCCCCTACCGCCAACCTTGGGATTCCATCGTCGCCTACGAAGATATCTGTACCGCAAACACCCAACCACCAACTAATCGATGAGGAAAAGATCAATCACTGGCATGGAAAGTCTCGGGGATACTTCTCTGATGATGATATCTTCCCAGAAAACATCATATGTCAAAAACCAGCGAACCCATTCTTATCTGACTCCTCCCAAACCAATTCGAACCGCATTGAAAAATCTTCAACCATCCAAAAGCCCCAGGTTGACTATAGTACTCACGTGGAGTTTATACACAACAAAACTGGCGAACGCAAAATAGTCAAGTTACTGGAGCGTCAAGCCAACATAAAGCCTAAAAAACTAGACTTTTCAACTGCTATGTGACATTTATAAAGCCGGTCTTTAATACACAATCTCAACAACACTTTCTTTATTTTCGCCTTCGCTCTGACCGTAGTATGACTCTCAATTAGTGCTCAGTTGAAGTTTCTCTGCCGTGCTATAATATTGAAGACGTGTGAGATAGTCGCAGAATTTCAAGATGGATGCAATACCAGGATTCCGAACAGGAAATGAAGGAGAAGATGAACAACACAATATCAAAGTCACAGTGGAGTTGAAGGAAGGCGAAGAATGGAGGGTGGAGATCCCATTTAAGTTGACTATGGTGTTGAAGGTGGTCGATGGGATTGGTGAAATATTCGGTACTGAATTGCCAGTTAATTCAGAACTTGAGTTATCTGGAGTTAAGTACTCTATATTTGCTCCATTACCTGAAGGGTGTACATTGGAGTATTTCTTGAAACTCAGCAAAGAAAATAGCAATACTTCCAACGAGAGTTCGGAAATCAGTGAATATATAAGTGACGATAATCCCATGCAGCAATACATCAACTTACATTTTGCTTTGGAAGCTAGAAGACAAGAGGTAAGTGATTCCAACTACATAAATAGTCACCAGGGAACAAAACTGGGTCCAAAAGTCTTGATTCTAGGGGGAAAGTTCAGTGGAAAGACGACGTTGGCCAAACTTTTGGCATCTTATGCTTTCAAAATGGACAGACGTCCAATATTGGTCAACTTGAATCCTCGAGATGGGGTGTTTTCCATACCCGGATCGCTTACGGCAACTCCCATCAGCGATAACTTTGACTTGGAGTCGGTAGGGGGTTATGGTGGCACCACCACCAGTGGTACTACCTATCATAATCCCAAACAACCATTGGTGAAAAATTACGGTTTTGAAGATTTCAGCACCAACGTTGATTTATATAAATACCAGGTAGAGCAGCTAGGTGTCTCTACAATGGCTAGGATGGACGAGGATCTTGTTGTCAAAAACAGTGGTTGTATAGTCGATACTCCCCCATTAACTATGAAGGATGTGTCGATAATTGAAAGTATAGTGTCTGACTTTGAAATTGATGTCATTATTGTATTGGGCAATGAAAAGTTGTTAACTGACTTAAAACGTAAATTCAACCATAAGATCGTAAACCTGCAACTATCAATAGTAAAGGTCCCCAAAAGTGAAGGAGTCATTGAATTGGAAGATAGTTATATAAGAAAATGTCAGGAAGAGTCCATCAAACAGTACTTTAATGGAAATTTCCGAAACCCGTTGTCACCATTCAAAACTGACATCATTGTTGACGATTTTCCCATTTACAAGGTAGTTGAAACGTCAGAATTCAACTCCAGTTTAATGTTTGCGCCCGCTGGGGACTCATTCGAGCCTGATGCTACCGGAGAGGAAACCCAAGTAAAGAACGAAGACGAAAAGTATGAGAAATATCTAAAGAAAGTCGAAGATTTGTCCACCACCAACTTGGAAAACTTAATTATCGCCATAACCTACTTACCAACCACCAGCAAACTGATTAAAGAATTATTAACTTCTAATGTTCAAGGATACATTCACGTTTCCCTGTTCGAAGAAGCAAAGAAAAAGCTCAAGGTATTATTGCCTGTCCCCGGAGCTTTTCCCAAACACATCTTAATCGCCACAAACATCGGCTACACTGAATAGAATTGTACTATATAGAAAATCAAACACAAAACCTATCGTTATTCCCGTACTACATACTGTTTAAAGTCAATCAAATGGTATTGGCTTAAGATTCTGCTCTTTGCCTAGTCTCATCAGCTCCGATGCAGCGATGGCACTAGGAATCCTAATACCACAGCAATCTCCCCAGGTATTATGTGCATGACCATTGTGGTCATCGTCTTCGTCGTCCTGGTATTCACTCACACCTTCAGGGCAGCTGATGATGGAGCCAAACATGAAATGCTGAATTATAGGAAGTTTCAGAAGCACTTCCGCTTTGTACATTTTAATCATCCCATCCTTGATTTTCATCCACGACTTCGCCGCCAGGATATCGTCTAACATCGGCGAATGCCATCTGATGCTCAATTTCTGTTGGTTGTTGGGGATAGTTTTCACCGAGTTGATAAAATGGATACATTCAAAGTACATGTATTGCTGGTAATAACTTTCCACCAATTCGTCATTATGTATCAGTCTTGGTTTCATATAAGGATGAGTGGCTAACTGGGAAGCACCAAATAGGAAAGGCAAGAAGTGGTAGTCATCCAATCCCCATACACCGTGAGAACCGGCGGGTTCAAGCCAGTAATCTTTTTGTAGCATTCTCATTATATGAATGTATCTGGTAAACACTCGTAAGACCACACTGGTGTAGTCTGAAGCATTAAATACACCAATTTTTTTACAACCGAGTAAAAAACATAAGAAGTTAAGTTCGTGGCCTGAGCCGTAGTCGATTCTTTTTCTATTTCCCCAAGATTCCACGAGGTAGGTGGCTAATTCCTCGATAGTGTCTGATCCTTTGCTTGCGGTTTCGGTTTTTTCGATCAAGCTTTGGATCATACCGGTGGATTCAAGAGCAACTTGGTCGTAAAAGGATTTGAATTCCACCTTTCCGAACCTGGAAATGTTCTTCTCGTGAAGAACAGGGTTTTCCCCATAAATAGCTTCAATTCTATCTAGTATTGACAAAATCAACTGAACTGGTGGGGAAACCGAGATTTTTTCATCATTAGTTTTGCCCTCCACCAGATCTTGAAGTGCAGTGACGAAATCGACAACTTCAACATAAGTTTCAGACTCGATCCACTTGCTTAAATCGTCATTAGTGGTGATTCTTCTTACAGGCTTCATTACTAAAATTGCGAATTTTTCAGTATACCACATATATCTTTAATGAGCCAAGGTGTAGTGAGGTCAAAGTTCTGGGCGATTCCGAGCTCCACTCTGGCTCTTAAGACTGATATAAGTAAAAGCCAGCTATTGTACAACTTATGGGAGAAATCTGGCTCTACAAACGTTAATGCATCATCTACATTGCCAGCAGAGATCAAATCTAAAGCCCTAATTTACAAAGAAGTTGAGGTTGCTAATGCAGGTAAGACAAGGTCTAAACTAGGACTCAAGTCTAAGCAGTTATTTGCATATGGCAAGGTTTTGGTGGGATTCTTCAAAACTGGTGTAATCAACGTGTGGCAGAATAACAAGCAATACAAGTCGCTCAAAAGACTGGTCTTTCTCCACCTGGTTGTAGGCGGAAAGGATACAAAGGCCCAGTTGCCTCCTTTTGAGAAACTAACCCATCATATGGCGCAGACGGTGTTTATGGACAAAATTGAAAATGAGCGGAGTAATCAAACAACTGGAGTGAAGCACCATAGCAGAAAGAACTATGACATTTCTCCTCAGTTATTCAGCTTAACTCGAGGACAATTCCAGCTAATCAAGCGGACTCCAAAGGATTTCCTCAAGCTTCCGTTGTTCGTTGTGATTTTTGCTATTTTCGTGGAATGTACTCCAATATTGTGTTTGGCCATACCAGAAGTAACTCCGCTGACATGTGTGTTACCATTTATAGCCCCAAGGATCTGGAATAAGAAGTATTCACAGCGGGTGAAACAATTGACGTCAATTGAACTAGATAAAGATAGTGAATTTGGGAACAGGGACTCCAAACTTCAAGCATTAGCAACAAAAAATGCCTACAATCTCCCCATTGACCAAGTGCAGAGTCTTTGTAAAGCACTAAACTTGGTATCAAAATACATTCCTGGGAAGTGGTATCCCCATTCCACATTGAGAGACAGACTCCAGCATCACTTCAACTACTTGGTGGTGGATAATTACTATTTGAGTGGATTAAATGGTGACGGAAATATTTGGGATTTGACTGTACCTGAGTTGGTGAATGCTTGCCTCGAACGGAATTTAATTGTTGATTTGAAGGAAGAAACAAGTAAACACGATAGTGCAACCAGTGAAGCAGAGAGCCAACTCTTGGTGGAAAATTTCAAAGTCAAGTTACAAGGATCACTTTTACGATTCATCGTAGATTTTGGTCATTTCAACATAGGATACTTGACTGTCACACATCACCTACCACCTTTGGAGCTGGAAAAGTTGCGGGAATACATTGTAAATAGAGTATAGAGGAAAGTAATAAACATTGACATTGAGCAGATGTATGTCAAGTTGAAAAGTATAAGGTAACTTGAAGGTTCTTACCAAGTATGGTAAACTTTGAGAGAATGAATGTAGTGCTATTCTGTAAAATTGGATCACAATTTGATAAAATACTAATAGTCGCTTTGAAATGAGACAGAATAGTTTCGGTCTTAGAGCACCCCGCTGATACCAAAATCAATAGGAATCATTTCCTATGCCTTCCTCTGATCTTGCTGTTTTATGGCTGTAATTCTTTTTATTTTGAAAATTCAAATAATCGCTACCTAATTACCTATTCCCCATACGAAATTTCAGTGGCTTCTGATATTTCAGTGGCTTCTGATATATAAGTATCTTCTGACTTTGTTGAAGCAAAAGTGATGATCTAGTTTTATCCAACGATCAAATTTTTACTTACTTGACCTTAGAGAACCACATTTCTTGCCAGACTTTTCCACATCATATTTGTGAATTTTCCACATCATATCTGTGTGATATTCAAGTTCAATGAGTAACACAATCTACACTATCCTCCTCAAAAAAGTCTGTTTCTCTATAAACACTCGATCTGTTGATACGTCGATGCGAAAATTTATCAAAACTGATTAATCAAATGACAGAAAGGGACAAACGCAAAGGGGCAACCCCCTCGGAATCCGACGCCATCTCTATAAAATCAAACGACAATTCCAAAAATAATGGTGAAGATACTTTCACCACTGATGATATCACTCCTGGATGTAAGGTATTTGTAAAGAAAGATGGCGAATACAGATTAGCAGAAATATTACAACAACATATGAAAAAAGGTAGAATAGTGTATTACGTTCATTACCAAGAGTTCAACAAAAGATTGGACGAATGGATAGAAGTTTCCAGAATAGATTTCAAACGATCTTTAATCTCTCCTGAGGTCAAAATCGAGACCAAGAAGGAAGGAAAGACTGGTAAAAATGGAAAAAAGACCAAAGTGAAAGGAGGGCCAAGATCGTCAAAAACTGCTAAAGGAAAAGATGAAAAGGAAACGCCTTCGCAGTCGGCTACGCCACAACCTGAAGGTAAGGAAGATTCCGAACCATTTGTCAAAGAGGAAGATGAAATGGATTTGGCCAATTTGAATGTCCAGGGGATTAAACGGCCCCATGAGGAGTTAAGTCGAGAAGACGAGATCAAGAAATTAAGGACCAGTGGTTCTATGACCCAAAATAACCTGGAAGTTGCTAGAGTGAGAAACTTATCATCAATTATATTGGGAGAACATATCATTGAACCGTGGTATTTTTCTCCATATCCTATCGAATTAACCGAAGAGGACGAGATTTACGTGTGTGATTTCACATTGTCATATTTTGGATCCCGTAAACAATTCGAACGATTCAGAACTAAGTGCTCCATGAGACACCCTCCTGGGAATGAAATATACAGGGATTCTAAAGTCAGCTTCTGGGAAATCGACGGTAGAAGACAACGAATTTGGTGTAGAAATTTGTGCTTGTTGTGTAAATGTTTCCTTGATCATAAAGCATTATATTACGACGTTGACCCATTTTTATTCTACGTTATGACAAGGAAAAGCGACCAGGGGCATCACGTAGTGGGGTTCTTTTCCAAAGAAAAAGAATGCGCCGAAGGATACAATGTGGCGTGTATTTTAACCTTACCTTGCTACCAAAAGATGGGTTTCGGGAAATTGTTGATTCAATTTTCTTACATGTTGTCTCGAGTGGAGAACAAAGTTGGATCCCCAGAAAAGCCGTTATCAGATTTGGGACTATTGTCCTATAGAGCCTTTTGGACTGACACTTTGGTGAAATTGCTCGTGGAGCGGAATAATCCTACCCTTGCAAAAAAGAACAATCCCCCTCCGGACGACGACGAAGAAGATCTCAGGCTACTAAATGGATCCTCGAGTGAAATAACCATTGAAGAAATCTCCACCCTCACTTGTATGACCACTACTGATATTTTGCATACGTTAACCACATTACAGATTTTGAGGTACTATAAAGGTCAACATATAATTGTCATAACTGATCAAATTATGGCGTTGTATGAAAAACTAGTCAGGAAGGTTAAAGAAAAGAAAAAGCATGAGTTGGACCCCAGGAAATTAGAATGGACTCCTCCTTCTTTCACCGCCAATCAATTAAGATTCGGTTGGTAACGATGATACGACAATAAATATATTCAGACCGTGAGTTCTCTCTGTAGCGATTATGCTTCACCCCATATTTTTACTGAATGATCGCTTTCTCCTGTGATGAGACGCAAACCCAGGAGATCGAAGCTAGAGCAGTAAATCGACAGTTGCTGGGACCCTGGAGCGGCGACAGTATGGGACAGTTGTAGTTTTTTTCCTGATTGATAGTCGAAAACCTCGAATTTGCCATCATGGTGTCCTGAAAATACATGATTGGTGGCATGGTTTATTGCTAGGGTGTTGATTATCCCAGGTGACATGAACTCGTTCAACAAGTCTCCTTGGGATAGCCATTGTTTTATTGTTCCAGAAGAATCTCCCGAAATGAATGTTCTCTCATTAGGATGATCTGCCATCAGTCGAATGCTCTTAGAGTGCTGTGTTATGGTTAGGCTTGTCTTTTGATTTCTGATGTCCCATAATCTTATAGTGTTATCCATGGAACTGGTGATAATTTGGGGATCTAGTTCTGAAGTGATGATAGAGGTGATATCGTTTTTATGTCCAACCAACGTCATTATTTCTGTTCTCGAACGGATATCCCAAACCCTAGCAGCAGCATCACTACCTCCAGTAACAAGTATGTCCAATTCAGGGTGAAGGGCCATGGCAAACACAGAACCTACGTGGCCATGGTACTTTCTGATCTCGCACCCTTCCGGCGAATTGGAGCGTTCCAAGTCAAAGCAGCGAACCGTACGATCCTCGGACCCGGAGAATAAGTAGGGATACCTCGAAGACACCGTAGTCGTTCGAACTGCCATAATATGTCCCGTTATAGCAGCTTTGAGTGATGAAGAAGCTAAATCCCACACTTTGATCACTGAGTCAGACCCTCCTGTAACAAACCACTTATTAGTCACAGGATCTACCGTGAGCGTTCTTACCCACCCTGAATGGGCGCCAGTCATCACTCTGAGCAATTTCCAATTCGATTTGGTAATTGGTTTGACATCATCAGATTGTAACTCTAGCTGGTTCTCTTCAACCAGATCGTCTTCAGGGATTTTACCCGAGGAATGAGATACTATATAGTCGAGCTTGGTGGATTTATAAACAGCATCACTAAACTCATCTACTGGAGTGACTAAGGGATCACTTATCTCTATTAAATCGTGATAATCCATGGAGATTAAAAATAGTGCGATGCAGTTATGTAAAGAGACTTATGATACGTTGATACTGTACGAAAATAAGGATAAAATAATACAAATTGGGCCCGTCACAGAAGAAGGATTTGTGGTTTATGAAGAAGGGGCAATTGTAGAAATTGCCGTAAATAAAAAGACGTATTTGGCCATCTTTAAACAAGCACATGATTTCTGGCACCATAATCGACAATTGTTTCACCTGCTACGTCACCAGACAACTGCGGTGCTTTGGGACTTATACAAAGTGACTATAAGCTACTTACTAACTACCAACGATAACCATACGATGATGAACGTTCACGAGGAAATAGTAATAGAGTTGCATTCTCGTGGTGAGAATGTGCTAACTATTGAGATGGAAATGATATCGACGTTGATTTCCAGTAAACTAAGCAAAATCAACAAGAACTCCCTCCTATGGCATATGATGAAGAAACTATTTATAATTCTCATCGTCAACGGCGAATTATCCGATAAGAGATTAATATCTAGAGTATTTATGTCGTGTGCGTACCACCCTTGCAACTATCATGCCAACGAGTTCTTGACGTGGTGGATCAAGGTCAAGGCTTACACCGCTGGCGATATTGACTTTATAGAGTCACTCCTAGTCCAAAGCTGCCGGTCAAATTTGAACGACGTCTCTTTATGGACGACGTTCAAGCAATATCTACAAATTGGTGATACTCAGGCTATGGAAATTTTAGAGGAATACAACTTACTCGTAGATAACATCAACAACAATTACAAAGTTCAATTGCCTCACTTGAAGGTTCAGCCGTTCATAAATGACCACACCACCTTGATTAACTCCCTATTAAACTGGCTATTCTCCGTCAAATGTTCTGCCAGAACACCCTACCTCCTGATGGTGTCATATAGTAGGCCGTTAATAATTCACCAGATCGAATTTGAATCTCAGCAGTTGAAGAAATTAGAAGTAAACGGTGCTTTATATCATGATCAGTCACGGTACCTCGCTGCGCTTAAGAGTGTAGCGCGGAAGTAGATCCATCACAACTTATAAATGGTATGTAAGCAATGTTTTGGAGGAATCCGAGGCCGTAGACAAGCGTTGATGTCGGAAGGTGATCCGAAAGGTGTGAAAGACAAGACTAACGTTTAGCTAAAACTACGCCAACTACAGAAACAAAAACAAAAAGAAGCATCTCAATCAGTAAATGCTGAGACAAAAGTCCAGTCGTCACAAATCAGATTACAGAAAGATATAACTGAGCTTGATTTGCCTCCTACCATCAAACTCCAGTTCCCCAGTACTGGTGATATCTCAAACTTTGAAATCATCATCACCCCCAAGGAGGGCTACTACAAAAATGGCAAGTTCAAATTCTCTGTTCACATCAATGACAATTTTCCTATGGAACCTCCAAAAATCAAGTGTTTGCAAAAAATATATCACCCCAATATTGACTTGCAGGGGAACATCTGTCTCAACATATTGAGGGAAGACTGGAGTCCGGTGTTGAATTTGAACTCGGTGATAATTGGGTTGAATTTCTTATTATTAGAGCCCAATTCTAATGATCCGTTAAACAAACAGGCAGCTAATGTGTTGAGCAAAAATAAGAGTCTTTTTTCCAATAATGTCAGATCTTCTATGAGAGGTGGCTATGTGGATGACGAGTACTATGATCATATAGTGTAATCTTGCCACGCTGTCTATGTAATGTATTCAAATATCGTAATAAACGTACACAGAGGCTATTGGACCGTGGATTGGAAGATTTTCAGGGTTTGTGAAGTTAGAAATATTAACACCGTCTATTGCGTTGGTGCCCGCTTGAACGGGCTTAGGCTTATAGGAGGACTTCTTTTAGATGTCGTTCTACTATGAGACAGAATGAATATCAACACCCTTATCATTTCGCAAGAGAGAAAGTGGATTTGCATCTTGGTAAGTACATAATAATCAGAATGTTTCCACAGTCGTTCGTGTCTATAAGTTATGGTTCCAGCTCATGTGTGAATGATGAACTCACATTGTAGGTTTACCTGAAGGGTCAAAATTCTTGTGGATTCATGCCATCTTCTTCAAGTTGAATCCCCGTAAAACACCTTAACCTCGGTACTGACAACTTGAATAGTTTGCTAGTTCTACTGCTGTCCTTCACCCGAATGTTGCAAGGTGCTGTCTTGTTGGAATTGTTTTAAGTTTTAAGATTTTAACTATGATCAATGTCAAATTTGAACGCATACTTTAAATAGACTTTTCAGAACGGCTGGGTTTCCCACTGTTCATTTAAGTGCTGCTGTTATGAGACATTTCAGACAAAGGGGAGATGTTAGTATTAATACTTGATGTCGAAGTGTCGCATGCTATAGGTATTTCACCGTGATAGTAAACCTGACGATTGAGGAATTATCACTCTTTAGAACCAGCTTGTTGGGTCACTGTTCTATGATACAAAGATCCCATTTGTATTTGAAGGGTTTGAGATTTTTGAGCCAAATTTACAACAGCTCTAACACTTCAGCTCACAATCGAACGGTACAGATCTTGGTAGTTTCACCGTAAGAGCTTGCAGTGACCTACGTTGAATCTTTCCCGTGAAAAATACGAAAGTTCAATACGACGGCCAAATTAAGTGAAGATAAGCCAAAAAAATAATTCGAGTAATAGTCTCAGCTTAACTGTTCAAGTATTTCCATGTGGATAGTATCATACGAGTTTGCAAGGTGTATACGCAATGTTACGCAATGTGTAACCTGGTGAAGTACGAAGACGGCATCGGCAATAGTAAAGATTATCAACAATATGGCTTTTCACTTCCTTTTTACTCCGAGTCATAATTTGCTACAATGACATCGGACTCCAAGCCCCGGAACAGAAAATGTCAGTCCTTCTTTTAATTTGAATAATCATTTATTCATGATACACTATATAATATCATGTAACGCTCGGAAGTCCAGGAGAGTCTCCAAATATATCCCTGTATAATGATGACTCTGGGATAATGTTCAGTTGTACTCTCTCGGTAACCTTTAAAAGGCTACTTAATGAAGAAAATTAGAAAGGTATATATGCAGCCCCTATTGATTGATAGACAAAAATTTATACTTCTTCTTGGTGATATCGTAACAGTCGTTCAAAGCATCATCATCAACAAACCAAGTGACTTTGCCTGCAGCTCCTTCGTTGACAATCGATGAGGGCAACCCCTTCTCCGGTCTCTCCATGATCGTCCTCATAATAGGGGCTTTGGTCAAACCTTCGACCACAAAGGTCACTCTGTGGGCGTGGCAAATCACGGGAATCGTCAATGTTACCCTATTCTCTGGCCCCGATGGAGCATTGGCTACAGGTATACACCAGGCCAACTTCTCTCTTAACGATTCTCCATGATTGGGGAAAAGCGAAGCAATGTGACCATCAGGAGCACAACCAAGAAGAAGTAGATCAAACATGGGCAACTTCACCGAGTCCTTTTTAGCAAAGTTCTCGATCAATAACTTTTCGTAACCATCAGCACATTCCTGGGGATCGTCAATCAATGATTCGTCGATATGATAGATATTGGGCTTGGCATCGCCTTCAATAAGATCGAAAATCTCTCGCTTGGCTTGCCCGTAATTGGAATCAGTAGAGGAAAACGGTACCAATCTTTCATCGGCAAAATAAATATCCCACTTATCCCACTCAATTTCGCCCCGACGAGTAAGTAACCCTTGGTTCAAGATCTTGATCAACGACCCTCCTGAAAGGGCAATTTTGAACCGGATTTCCTTGGGCGGTTTCTTGTTTTTCGATATTTTCTTATTGGGATTGGGAGAACCAAGGGCATTGGAGGAATTATTGACAGAATTGGTGGACAAAGAGCTAATTAATGATGGTCTGGCAATGACGTTGGTCTTGATCAACTCAATTTCTTTGGCGTCCAATGAATTGTATAAAGTGAGATTCTGGGCTGTGATAACATGATCCGCCACAGCCTCTGCCACCCCTAAGAACTCAGGGAATGAATAAATCAATGGCACGGTGGTAGTCATGGTAAGGGTATTTCAAAACAGGTATCAGTTCAGCAATAATTGTTACCACAAACACTGGATTACTCAAAAAGTGTTGGAGGATCCTTCTGTGATTTCTGTGATTTGATCAGGAGTGCGCACCTCAGAGAAGGATCTTTGCCGTTGCAATTAAGACCAGTCAATTGTCGATAATTTGATATTGTCGATTGTGTGGTAGATTAGAGATTATTTTAGGATATTCGGGATTATTGAGGTGACCAAGAGCTTTAAAGGGGTATAACAGCTTGAGAAACTGCAAAACGGTTGAACATAATTAGTAGTTTTAAGGCATATTGAGGTTTACTAAAGCTGATTGAGGTAAGGCTTACTGAGACTTATCAAAGGCTTTTAAGGCAGAACAAGAATTGTTGAGATAAACCAGAAGAGGATCAGGCCGATCAACGATTGTTGAGGTATTTTGCGCTGTTTTACGGTAGATTGCGGTGTTTTAATACAGTCATTGCATTTATATAAAGGGTTATCATGATTAAAGATTACTTCCAATTGACGACAAAGTTAATCCATGACTATGTGGGGTCGACCCATGAGAGTAATATTGAAGAGGACTTCAAGCCAGGTGACAGCTTGAACCAATATTTCATCTATCAGGACGAAACTAAGAACAAATTGCTATTGGTGGTGAACGTGACGTTAATCACAAAGACCCAACAATTGATCAATTTGATATATGAGAGGACCAATGAAGATAAGGATGCTGATGATGACTGCAGTAATGAGAAAATCGACACCATTATGATCAATTGGGACACCATAGATTATAAGGTACTGTTCCCTGTTGACGAGATTCACGTATCTGAAGACTTGATCAAGCAATTCAACGATCTCATCAAAAGCACTTCCAGAGAGAAGAGGTTGAAGGAGTTGTTCAAAATGTCACTCAAATCCCCCGTGTTGAAAATCACAACCTCAAACGAGGCAGATTTGACTCCTGCAACCTTCCAGCCGGTGATTGACGTAGCTGATTCTTCCAGCCGCAAAATTCCAGATAAACCTGATTTCGACGATGAATACGAAATAAAAGGCAAGTTGGGCGGCGACCCCCCTCTCCCTGGCTACCCACACCAATTCAACATCGGCGACGACGATTTATACCCTGGTGGTGTTAAAAATATTATCAACGATGGTTTGCGTCATCCGTTATCTGGAACACATGGAAACGGGATGTCGCCTTCTTTTGATCACCCTATATTCCAAGGACGAGGTCCTGGCCGCCACGGACCTCGCGGTGACCATCAGCCTTTTGGTGCCCGATATGATGACCCGTTTGGCGGCGATGACGGTGACAACGGGTTCCATCCCTCTTCGGGCTTACCCGGACTTGACCGAAATAACCAGTTCAACCAGTCCTTTGGCCCCTTTTAGTCCACAATTCATTGTCAGCAAATACATATATGACTTTTCCGCCGACCACTCTTAGATCGTGCCGCCGATGATCTGTGGAAGCCGTAGTTGTTAGCAAATGCAAAAAAAATCTTAAAATCTAAATGTGGAGAGCGATAACTGTCGTGTGACATTTAATACCAGCCAAAACCACCTTCTGAAGGGTTCAATTTAAATATGTCGCAATACCACCTTACCTAGGTAATTGGAACATTGCCACATAGCCCTAGTGGCCGGAAATCCCCCGATAAGAGAGAATACTACGGCGTTTTCCCCACATTATTCATCCTTACAATCAGTGGATAATAGTAATTGCGACAACTGCTGTCACGATGTCGCAGGTTTCTGAAATTCTATCGGTCTTCGGAATTTGTTCAAAATCTACCCGACAACTACTTGATAGAGTTGAAAATAAACTATAGGACAATAGGAGATGGACGGTGACATACCCCTTCAACTAAGGGCTCTGCCTCCTGGAATTCTGTGTCTGAAAACCCTCTGAGATGACTTGTAATAAACGCAATTTAACTTTCAACCTTTCGTCGCACTTATTACCAGGTTCACAACGTCCATCAACCCCAGACTAGTCACTGCGTTGTCCGTTCTCTCTCATAGTCGGGCAGAGTCTCCGGGTCGACATTCCACGCCTCTCCCCTAACATCTAAACTTTCCCCAGCGTCCTCATGCACCTCGACTTCTTTACGGAGTTTTAGCTCTCTCATTAATTTACCGAAAATGTTTTTCATAAAAATACTGCATTGGGTAATGATTTAAATATTGGAGATAGTGCAAATATATAAAACGATTGTTGCATTTTCTTATTTCTTAGTTAACTTTTATTGATTGTTGACTTATTATCGTTTTCGTCACTTTACTGTCCTACCTTTGTGTAATCTTGGGTTGGCGGTGTATATCTTAGCTTTGTGTTGGCAGTTGAGATTTGATTCAGGCTTTTGCTTGTTAATTTAAAGGTAGTTGAGCCATTGTATGATAATTTGCTAATAAAGCTATCGTTTTTTTTAACAGTTTTTGCTACTTTTATACCCTTTATACCATTGAAATACTACCTTATCTTAAGATTTGGAGTGTTTTGAAGCTATTATACCCTTGATTTCACTTTAAGCCTACATTTTGCCTTTGATTTCGTTATAATACCTTGAATCCCCCTTCCCAACATATTGATTTGCTTGTCTATCCACGAAAATCGTAATAGTGTCTAATATCTCGTTGTGGATCGTGTGAAATGCCCTTCTTCCCCAGTGAAGATTCTTATGACTCAAACTCGGACACCACCAATAATACCTTTGTTGAAAAGCCTCACCGACAAAATAGAATACCTTCCACAATACAGTCCGAGTCCAAGTTTGATAGTCAACCTAATTTCGAGGCTATCAGTCAGGAAACTTCTTCCGACCAGGTTGTTGAATTGAAACGTCAAAAGCGATTATTTTCTTTTCTTTTCTCCAAAGATGTTCCTCCTGTTTGTTCTCCAGATGAACGAAAACCTTACCCTTGGAAGCACACCAATCTTTTGTCTCGTGGTTTATTTTATTGGTTGTACCCTATCCTTAGAAAAGGTTACAAACGTACTTTGTTGCCCGATGACTTATTTTTTTTAACCGAAGAGTTGACAGTACAGTCCATGCATGAAAAGTTCGATAGCATATTACAACGGGACTTAGAACACCATAGGCAGAAGCATTTGAAGAAAAATCAAGATTTGTCGAACTTTAAATGGCCCATGTACATTATACCGTGGTGCCTTTACAAGACATTCCCCTTCCAATATTCAATGAGTTGTTTGTTTCTTGCGTTGTCATTCGTTTGTCAAGCTTTATCTCCCTTGATCACTCGTCAAATCATAGACTTCGTGGAATTTCGTTATTTGGGCTTTGAGAGAACCTTGAATAAAGGTATTGGCTATACCTTAGCTGCGGTTGTGTTGATTTATATTAACGGTTTGCTTTTAAATCACTTTTTCCATAATGCCATGGTCACTGGTGCCCAATGTAAGGCAATATTGTCGAAGTCGTTACTTTTAAAATCGTTCAAATTGTCTTCGAAAGCTAAACATAATTTCTCAGTTGGTAGAATTACTAGTTTGATGACAACTGATTTATCTCGTATTGATTTGGCTATTGGTTTTCAACCTTTGGTCATTTGTTTCCCAATACCGGTGATCATTTCTGTGGTTTTGTTATTGACGGGTATTGGAGTTACTTCATTAGCAGGAATTGGTTTGTTTGTTGTTTCATTGATTGTCTGTGTCCTATTAACTAAAAAGTTGTTCGATACCAGGGAAATCGTCGTTGATTATACCGATGAACGTATCGGCCTCATGAGAGAAGTGTTAACCAATTTGAAAGTAATCAAGTTTTATGCTTGGGAATTGGCTTATAAATTACGTATAACTCAGGTCAGAGAGAAAGAAATGAAGTACTTATTCACAATCAAAGTGTTGCGTAATTTTATCACTGCCTATGCTGTTACTTTACCTACTTTGACTTCCATGTTGTCGTTCGTGGTAATGTGGGCAGCAAAACAAACTAAATCTCCTGGCCGAGTATTCAGTTCCTTGTCATTGTACTCAATTTTGGCCCAAGCCATCATGTTATTGCCTATTGCTTTAGCTACCGGCGCAGATGCCTTGATTGGATTCAATCGTTTGAGAGACTTCTTCTCCGCTGATGAATACGATCATCGATTAGATCAGAAGCTAGCTGGCTACGAAGACAAATTTGTTATTGGAGAAGACCCTCCTTCCGCTGGTCATCTCAGGCATGAAAATGCCATAGAAGTAAAGAATGGAAACTTCAATTGGGAAATGTATAAAGATGAATTAGATGATGAATTATGGGAATTGAAGGATTTGACTACGAAACAGAAGGCCAACTTTTTGAAGAAACGGGAAAAGCAACGTATGAAACTCAAGAAGAGTGGACGTGTTAGCACCGAACAAGCAAAAGCTGATGAACTGCCAGAATCCATGTCACAGGTGTCCCAAGATAGATTCGAGGGATTGAACGAAATAAATGTTGAAATTAAACGTGGAGAATTCATTGTCATTACTGGTGTTATTGGCTCAGGAAAGTCATCATTGCTCAGTGCTTTAGCAGGGTTCATGAAATTGACATCAGGATCATTGAAGATCTACGATAAGTTGTTACTTTGCTCTGCTCCTTGGATCCAAAATACCACCATCAGAGAAAATATTATCTTTGGCTCTCCCTTTGACGGGCCAAGGTACCAAAAGATTATTCAAGCCTGTGCATTAGAGGATGATTTGAGAGAGTTCCCTGCAAAGGACTTCACTGAAATTGGGGAGCGAGGAATAACGTTATCGGGTGGTCAAAAGGCTCGTATTAATTTGGCCAGAGCGGTCTACGCCGACCCTGACACTATCTTGCTTGACGACGTATTGAGTGCTGTCGATTCTCGTGTGGGGAAACATATCATTGACCAGTTGTTCAATGATTTACTCTCATCAAAAACAAGAGTGTTGGCTACTCACCAATTGTCGTTGATTGACAATGCTGATCGGATCATTTTCTTGAACGGTGATGGTAGTATTGACGTTGGTACCATTGATGAATTGAGTGGTAGAAATCCTAGTTTCAAGAAGCTTTTCGATATAAATGTTGAAATGACTGAAGGAAAAGGTGTTTACGACCACGATAAACTTGCTGATACCGCTTCCACTAGCGAGAGTAATCTCTCTGGTGGCTATGGTGCAGCTTCCACTACAGTTGAAGGGAAACTTGTTGACGACGAAGAGCGTGGTACTAATGCTATCTCATGGGATGTCTATAAGAAGTACATCAACTTGGGATCAGGTAAATTCGGCTATGCTGCCGCTCCTATATTCTTGATGCTCATTTGTCTTGCTACGTTTTTCCAGTTGTTTACCAATACATGGTTGAGTTATTGGACTGAACATCGGTTCAAAACAAAATCTGACCATTTTTACGTGGGATTCTATGTTGCTTTTGCCTTTTTGACTGTGATTTTTACTGCCATTGAATTCACCATGTTAGCCTATATGAATTCTCGGTCTGCTGAGACCTTGAACGTCAAAGCTGTAGAAAAAGTGTTGCATACTCCCATGAGTTTCATCGACACCAATCCTTTGGGGAGAATTTTGAATCGTTTCACCAAAGACACTGACTCGTTGGATAATGAAATTGGAGAACAGTTGCGTCTTTTCCTATTCCCCCTTGCCACCATCATTGGAATTGTCATTCTTTGCATTACCTATTTGCCGTGGTTTGCTATCGCTGTGCCGATTTTGGCTCTTTTGTTCACATTTATTTCTAATATCTACCAGGGGTCTTCGAGAGAAATCAAGAGATTGGAAGCCGTTCAAAGATCGTTGGTGTACAATAACTTCAACGAAACTTTAACCGGGATGAACACGATAAAATCGTATGATATGGAACATTTGTTCATAGAACGCAATGACTATTACATTAACAAGATGAACGAAGCGTACTACTTGTCCATTGCTACACAGAGATGGTTGAGTGTCCACTTGGATATTGTTGCTGCAGCATTTGCTTTAGTGATTTGTATGTTGTGTATCACGGGCCAGTTCAATATCAGCGCCTCCTCCACCGGGTTGTTGTTGAGCTATGTCATCCAAATTGTAGGCTTATTGAGTTTGACTGTTAGGTCCATGACTCAAGTGGAACAGGAAATGAACTCTGTGGAAAGATTGTACCATTATGCATTCAAATTGGAGCAAGAAGCAGCTTATCACAAAAGTGAATTTGCACCTCCTCCTGAATGGCCCCAAACGGGTTACATAGAATTCAAAGATGTTTCGTTGAATTACCGTCCTGGGTTGCCCACTGTGCTCAAAAACTTGAATTTCAGTATTTATCCTGGTGAAAAGGTAGGTATATGTGGTCGTACTGGTGCAGGTAAATCTTCGATTATGACGGCATTATATCGTCTAGCCGAGCTTCTGCAGGGGTCCATTACTATTGATGGATTGAATATTGCTGATATGGGTCTTTTCGAATTAAGGTCCCATTTATCTATCATTCCCCAGGACCCTGTGTTGTTTCAAGGAACAATCAGAAAGAATTTGGATCCGTTCAATGAGAGTACCGATGATAAATTGTGGGATTCTTTAAGAAGATCAGGACTTATCAATCTGGAAGAGTTGGTTCAAGTTAAATCAACAAGTTATGATCCTCAACATAAGGTCGATCACGATAAGTTGCACAAGTTCCATTTGGATCAATTAGTGGAAGATGATGGAGAGAATTTCTCTCTTGGAGAAAGACAGTTAATTGCATTATCACGGGCTCTTGTAAGGAACTCCAAGATTCTTATTATGGATGAAGCTACTTCATCTGTCGATTATGAAACCGATTCTAAAATCCAACAGACCATTGCCACCGAGTTTTCAAGCTGTACTATTCTTTGTATTGCTCATAGGTTAAAAACCATTTTGAACTATGATCGAATTATGGTGATGGATAAAGGAGAAATAATTGAAAAAGGTACTCCTTTGACCTTATTCAAAAATGGAGGAATATTCCAAAATATGTGTAACAAGGCTAATATTGATTTGGATGATTTCGAACAAGTTATCTCATATTAAACTTTTTAATGACAAAATTGATGTATTTATAGTTAGATTAATGTATAATAAACTATCTATTCATCTATAAAGTCACTAATCAATCTAAACTGAATAATTCGTGTAATTTTCTATAAACCAAACAACAAATGGGTAAAGTTAATGTCCCTAGATCTAAATCGGATCTAAGTTATATCTAAGCTACTCTTGACATAGCGTAATAGATTTGAGCGGCAGAAACATTATCCAACAAACTGGTCACTGCATTTCCATTGCAGTAGTTACCACTAAACTGTTTTACGTTATCAACGTAGTTATGGGTATCAATTTGTAAGTTATCGAAAATATGATTAGCTTGAAAGTTCATTTCACTTATGATTTTCTGGTAATAACTAGCTTGGACTTGATTACTGGCAGTGTACACTGTTATCAAATCCGACATTCCCATGAACAACAAGTGACTGTACTTCAACGGGTTGTTCCACGTGCCATCTCCATTATAAAATGCACCCTTGGGATTCAATGCTGATTTAAGTAGATTCAAAGCTTTGTAATAATACTGAGAATCTCCTGTTGAAGAACTCAAATATGATAAGGTTGAAACCATGGTACCTACCGAGTATACCAATTTCCCGTTGTTGACTTTCCCTGATGACAAAACCTTCCCATCGTAGATCAAACCATCACTCTCATCTTGTAAGTTATCAAACAACCAGTTTATCTGAGTAATAGCAAAAGACAAAAGGGATTTGTCGTTGTTGAACTGAAACAACCTTACAGCAGCCAAAGCTGCCTCACTGGTAGAAATGGAAGCAATGTAGTCACCATTCAAGTTCCATCTCACCCCACCACCCGAAACCTCTTGTCCTTGGATCAACGACATCAATTTCGTTGCAATATTCAACAGCTCAATACTACCAGCGATTCTATAAGCATCTAACAATACCCAAACAATCTGGGCATTGTCATCGATGTAAACATCGTTATCCTTAGCAGTTGAAGAACTAAACCACCCATCAGAATTCAAATAATCCTTCAAGTTATCGACAACTAGATTGATTTGGGTGATGTTGCCATGTTCAGTTACTGCCTTTCCAGCAACAGCCTGATCCCACACCGAAGGATAGCTGAAGTCTCCCACACAATTATTGTTTTTGTTCCAGGAACCTTTCAGATTGTCCCAATAATCAGACCAAATACTATCAACAAGGGAGTGGAAAGTAGATCTATAGTTTAACGCAGTCACGACTCGAATTATTATAAATAAAGAAAGGTAATTCATCTCCAATTATCACCGTGGGAAAGTCTTATTGTCTGAGTTGTAACTTACGACGTAGATAACACCGGGTGAACAGATCAAGGGATATTGCAAGGAAGAGGGGGTAATATTCAGTGAATGCGTTTGAGTCTGAACGATATGACAATTTCCTTAACGATAATCAAGTTCCCGAAACCCTAAGTGAAATATCCCACGACGTTCCACCCTTTAAATACCCATAAAGTCTAGAATTCCCTTATAATCAGGGTTGAAAACAACGCATATTTAATTCCCGATTGGGAAATCATATTGTATGCGTAAATTGCCGACGAGCAGCACGGACAAAATTTGATTCGAGATCTGTTTTGATCCCATAATTAATACAGTTGAAATCGGCCGTTTTGTACCTAATTGAAATAGTATCTCTACGTAAACTTATTCTAGTTGATGGGACGTGGTTGTCACAAATGCTACAGTAGATTTTGTCCTCATTTAAGCTGTCTCGAAGCAAGAACATGTAAGGGGTGGTGACGCGTTACTGGGTAAGGAGAGTTTAAGGCTGTCTCTTTGAGGGGAGATCCTGTAGCCGACGAATATGCCTTAATACTGAGAACTAAATAGAGCTAATCCCTTGTGAATATAGTTTTAGTTACCGTGGATAGATCCACAAGTTGTCTCCACCATACCAATCGTCCACGACGAGCCAATATCGTTGATATTGCTTTAACCAAGTAAATCTTCGGAAGTCGAATTTGCACCGTCAGATCAACGATATTTCTCTACGTTTACTACGAAGTTAGTGCCAAGCTCGAGCAAGGAGCTTTAAGGGCAACGGCTTCTAATATATATTCATAAGACAGTATTAACGACCTAAGACGTCTTCATTATTCTTGATGTACCCTGCTCATTCTCTGCCAGTTGCAGTATTAATTAAGTTCAGCTCCATCATGTTAACCAGTTAGCGACATTACGAGACTAAAGGAGTAAAATTCGTGTCCGTTAAAAGAGGTGAGTTACATATCCCAAGAACACTGTACTCGGTGATTAATGTGGTGATGCACAAGGGGGAGGGGGGATCGGCATTGTATTGGCCCACATTTTCACCAGTGATAAACGAGGAAGGGAAAAAGGCCCAAGAGGTAGAATTTCCTATGCATTAATGTGAAGATATGTATCACATTTAACCCCATTGGGTTATGAATAGTGATCGACCAATCATTATTGTGACGGTTGGTCGTTTCAGATGATATTGTAATGACATGCGTCTGTTCATCTTCAGATTTATAATTTATGAACATTCTTTTATGCTCCAGTGGGTCAATCATCAAGATTGTGGACAACATAAAAAAGTAAGTATGCGTTAGTAGTGTCAATCTCTTCAGGAGATACTAGGGAAACGACGCTATCGTCGAATTTAATCCATTGATTATTAATTTTGATTATAACAATATAATGGCCTGTGTTCACCGACCCCGTGTGAACAATTAGTGCAAATAATTCATAAAGATAGTCTTTGATAGTCGAATCAACGGCCAAGTAGTTTGATAGGTTCAAATACAATGGATTTTTAATCAATAAGTCATTCTTTGCAAAGTTGTTCACATGATGCTTGAATCTCTTTAACTGAATCGACAATATCGGGGATAATTTATTGACCTTTAATGACTTTATAGGTTTTGAGTTTTTATTGCAATTGGGACAATTGTAACTATCCAAGATTTCGTTGGAAGTGAATAAATCAAGGCAGTCATATATGGTGGAGTTATTAGGTAAATTAGTTAACTCTAATGACAAGTCGAAATTGGGATCAATTTTGGTGGTTACATTACCACAATTAGAGCATTTGATCGAGGACTGCAATTCTCCATGGAAATATTTATGTTTAATACATTTGCAATTGCCGTAGATGGAATTCGACCGATTATGTCCATTGCCGTTCCAATTGGTCGCTTCACTATTATTATTATCAACCCTTTGAAAGTCTTTATGGAATTGATTCAAAAGAAATTGCCAGAATTCATGAGCGTCTTGTTCCTCAAACCCCGTTAATGACTTGTTTTTGTACCAGGAATTGATCAACAAATTAGTCATGCCAAAACTTTCTTTGTTATCGGTGGTGAAAAATGCCGTAAAGATTTTATCAATAGAACATGTTATACAAGTGGATTCCTCACAATTGAAATAGTGGTCATCGTTGTGGAAAAACTCATGCTTAATGATTGGGTTATGAATAAAGGTTTGTAGAATGGATGATATAAAACAGGTGGAACCAAAATTGATAAACCCTTTCAACCCTTGAATTGCCAAACTACCGGGCGATTCGAACTCTTTTTCGATATCGTAATCGCTCGTTATATCATCATTATCGACATGCTCTTCTACTCTACCTATAGATAACACTTGTGATCTTATCTGCTGCAAACTAGGATGATTAATATAATCATTACATTTAAAGCAAAATATCAACCCGTTTGCACTGTCGATTGCAAATAGGTGCTGACTTAGCTTGTAGTGATTGTAGCTATGGCCATGGATTTGACAGCCAATATTGGGACATTGTAAACATATTAAGTTGTTGTTGAAGTTGTTCAATTTACAATTACTGCATTTCAAAGCATTGATCTTTAATGACTTCAATTTATCATTGGAGAATCTCGATTGATCTTTAATAAGTTTGAAAGTATTGTCTTTGTTAATCAAAAGAGAGATCTTGATGGCTTGTTGGTAAGTTTCTAACACGGTGTTGCGGTTACTGGTGCTCAACACTTTGGCAATATGTTGGCAGTCTTGTAGGTCTGCAAACATAATCCGATAACGATTAGATCAAGTGTTGCCTCAATAATCTCGAGCGACTGATGCGGTAAATTTCACCTCCATCGCAGGACATTTAGTACGAGGATATACCGAAGAACACAGAACTTGCGGCCAGGGAAATCTGACCAGTGATATCAGAGAACGCAATAGAATTTAATAGAGTTGTCAAGATAACTGTAGTGATACGAGTATCATTGTGGATATTTAAAGTGAAAAGGGGACGTTCATGATACCTCCCTCCGCTAATGACAAAATTGAAAACGTCAACTCTTTACGCTAATCATAAAAATCATCCTCATCATCTTCTATTATGGACTTTTTGGTAAATTTCAATTTACGGTCGTTGAATTCGTCGTCTTGATTGATATCAAGCCGTTTGTCAAACTCATCGACTACTTTAAATCTAACCAACATTTTCTCCAAGTCTCTAGAGTTTGTATCGTTACCACCAAGTTCTGTCAAGGTGATATACTGTTTTACTACATTCTTATCTTTGTAGATCAAAATCGTGGGAATATTTTCATCGGGGTAGTTTTCGATACATCTTTTAGCTGGGATATCTACAAATTTTATATCAGCAAACTTCTTAGCCAATGGTGTGAGAATGGAAGACAATAGTCTACTCTGCAACGACAGCTCTGACGACATGTGCAATATGACAAAATGATTTTCACTATCGACGGTGACTTCCTTCTCGTATTCACTCTTAGTAATAGGATATACCAGGCCAAACTTCAATTTCAGCTGAAATTGTTGAAGCTCTTGCATTCTTTTGGCCTTATAGAAATTCAAAAACTCCTCGTCTTCTTCATCCTCTAGTTGATCTAGTTCATCCATGTCTTTGTTCTCCAATCGGTTTTCATGTTGTCGTTGAATAGCTTCATCTAAAGCGTTTTCCAACTCCAACGTTGGACTGGGAGGTTTTTCGGGTATTATTCCATGTGCACGTAGTATATCGTTCCATTCGGTGTCCTCGTTAGGGTCTACCTCCACCGGGACTTTAATATCTTGCATTGGGTTCATGATGATCTCCAATTTTTCACTCGCGTTCGTTGAGTTTAAGAGAAGAGGGAGACTGTCAAGGCTCAAAGGAGATGGGGAATGAGTGTTATATAAGATTTGAGTGACTAGATGTGTACTGCTGTTATTGAGACTGTAAGAAGCTTTTGGTGTAGTTTTTTTAGATAATTTAGACAGGTTTGTGAAATTGACAGATTGCTGCAAAATTTATAAAATATCAACTGACAGTAACCAGTAAGAGTTTAAACTCTATTGCGACTTCATCACCCTATTACAAGAGAATTCATCCGGTAATGGAGTTTCACATCAACTTTATTAGTTCTGAACAACATCTGATATCTCCCTTTATATTCTCAGCCTAATAATCGACTATTAGTTCAGATCTCAGACAGAATTGAATGGTAAGATGAAACCATCAGCACATTCCGTGCCAGCTTCTTAATAGATAAGAAGAATCCCTTCTCAAGACAAAAATAAAGAGTCAGCCCCTTCCTCTCCAGGTTCCTCAAACAAGGGTTTTATAGTGGGTTGACAATCCAGCCAATGATAGAGCTGACGAAAAGCAATACACTAGCCAGATCTAAAAGTTCTATATTGAATAATAATTATATACATGGCAACTATTAAGTGAAGTAGTCATAAACTGGAAGACAGACTCCGACTGTGATAATAGCAACTACTTCATAAAGCATGCAGTTAAACTTACTTAGTAGCGCTGGCTAAATAAGTAACTAAATCATTTCTATCCTTTGGTTTCTTCAATCCACCAAAGGCCATCTTGGTACCTGGGATATACTTTTTAGGGTTTTCCAAGTAATCAGATAATGTCTGTTCACTCCACAAAACACCTTTCTTCTTGTTAGCATCGGTGTAAGAGTAACCTTCAGCCAAACCTGAGTTTCTACCAATGATCCCATGCAAGTTAGGACCGACTTTGTGAGGACCACCTTTTTCAACAGTGTGACACTGTAAACATCTGGTCTTGAACAAGTTGGCTCCCTTCTTTTCACTACCTTTTTCGAATTTAGCTGGCATTTCTTTGATTTACCGTTGTGTGATTATTTTGAAAATTTTTTCTGCTATTTATGTATCCAAGAACTCGCACACAATTAGTATTTGCCGCGTTATTATTGGCTGGAGCATCTAACGGGGATGTTGCGGCTGATATTGTAGGACAACTATGGACGAAACTCTGCAGGGAAGAACTAAAGATTGAAAGAAATCTCCATGTTTACTATGGAGGTGGGTTGTCTAACAAAATCTCGAGCTTGACCCCGATGGTTCAAAATCCAGCCGTAAATACCCGAGAACATTTTTCGCAAAGGAATCATGCACTGGGGGCCAGGCGGATTATCACTTCAGCCGAGATGATGTCTTCGGGAACTTACGGAACTTCACTAGGACTTCTGCTTCGGCTAAAGCTTCTACGACTACCGCTGACACTACGGCTGTAGCTGCTGCTGCGACTATAACTGCGACTATAGCTTCGGCTGCGGCTGACACTGCTGCCACTTTGAGACCTGGGAAGTCTTTTCCTGGTTCTGCCTCTTGCATTATCCAAGTCTTGTCTCAACTCGTCAGTAATAAACCCCAAGCCTACAGCAGTAAAGTAGTTGATGGCAAAGATCAAATCATCTTTGTAACCCCCAATGGGGAACATTCCCGGTAAACTTGTGATATTGCCAATCATCAACTCTTTGAAGTCGTTTAGACCTAATTCTTCAATCATTTCTTTCAATAGAAATTTGACAAAAATCCTGCTGGAGGAATTAGTATCGTCTTCTGTAAGCTTGATAATCAGCAATATCTCGATGTCTAACTTACCAGTTGAAATCAAATATCCGTATAACTTGCCTAAGTTTCTGATACCGTTTAGCTCAAACAAATGAATGTCGTTATATTTGCTGGCGAACTGTTTGGTGAATTGGTCCTTGAATTTGTCGAACCTCAAGATCAAGATTTCACTGATATTCCCGTAATACTTTGAGTATGTTTTTTCCTCAATACAACTTCGTATGATGATATTGATTAAAATTTCAGGATTATAGTTAAGTTTGATTAGCTTGTGTACTGCTTCGTCAGAAGTTAAACTGGACATAAGAGTCAAGTATACTGTCTTTTGTAGGTTAATTAATTCTTCTTGACTCAAATCTATGACTGGTTCTTCAACTTGTTCTTCTACCTCCTCCAATTCTTGAGGATCGGTGAATAATTGCTGCATATTCTGCAAATATTCCTCTCGTACCTCATAGTATTCCTGATGGTCGTTACCATCATCAATCATTAGATCATTAAATGTTTGCAATTCATCCTCCAAGTCAACCATATGGCATGGTCCTTCTATTATAACTTCAGCGAAATTCTTGAATCCCCGTTTTCGTATGTTTATCAACAGTTTGACTCCATGAATATTGTTATCTTTAATTTGGCCCTCGTTCATCATGTTCCTGAGTTTGTCTATTATGGAGTACACAACACTCAGAGGCAATGTTGCCCCATTTAATTTTAATATTCTTACTGCGATAGTGATACTTCCTTCAGTAATATTGTTCATTAGTAGCTCTAGGATCTGTAAGATTATTATTTCATTGACAACTTTGTAGTTCACTAATTCACAAAGAAAGTCAATATCGATGAATTTGTCGTTGACATACTCATTTTTAAAATTAATCACCAATTTGTTGGCTATCACATTACCAATATCAGCCACCTGTGAGTTTAGTATACTAACTAATTCAGCATATACGGCAGTATTCTGGTAATACTTTTGTTGATTGAAGATTAATTTTCTTGCTAAAATGCCTTTTCCTCTGAATAAATTAAGATTGACCAACTCCATGACAATGTACCCCAAATTTTCAGGGGTCAAGTCGTCTATCAAACGATATATTGACGATTTTAGGGTAATCCATTCACTCATTTAGTGTGCTACAGTAGCAAAATTACTGCGAAACTGCTGCGAAGACCTTTGATGAAGCTAAGTTTAGGACCGACCTATAAACAGAGGATAGCTGCTTTCAAGAACACTGGGGCGCTACAACAGCCTCTAAAGAAGTCTTCTCGCCGAGATGGAACATCAAAGCAGGTATTTCGAACCCGAACTATGAATGGAGTGGTGAAGATTTTGCGATATCAGTACGAGGGTTTGCTAACTGATGAGAACGGAAAGAATATTAAAATTTCGGATATTACTAGTCGAAAATTGATGTCCGACAATCTGTTGAGTTCAAATATTCTTAGGAGTTTACTTGAGAGAAGAAAATTAGACAATAAACACATCCCAAAGACTGTTTTCTTTACATTATTGGGAATTGATCCGAAATCATTAAAGGACAAAGTGAAGATTACCAAGCATGTGGATAAACTATTATATGGTGATGGAGAAACTGAAAGGGCCATTCATTTGTTGAGACTAGCTAATATCAAAAATACCGTAGCCATGAATAGAGTTCTTGAGTTTGAGTTGAACAATGGTCGAGTGAAGGAAGCGTTGAAACTTTTTAATGATTGTAAAAAGTGGAAGTATATACCGAATGATCAAAGTTACGTGATACTTTTCGATGGTGTTGGCAAGAACTTGTCCTTCAAGGAGTATAGTGAGAGTGAAGGTGAGGTTTTTGATTCTTTACTCCGTATATATGAAACCGTGCCCACTCCCACCACCTCAGTTTTCAATGCGTTATTAGGATGTCTTGTTAGGAAGTTGAATGACGATCAGTTGGCTGCTTGGGAGTTTTTTGACAAAATTGACAAATTCAAGCCCGATAATATAACTTTCACAATATTTACTAGAGGGTTATGTAAAAACAGAGATCACCAAATCAAAACTTTGCAGAACAAGAATATCTTGAAGAAAGAGAAGATAAAGAAATCTTTTGTAATCAACAAGACATTGGTGGAAAATATCGAACTAGTGACCAAGAAACTAGAAGAAGTAGATGGGCTATTCGTCGCTAATTATCTCAAAGCATTTAACAACTATCATTACAATACTTTAGCGTTGCAACAATTATACAACTGGAGCAGTGATTTCAAGTTAATGGCAGATGAGTTACAACTTAACTTCAATCCCAGTAAGAAGCTTAAGGAAGAAAAAGAATACGAACTATCGATTATCAATAAGGATATGCAAACCCCATTGGAGTATCCCACAATCGACCTTGACAAAAAAGTCAGCGTGGAATTGAATATTTTCATATTACAAACCGTACTTGAATATTTGTATCAGTTGGACCGTCCCGTGCAATTCCTTAAAGCATGTTTCTACTTGATAAAGACCTATGGAGGAGTCGAATTTGAGTCTTATCCCACATTAAAGCAACTTGGCGTTAAGGTGAAATATTCAGCTCCCACAGAGTCAGCTATAGATATGAGATTGGTCGACAGTATGATGTTTTACATCCATCAAATGTTCCTAAAGGACCAAAACTCCAGTTTCATCAACATTCACATCCTCAAGTACATGAAAGGAAGTGCTATACAACCCTCTACATACAGTTACTTAAGCGTTGTTCAAATGGTCAGCGAAGAGTTGCATTATTTCATAAGACATAACTACAATCACTTGAAACAACAAAGAAAGAAACAAGAGGAGAGTAACAAAGAAGGGTTAAGGATTCAAAAAGATCCGTTATTTGGCCACCAGATCGAATATTTGGTGAAAAGCTTGAAGTTGTTGAAGAAATTAGTTCTCCAGGAACCCCAACAGGTTTTGGGAACCAAATCAACCAAGAAGTTAAGCTCACAGTCCAATACTGAATCTGCACTTGAAACCAAGCTTATCATTGATGAAAAAATTGCAAAAGCGTTGAAAGCTGTCTACGACAAAATTTCCCACTGTAACTGGTTAGAAGTCTCAGAAGAAGATACCAAGAGACACAAGCTCACGCTTAAACATTTGAAAACCATCTAAAGTTGTATATAGATTTGTAAATATAAAATGGAAATCGCACTTAATGGCATTAGTTATTAAGGATCCTTTGACTAGAGATTACAGTCAAGCAGTTTCTTTATTCTTAGACACACAACCTAAAAAGTTGAATGTCATAATAACAACACCAATTCGCTTTGCTACCATCCTCAATTTCATATTAAACAAGTTGTACGACAGTTATCGAAGCATCACAAATAGTAAAGGACGTAATTGTAACTTTCCAATCAATATAATATTCAATGAAATATCGGCATTAAATTCCGAGGGAGTGTTTCATGTGACAGGAGAAGAAAAATATGGACAGGAGATTGTGATTGCTACATCTCCTGTGAAGTACGCAATTCCTCAACCAAGTGTCCAGCCCTACAAAGTTGCAGCTGTTGGAGGCACTTTTGACCATTTACATGATGGTCATAAAATATTATTATCAATAGCGGCATTTTTAGCCGGGGAGAAGCTAATTGTCGGTGTTACAGATGCGGAGTTGTTAAGGAATAAGAAGTATAAAGAACAGTTAGACAGTTTTGAAAAGAGGATCAACAGTACCGTTGGTTTCTTGAAGCTTCTAAATATCGCATCTTTCGAGATATATAAGATTGTTGATATCTGTGGGCCCACGGGATACGTAAGGGATATCTGCTGTCTAGTATTGAGTGAAGAATCCAAAGGGGGAGGAGAATATGTGAATAAATATCGCAAGTCCATAGGATTTGGCCAGCTTGAAACCTTCACGATTGACTTGATTGGGGGTGAGAATAAACTTAGTTCCACTGATTTGAGGGAGTTGGACTCGAAACAGAAACAGCCAGTTGAAACTTAGACACTGGATGTAGTGGTGTAGTAGACGTAATAGGACTAAAAAGTAGCAAAACAGTCACTATAGTAGTAGAAAAGAATAGGTAGAAGTAACAGAGCGATGGATAGTAGTAAGTTACATAAATATTAATCTTATAAACCTACTTTCAAATAACCTACGGCTTTCGTGAACCGTTATTTTTATGAACCTAATGTAAATCAGCTTACCGAGAACTTACTTAATTTGAATACCTTTATCAAACAACGACTTGCGTGGATTTCTATCGAAGTGATCTAATGCCAACGACAACCCACTTTCATTGATTTGATCATATAAAATCAAATCATCTTTATCATCTAAGTATCTTCCTTTTTCATTAGTATCAGCCAATGCATATTTGATTTTTGTGAAATGTACATCATTGAGTCCTAGTTTATGTTGCAATCTTCTCTTCGTATCAATGAATTTTTCATGAGGTAAAATTATGAATAAGAATGGCAATGAATGGTGGTTTGATGAATTTTTATAGAAATGGAATACAGGGACAATGTTGAGGTTGGGCTGGTACTTTTTCGTTAGCTCGTACTCATACCTATCAACATCATTACTGTTGTCTTCCAACATTGGACAGGGGACATTGATTAAGTCATGGTTGATTAAGACATTCAACTCTACCGGGAACTCCCCAATATAGTAGTCAAAGGATTCGTTCAATGCGGCGATTGCTTCGTCAAATTTGATGTATCCCACATATCTAGAATCATTGCCAAACCACATGAGCAAGTTAGATCTATTAATGACAATCTTTTCCTCCTCCAACAATTTTTCTATCTTATTTATAAAGTCATTTACCGAATCAGTTATTGATACCATGATTTCAAACTCTTTAAAGTCAAATATCTTGTTAATCCAAAATACTTTGAACGTTTTCATCAACTCAAACTCCTTAACGGATATGTTTAAAGCTTCGTATTCGATATTTACTGTTTCGGATATGGGCAAGGCTTTCGGGAAGTACTGGGATAATTTTGCGTTGGTTTTTATGGGGAATTTTAGTCCCTGTTGGTTAATAATATACAATCTAATGTACTCATAGCTGATCCCAATATGGCTACTGATTTCTTTTGTCAAGTCTTCACAAGAGTAGGCCATCGATACCCATAAATCAACCACTTCCTCGTTACATTCCCCATCTTTGTTAACCAAAACGGCATCGTCATTTTCATTATTAACATCGATGAAATCATCATCATGCTGAGAACTTACATCGTCCTGTTCTTCTTCTGGATCTTCTTCAGTCATTCGTACATCATTGTCAGATAACGGTGACACCTTAACGTGTAGCCTAGTTGCCAAAAACTTGTAATACTCAACCAAAGTTTTGAATCTTCCCTTGGAAGGAAAATCTTTGAATTGCATAATAAGTATATCGCCATTACCAAGTTCATTTGATTCAAACGATGTCGACTGATCGATGAGTTCTAACTTATAAGGTGTCAATTCTTCGTAAATATCGAATTCAGTTGTTATACCAACCAATTTTGTAATATAGGGTACAATTGACCCCACTAGTGAATCTTTTAGTGTTGAAAAATGACCCAACCCGTACATCTTACTGGTTACGGGGTCGAAGATTTTAATGAATACCATGATATTGGATTCTAAAGACTTCAATTTTGGGTTAAGTGATGAAACCTTTTTGGCCACTTCTTCTATTCTGAACTTCTCGACATCTCCGGTTACAGATTCGGTATCATCGATGAGCGAAAGATCTTTCCCTTCATCAATAAAAAACACCATTTCGTCGTGCTTTTTAGTGAAGAAGCTGTTGTAAATATTCAATAAGCTGAGGTTTTCCAAGCCTTCGAGTTTTAATAGGTTGTCAATTCTATTGGTATGGTTGTTACGATGTGAAATCACCAATAATCGATAAGGTAAATTATCGATTTCCTTGATGCTCTCAATTGATGGTATATTTTTGGATTTGTTAATCTCATTGTATAACACCAAAATTGTATCAGTCTTTCTGAAGCTATACTCAATGGGTTTAGTATTGTGTGTTACTAAGTGCTTATCAAAAAACTTCTGATCTAGGGGATCGTGATAATAATCAAAATCATTATAGTGTTGGAACATGGATAATGTAATCAACTTTATGTTGATGTTATATAATTGCTGTTGTCTTGCACTTTCCAACATTTTGGCTTCATTTAATTGATTTTCAATCTCAATAGGAATGAACTTTGGAATGTGACTATCGATTTCTTCATCATTTTCGGGTAATATTTCATCCAAGAACTTTTCCCGATAATAAACTAGCATGTACGCAGACGTTGACCTTTTAATCAAGTACTCGCTCTGTTCCAGCCGAGGAAGTTTTAAATAGTCCTGTTCGGTAATTTCGTTAGCACCAAAATTTTGTTGAAATGCCTCTGAAGGAGTGACCTTCCATACTCTATCATCCTCAAATCGATACCATTGGTTATTGTGGGCGTTAGGTTTGATCATGGTATAGTAATGACCATTGGAAATACTCCCCTGATGTACAAGGACGCCATGCAATTTGTAATTCCAGTTGTCATTCTTGACATCCAAAGGTAAATCTTCATCCAAATAAGGAGACAAATCAATTTTATCAGGAAATTCATAACGGTCGTTAATCTTGGACAAATCGTCGATTTGGAAGTCGTACTCAAACCTTTTCAATTGTAAATGTAGAATCGAGGGGAAATGTTGAAACACCACACCCTTTTTAGCGTCTTGATACCCGTAGTCATCGCCTGCTTGATACTTGTTATCATCGGTCAACATTTCCAACTCAATGTAGTTTTCGAATGCACTTTGTAAATTGTCAAATCCCTTGACGTTCAACTGAATATCCCAGAAATCCTCAACTCTGGAAGACTCATAAGGAACATTGATACATTTGATGAAACTCTTCATCTTCCCCACAAACAAGTCATTCAACTTATTCTCAATGGGGGTATTTTTCATCGAAGACTCTAACTTATCCATCAAGATTCTATTTAATTCCTGTACATCGTGTTGAGTAAATGCATCACTAGAGTCCCAGCCGAAAGATTTAGTTAATTCTAATGTCCCAACGGGTGATTGGGAATTCGACAAAAGATAAAAGATCTTTTGCAACGATAATGCCACGCCACTTTGCTTTTTGACTTTCTTATTGGATTTGATGACGATATTGGAAGTGGTGGGGATCTGATACACAAGTTTTCTGAAAAGCTTGGTGGTGTAGTAACTTTGCAATAACGAATTGAGATAGCAAGTAGCCCCTTGGTTATTTAAACCAACGTAGCCCGTGGCTTTCTTTGAATCATAGTCGTGGAAATTGTACCACAAAACCCCAGTTTGGGAGTCATCGATAACCCGAACAAACGCAGTTATATTCAAATGGTTATTGGCTAAAATAGGTGGGGCTCCAAATTTATTATGCGACGATAACTGACGTATATCGGCAAACGATGAGAACCCCCAATCGGTATCATTCTTATTGAAACGATGAAAGGAAGAAGAAGGAGAATGAGATTGAGGGTGACTGGGATTCCATAAGTCAAACCCAAACTGAGCACAGACGTACCAGTCGTCTTCCTTTTCGTTAATATTTGGGTCCAAAGGATGCGGCTCGATATAAAGCGATATTGAATTGCTGTTATTGTTGCCCCGAGGAAACAACAAGATGTTCCATTCGAAGTTTCCACACTTGAATCGGGGTCCTCTGACCTTATCCGACAACGTGGACCAGTTGTTTATCTCCCACACATGATAGTTCTCGTCACTAATTGGGTAGTCAGGAACCCGAACCATCAATTGGCTACTCAATTTAACAAAATCATTGGCAGGAGGATACGAAGATTTGGTATTGGGGATAATTGGCCGACTTTGCACGACCTCGATATTATCATTTTCGTTGAATTTTTCAGTAAAGGCGTCATCATAGTTAGGGTTTTCAGAAGGCGAGTCGTCATCACCACCGACTTCCTCGATGTCCTCATTATCTATGGCGTCATCATCGATGATTTCAATTGGATTTTGGCGGTCAATGATTGAATGAATCGTGGCATTGCCACGGCTCTCGTCAGTGTCAGCACTGGGATCAGCGGGCGATTCGCTGTCACGAGTCAAATCAATGGAATTGAATGATTTGAAATTGTATTGATTCTCTTTGTCCTCAATTGATTTATCACTAATCATTCTTCTGTTAATTTTCTTTGAGAACAATCCTTGAAATCGCGAGCAAGAGTTATGAATCGATGATCACAAGCTGGAAGGTGTCGGAAGTGGCATAGTTGATGTCTGGGGGCGATGGAAGGCCAGGGCGGCGAGGATGGGGGCGCTGGTGACATTGCGAATGCCTCGGTGGGACGGTGGATTAGACGTTTCTGAATCATATTTTGTGGTTGTTGTCGTCTCTTTCCAAATTCGGCAATAAAGTCCGCTTTAACCTTCAATGCGGTAATCGTCGTTGGATTCCCGTAGATGTGGTGAAGTGGAGTGGGAGAAGACAAGAGCAGGACGATTAGAAGACGAGAAGAAGACGAGAGGAATACACGAGGTGTCGGTAGAACTGAAGTGTCGTTGTCAGTAACTTTCATTTTGCTCCATTTCCTATTATTTGTATTACAAATCGTTAAATATTATGGCAGCCAGGTACGAGTATTTCCGATAAGCGTTTTTCCGTCGCTAATATAAAAACCCATGGATTTTCCTTTCACATAAGGCGAGATGTCCTATTCGGGTTTTGCTATTACCGACAGTGCCAAATGGAGCGATGCCACCAAAATCGAATTCAAGCCAAGAGCCTTTGGAGATAAAGATGTCGAGGTCAAAGTCGACCATTGTGGTATCTGTGGGTCAGACATCCACGTCGCTACTGGGGGGTGGGGCGGAACCATTCTTCCTGTAATTCCCGGCCATGAAATCATTGGCACCGTCACTAAAGTAGGACCTAATGTGACTTTACACAAAGTAGGCGATAGAGTAGGGGTGGGTGCCAGGATCGATTCTTGTTTCACTTGCAAGGTTTGTAAGAAGGGATACGAGAATTACTGTGACCATGGAGTGGCAACTTACAATTCGAAGAAAAACGGCGAGGTAGCTTATGGTGGATATGCCAACTTTGTTACTGCTAATGAGTACTTTGTCTTCAATGTACCAAAGGAACTAGACTCCGCTGAATACGCCCCGTTGTTCTGTGCTGGATTAACGGTGTATGCACCGTTGAAAAATAACGTCAAGCCAGGAATGAAAGTGGGAATTGTTGGCATTGGTGGGTTGGGCCATTTGGCGATTCAGATCGCTAAAGCTTTAGGAGCCACTGTCTACGCTCTTTCGAGAGGAGAGAACAAGAAACAGGACGCCTTGGACTTGGGTGCTGACTACTTTATCGATACCACGGTGGAAAACTGGTCTAAACCCTACAAATACGAATTTGGCTATGTGTTGTCTTGCGCTAATTCCAGTAAAGGTTTCACCAACGATTACTTTGAGATTTTAGACATCTATGGCAAATATAACAGCGTTGGTTTACCCGAGGAGCCTTTCACGTTGTCTCCACTTGGTTTGCTTTCGAATGGAAGCAGTTTCGGTGCCAGCCATCTTGGAAACAGAACAGAAATGCTCGAGTTGTTGGAATTGGCAAAGGAAAAGGGGATAAAGCCTTGGTCGGAATTACTCCCCATTTCCGCAGAAAACGTCAAGAAAGGGTTACAGAAAACCCACGACAACGACACGAAGTACCGTATCACGTTAACCAACTACAGTGATGAATTTGAGTAGAGTAATAGACATTGCAGAGATGTGAAAAACTCCGATCCCGCAATCTCGGAACTGTGGCGGAATTATCTCTTGAGGAAATAACCCCGCGTCCACTCGTAGACATAATTAACAATTATTAATGGCGACTAAGTGGTTAGAACTGGTGAAATTGAACAACGGGACTTCTATTCCTTCTATTGGTTTGGGCACGTGGAAGGCAACTGATGATGAAGTGTATCAAATCGTTAAGTATGCTTTGTCAATAGGTTATAGACACATTGACACCGCCGCTGGCTACGGAAATGAGGAGCCCATTGGACGTGCAATCAAGGATAGCGGGATTCCTAGAGAGCAACTCTATGTAACTACTAAGTTGTGGGGGACTAGACACCATGAGCCCGTCGTTGCTTTGAAGGAATCTTTGGATAGACTAGGTTTAGACTATGTCGACTTGTTTCTTATGCATTGGCCAGTGTATATGAATCCTCATGGTACTCCTGCCAAGATCCCACTTTTGCCCAACGGCAAGAGAGACATTGTTTTGGACTGGTCGTTTGTTAAAACTTACCAATTGATGCAGGAATGTGTCACTCAGAATTATACGAAATCAATTGGGGTTTCAAACTTTCTGATTAGGAATTTGAAAAAGCTCTTATCCAGTCCTGATATTTCCATAAAGCCGGTTATCAATCAGGTGGAGATCCATCCTTATTTGCCTAATTTGGAATTGCATGCCTTCTGCAAAGAAAACGACATTTATTTGGAAGCTTACTCTCCCTTAGGGTCTGATGGTTCACCATTACTTTCAGAAGAAACCATTGTCAAATTGGGAGAAAAGTACCACGTTTCACCAGCAACGGTAATCTTCAGTTGGTTGATCAAACGGGGGATTATTGCATTGCCAAAGTCCATAAAACCCCACAGAGTGGAACAAAATTTGTTAATCATAGATTTAGAGGACAGTGACATTAATTTGATTAACGATATTCATCTCACCAAATCAAAGAGATACGGGGACCCCGATTGGGATCCATTAGACGTGTTTGGTGAGGATTAATATAGACAATCTTCTTACGATTTCTCTGTTACAATTTGCCGTCAAGAAATAGCACTTTCGACTAAAAGCTTCCTTCTTCGTTTGAACCTTTTTGAAGACCTGCTCCGGGCGAGAAATCGTTCACTTCGTGCGAGAAACGGTGAAGACCTCGTTACTCCGTGCGAGACCTCGCTTATTCCGTGCGAATCAACATGAGAGCAGTAGTTACAAACTTAAGTAGGCGAAGCTATTCGTATCTTACAGAAGCCTTTAAGGAGATACCTGCGGTGGAATTGAACTACGATCTCCATCAACCCAAGAATACCAAAAAAGGAAACCCATTAATCCTTCTTCACGGACTTTTTGGCAGCAGAGTCACTCATCGTAGTGTAGGTAAAGCATTAGCCAACAGGTTATCTCGGGCCGTATACTGTCCAGATTTGAGAAACCACGGGAATTCTCCCCATGATCCTCGTATGGATTATCCCGCTTTAGCATCAGATGTTGAGCACTTTATAAACCATCATGACATTGAAAAACCTATCATTATTGGCCATTCTATGGGAGCCAAAACTGCGATGTCTATTCCGTTGAGGAAACCTGAGCTTATTTCCATGTTGATTTCGGTGGATAACGCCCCCCTTAATGTCATTGACAGCGGTGCTTCCTTCACCAAGTACATATCGTCTTTGAGGAAGTCAATTGAATACCATAAATTCAAAAATATTAAGGATGTTGATGCCGAATTGGCTAAAGTAGAGCCTAACGAGGTAGTGAGAGCATTCTTGTTAACAAACTTGAATAGAGGCAAGCCAGATGAATACATAACATCCAAAGTACCTTTAGAATACTTGCAACGTAACCTAGTAGCAGGTAACATAGGAAGTTGGCCATTTGATTCTAACGAGAGTCGCTGGACAAAAGGCCCAGCTCTTTTTGTAAGAGGGACTGAATCGAACTATGTTCCCGATGAGGTAATTCCTGAGATTGGAAAGTTTTTTCCTAACTTTGAATTGAGAGATATAAAAGCCGGGCATTGGGTGATTAGTGAGAAGCCCAATGAGTTTATTGACTTGGCAGTCGATTTCATTGAAAGACACGAGGAGACTTAAGCAGGAGAAAAATTAAGAGCAGACATTTCATCATTTACAAGATAAGTTATCCAAAGTTTTGTTGCAGACAACACATCAAGATGTATACACATCCACAAATCAATAAACCACCAAATATAGATAGATCTCTCACAGACTTGAAAGAACATAAGCTTTGAAAAACAAAGACTTACATGGACTTTATGAACATAGACTTGAATTTAAAAGATTATGGGCCGTAAAGAATGGAGACTTAAAATTTTGAAGAACTTAGACTCAAAAGAACAAGACTCAGAATATCTTATCTTCTTCTATAAATCAGACACCTTAACGTCACCACTACCTACATAATCAGGGTAAACATCGTACCTCCGCTGGAAATTAACAGGAATTCCCGATCTGGCCTTTGGCAATAGTTCATGATTCAACTCAGCATATACAATCTCTTCCCCTTCCCCCGCTTCGGCAATGATATTGCCTTGAGGATCAACAACTAATGAGTGGCCGTAAGCTTGGTATCCGCCATTATTAACGTCTCTTGCCGGAGAAGCCACAATCGTAAATATTTGGTTATCGACTGCCCTAGCCCTCGCTAACAAGTGCCAGTGCAAAGGACCAGTGGTGGTATTGAAAGCCCCAGGATAGAACATGGCAAAGGCATTGTTAGGTGGTCTGGCAGCGACAGAAGCCAATTCAGGGAACCGAATATCATAACAGATTCCTAAACCTACATTACCAAAATCACCGAGTTTGAACACTGTCGCTTTATCACCACCACTCAAGCTAATCAGCTCCTTGAAGGTAATGCCGCCAGGGATGTCAATGTCAAATAAATGCACCTTACGGTGTTTAGCAATGATTTCCCCTTGAGGATTATATGTAAGAGAAGTGTTGTAAATCTTATCCTCTCCCTTGTCGAGTTCCGGAATCAGACCACCCACCAAGTAAATGTCGTGCTGTTTTGCCAACAGGGCAAGGAAGCGGCTCGACTCGCCAGGAATAACCTCAGAATAATTACGGAACTGATCTACCGCATAAGGAGAGTTAAAGCATTCTGGCAATACTACCACATCGAGCTTGCCGATTTTGGAATTGGTAACTGCAGATGCAATCAACTTGGCAGCATTTTGCAAGTTAGCCTGCTTGTCTGTTCCAGCAGCGAATTGGATCAAAGCTACCTTTAAGTTCTTGGATAATGGGCTTAATAATGACATCGATATCGCGATAGTTGTGAGTCAGAAGAATTCCACAGTTTGCAGCCATATTCCGAGGAGATCAAGTTGAGTTATATTCTTAAGTTTGGTGTATTAGTACTGATTGGTATAGTTTTTAGGGTCTGCAGTCAGGATAAAGTATTTGGGTGGATTTTGGAGCTGAGTGATTTGACAAATTTAGAGATAACTCATCATTTCTGTTGACTACCTCTGACGTAGGTGGAATTATCTTACAGTGTTGGAGGAGAAATAAACAGCACTAGGATGAAATGTCTTATTTAACGATGAAATGACGGAGTATACCACACTGACTGAGTAAATTACGCTATACCTTTCACCACGTTTATAATTATCCACTAATTCCTGTTCATCCATTGATTTGGCTGGATATGGCAATTCTCCTTACTCTCCACGACGTCCGCTTACACCTTCCACACACACCTTCTACCCCTTCACATCCTTCGTCTAATATTATTTGGCCTTCGGTTGAAAATATCTTCCAATTGCAGTGAAATCTATGAAAAGTCCATTGACACATCCTAATTGGGTAATTTCCTTCTACTTTGAAACATAAACCATCACCAACTGAACATCGTCGTCTTATCATCCCTACCACCTCAAACCCAGCTACACGCACTATAAGAGGACCGGAAAGAAACACTTTTCTACATTAAATACTACAATTACAAATGGCTGCTCAACAACAAACTAACAACTCAAAAAAATCCAACGAATCAAAGGACAACTACTACAGTGCCGATTTTGGTTCCAGAGGTTCTTCTGGAGGCCAATGCACCATCGTTTAGATCTCACAAACAGACGTTGTTTGTTGATTAGTTTTTCATTTGACTAGCTGGCTGGTTAGGTGTTTTTTATAATTAATGAACATTACAAAATATTCGTCTATCACTTTCACTGCGTTATACTACTATCAGGTCAGGGTATTTTGTGGTTTCTTTTAACCACTTCAAATGAGGAAGAAAAACATCCCGACATCGCTTGTTTTCCACTTCTCGATCAGAGGCTACATAGGCCAAATAGTCTCCCATGTACTCACCTTCCATCTTCACATTGGACCCATCAGTAGCCACGCCATCCTCGTAGTAGTCAGTACACATTCCTTGCGTGAAATATTGTAACACTCTCAAGTCAAAGTCGTAACCTGCGTTTGGATACAAATCTTCATACATTCGAATATGGTCTCCCAGTTCGTATATCAACTCGTGGTTATCCACCAACCAGTTGGGATAAAATTTAGGATAAGACAAGTGCATGAACACAATATCCAAGTCTCCTTCGGGGTTGGTTTGCGATTGAATAGGATCATAGTGCCCCAAAGCTTTGGAAGCGAATTTGTTATCATTTTTGTTGGTATAGCCGTACCATTCAAATGGTTTCAAGGTTTGAAACCACGGTTGGTTGAGGACTTGAGCAGCTGCGATGAAAGTTTCTTTGTCGCCTTCCCCGGCAGATCCTTGGGTCATCAATGGATAATAATATTTGGGACCCAACACATTGTAGTATAGAGTGAGAAGCAACGTCCGAAGGTGTTTGGTTTTGTTGATAACCAACATCCCTGTTTCTGAAGTTGGATCAGGCAATGTACCTTCGAAATCGTGGAAGTTGGAATCTTCAAACGTGTAGTCGGAAAGGGGCTTATCTTCCCGAGCTTTATCGTAAGGGGAGTATCTAACTTTATTTTCCTTGACCTTAACCCCGGCGATATCATAGAATTTAGGATTGGTTGTTCTATACCATGCATCGGGCCATAAAATAAGACCAGTTTCCTTATACAAATCTGAATCTAGAATGAATTCTGGGTTCCGGACAGGGAAATTGTCTGAATCGACGTAAATGACATCTTCAAACTTGGAGCTCAACAACGCCAACATCTTATACTGGTAGCCACCAATACTGTATTTTTCTGCCAACTCAGCCGTCAATTTATCATCAAATAAGTTACAGTAAGTGTTATAACGAGGAAGTAATTTTTCACAAAAGTCTTTTTCGTACTCTTTCAGATTAGGGATGAATAACTCGATGGGGATAGTTGAACCAGTGGCCCTGATTTGCCTAATTACCAAGTAAGATAGCCAGGAGAAACGGCCACCACCAATGAGAACAAACCCTCTAGAGCCCTTATATTGGTTCCATTGGGGGTCTGAAGGTAAGATATTACCAAATGTGGTGACGTATTTCGACACATGGTCAATGGTGGCCATATAACGAGTATGGGAATCTTTCAATTCATTAACTGTGGAATCGGGGAGGTTCAATACTGACTCGAGGTATTTTTTGGAAAACAAGACGTCATTGACTTTGTGAAGGACTTCTCTGGCTTTCTCTGTCAAGTAGTTCTTTTTTAGGGATTCAGCTTTGATTATATGGTTTTCAAAGTCTTGGAAGAATATACTGTAGTCACGAATAGACTCTAGGATCTCAGGGGGGATTTCTGAGTTGGAGGATGGTTTGTCGAACTTGTTGCTGTCAGCCTTTCCATCATGAAGGATATTGGTGTCTCCGTCTATTTTACCAATTACGTTGGTGTCTCCGTCTATCTTACCAATTACATTAGCGTCTCCGTCTACTTTACCAATCACGTTGGTGTCTCCGTCTATTTTACCAATTATATTCGTGTCTTGATTGATTGTATCAACGTTATCAGACACTCCATTTTTATCAGCTCCATCGATCTTTGGAGCAATCTTTCCATGCCCTGTACCGCTGCTTTCCAACTTACCCCCATTAGCCACCTCCAACAGCTCCTCCATCTCGGTCTCGATCTTTGCTGCAATATCCCCAATCAAGGGCTTAGTAGCATCAACATTCCCCACAGGATCTTGAATACGATTATCGGTTGAAATCTCCCCCGTCATATCGCTATTTCCTGCTTTCGGTAATGCCAACACATGATAGGTGATAATCACCGCCACGGCCACAAGCACGAGCCTGAATCGTTGACGTGCCAATAGTTTGGAGATCATCGTCCAATTTATTGCAACGCGAAATTAACTGTAACCACAACAACCACGTCGGTTCAGGAACACAATCTCTCATTGTATACGTTCGCCGGGTTACTGAGGGCCAAAAATAGGTGAGAAATGGGTTAGGGGGATTTCCGTGGAATGAATGTCGGATTGACCAGTGATTGGTGGTTATCTGGGGAGGCCCTGAGAAAAGAGGGTATAGATCACATCTTGTGGTGATTCAGATGTATTTGGTGATATCATATAAAGGGAGAGAGGATAAAGAAAAAGGTAATTTGATTCGATATTCTCAAAATCAGGGAGTAACTTTTAGGAGGAATGAGCTGAGAATGGGAGAACGTGTAAATGAAAGAGAGACTGGGGCTGATAACGATCATTGAATTGATATTCCTACTGACTTTAGGATAAAACTCTGCAATACTGAAGACGATTCTGACGTTGTTGATGTATTACAATCATCCACTGAGTAGTTATAAAGGTGGATTAACTCTAGAGGATTCTATTCAGAACACATACAAATGTGGGATACGATAGAAGTAGCAACATCACGATAGACCTGGTAGAAAGTAGTATAAGTGGATTTGGCCGCAACGACGGTTTTATGTCATTTCATGATCTAACTTAAAAGCTTATCAGTTCCATTACGGTTAATAGAGATAGAACCATTATCAACGAATTATAACTTGTGATAGGTCGCTACTTCCTATTTTGGTAGACCCCACTTAAAGAGTCAAGAACTCCACCCACAGAATCCACCCACAGAGTCCACTCACAAACACCACTCATAAAACTCACCATCACATTATTCACCCTCGTCTCAAACCTCACTTGCGATAATTTCAACGTGAGTGAAAACTTCACTATCAACTACATTCACTCACCTTTTGAATCACTTTTTCAACCCGAAAACCATGAAGTTGTTGACTCTACCCAAAAGTTCATCGTTCCTCAGTTTAGAGCCAGAATTGAAGGTAACAGCAGAACAAGCGCTTAACCACGATGCCTTGTCTCATACTCCCCGGATTCTTGAATCAGGAGCTTACGCCTTTGTCTTGCCGGAAAAAAGAGATAGGTATCAGTACTTGACGTCGAGTGCCAAAGCGTGGCGAGATCTTGGAATTGAAGGCGACGATTCCGAACAATATCAGAAATTCGTTACCAGCGAATCTTACACCGATGCAGAATTCGTCAAAACTGTGCCTACGCCATACAGTCAGGCTTATGCTGGATGGCAGTTTGGTCAGTTCGCGGGACAATTGGGCGACGGCAGAGTAACCAACTTGTTCGAGGTGCCTAAGCTCCGCAACCAGGAGTTTACTAGTGAAGTGTTTAGGAAGTTCGACAAGTACAACCGCAAGAAATATGAACTTCAGTATAAAGGTTCAGGGATGACCCCATTCTCACGGTTTGCTGATGGAAAGGCGGTTATACGATCTTCAATAAGGGAGTATATCATTTCTGAACATTTGAATGCCATTGGTATTGCTACAACCCGAGCTTTGAGTCTCAGTTATTTGCCTACCACGTTAGCGAGGCGACAATTGCCAGAGAAATGTGGTGTGGTCGTGAGATTCGCCGAGAGCTGGGTCCGTTTGGGGACTTTTGACTTGTACCGGTTACGTGGTGACCGCAAGGGAATCAAGCAGTTGAGTGATTATGTTATTGGTGAACTTTTCACAGTAGAAGGGAGGAAATTCCCCTACTTTGGTGACTTCGTTAACCAGAAACGGGAGTTTTTTGATTTCGAGTTGACCGACTACGATAAGATGTATTTAGAAATAGTTATCCGCAACGCCAGCGCCGCCGCCAAATGGCAAGCGTACGGGTTTCTAAATGGGGTGTTGAATACCGATAACACCAGTATTCTTGGGTTGTCTATGGATTACGGGCCGTTCCTGATCATGGATAGGTTTGACCCTGATTACACTCCCAATGACGAAGACCATTCCAGTCGTTATGGTTACAAGAACACGCCCACTGCTCTTTGGTGGAATTTGACCAGACTCGGGGAAGATTTGGCTGAGTTGATTGGTCTAGGGCCTGAAAAGTTGGAGGTTTCTAATGGCCGTCCAGACGAGTCGATGATCAGAGAATGGGAAGACGATATTATAGCAAGAGCTACTAGGGTCATAGAGGCTGCCGGAGAAGTTTTCACCTTCACCTTCACCCGAAGCTACGTTGAGGCGTTCTTTGACCGATTAGGACTTTCCCATGATCTAATCAATGATGATCCCGATTATGACAACAAGAAACTTGTAGTTCCACTTCTCGAAATGTTGAAGAAGGCTAAATGTGATTATAATTTATTCTTCACCAAGTTAGAGGATCTTGACAAACTTGCCGACAACCTCACGTTTCATAGTGAACTTTACGACGACGAGGAGTTGAAGACAGCTATCAATGATTGGTTGGTGATTTATAAAGAGTACTTGAAGGACAACCGGCGTGATAGGGGGGAAATGGCATTATACAATCCATTGTTTTTGCCTCGGGGATGGATCCTCGATGAAGTGATTCAGTCGGTGCAAGAATCCGACGGTAAGGACTTGTCGTTGTTGAAGAAGCTCGAATGCATGAGCTTTAATCCATTTGACAGACTGAAATGGGGAGATGAGTTGAAGGATGTCGAGGAGCGGTGGTTGCAGCAAGGGGACGTTGACGAACGGTACTCCATGTTGACATGTAGCTGCTCCAGTTGAGAGGGAAGGAAATAGAAGAATAGGAGTAGATGTGAGTTGATATCATTTAAAATAGGATGAGTTAAAACGATTGAATTGTGCAAAAATGTATGGTTTACAAACTCTTTCTCGTAAGAATGCTACCAAATCAATCATACATTGGTAAATACAGTCTAAAAAGAATCATTCCTAGGACTTGAATGCCTTCTGAGCATCCTGGTACCCCTTGTTGAATGCCTCCTTGGCCTGTTGCTGCACTGAAGGATCCAACTGACTGATTTTGTTGTCCAACTGCTTGTTACCGGTAGAGAACTCGATCGACGAGTTTGACGACGACGAGTCGTGAAGGTCAAAGTCCGAGGCTACTGAGTTCTTTTTTGTGTGGCCCAGAGTGGTCCTGCCAGCGGGGGAGTAGTTGGACTTGTTCTTTGCTGGAGCAGAGTCGTCTTCCAAGGCTGTAGAAGGAAAGGTACCTCTCGCGTGAGTCTCGTTGCCATGGACATCTTTCTGTAGTGTTCCGGACCGGACGGTGTGGGAAGGATGTTCGGACTTGGTCTTGTTGTTACTAGTGTAAGTCTCAGAGCCTCCGCCATAAGAAACTTCGCCGGTGGGTCCGTTGGAGACATATCCTTTATTCGCAGACGTTTTGGAATCTTTGCCAGAACCATAGTTGCTCTTGGATGACTCCTGTGCAGCTGTTTGACCACCCGGATTGTTTCCCGAACTCAGGACTTTAGAGCCGTAGGCACTGGACCCATAAGCGTCTTTACTGTTGGCACTGGGGACTCTTGATCCTGCTGCCCCACCGCTGTCGTCCCCAGCTGTCTTGGTCCCGGTTCCCGCAAATTTGCTGCCGATACCGGCTTCTGTTCCACTCAAGTTGTCCTTGCCAACATACTTACCACCCTTCTTATCTAATTCGTCAGCATGTTTCACGGCCTGTTCCTTGGAGATCTTACCCTCTTTATACTGCTTCTGAACCTCGGCCGACAACTTTTCGTTGCCAACTAACTTGCCTCCATGTTTGTCAGCATTCTCAACATCTTTGTTCTTGGTGATTTTATCCATAAACCCCATTCTCACTGTAGGTGATGGTCTCCTCTACTGTGGTTATATATGTAGACATCATGGTTGCGAAATCATGGTTGCTTTGAAATTGGCTGCAAAGACTTGGAGATTGGCCCGACATTAATTATCTAATCAGGGGTACGTTGGAGAGTATACAGGTGACTATTGGGATTGGACATGATTGGTGGAATATCTGGAGAGTGGTGGAAAGTATGAAACGTCAAAGTGGTTTTCTTGAATTTATATTAAAGGAAGATAGTCTTTTGATGAAAATTGAATATATACTCTATAGTTAAAGATTTTATTTGGTGGAGGATGACGCAGTACCGTATTGACTATTTTTTTGAATATAGCCACAGCACATAGGGTACTATCTATCATAGATTTTGTGTGGTGTTGAATATCATCGTTTGAGTTTTGTTGCGAGACACGATGCAAATCAAATATGAGCTCTTTATCCAAACACCATTCATATCAACACGTTCAACATAGTGAACTAAAGATAACACAGAATCAACCGTTGTACGGAACTTCTTTGACATTACGGCATGACTGTACCAATAATACAAGTTCGTTGCACCTTCGGATACATGACTTAAAAACAATGGAACTGAAAGATGGAGGAATTACTAACTTTGGATACTCTCCTACTTCACTACCACTGGTAATTTGAAGGAAAAATTGCCGTTATTCAATGAGATCCATATCCTCAAATAGTAAAGCCGTCCCATATAGCAACTCTGGAAACTGGGACCTAGTACGAACGGATCCTTACCTCCTCGTTCGAATAACAGATCAAGATCAACCTCAATTTCAAAATCTCCAAGTTTGGGCAACTGAACGACTTGTCCATCCTGGTATATTGGAGCTGAGCGAACTAACAAGTTGATGGTTTTATCACTTACCTCGGCCATAGTCTTGAGATCATCGAAAAATGACTTTTCAATCCGGTAGTTCTCGACACTAGTGACTCGAGCAAGTTCTTTCATACGATTGAGCTTTTCGCCAAAAAACTTTGAAATACGAAACTGGAAGTTGTCAAAGTCGTTGAATGGGGTCCGGCCCACGTCGTCGTTGTGAAAAATCATCAGGTGGTTGATTTCAAGTGGTATAGGAGTGTGTGATCTAAAGGTGACCACCGATAATTCTACATTAACTCTTTTGATTTTAGTGGATGCAATGGATGATGTGACACTTATAGGGATCTTGAACTTTCCTGTGACGGGATAAGGCACCTCATAAGTCGTTTCTGGAGTCGATAGGTGGAGTTGTCCGGATTTTAGTCTCGAGGTGGAGGAGATGGTCATTTTAAGGGACTTTTCAACCGGCTTGGTGTCAGGAGGATAATACAACTGAGGAAGCTTGTTGCCAGATTCGAGGGCTATCTGATCGCTGATGTTGTCGATCAACTGCCTCGTGGTTGTAGCATCCATTGACTTCAGCTGCACTAGCGATACTTTCTCCATAAGTTTGAGTTTCTCGTCTACCCGTTTAACAAAGTTCTGGAACACCAAATTCTGGTAGATAGGGTTTTCAGGAGATGTTTTGGGAGCCACGACTACCGGATAGTGCATCTGTTTCAAAATGACATATTCGTCCCCTCTTTGGTTGAAAACCTTAGCATTTTTCTGTAATGGGTTATACTTATAGTCTCTTGCCTTACCAATGATGACCGCAGACACCTGGTAGTCGACCAGATGGTTGTAGAATGAGAAATCCTTGACGTGGCCCATTGAAGGTATCACCTCCAAGTGAGTGGGTAAGTTATGCTCGCATTGTTGGTCTAAAAGCTGGTTGGGGATCTTGAAGGAAAAGAGACGTTTATAACGAGTCTTGGCTTTAATCAAACTGCCAGCCAAAGACTGATGGTACCCATTTTTGTCCACTGCAATGGGACAGGAGTGGGGGTCGTGGTAATCGGTAATAAGACGATTAATGTAGCCTCGGTAGTATCCTCCGAAGAAATCAAACATCTCTAGGAATTTATGCCGTTTGACAGTGTCGCCCTTCTTTAGGGTAAAAAGCCCCTCCAAAAGGATGTAGAATATATTGAACTTCACGTCTTCATCTAAGCAGTTTTCCACGGTGATATACCCGTTGATGCTGTCTCCAGGATGGTACTCCTTGGGGTCAATGACCTCAGGGTCCACGTTGTGTTCCACCACATCCTTGGTAAAAAATACCTTTATTTTCACGTTATCTGTATAAGTATTACCGGTGTAGGTCAAATTGTTCAAGTAATCGACATTGTCGAGAATAGTGTTCTGCCACTGATTGTTGGTAGTATCATCAAACGTAATACGCTCTTCTCCGGCGGTGGTACCAGTGGTAGACGAGGAAGCGCCGGCAGCCGAAGGCCGAGTAGCAATGGATGGCGCAGTAGTGGAAGAAGAAGTGGGAGCAATGGTGGTGGCGTCGGCACTAGCACTGGAGGCCGAGGCGCTGTCGTGTACCTCGTAGTTGGGGGGCTCAGGGTGATGAAAGAACTGATCGACATAAACATCATAACTTGGCAAAATGTTCCATAACAATTGGTCATTGGACAATCTCTTCTTCGTCAGCTGGGCCACGGAGAAAGGCTGTCTATCTGAGAACGATCTTGTGGTCAATTGGGCCAAATCGTGGTTTAGCTGCTCGTCGTCTAATTCTGTATCTTGTGAGAGTTGGGTGGTATCGGAAGACTCAATGGGGAGAGAATCCGACCCCCTGGAACCACTATAAACCTCTTCCATATTTGCTTCAGTCGACTTTTGAAATCCGGTGATACCAAAAGAAGGAAATCAATTTGTTAAATAATATCTCGCATGAGTCATTAACGTATTTGTAATCTTTTGATTTACGAGTTAGCGGAAATGACAAGGAATTCTGTAGAACATTATGATTGTGAGTGAGTCAATGAGGGGGTGGTGATGATTGGACGAAGGGGGGGTGAGACGGAATTCTGGGGATACTCTAGGAGGCCTTCCAACTCTGCGGAACGGTTGGGACATCGGATCGCTATATCGGGAGGTTAGCGGTGATAACTTAAATAAGATTTCTGTGTATTTAGTGATGATGGTGGCATCTTCACGGCGGAGTAAGGAGATGGCGGATGATACCACTGTTGGGGCTACGGCGATGACGATAACTCTGCGGTAGTGTCAGTTCTCCGGTCTATTGTCTGATTGTCAGATCCGGAAGACGCATCTACTTAAACGATGATGCCACGGAATTAGAGACGGATTAAAGATACAAAGCGTAGATTCATTATAAACTGTCAAAGTCCAAGTCCAAGTCGTAGTTGTAGTCGACAAGATTCAAATCATCAATGTTGATGTCGTTGATGACGAGGGGTTGATTAATGGTCGATAACGGCGACGAAGGATGATCCAGTGGTTTTGACGTGGAGATATTGAAATTGAATTGGGAGTTGATTCCACTATCGGTGGGCCCCATTGCAGTAGAAAACGACGATGAATATGATGAATTGGAGAGGGAGTTCAAGCTAAGGTGAGACGATGCAGGTGATAAGTTGGGCAGGTTGGATAAAATCGATTCCGCCGAAGAGTCATTGGTGATGGAGTTCGATCGACTATTGCGGGGCGACTCGATATCGATTGGAGCGACGATAGGAGAATGGGAAGGGTCAAATCCCTCGGGCAACGACAGAAGTAGTTTGGTGACTTCGTGATTGATATCGTTGATTTCCTTGTTCAATTGGTTGAAGATTTCGTTAAACGACTTGATTTTCTCGTATCCTGCCACCAACGCCTCCATTTTCTTGTAGGGGATCCAGGGCTGGTTCTTCTTGAGGGGGTCGGCATTCTTATGTGATTTCTGGGGCGCAATGGAGGAAGTAGGCTTTGAGGTGGATCGAGAACGGGAGTTTGTAGGGTCCAGCTGGGACGACGATATCGAAGACACGGAACTAACGCTGGAGACAGAACTAGAGCCAGACTTGCTACTCGCACTCGAACGAGCACTGGCACTAACTCTGGCTCCAGCCCTGGCACTGACCCTGGAACTGGATTGAGCACACATCAACCCACTTAATGATACAGGAGACTGGCCCCTTTGCGAAGGTAACACTGGCACCTTCATCTTCTTCTTGTATACCCGTTTTATCGGTCCTTCGTTGAAGGTACACTCGTTGCGGTTGAACTTCTTGCAGCTGATACAAACACTATCGTCAGTAATGATACAGCATGTCTTCCGTTTGCGGCAGAAATCGCAGGGTCTTTGGTTTCTAGACTTATATGGCCGGGAGCTGTACAACTTTGAGAGCTGGTAGTTTGTGGATTTCATCTCAATTGATTATAATTGATGATGTTTAATAGCAGTAACAATTTCTGAACGTCAAGATATCTGATAAAACCCAATTGCGCTTCCAATGCAATTGTTCCTGACACCTAAGACGGCTATAACCTCTACGAATACTACCCCAATATATACCACAGCTAAGAATATTTTTTACTAATGTAAATCAAGGTTGGGGAATTTAGTAATTTGCCATTATTAAGACAGTTGAGGTTATTTGTATCAATTTCCAGGTCTAATCCGATAATCCTCATCTAAACTGTAAAAATTCCAGGCATTCCAAAGAAGGTCAGCCGGGCACAATAAGCACTTCTAGAGAATAAGGAGATTTTCCAAACTATCCGTGGAACTACATAATCTAATTAATAATGACTTTTTTTTTTCAATTACGTCCGATGAATTATGTCCTGCCTCTGTTAGTATATGTTCAGCAAATATGGGTTTCTACCTGGAAATTCAGATAATGTAGATAATTAAAACATCATTACATACGTTGGTGGGTGGTGCCACTAGTCCTGGGGCTGGTCAATATATATTACTCTAGTTATGTTCTGTCGATGGCATTATTTTTGACGCTGAAGTGACAGGCGTCGCAGAAATTTTTTCACCCGGCCCCCTATCTTGTCCTCCGAAAACAAGTTGTAATATCCAATGTTTTTGTCTCAGAATTGTCTGAGACAAGTATTGTTAGGCGTAGGATGGATTGCAGATAAGAAAACCGTCCGCCACGACGTAACCTCCAAACTATGTGGCTAATACTTGCCCAAATGGAAATTAGGTGCCAAAAAATCGGCCAACACCTTGTCACTGTGGCAATGCTTGGCCACCGTCAAGTCTTCGTGGCAAGCTCATGGCTAACCGCAATTCCATGTGGCTACATTTTGGTTTACTAATCCCTGGTGGATTTTCTCCGGTTATCGTCTGGCTTTGTATCGGCCGAGTTTTCGCTTACTCCATCAGTACTCAGCGGTCGTTCCCTGAAGTCAATCCCTGGATACACTTATCCAAGAAAATAACAGGTTATCCCTCCTTCGCTAATCCCACTATGCATAGCGGTGCTTGACCAGCAGATTGAGGTGGTCTGCTGGTTCATGTGGTGTTTCTGCTTCCAATGGGGGTTGGTTAGAGCACTACCTTGAACCGAGATGCACCAAAATCAAACTGTGCATATTTCGTCCCATTGAGAGAAACCTGGCAGTGGGTCTGATGGTCACAAAATAGCGGTTGTTGGGGAACGGTGGATGGGCAGATCCTGCCATTTTAGTTTTGATCATCTGAAAAAAAAATTATTAGACAACCCCTCGAAGATTGCTCCAGAACCATAATCCCTTAGAAGGAAATCGCCTCAGTTCAATACACATTTTATCGTATTACCACCACCTCCTACACATTAGATACTAATTGTTGTGGTTCCTTCATAGTGCCACGGACCACATACCACTTTCCCACTAATACGCAGTACGTGGTACCAGCCCTCACATCCAACAATTGCTTGGAGTGTTATCTATCATTTTTAGCAACTTGAGATTATTTCCAGCAACACCTTATCAGGGAATTAATCCCTGCAAAAATACTTAAGTAAACCGATACCTCCAATCGCTCAAAAGGACTGACCTACTGTAGCTAGGGTTATTTTCTGACGTCAATCATATCCTTTCGTGTTGCCATGTGGGAATTACTTAAAATTATCAACAAGTTCATCACCAATGTCTGCAATAGCTTAATTGTTATCATAATCCTTCCCATGGTAGTTCATTTCTTTGTGGAAATAGTGCTATATTGTCAGATGAACATTTACGTGCTTATCAGGAATATGACGGAACGGTATAAGGTTTCGATGCATAATCTATCCAAGGCGTTGAAAACCAACGGTGGTGGTAAATTAGGTTGTTTTCAGGAAAATCGAGGTCTAGAGCAAAGACGGAGTCTAGAGGCAAGATAGTGCAAGAGACGGCCTCGAAGTCAAACGCACCTACAATTGGACTGTATCACCCTAATATGGCAGATTAATGGGCAAGGTTTTAAGGAGGAGATCCCTGGTGGATCCGAATGTGGTGGTTAAAGTGAAAAATAGCGGTGCATCACCGGACCGGTTACGAACAACCTGAACACTGCCGACCCGGTGGTCTATTGAACATTTCCAACACAAAAGTGGCTTGGTGGTCCTGGCGATCATCACTTGCTACATATGTAGTTTTAATCGATAACTTTTTTATCACCGTAATCCCCGTATAGTCTAGATTACCAGTAGATTTTACAGGTTAGTGTCGGGCCACATACGACTTATATCTCGGAAAATTTCCAATCGCGGAGCTGGCGGTATCGCCACGATGTCACTAAATCTTAGCTTAGGTAATCGGTCCCTAGCCCTTAAGTGTCAGTGGCTAGTGGCCAGCCTCAGGTGTGTTGATAACGTACAGGTGTTCAAAATTCCCACGTGGATCGCCTCAACATTGGGCAACCTATATCTAAACATTGGCTGTTCCGGTCGACTTCTAAAAACCTCTGCCCCTCGTCGCTCCAGCGCTACCACCATCTCTGCCCCTGGCTAGTACCTTCCCTGCCTCCTGTCCCTGTTATTTCGCTCCGCACCGTAAATGAGAGAAGGAGCTCGGTCGTGCGTCTCCGTAATTTCTCGAATCTCATTGCCTCTCTTGTTTCAACCGTAGTTGCAACGGTGACGGTATAAGTAGAGTTGGACGGTCGAACTTGGGTCTATTGAGGCTGCGTGGGTTGAGAAAAATTGCATTGAACCGTTTGAATCTGTGTCTTGTTGCAAAAGCTAGATTCCCCATCATGTTCAACAAGAGATTGATCCTTTATACCATTTTAGCTATTTGGTTGATCCTTCTAAATACCTGGTTGTTCAGCTATAAAGCATCAAACTCTATCACAAGCATATATGATGATGAGCCTTCTGCATTCGGTGACGAAGTTTTGAATAATAATCACAATAAACTATCACCTCCTAAACTCGACGTCAGACATAATGAGTTGATAAAAAAGATTTTGTCGAAACTAAATGTTACAGATGAAAGAAAGTTCGATAGTCATTCTGATATTTATGACTATATCCTAAATAATCATGAGTTGGAGACGGTTTTGAAATTAAATTTCAGACAGCGTTGCGATCTTTACTTCAAAACCCTATATCTCCATGATAATAATTGGTCTATAGACCCCAACGAAAACTTGCCTTTGGACCACCGTCACCATTTTGAGTACGAGGCGTTCAAGAAATCGGTGACGAATGAGATAAAGGAGAAGTTTGCTGAAAAACACAATATGGACTTGAATGACGTAAAACTAAATGATGAGGTAGAAGCTATGATCAAGTCAGAATACGAAAATTTTTGGTTCAAGACGATGAACGTAGAACAATCAGTTACCAACTCGTTATCGCATTTGCGAATATTCAACAAGTGCTATGTGACCAACGACAACAAGTATGAGCTTTCCAGAATCTCCGAGGTGTTAACAGCTGCAAAATCGTTTGCTAAAGAATTCCACTTGAGTAACGACGAGAAATTGATCAATTCAAAGTCGTTTTCCAGTTGCAATGAGCTAGAATCTCGAGTTTATCGGTGGTTAAGTTTTGCTTATCCCATTTATGAGCGATGGACCGGCGACACTTACTTGTCGCCTCCTAATATGAAGTCCTTCATCAAATATCCCGAAGCTTTCACTGCCAGTAATTCTGAATTTTCCCTTGTTACTGGAAAACCCATCACGTCGGACTTTACCAATAACCAGCCATGTTTTTTGAACCAGTTCAAGAACTCCTTGAACGGTAAAGGGATTGTATTGAGCATTAGTGATAAACATGTTGAAGATACTGTGAGATTGATTCAATTACTTCGGGCTCTCAATAATCGCTATCCCATCCAGATAGTGTATTATGATTCGTTATCGCAGAGTCTGAAGCGTAAAATAGTCAACGCTGCCCGTAATAAGATGATAGACCTACCCCACAGTTTTCAAAAAGTCAAGCATCAATTCCCCCAAGATTACTTCAATGTCAATGATGGGGGATTGCCTAAACAGGAAGTTTGGTTTGTAAACGCCTACAATGCCATCCACAACAACTATAAGGACAAATTCAGGAGGTTCGCCAGTAAGTTCTTAGCGGCGTTATTCAACTCTTTCGAGGAGTTCATGTTGATCGATGCTGATACGGTTTTGGTGCAAAATCCTGAGCACTTTTTCAAATTGAAAAACTACGTATCCAAAGGGGCATACTTTTTTAAAGACCGGACGGCTCCCGAGTTCCGCCCCACCAGTGACGGTATGTTCTTCCAAAAAATCACCCCCAGTGTTATCGATAATGTATTATTCGATATCCCCATCATCACCTCCTACACCACCTCGCGGGAGTTCTTTGACGGTATGGGCCACTACATGGAGTCAGGGCTAGTGCTCATCAACCGAAACCTCCATTTCAACTCGATCCTCACAATGGTCCAGCTCAATTTCTACAACCCAGCTACCGCTCGAGTGTACGGCGATAAGGAAATCTTCTGGCTTGGGTTTGCTGCCAATGGCGATGAGAATTATCATTTTAATCGGTTTCCCGTTGCGTCTATTGGGGTGCAGACCCCACAGGATGAACGGTTGACATCTAAAGGGACTACCAAGAGTTCCAGGGAGGTTTGCTCAGCACATCCCGGCCATATAAACGGTGAAGATGGACGGTCTCTCATTTGGTTCAACTCGGGTTTCAGGTTCTGTGGCCAGGGCGACAGGGTCAAGTATGACGAGGAAGTTTCGAAGCAAGAGCACTTCAAATCCATCAAGGACGCTGCAGATCTTCGTACGCTATACGAGAATCCCATTCCATTACGCCACGCCATTATTCCACCGTTCAAGAACAAGTTCGAGACTCGCTGTGATAACGTAGTGGACGAGCCCAACGAAGGGTGGCACATGGAGCGGGGATATTGCAATAATTACTTGTGGTGTGCCTACTCCAGCATCGGAGGTTTGACCAAAGATGGCAGTGACAATACCCAAGTAGGTCAGTTTTTCGAGTTTGATAATGATAGTGTGGAGTTGTTTCAGTATTATGGAGACGTCTGGGTGGGCAACGAGTAGTTATAGAGTGTAAAATAGATGCGTGTGAGACACTCGCATTGTAGTAGAACATAGATGTGTTATGTCCGGTAACCCCATCACCAACAGAACGCTCAAGGTACGAGGATTAAAATACGACAATACGACTTTTATCGTAAATTCTGCACGACTCACTAGTTCACCGCGGGCGATTGTGCACAGCATGCAGAATTGCACTGCAACATTGCGTGGGTTCCACGACATATTTGACTTTGACCAGCCGTTCTCTCTGAACCCAAGGATGTTGAAGGGGTGAATTCAGGGCCGGACTGTTGGATTTGATCCGATCGCTGTTCTGCTAAAGATTCCTGACTGGTACGTCTAACCACAGAAGAGATAAAAAAAGGCATTCACACTGATTAGACTGCATTGAATTGCAAAGTTGGTGGATCTGGAGTGGATTAGAGTCTAATACCAAAGCGACAAGGCTACGGTAAGCTTAGTAAATATGACCATACTTAGACTGTAATACTCGGCTACGGTTTCTTCAGTCATTCTAATCAAGTACAGCAGTCAAGCAAACTATTTAGTATACTGAAGTGTAACTCAAGAGAGTGACTAAAATCAATACATCCAATACATCCAAGGATAGATAGAATAGAACCCTCCCAGAGGGTGGTATACGAGCATAACGTCTCAACACTATATTTATGCAACTTTTAATCACCAAAGCCTCATAATCTTCTCTAGCATCATTCCTTCTAGAGCAACCACAACACCTATTTAACCTTACAAAACACCCACCACCTCAGAATCCTCACCCAGGCTACCGCCAACTCTATCGTTCCCTCTGATCCACTGAAAACTGCCCCAAACCCCCAATATCCTCTCAAACCTCCAGTAGTGAGAAATTTGCGAAAATGGACTACGACTCAGACGACCTCGATTACGTCTCCGACCAGGAATTCAACGAAGATGCACTCTCCAACGAAGAGTACCAACATTTGTATGAGTCGTTGCCCATCCTATCATCAAAGTTAGCCTCCTACAATTCCACCATTCCTGAAGACGTGTTGAAGGAATCTCTCTACGCCAACTACTTTGATGCAGAGGCAAGTTTTCACGAGCTAAAACAACAATATAAAAGTATGTGTATGAATTACGGTGATGTTTGTGATGTTGTTTGCGGTCCCGCCAGCTTTCTGCTGCCAATTACTACTAATTACCACTAGAATGTTCGTTAGCCGCCGTAGTTAACGTCTTCTGGAAGAGAGTGCGGAAATCTCGTGGTGGGAAGTACAGAAATAGTAGAGGAAAAGGCATAAGCTCAAAAGATGTCCAAGCTTTCAGCGTTGGCGAAACTTAGGAGCAAGAAACGAGGCAATGAAGGCAACACCAGTGTGGAGATATTGGACAGACTAGTTTCCTCATCAGGGGATTCCGTGGATGACGGAATGGAGGCAAATGTGACGAAGTTTAGGTCTAAAGCCTTGGAGAGAATGACATCGTCCACAGGCAAATCCCCAGATTATATCGATAAGTTTGTAAACTCGATAGACAAATCGTCAGCTTCCACTCACAAGTCGCCTACATTATCGCCGTCGCCTTCAAAAGACCAAGAACAGCGGAAACGAAACCTCCAGCTCGATTACTCCATACCGTTGGATACCTCATTAATCGTAGAGGCTAAGGTACTTCACCCCTCCAACAAACGTCACAAGCTCCATAGTCACCTCTACAAACTAATTACTAACGAACTAGATATTGAAACCGTCAAGAAAAACTTCAGTCAGGCAAGTCCTGATGATAAAATCGAAAATGCCCAAAAGTCTGCCTTCAACCACACCTTCGAAAATCTAACAGTAGAGGATAAACCGGCAAAAATCGGTGGAAAGACATCCGTTAAACCAATCGATCCATCTAAAGTCCATGCGATCTATCGCAAGCCCCATAAATCGTTTGTTGTTATTGGCCATGTCGACGCAGGGAAATCCACCCTTATGGGACGTATACTTTTGGATCTAGGGGTCGTCGATATCAAAACCTTGAATAAATTGATCAAGGAGAGCGAAAGTACCGGCAAAGGGTCGTTTGCTTTGGCGTGGGTCATGGATCAAACTTCAGAAGAAAGAGCTCGTGGGGTTACTATCGATATCGTGTCTACGAGTTTCGACACCGATAAAACCAGGTTCACCGCTATTGATGCTCCGGGGCATAAGGATTTCGTGCCACAGATGATCAACGGAGTCTGCCAAAGTGATTTTGCTCTTTTGATTGTAGATTCAATCACCGGAGAGTTCGAAAGTGGCTTCAATGCCAATGGTCAAACCAAAGAGCACACCATTATAGCCCGAAATTTAGGGGTAGACAGATTATGTGTTGTGGTTAACAAGCTAGATAAGGAGGACTGGGCTGCTGAGCGGTTTAGCTACATTGCAGATACTATGAGAGATTACTTGGTCAACGACATTGGATATAGTGAAGATCACATTGATTTCATACCCGTTTCGGGGCTCAACGGTAACAACGTCATATCCCGTCAAGGTATTCCTCAATTCCTGTGGTATAAAGGTCCAACATTACTCGAGTACTTGGAAAACTTACCGATCTCCCAGGCTTCTGTAGAGGATGTAGTGAAGGAACCATTCATTTTGCTGATTAATGATATTGTCGAATCTACGGCTGAAGCAAAATTCACCGGTAAAATAATCTCGGGAGCCATATCCAATGGAGACTCCGTCACCGTGTTACCAAGCAAGCAAACTGTCAAGATCACTAAGTTGAAAAACGACGCCAAACAAGTGGACGTTGGTATCCAGGGAGAAATCGTTGAGATGAGTATCTCCAAGAAACAAATTGAAAATTTGGATGATGTTGTAGTGGGCGATATCATTACCACATCTTCAACTGTGAAGGTGGTCAAGTCATTTCAATGTCAATTGACGTTGTTCAATCTCACCAAACCGTTGTTGATCGGTACTCCGTTCATAGCTTTCCGTTCGAACTTTAACTTGCCTTGTAAGTTGACGAAGATCATTTCAACCAGTGGAAGAAAACGCAAACACTTAATCTCAAACCAGGAAGCGGTGGTGGAAATTACTATTGACGGAGACAGATTATTACCCATCTGTCGATATGATGATGAACCCATGTTGGGCAAGATCGTAATTCGGAAAGAAGGAGTCACTATCGGCGCTGGTACTGTCACGGATTGTAAACAGGCGTTGTAGTGCAATTTAGAAGTTTCCTGTAAATATGATACTGCAAAATTATATCTCACAAATAGAACGCCCGAAGAGTCCAGGGAAAGACATTGTGGAAGTATACCAGAAGTAACGGCATAAGTATATCTGGTCCATGAATACATCATAATAATATACCACTCAAATAATATTAAAGAGTACTACTTTAATTTACATAGTCCATAAATAAAATGATAAACCCTAGTAGTATGCTGGTGTAAATGATGATATTTGCCGATTTCTTGTTGCCGGTGGTAGCTTTGACCAAGTTCTGGTTGCCGGATTTCAAATCGATATTAATTTGATCTTGATTATCGATTAAGTTACTGATTTGATTCAGCTGATGGGAAATTTGGTTGTTTATCTCCTGTTGGATATTGATAATATCCACCATTGAACTATGAAGCTTTTCCACTTGCTTCAACTGCTGGGTTTTCAAATTCAAATAATCTTCATTTTCGGTCTTTAGCTCTTGTAGCTGAACTTGTGTGAGGTTGCTGTTGGTGTCGAAATCGTCGTAATCGCTGTATCGAGGGGATATAACGTCGTCTTCTTCACCGCCATCGTTGGAGTCTTCCAAATTCTGAAAATTAAGCAAATTCAATTGCTTCTCTCTTGTATGTCTCTTCCTCACCATATCTTCAAAATTCTTAGAAGTGGCATCCAAACACCTACCAACAAATGCCAATACTTGAGATCTCCACCTATATAGTTGGTCAAAGTACAACTCTTTGGCGTCTTCTTCTTCGTCGCCAAAGGCTCTAGCGATCCAACTTTTCTTCATGGCTGCTGTCACTTTACTTCGTTCCGTTTCGTAATTTTTCATCACTTTATATTTGTGATAAAGTGCCGAAACTTCTCCCTGTATATCCTTATCCAAAGAGTCTTTTTCTTCGATGGATAATTTCCCTGGTTCATCGTAATTGATAGACAAATACTTGGGTTTTGTGTCTGATAGAAATGAGTTGAGTTTGGTGATAGTGAGATACAAATCCTTGGATTCTTTGTCAAATGTATCACAAACAGCATAGGGGAGATGTTTGGGTGGATGTTGTATGGGGGTCAATTCCTGGGTGATAATCGACACACATTGGTTGAAAATTGGTGTTAGATCTGTCATAACCGTGGTGAGAACTGTTTTCAAAATGTGTTCGCAGAAAGTTTCCAGGAAGTAATTTCAGATGTTTAGTTTTATGGGAGATGTAGGGGTAGTGGCGGTCTTCAGTATGCCTCAGTGGGTTCGGAAGAGATATAGTTAAGAGAATTTCCGATTTTCAGCATTTTTGTCCGACTTTTGGCCCTCTTCTTTTCAAGTATAGTTCAGATGAGCGAGACGTAAATGCCTTCTACTGGGAACAGAGCAATAAATTGCATCTAACATCTTAGAGCTGTGGCAATCACCTCGTCACATAATATATTGATATCACACTCAAAAGACAAATAGGGCAAAATTCAGGACATCCAATCATAACAAACTTCTAGAGCTCTGAAAGATTCCTACTCCCTAGCTTCAGCATTGTAACTTAGGAGGCATTCTTCACCCCAATACACTTGGTAACTTCAATGGCATCTTCTTTGATGGGGACCAACTTTGACTGATAAATGTTAGAAGAATTGCCCTTGAATTGAGCTCCTGAAACATTGCTAACTGAATCATTATACTTCTTCCTCTCTTCCGGCGACAAGTTTATGTACTTGTGGTACTCCGGAGCCCCTGGTCTGATGATATTGTCTGCTACTATGGTAGTGCCCTCAGCCACAAGCCCCACCGATTCAAGCACCCGGAAATCAGGAACATACAACTGCTTATCATGGTCGATAAACACGAAGTCTGCCGGCTCGCGGGACAGGGCAAACTGGGGTAAGGTGTCACCAGCCGAACCGACGATGACCTGCGAAACCGATGCCAACCCTGCAATTTCAATCACCTTATTGGTGATTTCAGCGAACTCGGCACTAAATTCAAAACCGTAGTACCTGCCTCCGATACGGGCCAATTCCGCTCCCCACTTCACTGCGCTGTACCCCACGTAGGTGCCAAGCTCTATTAAGGTGTGGGGCTTGGTGGCGATGATTTCGTCGACGATGTAACCTCCTTTATGAGGACCAATGATCATAAAGTGTGAAGACGACGCAGCATTGAATTCATCAATAGCTCTTAATACCTCTTGGGGTTTGCCCTTAATGGCATGATAAAGGGGCTGGGATAATAAGTGTGCCAATAATCGTTGTTCTTTACCCATTTTGGCCAATTAAGTGTGATTCAGTGTTGGAAATTGGCTGTTATTGTGTTTAGTAGTAATATTAGATCACTATTGCTTTAGGTATGGTTTATTACTTCCCTCTTACGTTTACTGCCAAATGTAACCTCTGGTGTTTAGAACTTCTTCCAGATTTAAACTACACTTCCTTATGTCTACTTTTAAACTCCACTTTGCTATCAATTGCAAAATCCACCTCTTTCAAATATTACCGATATAAAGCTTATTTAAGACTACGTTGATGTTCTCAATCGCTAATGTAATCTATAAATCCTCTACTCTTAATGACAGTGAAATCACTCGAAGTCTACAACCAGTTCCTGACTTATACACTGCCCCAGGATATTTTCAACCACAGCCAACTCAAATAATACTTAAATAACTAAATTCGTGATTCTCACTAATAGGAGTATACGAGTATTTATAGTAACCTCAATTCTCAATTGCATTTCCGGAGGTAAACTCTCCTATACGAAAGCCACCTACAATTGAGTGGGAATGTCTTGTGATATGCGGAGCGTCGCCGCACACGGTGATGGCCCTAGGAGCCCCACCAATAACACTAAGGCATTTCCGTGTGGCTGCAATCAAACTTTCGCACGCTAATTCGGACTAATTGGACTATGGCCGTAGAGGAATCGGGCAAGGTTGACCGGCTCCGGAAGCTAAAGGTGATGAAGGCTAAGGCAAAGGAGAAAAATGTCGCTGAAGTTAGAAACGAATCGTTGGGACGTAAACTAAAAAGTGAAGAACTACGGCAAAAGTTGCGAGAAGACGTCGATGGTCCTGGGGATTCTACTGCCAAAAAGGGGACTTCCAAGCTTTTACAGTATTCCATTGAAGATTCCGACAATTGGGTGGAGTCCCAGGCTCAGAGACGTACAGAAGCCGACGATTTAGACGATTTAGCGTTGAATACGTACAATAAACAGATGAGTAAGGTAAAGCCAGACAAAACACTACATGAGGCGAAGAAGAGCGATACGGCGATGGTAAATCACCAGAAACCTACGGAGGAGCAATTGACGGCGTTGAAGACGTCTATGGGTTTGAATGGGATAAAGAGGGTAAGAAAGGGGGGTGATACGGGAGTTTATATTAATGAAGATAACAAGCGATTCAACGAGAAGCTCCGCCGTCAGTATGGGTGAGGTGGGGGTAGCACACACTGTCAGTGGACAATAGGTGGGTAATTAAAAGAACAGCTCCACTGGCAGTAAAAGGGGCAATTAAGAGAACGGATGTAAAGCTCCACTTAAAAGCACTAAAACGATGAAACAATCAAAGTTGGGTATTTATACATGCATCGATATTAGAATGCATCGATATTAGAATGCATCGATATTAGAATGTATCGATATTAGAATGCATTGATATTAGAATGTATCGATATTAGAATGCATCGATATTAGAATGCATCGATATTAAGTCACCGAAATAGAGATACACCAAATGGAGATATTAAGCTACAACCGAGAAGCTAAATAACGATTTCACGATTAACGAAGTTCCACAACTCCAATAAGTCGACAATTGCAGCGGTGAGCCAACAATACAGTAGACTCCAGTCACTAGTAGTTCCCGCGAAATACCTTTGGACTCATAATTTGACATATTGACGTCGACTTCACTTTCCACAGTAGTCAATGAACTATTTCTTTCTCTCCACACCTCTACCACTACCTCAACCAACACCTCCCATCATCCCCCACCATCTTCCTCATCACTATCCCCCATTATCCTCCTACAACTCCCACTATCCCCCAAGGTTACCCTGACATCAACAAATTTTTCAGCCCGCACCGTTCTCGAGATTTCAAACTCAAGGTCGTCACTGATAAACTATCTTCATTGGCTTATATCTTACTTCGTCGGATAATCGAGGATGCAGCGTGAAGAAGATGCAGTAAACAAAGCCCAGACCTCCGACGTTCCCCCCGAAGAACCTGAAATCAAGGACGAGGAGTCTCAAAATTCTTCGGAAGGAGAAGGTGACGATGCGTTGCAAGATTCGTCAGAAGAGGATGAAGAGGACGATGAAGAGGCAATACAGAAGGTCCGTGAAGGATTTATTGTAGATGATGATGAAGAGGATGAAGGAGCCGCAAAACGGAAGAAAAGGAAACATAAAAGGAAATCTAAATCCGCTATCGATGATGCATTGGATGCAGACGATTTGGAGTTGTTGATGGAAAATTCCGGCCAAAGACCGGTATCTCAAGAAGGCAGTCAATTCAAGCGTCTCAAGCGTGCCCAGGAAGAGGAATCTAGCGATAACAATCAGCCTAGCTCCACCGCTGGTGGCAATGGTAGAAAGTTGGATGATTTTTTCTCTGACGATGACGATAATGACGATGCAAACGATGGAGATCAGGACGATAACGATGTCCAATCAAATAGAAGAGTCGCTGACGATAGAAATATTTTGGATGAATTCGAAGATTTCATCGAAGAAGACGAATATTCTGATGAAGACGAAGCCAGGAGAGAAAAAGATAAGAGAGAACGTCAAAGAATAAGCAAGGGCCCAAGATTGGACACTTCCAAGTTGTCTAGCGTTGACAGAGAAAGTTTGCAGCAGCTATTTGAAGTTTTCGGCAATGGTGCTGAATATGAATGGGCCTTAGATGCTCAGGAAATCGAAGATGAAGGTAATGCTGAAAACTTGGAACCTACTGCTTTAGAGGAAGTGTTTGAACATGCGGAATTGAAGGAACGGATGTTGACCGAAGAGGATAATTTGATCCGAATCATTGATATTCCCGAGCGTTATCAAAAATATAGAAACAATTTGAACTATATTGATCTTAACGACGAAGAACTCGAAAGAGAAAAGCTATGGATTGGAGACTTATTGTACTTGGAGAAAGCATCGAAGATTCCCCAGCTGTTAATCCCTCAATTCAAGCAAGCTGTGGGAAAGACCGTTGAATTCATTTCCAAGGAATCGTTTGAAGTTCCTTTTATTTGGACTCATCGCCGTGATTTTCTTTTATACGCCGAACAAACTGTTGACCAAGGAGTTCCCACCGAAATCGTCCACAAATTGTTGGATGAAGACGATTTATGGAGAATTGTCAGGTTGGATATAGAATACCACTCGTTATATGAAAAACGATTGAACGTGGAAAGATTGGCTGCAGAATTGAATGTCGATGATGATCTATTACACGATGTTGGTTCATTGAATTCTATAGTGGCTATACAAGACTTGCAGGATTATATTCAATTCACATATTCCAAAGAGATCAGACAAGCTAGCGAGAAACAACAACAGGAACAGCAACGGAAACAACAGCAACAAAATGGCAATGATGAAGGTGAGAATGACGGTGATGAAGAGGTTGAAGATTTAGGAGTTACTCCCGATTTAGCTAAAATTGCCAAAAAGAACTCCAAATTCTCCACCTACGAAAGAATCAAAGGAAATGTCCTTTATGATGCAGTGGAAGCTTATGGAATAACTGCAAAGCAGTTTGGAGAGAATGTTCAAGATCAAAGTATCAAAAACTTCGAAGCATCGTTTCGGGTTCATGCTACTGACGATCCATTTGAAAGTCCCGAAGAATTGATAGAGAAATTGACCGATGATGATGAAGTTCTTTTCAAAGATTTCAAGAACGCTCAAGGTGCCGTCCGTAAATTCTTTTCAGAATCCATCTTCCATAACCCTAAAATCAGACAGGAAATCAGAAACACCTATAAAGATTTTGCCTTGGTTAGTGTTTCCATTACTGAAAAGGGTAGAAATACCATTGACAGTCATAGTCCATTTGCTGATATCAAATATGCTATCAACAGGTCTCCTGGGGATTTGGTTAGAAGTCCAAACGTGTTATTGAGAATGTTGGAAGCAGAGTCTCAGGGATTGTTAGTGGTGAAAATTCATACCAAAGACAACGAAAAGTGGTTTCAAAGTATATTCGGCTGTCTTAAATCTGACGGATTATCGGAGATTTCCGAAAAATGGAATAAGGAACGAGAGTTCGTTTTAAGAATGGCCTTCGCTAAGTTGACGTCGATGATTGGGTTAAATACCAAAGAAGACTTAAGACTGGAATGCCAGAGGTTACTTGCTAATGAGTTGAGAAGGAGATTCCTCACTAAGCTTGATCAAGCTCCATTTACACCATTTGGCTACGACAAGGGTACAAAGCCTGCAGTATTGTCATTATCTTTCGGTAAAGGGGAGCGTGACAATGCTGTTGTCGGAGCTTATATAAGAGATAATGGCAAAATTTCGGATTTGTTCAAGTCTGATCACAATCCTACTACTGACAGAGAGAGTGAGGACTTGTTTTTTGGACAATTGAAGGCATTTATCGATAAGAGTCTCAACGGAAAGGCCCCCGATGTCATTGCTATCACTGGATATAACGCCAACACCAGAAAATTGTTCGACATAGTAAGCCAGTTTGTTCAGATGTACAGAATTCAAGTGGATGTGGAGGATTTACCAAACGACGTAGCTGAAGTGCCGCTAGTCAGAGTGATTTATGCACCAGATGAAACCGCCAGATTGTTCCAGAACTCCCACAGAGCTAAAATCGAGTTCAGCGACAAAGCTACTCTAGTCAAGTACTGTATTGGGGTTGCTCGTTACGTCCAGAATCCTTTGTTGGAGTACATAGCATTGGGAGACGATATCCTATCATTGACATTTTTTGAACACCAGAAACTCCTCCCTAGCGATGTGATCTTGGACACCTACGAGACTTGTTTTGTCGATATTGTGAATATGGTAGGAGTCGAGATCAATGAAGCTGTCAGAGATGAAAATTTGAGCAAGTTATTGCCTTATGTGGCAGGTTTAGGACCCCGAAAGGCTTCTGGTTTGGTTCGTAATATCAATACTAAATTGGGTAGTTCCTTGGCCACCAGGAGCGAGTTGATTGAGCATGAATTGTCGACTGCCACCATCTTCCTTAACTGTGCATCTTTCCTTTTTATTCCTTATGATGAAAACGTTTCTGCCAATGACGGCTCGGTGGAATTATTAGATGCCACTAGAATCCATCCTGAGGATTACGATTTAGCCCGAAAAATGGCTGCCGACGCCTTAGATTTGGATGAAGAGGATATTGGCAGTATTGAGGAGCAAGGAGGAATAATTTATCAATTGATGCAAGACGGTGTTAACAAAGTTGATGATTTGAACCTTAATGCCTATGGAAAGGAATTAGAAACAAAATTAGGCAAGAAAAAGTACGCCACATTACAGAGTATTAAAGAAGAGTTGGTCAACAATTATGAAGAGTTAAGAAGACCATTCCACATTTTGGACGTTTATGAAGTTTTTGAGATGCTCTCTGGAGAATCATCGAAAACTTTCACCAGAAATACTGTTGTTCCAGTGACGGTGACCAGGGTTGGAAGAAACTTGAATGATCTTCATAATATGCACAATTCAACCATTAAGTATTTAAAGGTCACTACGTCTTCATTAATTCAGGGTAACATAGAAGAAGGGCTTATCCCACGTCATTCTCAGATCATCCAAGGACAAGTATTACAAGCTGTGGTTGTTGAAGCCCAATACGATCAATTTTCAGCTACCTTCAGTATCATGGAACAGGATATAAAAAGAGCTTTGCAACCAAAAGTTCACAGAGATCCCACCAAATGGGACGTTGATGCAGAGGAAGGCGATAGACAAAAAGAATTGAATAAAGAAAAGGCAGCCAAAGCCAAAGCCAGAAACCTTCAACATCCGTTGTTCCATGTTTTCAATCACAAACAAGCGGAAGAATATTTAGCACCAAAGAACTTGGGAGATTGTGTATTACGACCCTCTTCTAAAGGTCCGGAATATTTGACTGTCACCTGGAAAGTTGCCACCAATTTATTCCAACATCTTGTTATCGAAGAAAGAATCATGGGCAGGCAGAAAAAGTTCGTTGTCGAAGGCAAGTCTTACGATGACTTAGATGAACTTATTGTTCAGCACATACAAGTCATAGCAGGTAAAGTAAGGGAAATGACTCGTCATCCTAAATTCCGTCAAGGGACATTGGCTGAAGTACAAGAATGGTTACATTCATATACTAAGGCTAATCCCAAAACCAGTGCTTATATCTTCTGTTACGATCATAGAGCCCCAGGGTGGTTCTTATTATTATTTAAGGTGAATGTTAATACGCCTATTTCAACCTGGCATGTCAAAACCGGGGTCGATGGTTATCAATTGAAAGGATTCGATTATCCTAATATGCTTCGTTTATGTAATGGATTCAAACAACTTTATAAGACCCAGACGAGAAAGGCTGCTGATAATGCCAGAAATGGGGGCCAGCAGGTGTCTAATGTGGCTTATAGTACATACGGATATTAGGAACGCTGCTGCTTCTATGAGGACCTGAGTACTTGTAATCTAACTAATGTAATCTAAAATCATGTTGTGTATAAATAAAAGTTCAAATGTGTCTAGCAGCAATTCTTAACTTTGACTTATAACTATCTCCATCAACGTAGCATCCCATTAACCACCTGTCACCCCCATTAGAATCGGAAAATTCCAATCTTGAGTGTAGAACTCTTCGATTGTCAAACACAACGCAAGAGTTTTCTGGCATTTTGATCTGATATTGGTTTTCTGGTTGGTTAATGAACTCTTCAAACATCGACAACCCTCTTATAAAGTCGTTGAATAACGAATGACTGACGTTGTCCGCCATGGAACCTCCAGCAGTTTTGGTGATACCCAATTCAAACGGACCTTGAAATGGTGGTGAGTAGTTGACCTCCTTGATGAAAGGATATTTGGACTTGCTATCGATTCTTTCGTCCTCTACTACCAAAGGTCGCTGGTAGTAATAAAACTCGTTGTTATTGTCGTATTGATACGTAATGGGGATCTGAGTCAATGCATAAAATGCCTTGGGGTCTTTCTCTCTGATGTGTTTGGCAGCGATAAACGAGTCAACAAAGATGTTTTCGCCTCCTAACGTAGAGTTTCGTATGGCATGAAGAAACTGGAGACCAGGGGGAGACTGGTAGTACAACAAATCCATATGTAACGGTAAAAATGAATTGGTATAGGCGATATTCTTTGCTTCTTTCACATTTTTGACGTCAAATAAAGTCCCGTAAAACGTCTTCTTGATGTATCCGAACTTGGAAGCAATGTGGGAAACTGGCCAAAGGTGGCGGTTCTCCTCTGTCATAACTTCACCAACCGAAGCACTGGGATCAGGAATGTCATTTAGGAAGAAAACCCCATACTTATTCAATTGTTGCACCATACGATAGAACTGAGTATCGTCAGTCATGTAGCTCTCATACAGAGTATTAATACTCGGTAAGTCCTTGGAAATGGTGGAATTATTCCAAACCACTCTATAATCTTCAAAATACTTTCCAACTCTACGGGAATCACTGGTGGAATAACTCAGTAAAAACGAAAATGGGTAGTGAGACACATGTGTTTTACCCTGTTGTAGCCATGTCACTTGTAACACATCTCCATCATTGGTGGAAATGATCTGTGGTTCGTTGGCAACGGTCAAACCCTTAGTGATTTGGGCCGTGGTGAATAACTTCTGTCTCGAATGGGTATCAACAGATTCAGGCGCTTGACAAGCGTCTCGTAAGAAACTGTTGGCAAATTGAAACGATTTATTGTTTAACCGCACAGATATGTAGTTGTCGTTGTAGTTTACGAGGGAAATGGAGGATTTAAAGCGGGAGAACTGTCTGAACATTGGAGAAGAATAAACCTGGAGAAGAAGTCTCGCGAAAACAGCTTCTTAACTATGGGAGGTGTTGATTATTGAAGTTCAGCTTTGATCAGTGGTGAATTTTCTGTCAATACATTTGATTGTTCTAGTAGCAAAGTTTCTTTAATTTGGTTTTATGTTCAGTGGCTTTCAGTACCTTTCATGGAGTTGTAGTATCTGTAATCTTTCAGGTTGTGTTCAATGTTCAATTCTGAGTTATCATTTTCATGTCTGGGTGATGATGTTATTACTATAATGTATGTATAATCTAGTACTTTGTACGCTATTTATCTACGTTATTCACAGTTCCCACCAGTTATGGAATTTTCCTCTCAACCAAACATTGAATCTACGAACAGTAAAAGCCATAACTGTCGTAGAATTGACGGAAAAAGTTGATTCTGACCATATCGAGGATTCAGATCACTCCATTCAGAAAAGAGGGAAGCTTACAGGTTCCTAAGTCTTTCTTAGGATGTATATATCGCCATATCTATCATGCTATATCCCCTCGTATTTATCCCCCATTCACTCTCCATTTCCAGTCCCGTTTATACGTCTCTTATTCCATTTCTACGTCTTTTATTCCATATTCTCATCTCCCTTTTCATTTCTACGTCTTTTATTCCATTTCTACGTCTCTAATACCATATTCTCATCTCTTTTGTTTGTTCGTCTCTTATTCTATTCCTACGTCTCTTATACCGTAGAAACATCTCTCTTCCCATATACTCACCTCCACCGTCCCCTACAACGAAAACAACCCTGTCTTCTTCTTTCCAAAAGGATACACAACCAATGCAGCAGCAAACAACCCCACGCTAATTCCAATCGATACCTCCACCATCGCTGCACCAAAACTCATGGCTCCGGAGTTATTGGGCGAGGCAGACGTACGGGAACCATTGGTAATCTCATCTGCAGCAGTTATTCCCGATAGTAACGAACTTTGAGAAGCAATTCCCGAGGGCACCTGCACGAAAATAGCCGGAAGCATGGCACTCACAGCCAACCCTTTCCAGATTCTCGAATAAAGGTTCCCTAGAATCCCCACAATAAATGCTCCAATGCACGCAGTAAACTCTGTAACATTGGAGAAGTGAAGCCCAGTAAAGTACGTTCCTACGTAACCAGTACTGGCGATAACTAACATCACCGGTAATTGTTTCCATTGTGCCTGGTTAATCAATCCCAAACAACAGGCAAATGCTGGAACAAATAAGATTCTAAACTTGGGGTCGATATTATGGTTGGCACTACATGTTACTTCAGAAACACTGTTTTTGTCTACCCATCCATACAAAGCAGCCCCCAACGTGATGCCAAACCCCAAGAACAACGAATAAATGATAGCATAAAACATTCTGACAGAACCAGCAACTATGTTCCTCGATTGAAGCTCTAGGGAGCCACAAAGAATGATGTACCCTGGCAAGATCAATGCCAAAGACCCTTGAGTAATTGCCGAAAAACAAAAGATGCTGCCTCCAGAAATAGACCCAATGGCTCTGGCAATGAACGATACCACAATCGATGCACTGACTTCAAATACTGAAGAGTATAAGTTTGACATCGATGATACAAAAAACTGCAAGTAACCAACGCATAATCCCACGCCGAAAGCGATCGGAATGTCCACCCAACCACCGCCAAATGCAAACGGACACACCATGGAAGACCCTAAACCGTAGAAGAAAACACAGAGCCAGGGATTATAAAGGTTCTTCAGTCTGAGGATCTTGTTCAACTTAACTGAGGCTTCTTCTGCACCCATTAAATCGTGGATCACCGCTTTATAGATCTTGTGAGTTTCGTCTAGCTTGGACAAATTAAGTCCTTGGGAGCACTTGATCAAATGAACCTCAGAAGTTCTGGTAGCTGCATCACCAAACGCCATAATCATGCATCCAGGTAAGTAAACAAACTGGCCATCAATTTCCAACACTCTCGATGTCATCACCATGTATTCTTCCAATCTGTGAGTGGGAGCACCAAATAACATTAGGGCTTTACACATCAACATGATGAACTTTTGCCTTTGAAGAATATCTGCAATATGAACGGTGATTCTGAGTTGTTCTTCAGCCCTCTTCTTCGCTCTTTTGAGTCTTTTGGACACATGAGATGGCATATTTGCTGGATTTACCGTCGCCTTTTTGTGTTGCTTTGGTTTTGCATTTTGGAAAGATGGCATTCCTGATGCATCGGTTGAACCATCACCTTGTCCGCCTTCGCTGAACGAGGTAATTGGCTGGTCACTATGGGCTCTTTTCATGAATGGCATGCTGTCCTTTACCTTTTTACCACTATTTATGAACCCTCCCTTTATGTAATCAAAAGACGAAGTGGTCTTGGATTTTTCCGTGGTTTCGTCTACTTCATGTAACGTTGAATGGTCTCCATACGATAAGCTGGAAGTTGATTTGGATTCATCAGGATTCTGATACAATTTCAATAATGAGCTTAAAACCCCAGCGTGGACCTTGGTAGGAGGAGCAATATTAGCTTCTGAATCCTCATCAAGTAACATAAACTCTCCATTGTCATTATATTGTACGTCATTTCGAAGAAAGAGATCTGGATTGGGGGCATAAAGGTCTGGATTGTTGATTTTCTTAGATCTTTGAGTATCACCGCTCCTTCTGAACTCAGGATCTTGCCCGTCTTCGTCTTTTTCCTTGACGATTTCATTTGAAGAATGACTCTCGATTTCATCGGGAGTCCTGAAGTTTTCAGGAACATGGACATTTAGCAAGTTCCTTGCTTCGTTGTTCAACTGAGCAAAATCAAGCTTCTGCAATTCAATGGAGTTTCTATCAGCATAAGACTCGTCATCACCAATCTCTTCTTCCTCATCAATAGGGGTTTCTCTTGAAAACCTCGTAGCCCCAGGAGTTAGACCTCCACCATTCAATCCCATATCTCCATTGTTACTGAGTACGTTCCCAATGAAGGTTTCGCTATTAGTAGGACGCTCGGGATAAGCCTGGTCTTGTAATGCAATTTTCCGGAGAATGTCTCTAAAAACGGTTGCAGACCGATCTCGAGAAGTTGACGGGGTAGCAGCACCGCCTAGCTGGTCGGTTATATCAGTTTCGTGGTCATGTCGAGTGTTGCGGGACGCCGACGAGAACATGGAGGGCCGTCTGAATATATGGTTTCGTAAACTGGCAGAAGCACCCGATTTAGCATCTGACTTAGAATGCAATGATGGAGGAGATTTATGGGAAACCCCCGAGTCTTGGGAGTCTCTGGAGCCAGAACCAGGCAATTCATGACGATGGGGCTGTTGTGGAAGATTTCCACTGGTCAGACTATCATCAGAGTCACTATCGGTTAAATAATCAGGGACGTTGCCTTTCTGGTCGATTTGTTGGAATTCGGGATACATCTCGTCGTCTATACTTTCTTGCACGTCATCGTCTTTGGAGGAGTGGTCCTTGAACTCAAACTTCGGCAACGGGTCGTTCTGACAACTGGACTGTACGTCATCATCGCTGTCTTGGGGATCCAGATCTTGCGAGGAATCACCGCTTACAAGCGAGTGACGGGGAGACGTCATGGAGGATAATCGTTTGGAGGACTTCTGTTGGGTCATGGCTTTGCCGAACTTCTTTCCCGCCTTGACAATGTTGATGTTGCCGCTGGAATTCTTCTTTTTGTGTTGGTAGGACCCCAAGTTGGGCAACTTAATGTTGGAGTGGAAGTCCCTCTCTTCATCGGAGCTGTCGCCCGACGGGGGGATACTCGACATTGTGCACCAGGATTACCTCAGGTGAACGATAGGACAACTAGACAGTCGAAGTCACGCTACGGTTGCTGGAGAATTCGGAAAACTGTCTTACTTCTTCGGTGGAAACCACTCAAATCACTCTTCCCTGTAGCTCAAAAGAAGTATGTGGATGGAGTAATATTCAAACCGTGTCAACTACTACTTAAATAATATGGTGTCAAAAATCTCACCTTGTATCGTGTAATTAACGAAGTTGTGTAATTAACGAAATTATGTAACGAAATTGTGTTGTAGCAGAATGTAACACCTTAAAGGCAGTAGTAAAGGAATTCGCACATCTCCTGTTAACACATTGCGTCAGACGTAAATAATTGCTACAGGCTGAGGAGTTAACTCGCGATGCAGGGGGGCTTGACATCTCACGAGACCAGGGGGGATGAAGGCGAGAGGGAAAAATTCTAGAAACTGATGGAATTGACTTCCTTTGACTACAGAGATTGTGACTTCCTTTAACAGATTGTGAGGTTGACTTCCAATAACAGATTGTGAGTTTGGCTTCCTTTAACAGATTGTGGAGGTTTAGAAACTGAGCTTTGGACGTGTTGATTACACCGACTCCTCCCATTGCACACCACAATATTCTTCAACATACGCCACATGGTTGGAGTCAAAGTATTCTGGGGGAACGTAGTCTTCCACGTCGGTACAGACGATGATGGTTCCCCAAGACATCCCATCGATGATATTGACCTCATCGTGTTCCAAATCAATTATCGCTTTAGGCATTAATTGAAGCTCGAATTGTCTGGCAGACGAAGGGTTGAACGATGGGGCTGGAATGTTGTAGGGAACCGAGCTGAATGCCTTAGCAACCTTGTCCTTCCCGTTGTACAATAGAGGTTTCCCTCCGAGATCGAATCGTAAGATCTGTCCTGGATTGTGCTGGACGGTATGGGAAAACCCTTCGAAAAACTTATCTTCCAACGATGTGGCTATTTTGGAGGCTTGAGGATTTAACACCTTGGACGACGATGACGGCGTGGATTCTTCTTCGTGTATGGAATTGTCATCGATGAGTTCTTTGTACTTTTCAAGCTCAGGGTCTAACTCTGGTTTTCTGAACTTCTCCTGCTCTACGAACACGAAATACCCGGGATACGAAGGGAGGTCGTATTTGACCACTTCCTTGGGTGGTGGCGGGGGGATGGTTTGTGCTGTTACCGACGCATATGTGGGTTTTTCCTTGGTTTCACTAGCTTTGGAAAAGGGGTTTCCTCCGTCATTAGAGGTTTCAGATTTTGCAAATGGATTTCCAAATGGATTACTTCCTGATGCAAATGGATTGTCTGCTTTCTTACCACCGAACAAACCCTTGGTCATTTCGTCACGTAGTTTGTTCTTGTTCTCTAGTTTCAACTTTTCCTCCAATTCTGACTGTAGTAGTTCATCTTGTTCTTTCTTTAATTGAGCAATTTTCACTGGATCTTTACTAATCCCTCTAATACACTTGATACTACCATTTTTGAACAGACATCCCCTAGTGTTCAAACATCCAAAGATATATATCACTCTATCGTATAACTCGTCGCCAAAGGGCGAAAACGCCTGGAGATATAGTGCCATTTTTGACCCACAATTATTGCATGTAATCATTTTCTCTTCCGGTAACGACGAAGGATGGAGCCAAACTGGCTGGCCTCCGAGGATAGTATCTTCTATGGTAGCTTCTTCTTCTATTGCAACATCGGTATATCCCAATACAACGTTGCTTTTGTCGTTTATAGACTCATCATCCGAAGAGTATTCATTTAGAGATGCCATCTCTTGAGAAGTTCGCAATTATGTACATGTATTTACAAGTATTTACAATGGTGGTCATAGGTACTGTTTATGGTGAATAAGCTCGTAGGCATGGATTTTGTCACCAGGTTCGAAATTACTCCAGTTTTCGAAAGATAATCCACATTCCATTCCATTTTTGACTTCTTTGACGTCGTCTTTATTGTGTTTTAATGTGGACAAATTACCTTCAAATACTACAGTATCTCCTCTGGTTACTCTGACTTGGGAATTTCTTGCCAATGTTCCGCTGGCGACTTTACACCCTGCAACCTTGACTTTCCGTTTGTTGCCATTAGTCACCACGGTGATGGTGAATATCCCTTCGATTGTGGCTTCTGATAGCACCTTCGTCTCGATTACCGGACTTAATAGTGACGTCAAGTCTTCGGTTACTTCCTCTATCAATCTATAAATAATATTGTGCTCCTTGATTTCCACTTTCTCCTGGTGTGCCTTATTGCTGGTGGTTTTGGGTACTTTGACGTTGAAGCAGAAGATTTTAGCTCCTACTGTAGCAGCCAAATCAACATCGGAGTCGGTAGGAGAGCCTGCTTCGTAGGAAATCACTTCTGCTTTTACTTCCTTGTTGCCTAGTCCTTCGATACTTTCTTTGATTGCTTCTGCTGAGCCAAAGACGTCGGATTTGATGATATAGTTGACGGTTTTCTGTTGAGACTCCTCTTCGAACTCTTCCTTCAAGTCTTCGTCAGTAAACCCTTGTCGTTTTAACTCATTGATTTTATCCTGTTTGGCCAATTCCTCCAACTCCTTTTGACGCTTGAGATTAATACTTTCAATATCTTTGAATGCCATCAATTCCTTTTCCCTAGTGACTCGGTTATCCACCACTTTCTTAGCTATTTGCTCGCTTTTGGCCTGTAAAATATGATCTCCCGAGTTGGGCAACTCCTTCCACCCCCAGATTTGTACTGGGGTAGAAGGACCAGCAGTCTTTACCGTTTTACCATTCTCATCTTTCATTCCTCTTACCTTACAGTATGTTTTACCTGCGACTAAGAAGTCTCCTACTTTGACTGTGCTTCTGGTTACCAAAACTGTAGATACTGGGCCCATACCTTTCAAAACTTCCGATTCAATCACCCAGCCCTCGCCCGGGATACCCAGAGTTTCGGCTTTGAAGTCATTCATTTCACTCAAGGTGATGACGGCTTCTTCTAGCTTATCCATATTTAGGCCGGTTTTTCCACTCACCTGGACCGTTTGTGTCTCCCCACCGTAGTCCTCCACATCGATCTCGTACCGAGCCAAGTCGCCCATAACCTTCTCGACATTCACTCCATGTTTATCACATTTATTTATGGCAACAATCATGGGAACACCAGCTTTTTTAGAATGTTTTATAGCTTCGATGGTTTGCGGCATCACCGAATCATCAGCTGCAACCACCAAAATCACAATATCAGTGACACTGGCCCCTCTTTCTCTCATTTTCAAGAACGCTGCATGACCAGGAGTGTCCAAAAATGTAATGTTTTTCTTTGAAATTGGAGTAACCACCGAAAAGGCTCCGATGTGTTGTGTAATTCCACCGAATTCCTTATCGACAATGGAACTTTTTCTTAAATAATCCAAAATAGTAGTCTTTCCGTGATCTACGTGTCCCATGATCGTCACTATGGGTGCACGGGGCTTTACCTTGGGATCATCAGAGGCTGGTTCAGGTGAAGGGAACAAATCTAAACCTGTATCGTCATTCATAATGATTTCGAATCCGAACTCATCAGCAATCAAAGCCACGTTTTCTTTATCCAAGATGAAGTCGTGTCTCATATTCTCAAACCCCATGGATTCTAAGCTCTTGAGGAGCTTTGCTAGGGGAATTCCAAGCAAGGGAGACAAGTTTCCCACTGTAATAAAAGTTGGCACGGAGATTTTCACCTTGTTTGTTACGTCTTTTGACTTGGATTTTTGCCCATGTTTATCCTTACGTTTCGTTGTAGTTTTTCTTTGGTTCTCCTGCTTGGATTTCAATGCTTCTCTGAGTTTCTGGTACTCTTTCGCCTTGGCTGCAGCATCCATTTTTCGTCTATATTTTAATTTTTCGTCTTCTCCGTCATAAGGTTCATCCCTAGACACGACAGGGGTGGCGACACTCGAGTCGGCCTGCTTTTGACGATCGACAGGTTGATTATTTTGGTGGGATGGTGAATTATGGCGGCTTCTTTCAGTACTACCGCCATTATTTCTGTTGTTAGACCTATTCTCGGGGTAATTTCTTCGGCCACTGAAAGATCTATCATCTTTACTTCTGTTATTGGAAAATTTGTTCCGATTCGGTTCATCTTGAGATCTAGACGGGCCATTTCTAAATCCATCTCCAGTGTTTCGAGACCTTTGAGACTTAGGAAACTTGGGTGCACTCTTGAATTTCTCAGCAAATCGATTGGGTTTTGCTTTGGGTAGGTCCTTTAGTACAGAATAGTGCCTACTTCTTGCCACCCTCAACGAAACTGAAGGAGGTAACCCTACAGTATTCAAGTACCTCAACATAGTCTGAAATTTTTTTACTGCGAATATGTATATTATGCTAAGGATGGTAAGGTGAGGAGAGCTAGTCATCAGAGTAGCTAAAGTCACCATCAGACGTTATGAAGCCGAAAGATTTGCTGTCGTTCAAGACCCCGATCAATCGATCGATATCGGTAAAATTGGAATCGTCGATTGCAAATTTACGGTGCCTGTTAGAATTGATGTGATCATCAAAGTAATCGTACTTGACTCGACAGTTCTCACAGTACCCTGGCTTTAGTTCCCGATCTTTGTCCTGGACTTTCTGCTTTTGCCTCTTCATGAATATCCGTCGTTTCAAGTTGTTTATGTTCTTGGAGGGGACTTGCGAAATCGTGGGTCCCAATCCATTTCCCCCTATGGTGGTGCCCGAATCGATGGAATATGCAATGGCGTTGGAGGTTCCGTTGAACCCTGAAGCTGCTACGTCGTAGAATCGCGAGTTGGAGTTGTTTGTGGGTAAGCAAGACGAGTTTCTCACCAAATTCGGTTTGGGGTGTTTGAAGTTTTCATAGTCGTATTCTCTGATTTCAGCTTCCTGAGGGTCTGTAACTTCTGGTACGTTTTCCTTATTCTCTTCGTTGGTGGTGATGTTGATGTCGTCGATACTCTCGGAATGGTAATTGGAATTTGTTTGACTGATGGTGTTTTCATTGTCACTCAACGTACTGGATGATGTCAAAATTAGAGAACTCCGCTTATTACGAATGCTATTGATTAAATCGTAGGCGGACTTTTTCAACAATTTTCGGTAGTTTTCAGTTTCTTCAAATTTCTTCAACCTTCTGACCTTTTTACGGTCGGAATTCTCTGTATCCATTATGAAGGGACACTTTCCATCCAAGGTGAGATGTAGAATGGGGTAATTGTCATCAAACCATTCTCTAATGGCGATTGGCCGAACATTCTGGCTGAGATCGTAGACGTACAAGTAATTCTTCTCGAAATAGTGCATGTCTTCTCGTCTGGCGTTGGGATCTTTATCAGTTGAACCGAAAATCTTCTCTTCCCTCAAAAGGTTGTATAAATCGCCATCATGGTGGGAATTGCCGTTTCCTCCATGATGCAAGGTGTTGGCAGAAGAGGCCGATAGATTATCGAAATCTGTGATGCCCAAATTCTTGAAAAACCGAAATACCTTATCGTAATTCCAAACCTTGATCTTCAAATTAGCGGCATCGTGAAATATATCGTTGGAATTATAGTTATGTTGAGGATTGTAGGGTCTTCTGGAGATAATAATAGACACCGAACGGTCGTAGAACGGGGTGATCTCCGAACCTACGTGTTTCAACGCTCTGGTGGCTTTCTTTTGATCTAGCTGGTGATTAATGTTGGATTGTTCCACCGCCTGAGTATCAAAATAAACCACACTATTCTTCATTATTTTTCTCCAGCTGTTTCTCCACTGCTGTAACTCATCCCCCACCAACCTGTTCTGTTTGGATTTGTCCTGAGCCTTTAATGATGGTTTATGGCCGGAGGCAAGGTCAACTGGGGCCGGTTTTAATCCTGGCAACAACGACAAATGACTGTTTTCGGTGGCCGGAGCTACTGCATTGCCGTCTTTCAACCGGGCTTTTTTCGTGGGACTAGGGACGTTCCCACTCGTCTCCTTCAACGGTTGCCTTACGTTATACGATCGTTTTCTGGTTATTGGATCCATTTCATAATACCCGCTAGTTGCAGAGTTTCTCAAAAACAATCGCGTCGTGAGATTTTTCCATTCCAGGACCCAATTATATTTACACCTTCAGACATAAAGAAAGGAAACTGCGAGCAGAAGCGGAAGAAGTCGAGGTAGAAGACAACAACGGTTGTTTATAAAGATGTTACAGCTGAGAAAGATATCTCAGGTGCTAGCCCAGGCATTACAGGCGGTTCCTGTTCCCTCCAAGGGAGAAACCTCTCCTTTAATTTCCCCTACCGCCGTTTCGTTACTATCGTATAATGGAGTTGCGTTGAGTACAGTGTACACCCAAACCGATGTGAATGTCGATGACGTCAAGGTATATCTGTTGCTCGCATATAACTACCTCCGTAACTTGCAGGATGGCAGCGACTGGGGAATGGTGGAGATCGATAGTGGTAGTAATATAGCGATTGAGAAGGTACCCTTTCACCAGGTGAACGGGACGGAGACCGACAAAAACGTGGTGGAAGAACACGACGACGTCAAGGAATATTATGTGGTGGTGTTGTACCCCCCGGAGTTACCCCACGCCGTTGCCAAGTGTAAATTGGATAATCTAGTGAGTGCGTTGGCTAAGGGATTACAGGGAGTTTAAGATAAAGAGATATCGCTTTATAAAATATATTATGCTAATGATTCAACACACCAAAGACTTTAATATTTACCAGTCGGTCGAAGTCAAACAATGACCAAAACGACTAAAACAACCAAAGGAATAACAAAAACTAACTAGATGAGAATAACAAAATGTGTATTTGCTATTCGTTTCAGATATATTGGATATATCGAATATACAATGGAGGGAGTACTCCAACGGTTATAATTAAAATTTCATACTACTTTGCCATCATGTCTACGTCACTTTCTTCCTCCTCTTCATCTTCTTCTTCCTCATTATCATCCATGTCATCCATTAAGCTTTCTTCGTCAAAACTCTCTTCCTCGCTGTCGTACCAGAAATCTTCGTCGACCTGATCTTGATCTTGGTTGTTATCTTTGTTGGAACTGTTACCGTAGGCATATAATTCCAGTTCGGGCATTATGAAGTCATCAGGAATATCCGTCTTGGATCTTTCCACCTCTTGCAAGACCTTCTTTTTGTAGGCCTCGGGGTTTTTCCGTAATTCCACTGAGGCATCGATATTGGCAGGAGACGAGATGTTGGGGTCTTCCAACAAGGAAATGATGGAGATCAACACTGACTCTGCGGTTTGTGCTGGAGTCCAGGTTTCGTTTTCTGGCTCATCGGAGGTGGGGTCGCCCCCTTGATGTAAAATGGAAATACACAATCTTCCATCCTTATAGATGTTGGGATGATAAATGGCAGGAGTGAATCTAAACGTTGGAGGACTAAAGGGGAAGTCACTGGGGAATCGCATTTGCCCCTTAAAGTAACCTCCGTGATACATCGAGTCCTTGTTCAACACCATGATTCCGATATTCCATAGAAAAATATTATCGTCATCAAGTTCTATGTGGAACGAAGGAATACCTTTCTTGGGATCGGTCAAATCCTTGAATTGTCGTTGCAAAATAGCGGCGGCAGATTTTGAACTCATTTTTCTCTGTACTTTCTATATGGTAGTGTCTGCAGTGACGGTTAGGTGAGTATGTGAACTTATGATGGTCTATCAATCAAAACAAGCAAAGATGTTCTTGTGTTTTGTATAATGGTGGTTGTTTATTTGCAAAATAGACGACTTGTAGCTATGAAAACAGCTGGTGAAATTCGACGATGGGAGGAAATATGGGCTTTATATCTTAAGGGTATTAATAACGTGAAGGGGAAATGTAAGGTTTGTTTAGGGAACTTTGATATCAACTACAACTTTGTAATACTGACAGGACTTCTTATTAATGAGAAAATTTGAGGATTCGTTGGTGGTTGAGGAAAAAGAAATTGGAGGTATGGCGTCAAGATCACCGCGGTCAGCCGGCTGGAGGTAGGGCGAAATTGGCGCGAGATTGGGGCCGGAGGGGTGAGGGATTACTGACGGGACCACTATAGTGGGATGTTGCGGTATTCTACGTCGGTGATGGGGAATTAGTACGACGATTACTACCGTGAGATTATTAATATTAATATTCGGCTTTAGGTGGTGTCAGATGATTAAGATGATTGTCACTGTGGTTGAGTCACTGTGATTGAGTCACTAAAATGACTGTGTCAGTAAGATGAAAATGATATCATCCAACTCTACTGAAGGGGTTACTTCTTTAGTAATTCTATGTTGATTATGTATCTTTACCCTATTGTTACGGTATTACTATTATTATAGTACTATGTTGATAGTATATCTAATTGTTCTACGTTACCAAGGTATTACTATGTAGATTATGTATCTTTACCAAACCAAGTTACTTTTGACAAGTTACTATGGTGCTATCTTAGTACCTTTCACTACTATCTTGTCTATACTCCAACTTATTTGTATTGCGTCTAACGTTATTCTTCTTAGTACGAAACTAAATCACCACTAAAGTAGAATGATTTTTACTGTATCATCTATATTACCACTGAAATAACTCCTCTCTAATTACCACTGATATAACTCCTCTCACTGCTGTATCGTCTATATTACTACTAACGCAACACCTTTCACTGCTGTATCATCTAAATTTCCACATTATTACTCTCATTCGTAGTGAATTATCATCCAATTCCAACCTCTACTCCTTATCGTTATATAACAGCAGTACCTCTATGGTACAGCCGTACTTCACCACAATAATTGTCCCAGCTACCACGACGCCCAACATCGTAGTTTACGCCGCTACAGTAACATATTCCTGCCTTCCTTTCATACCCCCGCCTACCAGAAATCTCGATAACACATTTATTTTTCTACTTAACTTGATCTGTCTTGATAATACTTCACGATATCGAAAAAACTCTTTTTGAAGTATCTTTCTTGAGTAGTTCTATTGACCACCTGAATTCCGAATTGCTGCTCGTAATCTCCAAACTCCCAGTTGTCAGCAAACGACCACGCAAATGCACCAATAACCTTAACTTTATCCAAGTTGATGGCTTTGACAATCGCTTCCATGAATGATCTGTAATAAATCGACCTCCCGAGATCATAAACTTGGTCACCTAATTCCTTCTCTCCTTCTCTCCATTCAGGGAAACCAAATTCACTGACAACAATGGGTGCCTTGAAGGTTTTATAGAGATAATTCAAGTACTGGCGGAACTCAAATGGAGTGATATAGACGTAGGATTGCGATCTGTATCCCATTTTCCATCCATCTTCTCTAACCTGACTCTCCTTAACACATAATGGCCACAATGGATGAGACTGGTTTGCTTGACACGCTGCAATTCCCTCGTCAGGTGGCGTAACTACAGTGTAGGTGTAGGGGTCAATTCCCAAAAAGTCAGAACCAAAGGATACTTCTTTTAATTCATCTTCCGTCAACTCAAAATCGTCATATTCAGTACCGCTAAATGTATCCTTCCAGGAATCGGGGAAATCCTTACCTAAAAACAATGGATTACCTAGAGATCCCAATTGGAACTCCTGAAACCTAGTAGCAGCAGCCACATGATCAGGATCAGATGCATCCTTGGGTACACCAAAGTTATCGTTAAATTTAATACCAAACTTACCACAGCCTTTAATCTCTTCGTGGTAGAATTTGTGCAATCTCGCTGTAGCCTGGATAACATGCTTGATCCCCTTGGGGGTCCCTGCGTAAGCATATGGCTCATTGAATCCAATGAACACTGGAACTCTGTCGGCAAAATGGGTGAGAACAATCTTACCATAGTTGACAAAGGCATCAACAAAAGTGTCGTTTTCATATCCTCCATTGCCTAAAAGGGGAACGGAAACTGCACTGTCCTCAAGAAAGAGCAAGGGGGTGTCAAAATGAGTCAATGTCACTACTGGCTTGATCCCATACTCGATACAAGTGTTTATAACGTCGTCATAATGATCAATTCCCTGCTGATTGACAGGAGACCCGGGTACAACAAAAGGTAAGATCCTCGACCAAGGAATGGAGAACGAATAATACTCTGCTCCCATTGCTGCTAATCTGGCGATATCTTGCTTATAAAGGTAGTAGTTCTCGTTGGTAATGTAATCTGCGGGCTTACCGTCGCCTCCAATACTTTCCATAATCGTAGGGGTCCTTCCTTCTTCAGCGACGGCCCCTTCTATTTGGGCAGCCGATCCCGCAACTCCAAACATAAAGTCAGGGGGGAATTTTAACGAGTCATCAAAGGAAAACGCATCAGGTGGTGGGAGGACGAGGGACTCTGTTGGTACCGCAGTGGGCTCCACGGTACTGTGATACAACGCCGTGTCGGTGAAGTTTTTAATCCCTGCGCTAACCCACATCTCGAACCATGCTGACTGTCCGTAAGGGTCTTCAGAATCGGTGTAAGTATTGGATGAATTAGGTCTCCAGGAGCCATAGGTGGTGGTAGGGACCGGCGCATGCAACGTGGACAACACGGAGTAAGGCTCAGCGTAAGTAGCGGTAGCAGCCCCTACGTCGACAGGCTTAGCGTATGTAGGCTCGGGATTTAATGGATAAACGTAGATTGAATTATCCGAAGCGGAGCTAATGGGCAGTGCCAAAGCTTTTGCAGCCAAAAACAACACTGCTAACATCTTGGTATTGTAAAACTATTGGTGATTTCCCCTTGAATTTATACCCCGAAGTGTCCCCCTGTCACTTCAGGAGTAGTGTCTACCAATTCCAGTGGGAGCACCAGTTCGGGAATTCTCCTCAATGACACCGTAATTGTGTCAACTGTGTTCAAAGGATACAAACCGAACTGACACCATAAATTGTTTTTTCCGGTTACGGCTCAAGCCCCGCTTTTTCCTCCCGACAGAAGTTTCTCCGGTTTGGGATTGGGGGCTCTGTTTCTGGGGTACACATGTTGTGGAGGCAACTATTTGGAGAACTGAATCTGGATTGCGTTGGGATACCTAAAGCGGAATCACTACCGAAATCAAGATTTCACTGTCTGAGTACTTCAACAGAATCACATTGGCGGTACCAGGAAACGACTGTAGAGAATCGGTCTACTTTATAGAACTATCACATTGCTAAGAAAAGGTCAAAAACTCTACAACTCTGTTGGTACGTAACACACTGTACGACTCAGATATTTGCAACTCAGAGAAAAATCGTTTATTGGCTACCTAACTTGATCTGTCCTGATAGTATTTTACGAAATCGAAGAAACTCTTTTTGAAGTGTCTTTCCTGAGTGGTTCTATTGACCACCTGGATACCGAATTGCTGGCCATAGTCTCCAAACTCCCAATTGTCAGCAAACGACCACGCAAACGCACCAATCACCTTAACTTTGTCCAAGTTGATGGCTTTGACAATGGCTTCCATGAATGATCTGTAGTAGATCGATCTTCCTAAATCGTACACTTGGTCGCCCAACTCTTTCTCTCCTTCTTTCCATTCAGGGAACCCGAATTCACTGATGACGATGGGAGCCTTGAAAGTTTTCCAAAGATAATTTAAGAACCTACGGAATTCAAATGGAGTAATGTAGACATATGAATGAGATCTGTATCCGATTTTCCATCCATCTTCTCTTTCTTGGCTCTGCTTCACACACATTGGCCATAAAGGATGGGACTGGTTTGCCTGGCACGCCTCAATTCCCTCATCTGGTGGTGAAACCACAGTACAGGTGTATGGATTAATTCCAAAGAAATCAGACGTGTAAGAAACCTCCTTCAATTCCTCAGGGGTGAGTTTGAAATCGTCATACTCAGTCCCACTGAATGTATCTATCCACGACTGAGGGTAGTCTTTACCTAAGAACAATGGGTTACCAAATGTTGCCAAGTGAAACTCTTGAAACCTAGTAGCCGCCGCAACATGATCAGGGTTTGAAGGGTCCTTAGGAATTCCAAAATTGTCGTTACATCTAATACCAAACTTCCCTTTACCTTTAATTTCTTCATGGTAAAACTTATACAATATAGCTGTAGCTTTGAGTACATGCTTGACCCCCTTGGGAGTCCCTGAGTAGGCATATGGCTCATTGAACCCATAAAATATAGGAACTCTGTCAGCAAAATGAGTGAGAATAATCTTCCCATAATTGACAAAGGCATCAACAAAGGTATCGTTTTCGTAACCCCCATTGTTATAAAGTGGCCATGGACCGTAAAGTGGTTGGTCGCCAACAAACACCGAGGGAGAATCAAAATGAGTTAAAGTCACTACTGGTTTTATCCCATACTCAATACAGGTATTGATAACATCGTCATAGTGGTCAATCCCTTGTTTGTTTATAGGAGACCCAGGCACGGAAAAAGGCAAGATTCTCGACCAGGGAATAGAGAATGAATAGTGTTCTGCTCCCATCGCTGCTAATCTGGCGATATCTTGCTTATAAAGATAGTAGTTTTCATTGGTGACGTAGTTTGGGGCATTGGGCATGCCGTCGGGCAAACTCTTCACTAAGTTTTCCATAATCGAAGGAGACCTTCCTTCTTCAGCGATGGCCCCCTCGATTTGGCCCGCCGACCCCGCAACCCCCAAAATGAAGTCAGGGGGAAATTTTAGCGAGTCGTCGAAGGAAAATGCGTCCGGGGGTGGGAGGACGAGGGACTCTGTTGGTACCGCAGTGGGCTCGACTGTAGTGTGGTACAACGCCGTGTCGGTGAAGTTTTTAATCCCTGCACTAACCCACATCTCGAACCATGCTGACTGTCCGTAAGGGTCTTCAGAATCGGTGTAAGTATTGGTAAGATTAGGTCTCCAGGAGCCATAGGTGGTGGTAGGGACCGGCGCATGCAACGTGGACAACACGGAGTAAGGCTCAGCGTAAGTGGCGGTAGCTGCCCCTATGTCAACAGGCTTAGCGTATGTAGGCTCGGGATTCAATGGATAAACGAAGGTCGAATTATCTGAAGTGTCGCCGATTGGCAGTGCCAAAGCTTTTGCAGCCAAAAACAACACAGCCAACATCTTGAAACTATTGAAATCTTAGTTTTCCCTAAGTACTTATACCCTGACGATACTCCGCCTATTTCCCCTGCCACATATTTGGTAGTCGGAAGCTTACTGAGAACGGAACAGTATAAGTCCGATGCCAATGGTCCATTTACAGAGTTCCATTGTGATGGATTTTCACGGGATTCAAACCTTTGGATTACTTCTTGGCCAATTGTATAGAATACAAATTCCGGTGGAGGCTTAGTGTCTCAACCTTCTGTTCCCCACCAGTTTCTCCGGTTGAAGATTGGGGGCTCTGGTCGTTTAATTGGGGAAGTTGCAGATCTTGGGCCCATTACTTCGTGAACCAAATTGAGGAGATGTCTTCACCTTGAAACTACGGCATTCTCGAAATGAAATGACTCTGTAGCGGCACGGCCGTCGACACGGAGATGATGCTGGAATATGCTACTATAGCGTTAGCATGAAAATATCCCTAGAGTCTTTAGAGTTTTCTAAAAGTCATTAGGGTGTCTCAAAAGCCACTAGAGTGCCCCAAAAGTCGGAGATCTTACGACCCTAATGCATTGAGCATCATCAGTGCCACTGATTCTCCTCCAATACACTAACAATTGTACTACTCCACTTCCACTTCTGTCCCAGAGGGTAAAATATAAAAATGAGTGAGCTGGAGAAACGTTTATTGACATTTTACTTACTTGATCTGTCCTGATAATACTTCACAAAATCGAAGAAACTCTTTTTGAAGTGTCTTTCTTGAGTGGTTCTATTGACAACCTGGATTCCGAATTGCTGGTCGTAGTCTCCAAACTCCCAGTTGTCAGCAAATGACCACGCAAACGCACCCATGACATTGACTTTATCCAAATTAATGGCTTTTACAATGGCTTCCATGAATGATCTGTAGTAGATCGACCTCCCGAGATCATAAACTTGGTCACCTAATTCCTTCTCTGCCTCTCTCCATTCAGGGAAACCAAATTCACTGACTAAAATAGGCGATTTGAACGTTTTCCAAAGATAATTCAAGTACTGACGGAATTCAAATGGAGTGATATAGACGTACGATTGCGATCTGTAGCCCATTTTCCATCCATCTTCTCTAACCTGACTCTCCTTAACACATAATGGCCATAAAGGATGAGACTGGTTTGCTTGACATGCTGCTATTCCTTCATCGGGTGGTGTAACAACGGTGTAGGTGTATGGATCAACTCCAAAGAAATCGGATGTAAAGGAAACCTCCTTCAATTCGTCATCGGTGAATTTAAATTCATCATATTCAGTACCACTGAAAGTGTCTATCCACGACTGAGGGTAGTCTTTGCCTAGAAACAATGGGTTTCCAAACGACCCCAACTGAAACTCCTGAAATCTGGTAGCAGCAGCCACATGATCAGGATCAGATGCATCCTTGGGTACACCAAAGTTATCGTTAAATTTAATACCAAACTTACCACTGCCTTTAATCTCTTCGTGGTAGAATTTATGCAATCTTGCTGTAGCCTGAATAACATGCTTTACTCCCTTGGGATTCCCTGCATAAAGGTAAGGCTCATTGAATCCGAAGAACACCGGAACTCTATCAGCATAATGAGTGAGAACAATCTTACCATAATTGACAAAGGCGTCAACAAAGGTGTCGTTATCGTATCCAGCGTTGTTGGAAAAAACCCAATCTTGAGAAAGGTTTCTTCCTCCAAGGAAGAGCAGGGGAGAGTCAAAATGAGTTAATGTCACCACTGGCTTGATCCCATACTCGATACAAGTGTTAATAACATCGTCGTAATGGTCAATTCCCTGCTTGTTGATAGGAGACCCAGGAACGGAAAAAGGTAAGATTCTCGACCAAGGAATAGAAAACGAATAGTGCTCCGCCCCCATCGCTGCTATTCTGGCGATGTCCTGCTTGTAAAGATAGTAGTTCTCATTGGTGATGTAATTTGGGGCACTGGCCCGACTAGACCATACGTAACCGTCCAAAACTGAAGGAGTTCTTCCCTCTTCAGCCAAAGCCCCCTCAATTTGGGACGCCGACCCCGCAACTCCGAACAAAAATTCCGGGGGAAATTTCAACGAGTCGTCGAACTGGAATGCGTCGGGTGGTGGGAGGACGAGGGACTCTGTTGGTACCGCAGTGGGCTCGACTGTAGTGTGGTACAATGCTGTGTCGGTGAAGTTTTTAATCCCAGCATTGGCCCATATCTCGAACCATGCTGACTGGCCGTAGGGATCTTCAGAATCAGTATAAGTATTGGTAAGATTAGGTCTCCAGGAGCCATAAGTAGTAGTGGGAACTGGCGCATGCAATGTGGATAAAGCGGAATAAGGTGCAGCATAAGTAGCGGCAGCTGCCCCTATATTTACTGGCTTAGCGTATGTAGGCTCGGGATTCAATGGATAAACGTAAGTTGAATTGTCTGAAGTGTCGCCGACTGGCAGTGCCAAAGCTTTTACAGCCAAAAGCAACACTGCTAACATCTTGATACTGTGGAACCATTATTTTTCTACTATGTACTTATACCTAGCGCATATTCCCCCTATTACCCCTTCTACCTCTTTGAACCAATGACCTGACCCACTTCTACCAAAATAGTATAATTCCGCTAGTCAACATTCCTCTTTCATGCCACAGCATTGTATCAACGGTGTCGGCAACCCAAACCTAGACTTAAATTGGCCAATTGAAATGAAATTGAACTCGGTTCAATCCGGTTCAGGTTAACTGCCCCACACTTGAGTCTCCCAACAATAGTTTCTCCGGCTAGGTTTAGAGCTCCGATAGTATTTTTCTGGGGAAGTCATTCCGTCGGATTAATAGGATTTCCGCTTGCGGGAGGTAAACATTGTTCCCAAGAAAGAAATCTAGAGCTGGGGTTATATACAATTTCAGCGAGGACAATGGGTCGGGGTGGGTTGGGCGTGCGGTTGGGCACAATATCGCCGTGGGGGTGGTGTGAGTCGCTGGAAGTGAGCCCATTTGTTAACTCTTTCTTGGTTATTATTATTCCTATATTGTGGTAGTGCTACTAATCCATATCGTCATTACTATTGTAGTGCTTCTAATCCATAGAGAATTACATCTGTTAATACTAGGTCATGATGAATGTACTTTTTCTCCACCACGCCGTTAATTCTGGTTAAATGACGTCATTATCGATACTACCAGACAATTACCTTTTAGCTTCTATGAGTAGGCAAACTATATATTGTGCCAAATTATGGATGCTAGCTAATAAGTCTTACTACTAATTGAGTACCAATGGTTCATGCTTCAACCTTATAGGGCTTTTAAAGATAGTATTTTCGAGATTTCTCTCTCAAACAGTCATTTGGTTCTAGATGCATTTCCTGTTACGTTCTCTAATTAAAGCATCGCTTAAACTTCTTATTAACTACCCTAGTCCCTTTATGCTTGCATTTAGTATTTGACTCGGCTCTTAACACTGCGCTGCTGTAGATGGAAGATGGTACATATATGATTTCATAAGATTAATTCTGTGAAACTTGCCATATATGTTGATTATTAAGTTAGGTGATATGAAAAAATATATAATCGATGTAAACAAAAGACAATTCGAAAGTCATGGAGAGTTAGGAATACTGATGGAGATAATCGACTTCTCTCTTAAAAGAAGAAATAATGACAAAAGAGGATTTCACTGAAACTTGTAAAAATACCTGTCGGCGAAATAGTATAAACTTTTTACCAATTCAAACCCGGTTTAATAACATCTTGTAAAAAGATAGGTAGCAATTTACAATCATACTTTTATTCTGAAAATGTGACATTTACTATAAATTCTATATAAAATGGTGAAAGTTAATAGAAGTGGTATGTTGAATCAAAGTTTTAGACTAAAATTGATTCTTTCGAAGTGATAAACCTAAGATTATAACTATGGGGCATGAATACAGCAGGCAATTGCCCCCAGGAAGGGTGCTAAAAAACGTCGATAACCATTTTTATACACTGCTACTCTCATCTAAATATTATTGATATTTGTTACTACCTCGAAACAATATCTACGGCACTACGACTGTTGTTATACAACCTGTATCCATCATTCGCCCTTACCAATCCTAAGCCATTCACTTTCACCATCTTTAACTGTCCATATCTTTCTACATCTAACGCTGCAGCCTCTAGATAACTCCTGAGATACCTGCCAATGCTGTCAGCATTAGCTCTATAAAAGTCATCGAAAAGAGACATGGAGATCAACTCCATTTGCTGCTCAGTGGGTATAAACTTTTCAAGTAGTAGCAAGTTAAAGCTGTTTCGTTCAAACTCGTTGAACTGTTTATCACCAACAAATCGTTTAAACTCATTCTCGTTGGTGAATTCATTGGATTTATCGTAAATCGAAAGAAGTTCAAGGTTATACTGATGATCATTGATACACTCTATTATCTGGCGACAGTTTTCAAACGTTAGCACTTCGAACTTCGCCCGAAGTTTCCGTAGGTTGACAGTCTTTAAAGTAGCCATAATCATTGATAGTTGACAAGTTAAACAATCAAAAGTAGGTGAAATGGTCAAATCAGTCAAATGGGCATACTTTACCAAGTTTACTAGTAGATTATTCTCATTGTCATAATGAGCTTCATTCAAATGACTGAATTCCTTTACATTATACTTTAGCAGCAGCAAGTTCCTCAAATCAAATACTTCATGCAATAATTGACTAATATGACGACCTTTCTTCCCAATAAATCCATCTAGCGACAAGGAATGTAGGTTTTCATATCGCTGCTCAACACCAATACCCTTTAACTCTTCAAAGAGAGAGATCCAAACTGCCAACTTGATATTATTGTTGGTCTCATTCATGAGTCTCAAGTCCTTCACAATTAATTCCTCGAACTCAAGACATTCAATATTCTGTAGAATTCCTTTACTCACTAGTTCTCGAGCCAACCTCTCGAGTTTAGCTGCATTATACGGCTGGTTCTCGTAGTAGAGCTTCAAACTCTTCAACGACGGCAAACTCAAAGTAAAATTAAAATTGTTGTCTCTTTTAATGGTTACAGAAAGTTTGTGAAGACGGTTCAACTCAAATCCTTCGACTTGAGTAATATTCAACGAAGGATTGAGGAATTCATGCAAGTGAAGTTTGTTAACAACAGCAACCAACTTTCGGTAATTGTCGTCGTTGGTAAAGTCGACTTTATCGTTTAAAACAACAATCTTCTTTATATACCTCCCCACCTTATCGGTGGTTTCCACTACCTGAAGGAGCTTATCTACATTGCGGAAGTTCAATAACGTGCCAAAACTAGTGATACGAACTGTGGCCTGTACAAAATCAATTAAACTGTCGTCATCGTTGACAATGACAATTGTCTCGTACAACTGAATCACCGCTGGTAAATAAAACAATCGGCTGGTCAAACAAAGGTTTAACAAATCGCCAGGATATAGATAAGAAAATATCTTCGTCAAGATGGCTATTGGTAGAAGCTCGAGTTTCGTTTTACTTAGAACTAGCCTACTATCATAGTATAACTCCGGCCTGAAGTTGCTGGATTTTCTCCTTCTCTGGGTCTCCACCATTTCCGACAGCAATGCAATCCCAAGTGAAATGTCTAAAAGTCTATTCTTATCACTGCTCAATTCTATTCCTAAACAGGATGTTGTCCAGCCATCCACAGAGTAAAATTGCCAGTAATTGCTCTACCGTAAAGGAACCACCAATGTCCTCCAAATTGTCGCCCTATGGTGCACTATATCCAATATCTACCAGTGTTTCGCCAACTTCTGCTGCTTCTCTCCCTGCTCTTGTACTGTGTCGCGGTAGACCCTGAGCGAGCGTCGTGGCGCGCGCACAATAAGTTTTCGCAGATTTGAAAATTCAATGGAAGAAACCTCAGGATAACACCATGAGCGATAACAACATAAATAGCGACAAAAATAATGACGACGGCGGTCATGACGAGAAAGACAGTCCTCAGCCACTTGGCAACGGTACTGACGATTCCGCGCAGTTATCACCCAACAATGCCACGAGAAATCCCTCCTCCTCCAGCGTCACCACCAACGATCCATTTCATGGATTGTCATTTAAAGTGGGAGTGGCCGAGAACAAAAACGTCACATATAGGTCCAAGATGGAGGATGTTCATACCTACGTGGCCAACTTCGCCGAGAGGTTGGATTGGGGGTATTTTGCCATTTTTGACGGTCATGCTGGCAAGCAGGCGGCTCGATGGTGTGGCAACAATCTTCACAACTACCTAGAAAAAGAGATTGTAGCAGGGGAGACAACACCTCCACCCGACATTGATATCAGGGACTATGATATGCGCGATCATCTCCACAAGTCGTTCTTGAAGGCCGACGAATTGATTGCCAAAGAAGGTAGTGGTAACTCGGGGTGTACTGCTGCTGTGGTGGTACTAGCATGGGAAAGCCATTCCAAAGTCAACAGCACCAATGCCGAGGCTACAGACGCCAATGCGTCCCATTCTAATGATAATGATAATAACGCTAATAATGACAATAATGACCCTTCTCATCCTGCGGTGGACCTTCGAAACCACAAACGAATGATGTATACAGCCAATGTCGGCGACCTGCGAATAGTGTTGTATCGAGGAGGAAACGCTTATAGACTAACCTACGACCACAAGGCAAGTGACATCAACGAGATAAATCGGATCAGAGATAGCGGAGGCTTGGTGTTGAAGAATCGAGTGAACGGGATTTTGAACGTCGCTCGATCGCTTGGTGACTCCTATATGAAAGATCTTGTTGTGGGAACGCCCTTCACCACTGCGACGGAGATTAATGATAGCGATGAGTTCCTCATATTGGCGTGTGATGGAGTTTGGGATGTGATCTCTGATGTCAAAGCTTGCGAAATCGTGAAACAGAGCTTCACTGTGACAGACGACCCCGAAATTGCAGCTAAAAAGCTTTGCCAAATTGCTATGGATAACTCCACCACAGATAATATCACAGTGATGGTGGTAAAGTTGGATGGAACTATATTCAAACCTATGTAGAATGCATGTTGGCGTGGCTGGTTTATAGGGTAATCTCATTGACTGTGTTGGGAGAAGTTTGTTGTAGCAGTTCAACCTTTGTCTTGGGCTTGTATAAGTTCAATGCTAGACTGCTGAGCACCACACTTACCGACGATGCTGCCATGGCCGCACTAGCCCATACTGGACCAAGTCTGCTGTGATTGATAGGATAAATCACCCCTGCTGCAATTGGAATACCAATCACATTATAAACCAACGCCCAACAAAAGTTGAATTTCACTCTATTGAACACCTTTTTTGACAATTCAAATAGTGTCACCATAGAACTAAGGGGATAGGATTTGTTAAGCAATATAAAATCTGATGATGTTACGGCTAAGTCTGTACCACTAGATAAGGCGATACCAATATCTGCTGTAGCCAATGCTGGCGCGTCGTTGATGCCATCGCCTACCATTGCCACTAGATTCTTGGAATTAAGCATCTTGATGATTTTGATATTATTCTGCTTTTCTGTGGGTAAGACTTCCGCCACAACGTGATCTTCAGGAATTCCTAGTTCACTGGCTACAGCATTAGCAGTGATTGCATTGTCGCCGGTAATCATCCAGCTGTCGATTCCCATCTTACGTAACTGAACAATTATTGCCTTAGATTCACTACGAATCTGATCCCTACATCCAACCATTAATATCAAATGAAAGTTGTCGTCATTAAAATATTCTCCCTGGACAGCGACGAGAATGACTGACTTTCCTTGAAGCTTCCAAGTTTCAAGAGCCAGAGCTTCCTTGGGGCCAATACTGACTCCATTCTCCTGCAAAAACGTTTCGTTGCCCAAGATTACTTTTTTGAGCTGGAATTCATTCCAGACATCGTTACAGTCTTCCTCCAATATGACTTCTCCTTTGAGTCCTTTTCCTGGAACCGTTTCGACATTAGGCACCTTATTGTTTGTCAACTCAATATCACAATCATTTACAAATCTCTTGACCGCTTCTCCGAGAGGATGCTTGGAGCTCAACTCCATGTCTCTAACTAGCTGTAACGCTACCTGCTTAAACTTAGGATGAGAATGGGTTACAGCATAGTCACTAACTCGCAAGTCTCCATAGGTCAATGTCCCCGTCTTATCAAAGCACACCACATTGGTGTTGGCAGCATCCTGAAAAGCTGCTCCTCCTCCTTTCACTAAAATACCAAATTTGGCCGATAAACCTGCTCCAACAAACAAGGCTGTGGGAGCAGCCAATCCGATACCACAGGGACAGGCAATACAGAACACAGCAATTGAAAATTCCAACGACCACATAGCCCAGCCTCCAATATCAATGTCCAAGTAATCTTCAGGTAAAGCTCCTGAGTAACTGAGAATGATCCATATCAAAAAAGTCAAAATTGCTAACAACACAATTATCGGCACAAACACACCGGTTATCTTATCGGCTGTTCTTTCAATGGGGGCTTTTCTCATTTGCCCTTCTCTGACAGTATTTAAGATCTGATCAATTAACGAATCACTTTCTAAGCTTAGTATTTTAGCCATTACCGATTGGTTGCTTGCATTAACAGTTCCAGAGAATATTTGATGACCAGATTGATGTCTCACTGGCTTGGATTCCCCAGTTAATGCACTTTCATCGAACTCAGCTTCATCAGATATTAGTACGCAATCAACCGGAGGGGAATCACCTGGAGCGAGTCTTATGTAATCGCCAATTTCAAGATATTTCACATCCACCGTTCTATCGTTGGTGTATTGCCCATCACGTTCATCAACTAACACAGTTTCAGTGGTTTTCAAGTTTCCCAAACCTACAATCGCATCTCCAGTCTTGTTTTTTGAAATGCTTTCAAGCAATCTACCGATTAAAAGGAAAAAGGTTAAAAATACCACAGTATCGAAATAAGTTGTCTTGAATGCCTTATCAGACATTGCCTCCTGCTGGCTACTCAAGATCAATAGGACTATACTGGAAAAATACGCAACAGAAGTACCAAGACTCATTAATAGATTCATTGAGCCAAACTTGAACAATCTCTTCGTGAACGAGTTCTTATGGAGCCACAATGATTTGATTTCTGCAATGGACTTGGTGTGAAACACGTCCGCTGCAAAGAAGTACACTGGGGTGCTAAGGAATAACAAGATCCAAGTGTTTCTGGAAACATTTCCCGTCCACATTGGCTCATCGACCCACATACAAAATGGATTTGACTTTGGAAGTAACAGCATTGCTGCCACTCCAAATACGAATGTAGGAATTGCAAATACGGTGGCAAGAATCAATCGTCTAGTGATCTTCCATACTTCCCTTCTAGCCATTTTGCGAAGTCTTTCATCCATTGACATTGGAATCACCAACTCACACTTAAAAGTCCCAGGTTTCTCATGATCAACGATATATCCACTATCCGTAGCACGGAGATGATTTAGATCTTGGAGAATTCTTCGAAGGGTTAAGTTTGAACCGGGGTTAGGAATGTATGTGAATTGTATAAAAGGATGATCCAAGGTCAATTCATCCTCAATGGTGACCACTTCTCCAAAATCATTCAAATATTCATTGACAACTTCAGGACAATGACTACAGAACATGCCATCAATAGACAAATTTATTGTCCTACTATGTTTCTTTCCCAGAACGTAGTTTATGTCAGAAACTTCTACTAAATCAAAATCAAACCCACAGTCCTCAACTCTTTGCTTCAAGACTTCCAAATTATCTTTGGAGTTCTCCATGACAAACACTGCGCTCTTGGTAACAGAATTAATATTGCAGTCCAAAACAAACGGTAGTTCTTCAACAGCTGTTGAAATTGATACCGCACAAGCAGCGCATGTCATACCACCGATGGCTGCGGTGACCTTGGCGTTGATGGATCTTTCTACGGGCAAAACCTCTAGAAGTCGACTGTCGAATCCCGCATTCAAAATGGCATTCATAACATCATTGATTACATGCTTATTGGGGACAACAACCACTGCGGAGTGTTCAATGAGATTCACAGAATAGTTAGGCGTTTCCTTGATGGAATTTCCACCAAATTCTTGCAAAACTTGTTCAATCACATCATTTACTGAAGATACACAGGAAGCGCAGGTCATCCCACCGATGTAGAACACTGCTCTAAACTCTTTTTCATCGTTTTGAACCACGGTTTCAACCGAATCGACTGAATCAACATCCTTTTTATGCTGGTGTTGATGTTGCTGGCATTTTGTGCAGCTTTCCAAGTGTTTCCGCTGGAGCTTGTTTTCCCTGTGACTCCTCAAAAGGGCTGTAATACCCTGAAAAATGTCTGGAAGCTCGTGGACTAAACCTGTGGATGGCGGTTCATCGGCAGAGCTTAGAAGTAGATTGTCGTCCACATAATCGTACCACGCTACAACCTCGAACCCCCCTTGTCGTAGTTTTTTCAACAATCTCTTGACATGATGGTGCCCCACAGTTTCATCGTGAGACTGCTGTGAATAATATAGATCTACCGTGTTCCCTTGGAGCCTGTATAACGCCGGGCCATAGTTGGGCATCTCATCGACATTAGGAACTGAGCCTTCGAAGTCAACCAATGAGAAAAACACCGAGAGCATCTCCCGGACAGACCTTTGACAGTCCTCACAATGGATATTGGATAACTGAAATTGCAAGTGTTCCATCGTTTCAGTAAAAATCACTGGAATTTTGACATATTTATAATCCTGCGAGAATAGTGCTAATGAGCGGATTATGCCACTCTGCGATATTGTCTCACGACATCTTATCAGTGTTATCAGTCAAATGGAGGAGAACCGGGACGACAACAGCGAACAAGAGTCCCACCAATCGCTCTGCAGCAGTATGGAAGAAAAGCGAGGTAACAATGAACTCGAAATACCAAATCACCAACAAAAGTAACGCAAATGATTGGACGAATCGACCAAGATTATCTCTGCGATCTATCACCAGTTCTGGGGAATCGTAATTACGGCGATGTTTCTTTAGGACCTGATGCCATAGGATCATACTCATGGATACTATCAAGTAGTAGTGACCCGAAGCGTCAAATTCACTATGCCACACCCCTTTTCCTTCACATTTGCGAGAGAGACCTCGAGGAGTCAATTCACAATAACCGCCCATTGAAGTGTCGAGCCGTTCGAAGATTGAGGGGCCAAAAAACCATAGGTTGGAAAATATCCCCACCACGGTGTTTGCAGCGTAAAATCCCACCGTCACCATCGTTTCTGTCTCGAAAAATCTGTTAAAGTCTAGAGCACCAGCTACCGCCAATGTGAACCACAAGTAGCCATAATCTTCGACGAAAGCATAATTAAGGAGAGAATTAAACCAATTGTTCGTCACGTTCTCGCCATATCTCCGGAGAAGGTAATTCCACGGTATTGACCCGATATATGTGACGATATATCCAAGAAGAATTAGTCTCCAGATATCTTTCATTATTTTCCACCGCGGAGAGAGTTCCTTTTATATCACTTCAGCACACGAGAAACAGTTGTAAGAAACTGTTTAACTCTGACTCTGGCGTCTCATGCTTCTAGTGACTCGCAATTTGTACCGTGTACTGTTTAAAAACACTATTTGTACCCTTGAGTGAGATATGTTCACAATCTTTTTTTTGCAACCACAAGCTATATGTTGTACTGCAAAAGCTTTTTCATTTCTGTAGCTACTTTGGCAACTGTAGCAACCGCTGCATTCGTTCCTAATGGAACGCATCCGGGGCTAGTTGCAAATTCTGATGGAAGTGTTGTGGTTATTGATCCCCAAAGAGTTACTACAAGTGATACTACAATGACGATTGATTCTGATATTGTTGATGTTCCGATTTCATTCTACAGTATATTGAAATTCCTCAAAGGAAAGCAGAAGCAAAACGGAGAATACGGAAACTACTTCGACGACGATGATTGTGAAGAGTCTGAAGATGATTTTGACGACGACTGTGAGGAGTCTGACAGCGACGATGATTTCTTTTATGATTTAGATTACGATTCTGACTGTGACGACGAATATGGCTATTACCAGATGAGTGTTCCAGCCGATTCTTCTCTCAAATCACAAGGATCCTTATTCAGGGACTTATACTCCCGGGGGGCCACCAAAAGCAACATTAGACGGTTCTTCGACAAACAGAGACTCAATGAAAAACCATTGATAAAGAGTTTAAAGTCCTTAACTAATTCCTCAATGGAGCCGATAAAACATATGGCCGTTGAATTGGATGTGGGGGGATTTCTGCCCGAGAAGCTCACCAGAGCTTGGTCCAAATTTTATCAGCTATTTTCTCCGTTGAAAGCCAAGCTCATCAACGCTATGGAGAAACTATACAACGCCGAAGCCATCCCTCCTTCAGAACCCTCCGCGACAGATTCTGTTACTAACACTGCCAATGTCACCGTTAATTCATACACAACGTCGCAACAAAAAGCAGCAAATTCCACCCGAAAGGCCAGGAAGTTGAAGAAACTCAATAAGTTTGCCAATGGTACTATAGTCGCCACCTCCATTGCCAAACTCGTCAATACAACTTCTGGTGATCTCATCGACTTCTCACCATCAAACGGTTCTATCTTCACTACCAACCACAAAATCGATTGGCAACTAAACTCCAGCTTCGCCAACAAAACCTTCGTCTCTGAAGATTATGCCTCCGTGACTCCAATCGCCACTTGGGTCTCCATCTTGTGTGTCTTATCGTTATTTTAGCTAATATACATTTGCAGCCACTCGCGGGCGTATCACGTGAAATTCGATAATAGTGATTATATATCGAATATTAGAAGCTGTTAGTGTTTCAATTTAAGTCTTCATGAACGGAGGAATTGCAAGACGATGGTTTGGTCCCCATGTGGTGAGGATCAGCCGGTTTTCGATATCCACCGCAGCTAAACTCCAGGTCAATAAGGCGACGAAGATTCCAGTGAAAAATGGGTCGAATCCTCAGATGGCCTTCCCTTGCCTAGACAAGTTGGAGCAGAAGACCCAGCAACTTTCATGTAGTCCTCAAGGGACCCACGTTTCGTCGTTAGAAGACGGGCCTGAGCCTTCGTACGCTAAGGTTCAAGCAGGTTACAAGCTATATCACAGTAATAAGCCCATTTTCTTGGATTATGGGGGGGTTTTGCCCGAATACGACATTGCGTACGAGACTTGGGGCACGCTATCGTCTGCCAAAGACAATATCTTGTTGATCCACACGGGATTGTCTGCTTCTTCTCACGCCAAGTCCCAACCCGACAACGAGAAGCCTGGATGGTGGGAGAAGTTCATTGGTCCGGGAAAGTATCTTGACACCAACAAGTTCTTCGTTGTATGTACTAACGTCCTAGGAGGGTGCTACGGCTCCACTGGACCGTCGTCAACCGATCCTGCCAATAACAATTTCTACGCAACAAGATTTCCCATAATCACCATCAACGATATGGTTCGGGCCCAAAGGCAGTTGATATCAGAGGTTTTCGGTGCTAGAAAGATCCACGCCTCAATAGGAGCATCTATGGGGGGTATGCAGTCATTGGCTTACGCCTGGGAGTTTCCTGACGAGGTGGAAAAGGTGATTTCCATCAGTGGTTGTGCTAGATCTCATCCCTACTCCATCGCATTACGTCATACTCAGAGGCAGGTTTTGATGAGTGATCCAAATTGGAACAGAGGGTTCTATTACAATGGAGTTCCTCCTCATATCGGCATGAAGCTCGCTCGAGAAATTGCCACCATCACTTACAGATCGGGCCCCGAATGGGAGTATCGCTTCGGAAGAAACAGAGCTGATGATTCCAAATCTCCCGCTTTATGTCCGGACTTTTTGGTAGAAACTTACCTAGATCATGCTGGGGAGAAATTCTGTTTGGAGTACGATGCTAACTCGTTGTTATATGTGCTGAAGGCTATGGATCTCTTTGATTTGAGTTTGTCGAATCGTCAACGAGCTCTCAAAACAAGAATCCAGACCGAAAACGAGTACTACAGCAATTCCGCCACAACTCACGCCGATTCTATACCGGAGGAGCCATACCAGGAAAGGGTTACATCCGCTACGGTCACTCCTGAACAATCGTTAGAGGATTTGAAACAAGGGTTGGCAAAAATTGCTCATAAGGAAATCTTAGTAGTGGGAGTCGAATCAGATATTTTGTTCCCAGTGTGGCAACAAAGAGAGATCTATGATGTGTTATCTTCCATCACCAGTAGTAATAGGAAACTGCAATATTTTGAGTTGGGGACTGATATTAGTAACTATGGACATGATACCTTCTTGTTGAGTTTAGACCATTTCGGCCCCCCAGTACGGGATTTTTTACAAAAGTAATCTCATCCTTATGTATATAGGAATGACGAATGTTATGACGAGCTGTCTACTGTCTGTATCTTTAAATGAGTGTTCCGTGGTGAGGGTCTAATTCGTAACCCAATTTTCTACTAATGGTATAAATGCTTTCTCTGACGTTGGCCACCACCACCTTCGCCAATCCATTGTTCTTCTTCTTGCCGTCGCTGTTCTCAATGTGATGAGGCAAAATGTTATCACTGGCACTCAAACTGACAAACAACGCAAATGGTACAAACCACACAAGCAACCCAAAAAATCCACAAATCTCCGTAAATGTAGGGATTCTGGGAGGAGTGTATCCTGGCCGGAGACGGACTTCCAAAGGAGGAATATAAGGATTATGGAAATGATTAAACCACAAGAAATGGTTAGCGACAACTAAACCGCAGGAGGCCACAAACAACGGCGACGTCAATTGCACGTAGGGGAACCTGTGTAAGTTCAAAAGGTATATATAGTAGGTAAACACCGAAAATGCCGTCAATTTGAACGGAAATCCATCTACTAGCCATAAAAGAACAAACACCGTCATTATCGATTGAATCAGTCTTTTGAGGAATCTTTTTGTTGGCTCGGTATGTTCCTCTACCAATTCAGATATATAGTATAAAGCCGAGGCTATGGCCAATACCAAGAACACAAATCCCACCACCACTCCCACGTAGGAGAGTAAATAAAGGATCATAGCGTGTATGAGAATTCTCGCGAAATTGGTTCACGATAGGGAGAAGCTTGTGGGAAGCTAACGAGAGATGGTGGTAACTCGGGGAGAGTTGAGAGGCGCGAGGATTAGTACCATCTCTCGCTAACCAATACTTGAAGATATTACTTATATAAATTATATTAGTCGTAGATATCAATAGGAGGAATTCGATCAGTATTGTAGAACCAATTGCCTCCCTCCAATTCTCTCAGTAACCAATCAGTTGGAAATAATACCAAATGGCCCTGGACTTCATTTAAGATCCGCTCGGCAGTCCTTCGGTCAAAGATCCTTTCTCCAGCAGCAGCTCTTCTTCTGGCAGTAAAGTTGCCACCGATTTTTCTCTTGCTGCTCTTGTTGTTCAATAAGGGTGGATTGGAGTCTTCGATGGGTTTATCGAACAAGCTTCCTGTTTTGGCGTCGAGGGTTTCTGACCCATCAACGATGGAAGAATCTTCATCATTATTGGTTTTATTATAAACAAATTTTCCATTAGACTTAGATTGATCGACTTCTGCCGATGGTGGTGCAAATCCAATTAACCCCACATCTTCTTTGAACTGATTGACGTTGATACTCTTCCGCTTTCCCGTGTAACGTGGTTTGGCAGGCACTTCGGCTCCTGTGGGCCCTTCAGCTCCAACTTGCAGCTCAGCTTCAGAGTCACTGGTGGTCGAGTCATCATCGAATAATCGACGGTCCATTCTTCGCTTGCCTTCCTGGTCTTGTGCCATGGTAAACGCCCGTTGAAGTTTGGTGAAATGTTTATATTCCCTCCATGACGGCACAGTATCGTCAGGTTGGGTGTGGAAAATCATCCGGAAGATTTCAGTGTTACGTCTAGCATGTTCATACCATAAATCTTCGTAAAATTCCTCATCCAACGGATCTTCAAAGCAATAAGGATCAACAAAGTTGTTGAAGTTCTCAACGAGGGGAGGATTTATACTAGAAATAAGTCCTTTAACCCCTGCATCATTGAGAGACACAATAGGTATATCCTCAGAATAATCCGCTGAGCTTTCAATATTCTTGGGGTCGTTGGTTTCGGCAAGAATTTCATCAGGTTCACCACCGGGGGCATCAACAACGGAGATCATTTTTTGATCGTTGCCACCCCTTCCTTCCCATTGACCTGATCCGTTGTGGTAACTAGCACCATTTTGGCTGAAAGGTCCTTTTGGCTGACTCAAACCGTTGGACATTCCGTTGAGATGATTATTATGTCCGTTCAACCCTCCCTCTTCACCATGAGATTTGTCATTTGTACTAGGCATTGGCGGCATACCCGCGGCAGCTCTTTTCTTGTTTTCCTCTTCTTGATTATCATCTTGTCTTCTAGTAACTCTCTGCAAGTAGGCAATTTTCTTCAACAAAATCCATCTTTCCTTATTGCGTTCATAAATGATCTTCTCTGATTCTTCATCCATTTCATCTGTCATTTCGAAGTCATCCGACTCCAAAAACTCAACGACATTTTCTGTATCAGGAATGAACGAATCCTTCAGTTTCATGACTCTCTGGGCTAAATTCTTCAAGAACCTTCCACTGTTCAATCGAGCACGTTTGGCCAACTTGCTTTTGTACTTGTCGATACCCAAACCAAACACATCCTTTCTATGGTTTTCATTATGTTGGACTCTTGTATCGTACGAATGCTTCTTTTTGTCTCTGATACCTCTATTGGCTTCATGGGCCCCCGTCCGATTATTAAACGATAATGGTAATGAAACAGGGGGAGGGATATTATCGTTGGCTTCCAACATGTTGATGTCTTCAATAGGGACATTTTCAGCCAGTAAACTAGACTGAGTAACTTTTTGGTAGTTCTGCCATCTGAATGTACCTTCGGGTTGATTGAGTACTTCTCGAGAAGCAATCTCTACCATGGCAGACATAACTTGATGTTGATGATTTTTGAAGTTATTGGTGGCAGCTTTGAGACCTTCTGCAGTGCCGGAAAATTCTTCAAATCTGCTGAATCTTCGTTCAACCACATCGACAATGTCTACAGCCACTCCCAAATGCTCTCTCATTAGCCTAATTCTCAATGAGTGAGCAAATTTACCAGCTAAGTAATCTTTACCTGCCATTTTCGTGGCTACAGTTTCACGATCTCTGACGATGGCTGCAACTTCGGAATCCCTCACTCCTCTCATTGACCTTTCGTTGATGTTAGCACTGCCAATAATCGCCGCTCTATCGTCTACAATCATAATTTTCGCATGGATATATAGCTGCTCCGTAACCAAGTTTCGGTCAGGGCCAATGATACCCCATTTTCTTAAGGAGTAGAATTGAATATAATCTGATGGCTCTATGCCATACTTCCTGAGTTTGGCAAAAATCGAAGTCGATCCACGGGAAATGGACATGTATTGACACTGCATGATGACTCTGACAGACGAACCATCGGGCTGATCAACCTGTGACTCGAACCCTGGCATAAGGGGGATGACAATAATCGCTCTCCAACTAGTGCCTTCGTTATGGGCTCGAATGATTCTATCGACCAAAGCATCACCGATTCTGTTTTCGATCTCGTTTCCGTCAATTTCACAGCTGGTAACGAAAAATTGGTTTTCAATATAAACGAGATGTTCTGAGGTCTCGATAAGCTTCAAATAAGCATTTTGAATACTTTGCTCGTGCTGCTTCAATCCTAAGGACCAGTTACTCGACGATCTTAACAATTGCACTTCGCAGGACCCTCCGATCTGTAGGTTTCTCTCTTCTTCTTCAGTGAAATCAGAAGGAGGGGTCAAAAGTGGGGTGAATCGACTGGGTCGTTTCTGCCTGAGCAAATAATTCCACCGTTGTACAAAGTGCCTTGACAAATCTCTAGCTACTTTTCCTGAGGTAAGCATATGCACATCATGCCAGGGCATTCTGGGGGTAACGTTTCGATCATACATAGACTCATAGGGTCTATCAAGATCGTGAAAATCTCTGACTCTGGGATTGGAATAATCCTTTCCTGGGAATACTTGGAAATTGGCAAAATCTTCCTCTGTAGGCACCTGGTCACCATTCAAAGATGAGAAATTTATTTTGGAATCATCCACCAAAACATGGTCTGGGGTATCATACCGCCCATAACATAAATCAATACCACCTATGAAAGCGATAGTGTGGTCCACAATACAAAGCTTCTCATGATGGGCCCAGAAGTAGGTGTTTTGCAACAACTGATTAGGAGATCGAATAACATGGATATTTTCATCATGGAGTGATAAAAGGGAATGCTTGGTGAATAAGGAATCGATAGCCACCGTCGATCCAACATTCCTATAGATAATGACGAAAATCTTGACTCCTTGTTTAGCTTTCCTCTGCAACAATCTATCTATTCTCCATTGCTGATTTCCATTCGCAGGTCTCCTCAAATAAACTTGCGGAGATAGCCACCAATCGTGGATGTAAACCACATCCTTTGCCATTTCAATTGCGGAAGAAATAGCCCAGAAGTAATCTCGACCATCGACAAACCACTGGGCGTAGCAGTTATCTCTCACAGGAGCGAAGGAATCAAAACGATTCTTTTTTGACCATACACTAGAGTTTTTCATCTCATATAAAGACTTAATCCATAACTTCTGCTCTTTCTCTGACCGTGGTAGCAACGATAATTTCCTTTCCGAATTCTCCAATTTGATCTTTAAGTGCTTGAAAACGGTGTGGGACTTTTTAGATCCATCATCGCCCTCAACCAATTTCTTCTCTAGAATGGAAGAATCGTCATAATCAGATTCGTCATCTTCGTCTCCTTTGGATGACGATCCTCCCTTGAAGGTGATTTTGAATTTGGAATCGACTAGGAACACTTCTAGGGGTAATGTGGAGTTTATATCGGAAACATACATCAAGTAACTGTTTCTAATCAATAACCATTTTTCCAGTCGCCTATCGATCATTTCTTTCAAGTCATTGGCTTTGAAGTGCCCCACTCTCCATCCTTGGCCCTTGGTTGTACCACCAATATGAATGGGTCCCTGCTTTCCAATAAAACCGGTTTCGTAACTTAATAATGAGGAAATGGGGGAAATTTCAAAGAAATGAAATAATCGATTCGACTGGGGTTTCAATGCCACTAACTTGATGAGTTCGTTCAAATAATTGGCTACATGAGTAATGTATTCTTGATTGCGGATCAACTTGTTCCTTAAGTATTCTGGGTTCTGTTCATTGTCGTCTTCTGATGACTGCATTGACGAGCGGGACAACCTGGCTCTCAAATTGGACAAGTTTCTTAGACTCAAAGCTGATAAATGGTCGTCCAGTTGGCTCTGCGTAGGTTCAATATCAGATCCTAGCAACAATTCGTCAATGGATGAACGAGCCGAAACGGGGCCTCCAGCAAACGGGGCGCTAGCGGTGGCAGTTGTATTGATGCGATTGGGAGACAGTGGACTGGCCCTAGCAACACTCTTATTTTTTTGACGAGATAATAGCTTATTGGAGGTCTCCTGAGTCCGTAATGGCGGTATGGGATATTTCGGCAATTCTGAATTCTTATTTCGAACCACTTCCTTTTTCCAGTTATCCAACTTGAATCTGGAGTGGAGGTACAATAAATCTTTAGCTGTCTTCTCCACCGACCATTTCAAACGTTGAGGGCCAACGCCGTATTCGAGATCGAGTCGGAACTTTCTGTTTTTGGTCGATATCGAATTGGATATATCGGTAACTCTGAATCCCAATAACGACAAAATCAAAGGAGCTCTTGAAATTCCATGCTCATCTTCCAACAAACATGAAGCCACTAAACTCAAAGAAGGGGTGGCAAAGGACAAGGCGCCCACTAGGCTCTGTGCTCTCTCGCCAGTGAACCTGTCAATGTCGTCCAACTCCTCTTCTTCTTCAAATGGGGCAGATATTGACTGCCGCTTCTTGTCCTTTTTGGTCTTGCGAAAGAATTGAAACCTCTTCTTCAACTTATCGCCGGTATTCTCATTCAAGGTGGTACTAGTACCTTCATTGTTGGAGCGAAACATCGACGGAATGAGGGAGGAGAAGGTTTGGCCATGTTTCAAACCACCTTCACCCGTCAGGGAAGCTTCATTGACTGCCTCATTATCGGTACGACGGCGACCAGCGACTTCGGGGTCTACAACGCCATCCTCTTCATAGTCCTCACCGATATCCCCCGAATTGTCAAATAACTCCCGATCCCTCGCCTCCTCCTCGTCACTGGAGTAACGCTGCTGATTATCATCCTCCTTGCCGTAAAACGCTAAAGAATTCCCGAGTTCTTTCTTACTTTTGGGTCCAAGATTGGAGTCCGATGGCGCCCTAGTTCGCGGCGAGACTGCTCGCGGTACATTGCCCGAGACCGTCCTATAGATTTCGTCAAAATCCACCGACAGCCTCAACTCCGAGCTTCGTCTGGAGTGGTTCTCCTTCTTGGAACTCGTGGATACGGGGGAGCCCACTCTGGGGACTGTGGCCCCGTCGGTATATCCATTCGAAGATTGGTCTATTTTAGCGCTGCTACCCTCTTTTATTAAATTATTCTGTTTGGGATTGGCGAGACCAATTTTCTTTGACATCAGGGATATCGCTACCACTATACCTTTATATACTCAACACCTGTTACTGGGTGTCGCCAAACGTGGAATCTCGGCAAAATCAACTTGCAATTAACCAAATACAACACGAATATAAACGGGTTTGGCAAACACAAAGTGCGAATGAAATTTATATTTATATGTAATTAAAGAGCGAGCAGCCGTTGATTTTGGTACGGAGGTTGCCTGATGGGGCCGGGACTAGGACTGAGGCTGATGGGACAGAGGGGGCTGATGGGGCTTAGTTGTTCGTGGCTCGAGCGGCTGTGATGATACAGTGGCTTTGTTAGGAATTGAAATAATCGTTATAATTGGCCTAGATCCAATCTTTGTTTATGTCCCAACCATAACGCATGTTTTGTATGGTCCAAGAGGTCGTTTCCCGTACGAGGGTGAATTAACACCGACAAATTCCCATGATTCAACTGGTAGAATTGTACTAAGGGCCCGAATAGCTCGGGTCTCCGAAAATCGATTTCAAACATGTTCACGGGATGAGGACCTATTGGTTTGTCCCAGAACTTGAACACTCTAATGTCACCAGCTTCCACTTCTTTGGCGAATTTCTCGAGGATTTTTTGTCGCAACTCGCAAGCGAAGCTTCTTTCCTCTTCACTGTTGTTGTTCCAGTAGGTGTGGATGTCGTACGACGTGATATTTCCGTAAAACTCCCCCATATTGTTTTTAGGAAATGTTGGCTGATTTGTATTTAACTGCGAGCCTTAGTAAGATTAGAAATCAACGTTTATCGGCTGCACAGGTTTAGCTTTTCATTGGGTGGAGACCGCGTACTGTATTACTTGAGGTAGGGACAACGTACTCTTCTTCATTGACTACGTCCTTAGATCAAATAAAGAATTTGGTTATAAATGGTCACGTGATTGAAGATCTTGGAGATTAATATTGACGTAATCTTCGGTATCCAACCCCGTCTCGACGTCTCTGTCCACTCTCCGATACCGCAGGTTGCGTTTTGTCCATAGTTGGTATAAGTAGATGACTAAAACCGAAACAGAAGTGCCAGCAATGTTAAATACAATATCCACAGCATCGAAGACCCGTTTGGGATTAATAAAATGCTGAAGAACTTCCAGAGCAGCCCCTCCTGCTGTACAAGCAATAAATGTCAAATAACGCAATACTCGTAATGACTTGTTGTGGGTGTCGAATATGAAGTAGAACTCCGTCGTTAATATGAAAAACGTAAGAAAATGTATCACTTTATCATAGGGTAACTGCATCAGACTAAAGCCTAAATATCCGGCTATAACAAGAGTAATTGCGAATGCTAAAATGTCAGTATATAACGCCTTTCTCAAGTATCTTCACCGAGGATTCCCATGGGAATCGGTGCCCAATTGACGTACCTATAACCCCAGATATCCGAATGGATATCATAATCTTCTAATTGAAAAATGCGCAACATGTTCAAATCACCCATACTTAGGTCAAATGTTGAGTATCTCACCAGGCACTTGCCTACCGGAGGAGCGGGTCTCGTGGCTGGTGTTGGCAAAACTTCTTCTGCGGTGAAAGTTTCTCCCTCCAATCGTCGTCTCCCGCCTCGTAATGTCGACAAATACATTATTACCCCATCGCAGCTAATAGACCACTATAGAAGCAAAGATTACCCCAAACCGTCCGCCACTCTTCTAGAACGCACTGCCAATTTCTTTGCACATGCCCACACATCACTACAATGGACACTAGCGAACTATGCAGACATTCCAGACGTCCAGCACGACATTCTTCGGCAGAATAACCCCGAATACCGTCCCAAATTCACTCCGCTACCACTACCAGAGATCCTTATGCTAGGGTACACCAATGCCGGTAAATCCACCTTGATTAACACTCTTTTGAAGGGTAATAAAACTACGTTGAAAGAAGACGAATTTGCATATTCCAGCAGTCGAGCAGGATTTACCAAAACCATGAACAGTTTCAATGTTTCCAACAAGTTCGTCCTTATGGACTGCCCCGGATACGGGAAATTTGGCGAAGAGAAACAGGGGAAAATGGTATTGGAATATATCTCCAACCGAAAATACTTGAGAAGTGCTGTGGTGATCATTGATGGAGTCGAGGGGTTCAGAGATGAGGATACCTTGATCATAAATCATTTGGTTGACAATGGTATCCCGTTTGATATTGTGTTCAGTAAAGTTGACATTGTGGTAAAGCGAGCCATGAAGCTGATCAAAACGAAAAATCTTCAAGATGTGGCGTCCAGAATGGAAAACATCCAAAGGATCGAGGCTGCCAATAGCAGAGTGATTGAGCACTTTGGTAGAATGATAGCAGAAGTGGGGTTGAGCGAGATGGGGGTCCAGCCTAAATTGATTTTTTATAATGCTCAGACCAATAGGAAGGCTATGAAGAAGTCAGGATTTGAGGAATTACGAACTACTATAATTGAACGATGTGATTTGCAGGGGATGTTGGTGAGAGAGGGGAAGAAGGGGGTGAAAAAGGAGATGGGTTGAAGATAGGGATATAAAAGAGTAGGAACTTGAATTGGTGCTCAGAACTGCTATTATGACTCCAAAAACAAGCCATAGAATGAGATAGACAGTTATATCTATGCTAGTGGGGCTGTCTCCAGATTCACTACCTACAACAAATGAGGGAAGACACAACTCCGTCGATCTGTGAGCTGTAATCCAAAGTTTCCGAGAATATCAAACAATTCGTTAGAGACTGAAGAATATAACTGGGGCTGCTCCAGTACCGTGATCCTCTGACATCCTTATCTGACAGTCCCACCAACCTAATCGCAAACTACACAGTCTCAGAGTCAACACTCAATAATTGTACAATACATTAATCATGCAATATCCCTAAACGTCCTAACGACCTCTACCACGACCTCCAAAACCTCCCCTGGATCCTCCTCTGCCTCTTCCACCAAAAGCTCCCCCTCTAGACCCTCCACGGCCACCGAATCCACCTCTGGAACCCCCGCGACCAAAAGAACCTCCTCTGGCACCACCGCGGCCACCGCGGCCACCAAATCCCCCTCGAGACCCCCCGGCGCTCTTGGGTCTCTTAGGTTTTGGCCCAACTTGAGGGGCCTTGGGTAAAAACCTCTCCAACGGTAATAATTTATCGGGTCCAATGAAAAACTTGTCGCCTTCCTTGAACGATCCAGCTTTGACCCCTTCAGAAGGCTTTATAGTGAAAAATACTTCGTTCAATGGCCCCAATATCTCGTCGACTTTGCCAATTTGCGTCTTATTTTCCAAATATATTGGAGCATTGAAATAAGGGATTTTAGGGTTGATCGAACGACAAACTATGTCTCCCTCGCACGCTTGCATGAAGCTTCCCATTTCCAACACCATCTCAGGTGGTCCCTGCTGGAATTGTGAGGGGCCGGTTCTACCCCCACGGTTAAATCCTCCTCTACCTCTATTCATATCTGTCTAAAAATTTTTCAAACGGTGCATCTCATCGACCTGATGTCTCCAATGTCGCGCGAAATCCATATTTACTATGGGAAAATGCCAAATGTGGTGAGACATAGGGTCCTACGGCATCATATGGGTCCTATCTTTCTTGTGGTAATAGAGGGGATGGTCTATGACGCTATCTCCAAATTTTGCTTTGCCATCTCTACTACTTACCAAGTAATTCCTCCTCTTTCACCGGCTCTTTTGCAACCTCCTTTTTTTTCGTGGATCCACCGGAAACTGCGATATCATTGGAGATTTCAAAAATAACATTTCTACAAATCATGAGTACTTCAGGTATGTCTAGCGCCGGGCTAAACGACCCCATCCATCAGCTCAATTAGTCCCCAGACCCATACTAACAGTTGTAGCGCCTTCCACCTTCAAAGTGGGACTCACACCCGATGAAAAGAGACTATACTCCCAGATATTCAAAGGGCTCGATCCTGAGGGTACCGGTATTATCACCGGCGACAAAGCCCGATCTACGTTTGAAAAGTCAGGATTGCCGCCGGCGATCTTGGGGGAGATCTGGCAGTTGGCCGACTCCAACAATCTCGGATTTTTGACCCAGTTTGGCTTCTGCTACGCCATGCGGTTGATTGGCCACACCCAATCAGGGCAGCCTCCCTCGGCTCTGTTGGCGGAAACCCCTGGGCCCTTGCCCAAGTTCGCAGGATTAGTGGTGGCGCCACCGCCCTTGCAGTCTCAGTCGACCAATGGGTCGTTCATGCCGTCTCAGCCCAGCTCCATCGTCCCTCAGAATACCGTGGCACTCCTGTCGCTGCCTCAGGACCCGATTCCGGCGATTTCTGCCGCAGACTACAGCCGGTTCAGCAATTTATTCATCAAGACCACCGGCTCCCCTTCGGCGGATTTGGCCGGGACGCAGGCTAGAGACATCTTCCTCAAGGCTAAATTGCCCACCGACACCTTGGGCCTGATTTGGAACTTGGTGGATGTCGATAACACCGGCCGGTTATCCATGCTGGGGTTTATTGTCGCAATGCATTTGATCCAAGGGGTATTGAGCGGAACCATAAAACAGTTACCTCCGTTTTTGCCTGATTCGGTATGGCAATCGGTGAATTCTTCTGCTGCTGCTACCAATGCAGTCTCAGGATCTCGTCAGACATCCTACGCGTCCATTAGCTCTCAGCAGACGGTAAGACACAATCCTGCCGCTCCTACTCCTCCCCTGTACTCCCAAGGTCTGTACAACCAGCCTGTTAACGATGAATGGACGGTGTCGCCCACGTTGAAGAGCCAGTACGACGCAATCTTTGGTAACTTGGATAAGGCCGGGACAGGGAAATTGAACGCTGACCAGGTGGCCCAGTTCTTGATGACTTCAAAGTTAAGTCAAGGCGACTTGGCCGCGGTGTGGGACTTGGCTGACATTCAAAACACCGGTGTATTCACTAAGGTAGAGTTTGCAATCGCATTATTCTTGGTAAATAAGAAATTAGCCGGAGGGCAGTTGCCCAATATTGTGCCCGAAGGGCTTTTGAACTCGGTGCAATCGTTGTCAGAACAGGCAAAGCCCCCACCTCAGGTGGAGTCCCAAGAACCACTGCAGGTTCCACAACAGGCGAAAACTCCAGAACAATCCCAATTGTTGAAACATTCTGGGACTCAACCTAAATCGTCGTTGGATGATTTAGCCGATGTGTTTGCGTCGCCACCACCACCAGAGCCTAAACCACTCCTTCAAACAAGAACTTCCAGCAGCGACCTCTCTCATGGTGAGTTACCCAAAGTGAGGAAAGGTCTTGGGGGGTTCAAGCCTACATCGACATTTGGTCAGAGTTTGATGCGGGAAACTCTGGTACAAGAGCATCACGATCTTTTGGGCGATGATGTCTCCCCAGCACTGGCACTGGCTCCGGAGTCTGCACCAGCTAATGCCGACTCTAATGCAGATTCGTCTAATGCTGCTGCTGCGCCTGTCCCCACTGCCACGCAGTCCCAGAAGACCATCAACTACGATGCTTTGAGAGCAGTTCCTCCACCTCCCCGCAAAACGACAGGCTCCATATCCCAGCAACCTTCAGGAGACCACCATCCTTCGGCCGGCCACACTCCTCCAGTATATGGCAGCCCATTGAAGTCGCCCCCACCTTCGTCCTACTTCCCTCCACAGCCCCCCTCAAACAACGATCTACTTGCCGATCCGGCAATTTCAGGACAATTGTCTGAAGCCACTGCTGATATCGCTAATATTTCCAATCAGGTGAAATCGTTGAACGCCCAAACCACTGAATTGCACGAAAAGAAGACCAGGGCTGATCAGGAATTGGCCAAAATTCTCATAATTAAGAAAGACATAGAAGCCAAATTGCGTCTGTTGAAGCTTTCGTACGATAATGAGGTCAAGCAGTTTCAGGAGGTGGAATCCAACTTGGCAAGGGCCAAGGAAGAGACCGAAGCATTACGGTCGGAGTCGTCAATTGCCGAAGCTAAGTCCAATCATTTGAGCAATGAGTTAAACGACAAACAAATGACAATGGAATCTTTGCAGAAGGAAAATGGAGCTACCAAAGAGAAATTGGGGACTGTTAATGCGGAGATTGTCGAGCTGCTGAAGAACTTAGAAGCTGTAAAGGCAGAAAACCATCGTTTGAGCAACCAATTGTCCGTGCATCAATCACAAGTACAAGTATCCCTAGTTAAGAAACAAGAATTGGAATCCCAGTTAGCGGAAACTATAGCTGCTAACAAAAAATTGCAGGAGGATATCTACCGTACTTATGAAGAGAATCAAAGAGTTTTGGCTGAGCAGAAGCAGTTGCAGAGGGATGTGGCTGAAGCAAAACAGTTTGAACCAAAGATGCCAGATAAGGTTGCTCCCAGTAAATTCTCTCCAGGAGTAGCCGCTGGAGTGGCCGCCGCTGGAGTGGCTGGAATTGCAGGTGCTGCTATATTAAGTGGTGGTCACAATGATTCTAAAAACAAGTCTGAAAATGAGTCTTGGGAGTTTGAGGAGACTGCAAAAGTCCCTGAAAAGTCTGAACTTTCTGAAAAAGCCGATTCCAAAGCCGAACTAGGGAGTCTGTCTGAACAGGCAGAACCGGAGTCTGACTTGAAAACGATTGAAACGGTGACTGAAACAAAGGCTAAAGCAGAAATTGATTCGACAATTGAATCACCCATACCTGAACCTGAGGATCCTTCTGCATCCTTCAATCCCCAGGAGTTCTCTGACCACGTCCCAGGCGCATTTCCTGTGGAATCAACTCCCGAAGAAGTTCCACAAGTAGCTCCTGTAGTCTCCCAACCCATTGAGAACTCAGTGGACAAATCCAAAAATAAGTCATCTGGTGACTTAACTGGGATCGAGGGCGTAGACAACATTGACAGCGACCTTTCCAAGCTTCCAGAATCCCCCAGAAAAGATGGAGCCGACACCATGACCAATACCAACTCTTCAGTCACCGATGATGACACCCCTATTACGTCCCCCAACAATTCTGAATTCCAATTCCCCCAAGGATCCATGATGGGATTGCCTGGAGTCCTCGTTGGTGTTCAGCGGACCGACTCTTTAACGTCTAGCGTCCAGAATAATGCTGCTTTGTCCGTACGTGATGACAACATCGATGAGGTCAGTGATCGTGATACTATTGCCAATGAACAGTTGGAAAAAGAAGAAGTTGCTGCTCCCCCAGCTGTAGCCAAAGACTCTCAGGAGAGTGATGGTGATAAAATCTCATCAGGAGTTGAGTCTTTTGAAATGGTAAACGTTGAAGACGCTAAAGATGGAGACAGTTACCCCGAAACGCCCCAGCCATCGACGTTTGGCCTCAAGAACGCTGGAACAGACGACATTCAGCAGAGTAATACTGGTGAAGAGTTTCCTCCAATAAAGGAACTCGAATATGACGAGAGTGATTCTTCTGATGACGACTTCCACGAAGCTAAGGCTGACTTGACTGACCCTAACATTCCTCGAGACGACTTTGACGATGCCTTTGATGATCTAGAGCCTGCCACTGAGGAGCCAGCTGCTGCAGAGCTTGCTACAGAGCCAAAAACAGAGACAAAATCGGACTTATTCGCTGATGAGTTCAACAACTTGGAAACGGCCCAGGTGGATGATGCCGGAGAAGAATTCACTGTAGACCATAGTGAAGACTTTTTCAATAACGATTTCACCAATAGCAACATGCCAGATTTCTCCCAGCCTGCTGAAACAACCAAAACTGACAACGATGAATGGGAACAACTATTTGCCGGGTTTGGCAATGCCGGAGCCGCCCCCACTCCTGCTCCAGTGTTCACCCAAAATCCTCATCAGCACTTAATTGACGATTTGGTGGGGATGGGATTTGATGAAAACACCGCTACTGCAGCGTTGGAGAAGGAGGGATGGGATTTAGAAGCTGCTTCTAATTATCTCTTGGATAACGCTTAGAGCGGTGTGGTGTTCACATAGAGTCTCCGGGCTGTGTCTAGAAGTAATTGTAAGAATTTTATTGTATATGGCATATTTTTCTACTTTGAAGCCAAAACCTTTTTCAACGCGTCAGCAACATCTCCTACATCGTACTCCTCCCTGTTTAAGTCCTTCAAGTCAGCCACAGGTCTCTCGGCTTGCGGAGTGATTCTAAATGCGTGTCTAGATACTGGCTCATCCCAATCAATAATGGCAGAATGTTGTACCACTCTATTGTCCCAGACAACCACCGATTTTGGAGCCCATTTTGCCCTCAATTGCAAGTCGTGGGATGATTCAATGTGCTTGTACAAGAATTCCATCAAATACTGAGATTCTTGGGACTTCAATTCAACAATTCTTCTTGAAAACGCTCTGTTTAAGTAAATGAACTTCTCCTTTGTAGCTGGATGTACTCTGATTAAAGGGTGGATGTTAGAGACTGGTTTTCTTCTTTCAATTCCTCCCTGACCTCTTGAATTTCTTGCTTGGTCCTCTGAGGTGTGCAACACATGTAAACCATCTAATCTCTTCTGGAACTCTGGAGACAACCGTTTGTAAGCCTCGACGACGTCAGCAAAGATAGTATCACCACCAGCATCGGGGCCTTCCAAAACGGAGAAGAAAGTGGTTCCTGGAGGCTGCAACTCGTAGGAAACATCGGTGTGCCAGCCCACTGCATGGGTACTTTGGCTAAACACTCTTTCAAATTCACCAGGGTCGGGTCTTCTGTAGGTGATGTGCAACTCAGGATGGTCCTTAGGCAGCCCCGAGGTTGGATGAATGTGTAATCTGCCAAAATGTTGCCCATAATTCACAGCAAATTGAGGGCCTTTGGAAGCAAAATCCTGGTCTCTGAAAACAACCACACCTCTTTTAGCGACAAACAACGACAATTCGTCTTTACCATTATCATCCAATTGAGATAATTGCACTCCGGTGATTTCAGATCCCAATTTAGGGGTGATTTTTTTGACTTGATAGTCCTCGTTACTGGAAACTCCTTTAGGGAACAAGCTCTTCAACCCCGGGTCAGCCCTAGCACCAGGATCGTTGTGCTTGAAAAATTTCAATGGCTCGTACTTCTCACTGGGGTTCCAAGTGGGTAAGAAGTCGGGGAAATGGGAGGCGTCCCTGTTCTTTTTGTTCACCACTAAAGTCCCGTCTTCTTGCACTTCGTCAACTCCTTCGTAAAAGTGGATATCAAAATTTCCTAATGGTTTAGACATGATTATCTGGGGACTCTGGTGATTCCTCTTCCCTTATATATACCCCATACTATCATCATCAAACACATGACTGTCACTACATGTTCCCTGATGCCACCACAATTTGCAATCGCAATGCAGTGGTGCACCCATACTTAAGGAAAAGATAAGAAATTTAAGCCGTTGGATCGGCAATAGGGGGGGATAGCAAAGGGAGGAGTAGATGATTGGCCCACGGAGATATGGGTTTGGTGATTGGACGGTATATGAGTCAGATTCGGTAGATGTTCGGTGGTTTGTAGAAGGTGTGGCTTAACTTTGAGATCTTTAGTTTGTTGGTGGTACTAGAGACTTCTGTGGAGGTTAGGGAGGAGTTGGATGAGGACCTTGTTCCTGAGCTTCGATACGGTGAAGATTTAGGGGATGTGGTTTTGGGTGGAGTATCTGGGAGCGGTAGAAGGAGTTAATGAAGTAGAGGGAATTTATCAGTTAAATGGAATTTATAACTTGAATGGAATTTATGAGTTAAATGGAATTTATGACTTAAATGGAATTTATGGAGTAGATGAAGTTTATATAGAAGATGAAAGGATGGAGTAAATGAGATTGGTGAAGTAGATGTAGACTCTGTTGATATGGGAGTAGAAATAGTGAGTAGGTGTAAATTAAGTGGATAGTAAGTTACCTCTGATACCCTCGTAAGATATATTAAATCGAAACTGATTCAGGTAAAAATTGGATGTAGGTTGTTATGCAAGCCAGACATAGTAGATATTCCAGTAGCAGTTTTAGAACAATCACACTATAGAGATAACAAGAGATGTGTGAAAGAGAACACAGGTGTTTCTGACAAGATGGGCATATCTTATAGAATTATACGAGAAAACGGTACTTTGAATATTTACAACAATGAAATCATCTACAGTGGTTCCAGCACTCAGTAACCATACAATTCTTTTGTCAAATGGACGATGTATCTACTCTATGTTGAATTCTGGAACTTTGTATGCGCTGGTTCTTTGGCAGTCTTCTATCAATCTTAAGTCCGTTCTCACCTAACTCGTCTCTCCATTTCGTCTGCAGTTTTCAATGGTTAATTCATTCTACATTACTATCTTTCCACCACCACTATAAAGCTCTTCTTGTCTGTCTTTCCACCAGTACTATAAACCTCTACTTGTCTGTCTTTCCACCACCACTATAAAGCTCTTCTTGTCTGTCTTTCCACCAGTACTATAAACCTCTACTTGTCTGTCTTTCCACCACCACTATAAATCTCTCCTTGTCTGTCTTTCCGCCACCTTAAATAGTCTACAATCTCGGCTTCTCAATCTTCTTCGCCTTCACCTCCTGCTTCACCTCCTTCACCTTGGGCTTACCTTTAAACATCCCCGTTATCGGGTCAACGAAAATCCTCGTAAACACCGGCGTCAACAAAAAACTAACAAATATTCTTACAGGTAACAACATCTTCACAATCACATATGAATAGGCACCTTTCATGATCAAATTGAATTTGTCGTTCAAACTAAACTCAGACATATCCCAGGACTTTAACGACTCATCTATTATCTTGGTTCCCTTGTTGATTGCCCATTCAGGCAAGTCTAGGGGTACAGATATCTGATACTTGTAAAACACATACCACAACCCAATCAACGGCACCACGGCCGAAAGCTCATGCAAAACTAGAAACGACACCAAATTTGAAGCTGGCTTATTAATAAAGTTTATTGTGTACGGTTTCATGAATTTCGGCACCATATTCAAGATTCTAGACCCCATTTCAGCTCTCTTGTCCAGGAGATGTGGTGAACAATGGAAGTTTCGATATCCCACCAAACTCCGGGCAATTCCTGTCCTACTTATAGTCAGTGAAACCATTAAACTCCTCATGTCGAAACGAGCCCTACCACTCACCCCCAACATATTACCGACGCCAATACCTCCAACCACAGTCATGATCTATCTCTGCGATCTATCTCTGCGATCTATCACAAGCCTGCCACCGCGACCTCTGGCTAACTCTGTCGCCAACTTACCGCGCCTCTCCCCAAGACATGGCCCTATCACACGCTCGTAAGCCGAGGACCTCGTCGTACCTGGAGCTCAACGAGAATTTCTCCATACTTGTAACTTATAGTTTATACCCTTTTGTAGTGTATCATGTCAGTATATATTGTTTCCACCAGTCGTACTCCTATCGGATCTTTCCAAGGAGAGTTGTCGTCGTTGACTTACTCCGATTTGGGGGCCCATGCGGTGAAATCAGCCTTGGACAAAATCGACCTTAAGCCAGAATTAGTTGAAGAAATCTTTTTTGGTGGCGTTTTGCAGGCTAATGTGGGCCAGGCCCCTGCCAGACAAGTTGCGTTGAAAGCGGGGTTGCCTGAATCGGTGGTGGCTACCACTGTTAACAAAGTTTGTGCTTCGGGGATGAAGTCTATCATTTTGGCTACCCAGACCATCTTGACGGGATCTGCTGATATTGTGGTTGCCGGAGGGGCAGAGTCAATGACTAACACTCCTTATTATTTGCCTGCGGCCAGAAGTGGTGCGAGGTATGGCGACTCCACCATGGTCGATGGTGTGCAAAAAGATGGTTTACTTGACCCTTACGACGAAATCTTGATGGGGAAATGTGCTGAAAAATGTGCTGCTGACCATAGTTTCTCCAGAGAGGACCAGGATGACTTTGCCATTGGCTCCTATAAGAAGGCCCGGGCCGCTGCGGAGTCGGGAAAGTTTAAGAACGAGATTTCTCCCATTACTATCAAAGGGGTTCGGGGCAAACCTGACACTGTGATTGATGGTGACCAAGAAATCAAGAATTTCAACGAAGCCAAGTTGAAGACGGCAAGAACGGTGTTCCAGAAGGAAAATGGTACTGTCACTGGTCCCAACGCTTCGAAGTTGAACGATGGAGGTGCTGCAGTGGTTTTAGTCAGTGAGAGTAAATTGAAGGAATTGGGATTGAAGCCTTTGGCCAAAATCTCCGGTTGGGGTGAGGCTGCTACCAAGCCCATTGACTTCACCATTGCTCCTTCCTTGGCAGTTCCCAAGGCTTTGAAACGGGCTAACATCAATGTTGGCGATGTGGATTTCTTTGAGTTGAACGAGGCATTCTCTGTGGTGGGCTTGGCCAACAGCAAGTTACTTGGCATTGATGCTAACAAGGTTAATATCTATGGTGGTGCGGTGGCCATTGGACACCCATTAGGATGTTCGGGTGCCCGAATTGTCGTGACGTTGTTGAACGCTTTGACTCAAGAGGGCGGAAAGATTGGTTGTGCTGGTATTTGTAACGGTGGTGGTGGTGCCTCAGCCCTTGTTATTGAAAGAATTGACCATGAGTCGAAGCTCTAGTCAAGAGGGGTGTTTTAGAGTAGATAATTAATGTCATTTCTCATTATTGCATACTGTAAAAGGGCTGTTGGGTTCTTGTGGCCCTCAAGAAAGACTCTGAGGATATTCAAACACTTGCCTCATCTCTCCCCGTAGCACTAAAGTCGATATCCCACACTATAGTCAGTACACTATTCTCTCAACTAGGAATATGGATGTTCTTCTCGTTCAACTTGTTGATTGTCCAAATCCATGTCCTGGCAGCATAGTCCATATTGGTGGCTACCCGAGACGCCGTGAACTCTTTGCCATCACTGTCAAAGATTTTGCCGTTATCAGCACTCAAATCCAAATGAGGATCCAAGCAGTTCTTTATCACAGCATAGGACCCTTGTTCGACAGAACTACCGAAAAAGTAGCCAAAGACTTGGAATAGACACCAGAACAAAATTCCTATGAACGGTAGCCTCGTGATGTAACTAAAAATGGTGGGATTCATGACAAACCCCGGGTCAACAATCGTACTCAAAATCTTCGGATTACGAAGTCCCAACATCTTAATTAAGTGAATGCCCGCCACTTTGGCCTTGCCATACCGTATCCAGTTGAAGAAGAACACCGGTCGGTAGTTGAAGTCAACATCCATGTCGAAATAGCTAAATAAAAAGTAGTGGGAAGGAGAACTAGTATAAATGATTTTGGGGGGCTCGATCTGGGGGTAATAACTACTGGTGTTCTCGAGCAACGGAAGCAATTTGATGATGAGTAGAAACGGTGAGATATAGTTCAACTGCAACTGGATCTCGAACCCGTCCTGGGTCTTCATATAAGGCAAGAAGTTGGTGCTTAAGTTATTGATCAAGATGTTCAAGTTTCGTTCCATACTAACCATCTTATTTGCAGCAGTCAACACCGAGTTTAGGCTGGATAAGTCGAGCTCCAAGTAAATCAACTCTCCCGTGTACCGCTCATTGGACTCCTGCGAGGTGTACATCAGTCTAATGGACATAGCTTGGTGTTTAAGTTCATCAATGGACTTCAACACCCGGGACTTTCTCCGTCCCGAAATGTACACCACGTACCCATGCAAGTACAAATGAAGCACCGTGTACCACCCTATACCGCTGCATCCCCCTAATATCAACGCCGTTCTTCTGTCGACGTAGGGATTGACGTAGGGCAACGAGTGGATATAGGCTAAGTCTAACATATACTGAGAGATCTCGGGCGCACTGAAAATTCCATTACTTCATTAGTCTATATCTTCTTTGACCGGTAGGTCAGGCCGTCGCCGGTGGAGTCCACCGGTATCGCGGGGATTTGGAGCGGGTGTTGCACCATAAGGTGCGGTGGCAGAATTGGCCTCTATCGCCCACTGCCTCTACTCGAGCATTAAGCTATTTACTATCTCTTGATATATCTTCTCCATGGACTTGTTGGTGGTGTCGATAGTGACACAATTCCCGCCGTTGGTTATCAATTCCTCGCCCTGAGGCACCTCCATAATGTCGAATTGAGACTTCACCATGTCTGACTTCATATAGTGGTTTTTGCGGTTTTCCACCCGGTTTACTAGCTCATCGAAAGTGGCAAAGAGAAATACAAACCGGCAGTTAACAGGGGTGCTTTTCTGTTGGATGAGGTGGCGATAGGCTTGTTTAAGAATGGAGCAGGTAACAATCGCTATATTATTCTGGCTGTGGGTGCACTTTTCTACCGTAACCTCCGTCAATTTCACCAACCAATCCCACCGGTCGTCGTCGGTCAAGGGAAAGCCCTGGGACATTTTATCAATGTTCGCCTGGGGATGCAAATTGTCTCCTTCAATGTAGGGACAGTGGTAATGATTGGCCAATTTGGACGCTGCGGTGGTTTTTCCCGTTCCCGCAGGACCTCCAACAATGATGATAGTGGGGGAGTGGGTCATGGCAGCACTATCTATGACCAGGATGGGAGTAATTTCGGACTTCACTACCAAAAACAAGAGGTTTTGAGTTTCGGAAAAGTTATTTCTTATATCTCACTGGCGAAACGTGGGGGCGTGGTGTGGGGGGTCGCCGCGTCCCCCAACTTTTGAGTGGATGGATTTAGTGGAGGGAAGTAAAGGGGTTGGATGTTTTATTTTGACAGATTCTATGTACAAGGGTGCCGAAGCATGCTGGTGTGACCTAGTGAGTTTATTTGTCGCTGAGTTCTACTAATACTGTCTGGGACTTAGTTTTTTGAAACTTCTTTCTTCGTATGTGCAAGGTGGTGGTTTAACGTCTCCTTGTCCTCCGAGCTCCTCGTAACTGGAACAACTCTTCGCTTATGCGCTTTTCGATCAACGATTTCCAGTCGTAGGCACTTTCAATGTCGACAAACAAATGTGGAAACCTCTGACCTAGCCACATGAATAACATTACAAGTTTATGACAATCCTCAAGTATCGTGATTTTTTGTATAATGGCATCAGAATCGTATCGGTTGAGCCGTTTGCCTCCGCTGTTCTCTCCAAGGATCTCCAACGGTAGGAACTGGAAATCCAACACGCTCTTGGATGTTTTGTTGACGATGTTGTCAATGTATTTCAACGTAGTGTTTTTGAAAATGGGGGAGTCTGTCTTAGTTATGGGAGCGATGCTTAGTTTCAACTGGTCTTCGATGGGCAATCGTTTATAAAGCTTATCTACCATTAACAACTTCATGATTTCGATTCTCGATTCTACCTGAGTTAACTGAAAAATCGATGAATTCATAGTGTTTTTGGTGAATGTCCTTAAAACTGTTAGGATCGACTCAGATTTCTTGAACTTGGCCAAGTACGACGTCCATAATTCATTGGTTGGCCAAATGTACCCTTTGGCTATATCTTTAACTCGACCATTCATTTGCTTTTTCACATAATGTAGGTCTTTTTGAGTATAAGCTGAAATTGATCCTCCTTCATTCTTTTTATCGTGACCAAACCTTCCTGCTCGACCCCCGATCTGCTTGACGGTGGACTGACGCAACTGCTCCATTTCAACCCCGTTGAATTTCCTTACAGCGGAGAAGATTACTCGTTTTATTGCCAAATTAAGTCCCATTCCAATAGCGTCCGATGCCACTAATACGTCGAACTTACCCTCGTTGAATCCTTTGGCTTGTTCGCTTCTGATTTCAGGTGGCAATGCTCCATATATAACTGCTACTTTGAGCTTGGTATCCTTTTCGATATCCATTTTGAGTTGCAAAATTTTACTTTTGGAAAATGCTACTACACAATCTCCTTTTTTCAACCCCTTGTGATTACTGATAGGTGCCTCTTCCACCGATAACGGTCCCAACCTGTTATAGTTGTTGATTTCCAATTCGTCCCCAGTAAGTTTCACGATTTTCTTTATTAGCTCAACCGTGCGTTCTTCACCACATAAGTGAATCTCCTTGGCTTGAACTCCTAGCAATGCACTGGTCCAGGACTCTCCACGACCCTCGTCACTGATCATTTGAATCTCATCGATGATACACAAGTCCATTTTTTTGTTTAACGGAATCATTTCAATAGTTCCACTAGTGATGGAGCTGATTTTCCCCTTACTATCAAACGTGGGTATTACTTCTTCACCAGTCAACAAATTGCAAGGAACACCGCTATCGTTGAAACTTTCGTAGATTTCCCTCGCCAACAACCGCAAAGGACCAGCGTAGTATCCTGATTGTGCGGTCTTTAGCTTCTGTAGCGAATTATAGGTTTTACCACTATTGGTTGGTCCCACATGCATCACAACCTTCCGCTTCATTTTCCTTGCCTGGGGGAACCATTCGGCGGGATTGGAAAAGTCTATGTCCTTATTTATGAAGGGTACATCCAAGTTCTTCCTGTAAACGACATATTTATGGAAGACAGAAGTCAATAAGATCTCTAGCAACTGCTGCTTATTGTTTATCCCCTTTTCTTCAACATAGCTTTTCGGTATATTGTTCAAGTGCACACCATAGATCAAGCTGATAATGTTGGTCCATTGAGGGTTGATATAGTCCACTAAGGTGACAGGTTTGGCTGCTCTTGATGGGGATGTTAAAAATGATCTCATCTCATCGTCTAGTTTATCGATAAATTCTTGCACAAAACCTGGGATATCTAGGGGATTCAAAGTGTTTAGTTCATGGATTTCACAAGATTTGTTCTTGAGTCTCTCTGCAAGCTGACCAATAGGTTCAGAGGTAAGGTCCTGAAACAGTTTGTAAATTTCTTCATCGGTCAATCGTTTGGGTGGTTCTCTTTTTGCTGTTTCTTGAGCCTTACAACTACCGTGAAACCGCCGTAGAGGTATCCTTGAAAACACAAATAGCGTATTACTGTTCCAAAGTCTCGGTAGCCATCTTGCCTTTCTGGTAGAAGCTCGAAAAGCTGGCCCTAATGTTAGCATCAAGTCCTGATGAGATGCGATGTTTTGGAACTCGCGATGTTTAAATTACCATCTATACCACCACTGGCGTACCAATGAAATAGAAAGTCTGGTGCTGGGGATGATTCAGAGATATCGAGTCATCAATGGTGAATTGTCAAATTTTCACTAATTTTTTCTGTTGCTAGGCCTCATTTACCTCCCACTCACCATAAATCTTCACCACGAATCTATCATTTTTCACTGAAAACTAGTTTCACTGAAGTACCACATCATATGACGGGAAATTCGAGTCTTGAAGGGTACCAAAAACCTCGGCCTACTCCTGCTTCAACTACTCGGCCGTTTTAACTATCTCGATTGAGCATTGCCCATTGTTGAGGTGACGACTGTATAACGGCTCTTTGAACTACGGGGTTAATCACACAATTATAACTCCGTGTCCCTCTCCAGGTCTATTCTCCCCCCCTCTCTCGCCAAGCCACCACGATACCTCGCACTAACTTCGGCCTACGAAATGTTGTCTTCGCGAGGGTCTCGCACGAAACACCAGCGAACTAAAGTGGAACAACGTCAGGAAACTCCAACAGACAAAACTTCGAACGTACTACAAAATTATGAAGAATTGAGCCAGAATGAACGGAGGTACATTGAATGACAAGCACAGTACTGCTCAGCTAGCCAAAGATTTTAACGAATTTTATCTAAAAACCACCTCCAAGTCCATCCATCAGATCGGTAATTATGAGATTGTGGAAGAAATTGGCGAAGGGTCATTTGGTAAGGTGTATTTGGCCAACCATATCTTGTTAAACATGCCTGTTGTATTGAAATGTGGAATAACTGATGACCCTAACATCGTAAGAGAAATTTACTATCACAGACAGCTCAAGCATAAGAATATCGTGAAGTTATACGAAGTCATTAGGACTGAATCTCATTTATGGTTGGTCATGGAGTACTGCCAGGGTAATGAATTATACTACTATATCTACGAGAAACGTCGGTTGGAAATCAAAGAGCTGAAGGAGATTTTCTGGCAAATTATCCAGGCTATTAAATATGTCCATGCTTTAAACTTGGTTCACAGAGATTTGAAGCTAGAGAATATCTTGTTTGGTGACAAGAAACGAACTACGGTGAAACTAACGGACTTTGGTTTTGTACGAGAGTTTAACCCGGTGAAACGTAATTTCTTGTCGACTATGTGTGGAACCACGGTTTATATGGCTCCAGAAGTGTTGAAAAACGAGAAATACAATGGTATGTTGACTGACATTTGGTCTTTGGGCATTATTTTGTACACCATGTTGTATGGAACCATGCCATTTGACGAGGAGGATGACTTGAAGACCAAGTACAAAATCATCCATGAAGACCCCTATTATAAAGACGATATACCCCAATCAGCCATCAGTTTACTCAAGAGGATGTTAGACAAGAACCCCTCCACCAGACCCAATTTGAATGACATTTTAAACTCGGACTTTTTGATTGACATTAGCAATAAGTTCCCTGAAAAGGCCAAGCGATCTTCGTCGCTAGCAATGACGGACTCTGAATCAATCATGTCAATTACCCAGCATCAAAACTCCGGATTGCCCCCGTTTCAGTCGAAAATCGTCAAGCATTTGTTGAAGCACTTTCGCAAGGCTGACATCAAGATTGACAGACTACAAGAGGATATTAATTGCGGTGAAATGAACTCTTTGACGGCATTTTACGAACTTGCATTGACGAAAGAGTTTTACAAGAAAAAGAAGAATTATTATAACAGCAAACGGGCCCGGAGATCACTAAGTAAGTCCAAACGGAAAGTCAGATCGGTTTTATCGATGAGTGAAGAGGGTAACCAGCCTCTTGAGCGAATCATGTCGAGTTTGAGTTTAAACTCCAAAAACCAGAGTAAGAGTAATTTGGCATCGCTAGGAAGAAGATCAAGTGAACGAAGACGGCCAATGATAGAGCCTGACATTTACCAGAGCAACAACAGTACGCCACCATTCAATAGAACTGTTTCCTTCTTTACAAATGAGCATGAACGAAGAAGTTCAATCTCTAGTGCATTCAATTTAATGAGTGAAAAGAGGAATCCTAAAAAGAACAACCGATTGAGAGACAAACTACAATTCTGGAAACGGAAAGATGAAGACTTGTTTAATGGTTATAGGTCCGACTTAACTCGGGACCAAATAAGTGATATCACCCTAAATAGTCCTAGCCCCAAAACTGTTAATGATGAAAATCAACCTTCTCACGGTAATTCCATAATCCACCACAGCAACTATCAACACCACAACGATCTTTCCAATCACCCCAGCATCATGTTACAAACATCTCAAGAAATGAAAACTCCTAGCAATATTTCCAACTCAAATTCTCCTGTTAATAATTCACCTTCAAATGAGACGGCCATCAAATTACGGACTAGGCCGTCATCTATGGTGTCTCAAATAAGTCAAGTGAGTCATCTAAGTCAATTGTCCACAATGTTGTCGGGGTCAGAGCTGGAGATGATGGTCGAAAGTGACTCCATGGATGAATTCGAAGAGGAGATGTACGAATCTTCCATCAATACTTCTGCCTACGATATTGTGGGGAGAACTCATCGTGCCAGTAAGTCCCGACCTTCGTATAAACGTCAAGTATCCAGTGATGTGTCTATCGCCTCAGCATCCACCACAACAACTTCCAGACATCCCCTGCAAACCGCCACTGCTATGCTGTCTCAGCAGTTGCAATCACTGCATTCCAAAAAATCGTCATTGTCCCAAGTCTCCAGTAACTCTTCTGAGGAAAGCAGCGACATTATTTCACCCATATCCACTGTACTTCATCGCCCTGTTGCCAGACGGCTAAACGACCTCCGGCCAGGGTCTCCTGAAAATTTACCATTTATGCCTCGTTCAACTTCTCCCCCAATACCATCGAAATTCAAGATAAAGCCGAAGCAATCTGAAGTCAGTGACAGAATGTTCAAAATCGTAGACGTGGAGGAAGTTGACGAAGACGAAGACTGATTCTTATAGACTGTAACTTTATTGTAGAAATATAAATCGTTGGTAGTCTCGTGGGTGGCAGACGGTCAATTCCACAACTTGGTACTATTTTAGGGAGAGCCTGGTGCTAGCTCTGGCACCGCGCTGGGACGGCGATGAAATGCGAACCTCAGTGAAAAAATTTTCATCACAATGTCAGTGTTCATCGTTGATAATGAATTATCGAGTTCTGTGAAAGAACTCGGGGAAATCTTCGATCAGGCAGCAAGTACTGATGACTACTCTACTAAGTTGTCGAATTTTTTCGGTGAAGACGGAGAGCTCACCAATAAATCCCAGTTAAAGGAAGAGATCTATGCAATCTCCCAATCACAAAACCTTGTAAAGTTGACTGATAAAGAGTTCGAATCGACTGTAAACTTGATTATTTACATCTTGGTGGAATTGGAAGGGAGTATTGAACAAGTTTTCGCTAAAGATGAATTATTAAACCATTTAATACAATCAAGTCCCAAAGAAACTGTATCATTAAGAGACAAAAAGTCGATTAAACCTAGTAGTATATTATCAGAATTGACGTTGATATTCAATTTATTAAGTGAAACTAGTGAAATAAGAGTCAAAATAATCAAGACTATCTTAACATTCTTCAAATCAACTAATTTGGAATTTAAAATCATTGAAAAACCTTTTGCATCAAATTTAAACAATTGGTTAAGTAAAATCAATAATATCACAGAAACCGAAATCAAGTCAATATTTTGGCAGTTCATTTCCTTGGATGAAAACTACTCCTTGAATTCATTACAGTTGATCAATGAGTTTACTAAAAGTTACAAAGTGAGTAAAGATGAATTATTGACGTTGATTGATTTCTCGTTAAAATCTAAAGAAATCGATATATCGTCCATGATAAACGTCAATATTTCCGAAGCATTAATTGTCAATAGATCTGATTCTTTGGTAGAACTTTTCGTCAAATATTTGAATGGGGAATTAATCACTGATAACCAATATCCATTACTTGAGTCTAAGTCAAAAATCTTGTCATTATGTAAATATTTTGAAACTTCTAACAAGTTCGTATTCACCTTCAGTGAAATCCCCGTTCCCCAAGAAGAATTAGAAATTCTAATCATTAACTCCATAAAGAAAAACCTCATTGAAGGTAAATTGGACCAATTAAACGAAACGTTCAAATTAATCAGAGTAAATAAATCAATTTTACCTTACGATACAAACTCCATCGAAAGCAATTTGAATAATGTCAAGAAGAACTTAAACATCTGGAAAGAATCATTAATTAATGTTAATCAAGTAGTAGAGAATTTTAGAGAAATTACTAAATAGTTAACGACAGTTATATTTCTATAGTCTATTAATCAGCCTCTATTAATCTCTTTCGTTGTCCAACACAGTAAGTACTCCTCCCACCAAATGCAATGATCCACAAACAAATACATCGACCGGTTTATCCAATTCGTTAATGAAGTTCAACGATGTTTCGAGTTCTCTGAATACCTTGATATCGGTGGTGGTATTACTTTCCTGGTCTAATTGTTTCCAGACCTTCTCGAACCCTTTTTGGACAGTCAACTGGTCGACAGCCTCTTTAGAGTTATTCATTGATACTAACTCGGAATTGTATCCCGTAGCCCAAGTGATGTTAGTACAGAATATGGCATGATCAAATTTCACTGACAGCTTCAAATTGTTGTACAATTCAACCAATAGTACATCGGCAGTATCCCGTCCCTGTTGGTTGAAAATTAAAACTTTACGATTGGAAGATTGGAAGACGCCTTTTAGCCAGGAACTAGCAACATCAATAGATTCTTTGGTATGTGCTCCATCAATGTACCAGGTGACTCCAGGAAAATTCGGATATTCGTCGTTTTTGATGATCTGACATCTACCATCCCATTTAGCCTCCAGCAATCCTTGCTTGAATAACTCTGGCAAGTAGGACAAATCATCACTGGGTAAATCGTCAGTTATTCCAAGTGTTTGCAAGTGGCTAGCTACCAACTTTACAGCCAAGCCTGCATTACTTCGCTGAAAATCACCTAACAATCCCAAAGGAACTGCTGCCAAAGAATCAGAGTTGACAAATTGCAATTTCGACACTTTGAGTTCCTTAGCTCGTTCCTCAATGAAGTCGTGGATTTCAGGATACTGGTGTTGTTTACTGACAAACGCAGGAACTCCTGGTTTGAAAATCCCAGTTTTGTTCCAAGTAATCGATTCTATGGTATTTCCTAACATTGCCACATGATCGATTCCCAATGCTGTGATACCAGTTACAGTAGGTTTCTCCACCACATTAGTGGAGTCATACTTCCCTCCAACCCCAACTTCATAAATAGCGGTATCTACACCTTCGCTAAGAAAGATATGGTAGGATAAGATGGTCAAATACTTAAAATACATGGGCTTCACCTTATCACAAGGGTGTAAATCGGGGAATTCTTTGAATTCAGAAGTTGTGGACGACAATTTATCCCACACTTCAAAGAAGTACTGGGTGAATTTAGGCTCTTCGATGGGTTTACCGTTGATTCTGATTCGTTCTCTCACAGACTTCAAGTGGGGTGAAGTGAAAAGGCCCACTTTCTTGATACCGTTGCTGAAGTTGGAGTACCGATAGTTCAATAAGATCGACTCGGTAAATGCACATGTCGATCCTTTGCCTTTGGTACCGGTGACATGGATAATGTTCAATTTATTGAAATCTTTGGGTTGGTAGCCTAAACGACGAATGTACTCGTATACCACTTTAATGCTGTATTCGTTTTTGTCGATAGAAGGACCTAAAAGCCGTTTGGCTTCTAAGGACTGGAAGTTGGACTGCAACGAGTTGAGGGCAGCAATGGCGTCCTTGTAGGTTCTGCCTTTCATGTCCATCGCCGAATCAAAGGTTGTTGAGTTATCGCGAGGTTTACCGGTGAGTTACCGCGCTGTCTCCCTAAATCTACCTCATTCTACCACCATCTGCTGACACTCATCGGGTTGTGAGACTGTCTGGACATAATTCTCCCCGACCTCAGCCATTATCCTTCATCTCTTCCGAGGCATTGGGAGTCCCTCATCCTTCCACAGTTTGAATCTAGTAGCGAATTTACCCACAACTCCTCTTAGTCACTTCCTCTCCAATATCCTCCTATCTGCTCAAACTATTCCATGATTTATTTGGCACCATAAACCTCCCGAAATCATACCAAAACCCCGCTACCGACTGCTGCGGAATTAGGGCCAATTCGCTCTCACCCCACGTCACATTACCCCTAATCATGAACGATGAGGTTATCGCTCAGTACGAAAATCGCAATTGGATCCACAGTTATGGTCGCCTTATTTAGGCGGAGAAATCCTGGAGTTATAATCAACCAAGATGAAGTTTGAAACACAACAGGTGCACGCTGGTCAATCAGTTGACAACACCGTAAGGGCTAGAGCCCCTCCAATCTATGCTTCGTCGTCATTTGTCTTCAATGATAGTGAACATGGGGCCAATCTATTTAACTTATCGGAGCCAGGGTATATCTACTCTCGTATTGAAAACCCTACCAACGTGGTGTTCGAGAGTAGAATCGCTGCATTGGAGAACGGTGCTACGGGGATTTCTACTGCCTCGGGTCAAGCGGCCCAATTCTTGGCTATCACCAGTTTATGTCAAAGTGGTGATAATTTTGTCTCTACATCTTATCTTTATGGAGGCACTTACAATCAGTTCAAGGTGTACTTCAAGAAATTGGGAATTGAGGTTAGATTTGTCACTGGGTCTAATCCTGACGATATTGCCAAAAAGATTGACAGTAAAACCAAGGCTGTGTATACCGAATCCATTGGAAACCCCAAGTATTTCGTTCCTGATTTCGAAAAAATCAGTAAAATCGCCCATGACCATGGGGTTCCTTTGGTCGTGGATAATACCTTTGGTGCTGGGGGATATTTGATTAGACCTCTTGACCATGGAGCTGACATTGTGGTTCATAGTGCTACCAAGTGGATTGGGGGCCATGGTACCACAATTGGAGGTATAGTAGTAGATTCAGGCAAATTCCCATGGAAAGACTACCCAGAAAAGTTCCCTCAATTTTCTAAGCCGTCAGAAGGGTACCATGGGTTGGTGTTCAATGACGCTTTGGGAGCTAATGCGTTCGGGGCTTATGCTAAAGTTGAGGGTTTGAGAGATGGTGGTGCTTCATTGAATCCTTTTGCTGCATTTTTGTTCTTACAAGGTTTGGAGACTTTATCTTTGAGAGTGGAGAGACAAAGCTACAATGCCTTGAAGTTGGCTGAACACTTTGAGAAATCTCCATATGTCAAATCCGTTAGTTACTTGGGATTGCCTAGTCACGAGAGTCATGAATTGAGTAAGAAGTATTTAAACAACCCTGGAGTCTACGGAAGTGTTTTGTCAATCGAAGTGAAGGATTTTGATGCACCAGCAGAAAACCCATTCAAAGAAGCTGCTCCTCAAGTGGTTGATAACTTAAAGTTATTCAGTAACTTGGCTAACGTGGGGGATTCTAAATCTTTAGTTATTGCTCCCTGGTTCACCACCCACCAACAATTATCCGATCAGGAAAAGTTAGATTCTGGGGTCACAAAGACTTCTGTTAGATTGTCCATCGGTTCTGAACATATCGATGATTTGATTGAAGACTTCGAACAGTCGTTCAAAATCGTATACGGAAAGAAATAAACTTTGGAAATATATAATGCAAATTTATTAAAGTACTAGCGATGTCAGTTGGTATTTTGGCGTATTAGAAACTCTGCATAACAGCCGTATGTTAGTTTTGTAGTATAATTCAGAATCGAGGTATCAGCTGTACGTTTGTGACCTTTGGTTTCTAGCCTTATAGAGATCATAAGCCCAAATTACCTCAATCATCATCGATAATAACAACATCACCTGTAAAAATGTATATCCACTGGCAATGTCCAATTCCGCCAAATTCAATTTGTTATTCACTTTATTCAACTTATAATAAAATCGGTATTGACTTGCCCAGGAACAGAAGAAGCACATCACTTGCACCAATTCAACAGACATAATCCCCCAAATATATTTTTCATTGAAGTTCCTGAACAACATTATGTTGATGATAAGTATTAGGGCCAACGTCGTGAACGATGAGACTCCCAAGGCAATTATAGGATAGTTATTCATAAATTTGCCGTAGCTCTCAATATCATAGGCATTTTTGCCTATTTTCAACATATCCTCAGTCAAGTGTTCAGGTACTTCACCGGTCTTTTTGAAGTCATAGTACATCAGATTTACATTGTTGACGGTGTTGGAAAACGTTTTGGTTAAGCTTTGGATCAACTTGTCAGGGGTGGACTTGGAAATGTTGGATATTTGAAGACTAACGTCGTAAATGAAGTTTTCAAAGATGTTCAACCCATGATCGGATCTGTAATAGGTTTTTTCAGTGTCATTAGCCCTAAATTTGGCAAACCCGCTGTAGTATAAGTCATATCTGATACCGCTATCGAAAGTGTCGATGTTTTCAATAACTTCAACTTCAGTAACACTAAAATCTTGGGCTAAGAACGATACTAGCCTCAACGAGTTCTTCATACTGTCCAACATTGACTGCGACTGATTGTTGCCTTCCTTCATTATAAGATGGAACTGAGGGTTGGCAGTATCACCGTCACCCATCAAACACAAATTCTGGATAAATATCACCATCGTCAATACCAATGTAATTATCAATGATACCACAGGTTTAGCTCGTCTGCCAAAGTGGATTTTTTCAAACTTGATTTTCTCCGTGAAACGGCCTCTGTCGAGGTCTTCAGAGGTTCGGGATAACTTGATCGTCATAAAGAAGGAATTGGGTGTGGTGTTCTAATCTGTGAATTGAATGTTCGTTTTATGGATTTCGAATGAGTTATAAAATGGGGTTTTTGCAACTCTCATTTTGTGTTTGTTTAACCCAATTAGGAAATTATTCTCAATGGGTAGACGTCAATTACATTTCCATATTTGGCAGACGGTGTACTAATTAGGGGTATGTGTAACTAAAGTTGACAGCCACATGTGGGAGGTTGGCATTATGTTGAAGATATTGTAAATTTTCAGAGTACAGTTGATTGAAGGAAGACTTCAAGAGTGAGTAGCGTATTGGATGAAAACTGGTCGATACCTTTAACTTTGTTACAATCTCTAACAAAACGGTAATTCAGATATATCTTGGTTAGTTGTGTAGCGGTATTGTACCTATTTAAACGTCACTAAGTTCTTTTAATCTCTAAAAATTGTTTACAGTCGACTTTTATCTGTGAAATTCATAAATCTCATAAATCTGAGTGACAGCTAAAAGATAAAAAATGTACATTCATTTATTTTGAACACATAAAAGGCGGCCGTTTGAAGACTTTAGCATCATACTTCTATGCGTAACACACAACACTTCAGTTCATCAAAAGTGGGCAAAAAGTGGTTAAGAACTAGTGCAACGACTGATTTCGACACACACCCGTACACCAGATTTTAAACAGTGAAAGTATTCTTAAATAGTGAAAGAAATCAACGCTACGCTTATCCACTCGAGCTTTCCTATCACACCCTCGCTCAAACTCCAACCGATGCAACCAGTCTGCCACCGGAGCTCTCCCTAGATTACCACCTTATCGGTGCGAGTGCGAATATGCGACAACCCTGACCATGAACCAGTCCAATGATGATACATTCTTGTCACGAGTCTTTGGTCTAAACTCGATCTACAACCACATCGATGATAGTAATTGGTACTATGATGATACCAACGACTTGGAAAACAACTTTAATTCCATTCAGTCGATCAATTTATCTAATTTAAAGTCGAGGCGCGATAAACAGGATAATATAGCATTACTAGATTCTGCCAGCGACAGCGACAGTGACGACGACAGCGTACAGCAGCAGTCTAATTGGGACTTGCCAAAACATGACGTTGATAATAGAAACAAAGCCATCAAATTCAACTTGCCTCGGGAAGGCAATAGCAAAAGTAATGGTAATGATGGTAATGAAGCTACGATTAATGGGTCTACTATTGAGGGGCTGAATGGCGTTCGAAGTAGTATCTTTGGCAATAGATCTCACAAGAAACCACCAGGTCCAAGCAGGAAGAACTTTCGCCTGAGATTTCAAATCCCTCCCAAGGAAAGAGCATTGTACTTATGGGCAAATATTGTCAATATGGATGAATTTCTTAATGACATATACTATTACTACCGTAACCGAGGGGTGAATAATATTGTATTGCTGAAGTTGGTGGACTTGTTTATACTTATGTTCATATTGTGGTTTACGATATTCTTGAGGTGGGGAATCAATTATGATAGTTTTCAAAGTTGGAGTACCACCTATGACGAAAAACTCACGTTACGGGATTTGGTCATAGAGGATTACATTTGGAAATTGCCTGGTGTCATCAAGTTTTTGTTGTTTGGCTTCATCAATTACATTATCATGAGGTCAGTTCAGTTGTACTTTGACTACAAGTACAAGCTCAAAGAGATCCAGAATTTCTATCATCAATTGATCGGAATAAAAAATGACGATGAGTTGATGACAATTAGTTGGATCAAAGTTGTGGATAAGATTCTACAGTTGAGGAAATATAATAGTTTAACCAGCGATGATAATGACAAAATTCTTAACGACCTAAGTTCTAAGATAAGGTTAAACCCTCAGGATATAGCTAATAGAATCATGAGAAAGGAAAACTATTTCATCGCCATGATAAATAAGAATGTTCTAGATTTATCCATCAATCTAGGGCCAATTAACCTATCCAGCTCCAATGTTTTGACTAAAACCTTGGAATGGAATTTGAAATTGTGCATATTCAATTTCATCTTCAAAACTAACGGTCAGATCAATAACAACGTCCTCAAAGAATTCAATCGAAACCAATTGTCAACAGAATTGAATAAGCGGTTCAAAATGGCAGCAATAATCAATTTAATTTTATCACCATTTTTAGTGATCTACTTTGTTTTGCTATACTTTTTCAGTAACTTCAATGACTACCGATTGAATCCTTCATATTTGATCAATTTGCGACAATTTACTCCATTCGCTGAGTGGAAATTGAGAGAATTCAATGAGTTACCCCATTTCTTCAACAAGAGGGTTAAATTATCAATTGGGCCCTCAAATAATTACATCAACCAGTTTCCGTCGAACTTTTTCATCATAAACTTAACTTACTTCGTGAATTTTGTCAGTGGGTCGATTTTGACCATTCTTGTGATTTTTGGGCTATTCTGGGATGACGAGGATCATAACTTTTGGTCGTTTGAGTTAACGGAAGGTCGTTCAGCATTATTTTATATCAGTGTATTTGGTACTATTTTCGCCATCACTTCAAACTCCTCGTCGTCATCTGCACCACCATCGGGGGCTGATGGCAATAACGATGGGAAGTCGTACTACTATGACCCCGAAGCGTCAATCAAATACGTCTCCCAATTTACTCACTATTTGCCTTCACACTGGCAAGGAAAACTACACACTCAGGAAGTTAAAAATGAATATTGCCAATTATTTAATTTGAAGATCCTTATCATATTCAATGAGATCCTCAGTATCATATTGACTCCTTTCTTACTTTGGTTTAAAGTATCCAATTTATCTAGTTCCATTGTTGACTTTTTCAGGGATTATTCTATCCACATCGATGGATTGGGATACATCTGTTACTTCTCGATGTTCAATTTTGAACAAAAGGACAAGAATATGATGGTAAGCAAAGGAAAGTTTAACAATGACAAGACAAAAAAGAGACGGGAGTCTGTAGATGACTCTGAGTTGTACCAAGACGACAAAATGATCAAGTCATACATGTATTTCTTAGAGAGTTATCAACCTGATAAGAAAACAGCGACGCCGCGTCCCTTACAGAAGAAAGATACACCCGAAAATTCGAAATTCATTGACTCTTACCAGTTCGAAGAGTCTGACGTCGAAGAAGAGATAAAATTGGGCAAGTCGGGGGGGGTACTAGGGATGTTGAATCAGTTCTACAAGCAGGATTTAAATAAGAACTAGCCTGTTAATGAATAGCATTTAAGACCATTCTAACTGTAGTTGATCTAGGATTGGCACAGAGCAGTCAACAGTAGGTTACAGACTCGATGTGCAACATTTACGCCATAAATGTGGTTTCTTCATTGTCAAGACACCATCGATTGATAATATGAATATCTAATCTAATTCCATCATTAATTACAACCAAGAAACTCTATTTGATCGAAATTTTCAATTTTAAATGGAGTTATTCCTCATTAAGTTTCTGACAAACTCACAGACAACCATTTCCCTCTTTCTCCAGTCCATGACATTTTCAATCAGTGCTAGCGAGTTCTTAAATAAAAATTCGCATCGCATCTCATCACTAAAAGTATGGCAGGATCTCAACTAAAGAAGTTAAGGTCAGAGTTGAAGTCTCATGGGCTTATCGGGCAAACGAATGTAAAGAATAAGAAACGTCCTGCTGACAGAGACAAGACCAAGGAGACGTTGGGAGAGATTAGAACCAAGTTTAATGTTTTTGACAATAAAATCAATCGTGTAAAGCGAGACGTAACCACCATCGAAAACGGGAAATTCGTCACTATCGGTAAAGATCAAGCGAAGAACACTTCCAAAACCAACTCGTTTTTGAATAAAAACTTGAAATTGGCTTACGATGCACATAGATCCCGAAAAGGAAGGAATGGTAAATTCATTGACAAGAGGTTTGGAGAAAACAGTGGCCTAGGTGATGAGGATAAGATGTTGGCGAGATTCATTAAGGAACGAGAACACCAGAGTAGCAAAAACAAGTTCAGTTTGGAGAGTGACGACGAATACGACGACGACGAAGGAGACTTTCAGTTGACGCATTCTGGAAAGTTACTTCCAGACGATGAGTTTGAAGCTGGAGATCATTCTGAAGATGAAGAGTCAGCTCCTCCGAGGAAAAAGACCAAAAAAGAAGTCATGGCCGAGATCATTGCCAAATCCAAACACTACAAGCAGGAGAGACAGAAACTATTCTCTCAGACTCAAGAGCAGATTAGTGAATTAGACGATGAGTTTCAAGATATCATGGGAGAATTCCGGTCTAGTGGGTCCAAACCAGAGTTTTCAACAAAAAAACCCGAGGAAATTGAATACGATAATAAAGTGAGAGAGTTGGTTTACGACAAAAGGTCGGTTCCTGCTGATAAGACCAAGACCGAGGAGGAGAGAAAGAAGGAATATGACGAGAAGATGAAGAAGTTGGAACAAGATAGACTTACCCGAATGGAAGGAGAAAGAGAAGCCCAGGGGGATGACTTAGACTTCTGGGAAAGTGACGAGGAGAACGACGACCACACTGAGAGCAAGAACCTGGAGGGTGAAGTCGAAGAAACAGAGGAAGTCCGAGAAGAAGTGGAATTTGAAAACTTCGACATCTTCCAGCACAAGGTTTCACAACATGGAGTTGCTTGGATCAACCAAATCATCAAGCATTATAAACCTCATTTACGGGAAGGAAACAAAGCACGAATGAACAAGTTTGTTGTGAATTTGTTTCGGAATTTAACCATACTCCCTAATGATGAATATCTCCCGATATTGAAGACCCTCTGTGAAACGTATAACGAGGCATTAGTGACGCATATACGAGATGAGATTAACGAAATCCAACGGAGAATCGTCAGTGGTTCAATTGGGAAACAAGATTTGATTTTTTTTGTGCTTTGTGGATACTTGTTCTCGACATCGGATAAGTACCATTTGATTGTGATTCCGAATTTGATTTTGATGAACGAGATCATCATCACCTACAAAAACCCTGGTGTAGTAGTTTTCATCATTGATGTGGTGTTACAGTACCAGAGGATCTCTAAGAGATTTATCCCCGAGATCAATTATGCAGTAAAAGATCTTTTGGAGAAATTTCAACATGAAACCACTTCCGAAACCAGCGATAGCATTTCAATTGATGAGTTGTTTGACGATGGCAATCAAAACCCAGGGAAGTTGATCAATAAAATCTATAATGTAGTCGAAAAGGTTCTAGACCATTATCGAGACTATTCGATATTGAAAGATTTGAATGAATCCATATTACCGATTTTGCATATTTACCAACACCGAAGCATCGGGAATAAGAGTAAACTCGATGACTTGGTTGCAAAGATTACCAAAATTAACAGCAATATCAATCTCAAACCACTAATGCTACAAAACCATAAACAGTTGGCAATCAAAACATTCCAACCCAAATTCGAAGACAATTTCAATCCTAATAAGGTTTATGACAATCTAGAACAACTGGAGGTCAACAAATTGAAGAAGTTGGTCAAAAGAGAGACCAAGAATCAAATCAAAGACCTCAGGAAACAAAACCAATTCGAGGCTAAAGAAAAACTTCAAGAAAAGATTAAAATGTACGATGACTATCACAAGAAGATGGCCAATATCGTCAACTCGATCTCCACCGTGGAAGGAAAAGAGAAGAACGACTACGAGAAGGAAAAGAGAAGGCGCAGAGATAAGAAGTAGACTACTAAATATACATGTCATTGCTTTGGCCCGTAGTATTGCACATAGCACTATCGGCCGGGGATATTGCGGATGAGGTCATAGGGAGAATACATCGCAGGAGCAATATTTCAATGGTATACTTTTATTAAACGATACAATCTCAATAACTACTACACAACCAGGACCCTGAGACTAACCACCGAAGTGCAACACTCCCGGGAACTGGAATAAAAAATTATACTCTGGTAACAAAATGAATAAATTAGCTTTGGGTATATCTAAGCCTGAGACATGGTAGGAACACCGACTCTAGCGGTAGATCTTTTGCTACCAAACAAACCACCTCTGAGAACAGCAATTAAGGAAAATACCGTGGAAGCTAAAAACACAAAGAAAGAAAAGAAAAGGAAAGCAGTGGCACCCTGAGCTTTTCTACATCTACCGCTTTCTCCTTGTGCGACGTTGTTGTCATCGAGGTAATCTTGGTTGGAACAAGAGTGGACTCTAATAGCGGCAGCAATAGCGGCAGCAGCGGCCAAGGTAAAAATGGTGTTCAAAATGTCAAACGTGGCCAAAAGGAAGGGCCAGGCGAATGAAGCAAACACATAGGCCAAAGCCCCGTAAAGCGACGACGTCAATAACCCAAAGGCAGCGGCAAACACCCCAAAGTTCACTTGAGGGTTACTCTGACTGACGGTAGTAGCAGCCAAGGAACCGGTCAATCCCAAAGCAATAACTAAGAATACGAAATTGAACGCTCTCAATATAACATCACCAATTGCCAACATGATTAATCTGTGTTCCTATTAAATTCCAAATTGACAATTTTCTGTGAACAAAAACTGGAACCGGAAACCCTGAAATGAGATTGTTTAAATATCAATTTATAATTGCTTAGATAATTTTCATTCGCTGTTGTTTTGTTAACCGTCAGTTCCCAGTTAAGTCATTTTGACAACAAATTCGCGACATGTCGTATATTTCTGGTGGCCCCAGTTTCGCACCGTCGGTCGCTAGCGCTGGGCCTAGGTCGGCCAAGGCTGGCGGTAATATGGCTTTCCCAAAGGAGACGGCCATTGGCTGAAATGAAATTTGCTATTGTTCGTTCAAGGCTAAAACGGCAACGCCGCGGCCAGTTCTTTCCGTTTTAGGCAAGGTAATTGCTAATGTCCGAAACTACCACCTACTACAGCACTGTGGTACAGCATATAGTTAAGAGGAAGGGTACTACAGCGGACTACGAGGAGCACTACCTGACCAGTGTTATATTGCTACACACTTCCACCCGTCGGCGCAGTTGTTCCGCCGTGACGTCGGCTCCCGGCTACGACAATAGTTGCCCGATGAAGGCTACCCGCAAAATGCCCCACCACACGCAGTATCAGCTTCCAAACACATACTTTCTGACCTTGTCGTCAACGCAAACATCTGCAGCTACGCCGTCCTCTCCTTTGATGTCCCGGTCGATTCCAAGGTCGAGCAACAATCTGGCAGCGTCTCCTTTGCCTTCGGCCACCGCGTGATGTAATGCAGTCCATCCGCATTTGTCGGTGGCATTTAAGCTTACCTTGTGTTCGTACAATAACCGTATCACCGACAAGAGCCCGTTAGATGCCGCCCGATGCAACGGGGTATATCCGTTTTGGTCCTTGACATTGCACTTGCATTTGAACTCAATTATCAATTTCTTCACAATGGATAAGTTGTTCTTGGAGATCAGTAGGTGGAGGGGGGTGACTCCCTGATAGGTTTTCAAGTTGATATCAGGCTGGGGTTGTAGAGTCATGAGATAATCAAGCATCTCTTCGTTGCCCGTGCTGCAAACGATATGAATTGCACTCCACCCACTGTCATCCACCATCTCGTCAATGTCCAAGTTATGTTTGGAGGCCAACACTTTGACAATTTCCATGTTGTTCATCGACGCTGCCCAGTGTATGGGATACCTGCCGTCTTCGTCAATCCGTAAGCTCAACTGAGGGTTCTGATCGAGAAGCTCTCTCGCAATCAGAGTATTACCTGCCTGAATGCTTTCATGGACCAAGTACTTCTTGCCATCCATAATGTGCGATTTTTTTATCAGACTTTAGTTATAACTATATAGTAATATACATTGACTCCAGGTCACAATTCGTTATTCATATCGTTTTTTCCCATCTAGGGGTTGCTGTCAGAATCATCGGAACTGCTGCTCACACTGTCGGAGTCGCTGGGCGGCGAATCGAAGTAGGGGGCGATAATGTTGGTGCCTTTGACGTTGATTGACGTTGTAGACGAGTCGTAGCGTTTGCTGGGATGGCTGCTGCTGCCAAATTGGGTACTGCCTCTACTGTGCCGGCTTTCCAAGTGGCTGGAGTTGTCGGTCTTTAAACTATCCAAGTACTTTTCGTAATCCGTCTTATGCACTCCGGAGTAGTTTATGACGTCAGCTACTGGAAGGCCACTATTGCGAACGGGTGATGATGTTGACGAGGTGTCGCTTACGTCGCCCAAATCAATACCGTCGTCCACTGGGGTGTGCCGTTCACTCGATAGAGTGTCGTTAACAGGTGGTGATTCGTCCTTTTTGCTGCTCTTGAACATGGGGGATTCGGAGGATTGGGGCTGCAAAATGTCAAACTGGCTACCGTTAAAGTTGTCGTACTGTATTTTGGTGCTTTCGAACCGCATCGACTCCTGAGGGCCCGAACAAACTTTGTACATGTAATCGATTTCCTCCAATTTGAGTCCTTTAGTCTCGTACACGATGAAATACACGAAAACGGTGCCTATAAAGTTGAGACCACCCCAAACAAAGAAGATCTTCGTCCCCAACGCCGCAGTGTGCTCGCCGGTATCGATCAAATACGGCGTGGCATATGCAAATACAAAATTCACCAACCAGTTGGTGGCTGCAGTCATTGAGATTGCCTTTTGTCGAATACTGATCCCATAGAGGTCTGCAGTCAATGCCCAGCACACACCACCCCAGCTGGCAGCGAAAAATGCGATGAACACACAGGAAAATGCAATGCACACTTTGGAACTGATGTTCTGGTCCTCTACGGTGACTCCCACTATGGCAATTAACAAATTGGACACCGTCATACCTAATCCTCCACCAATCAATAGTAGCCTTCGACCGACGACTTCAATCAAGATTATCCCCGGAATTGTGAAAATCGTGTTGACAGCGTAGGTGATGAAAGAAATGAGATAGTAGTTTTCAACTCCAGTATTGGAATAGAAGTTGACCCCGTAGTAGAAAATGAAGTTTATGCCACTGCATTGCTGAAACACATGGACTCCCATCCCGGTGATCATGCGGAGAACTTGCTTGTTTCTCCCACCACCATTGCGGAAACAATCAATCAACTTCGTCTTGCCAAAGGAGACCTCGTAGTCGTAACTCGCCTTAATCTCTACTAGCTCCTCGATCAAGTCAGGATCGGTGCTGTCGATACGCCGCAACTTCGATAGACTTTCCAACGCCTTTTCCAACTTATTTTTCTGCACGTAATACCGGGGACTTTCAGGTAAAAACAACATCCCACCACAGAGAATGGACGCAAATAGGAACTGGAGCCCTATCGGCACTCGGTAAGACCCAGAATTATCCAAGTTCCGTGTCCCCTGGCACACAGCACTCGCCACAAGTAATCCCCAGGTTATTGCCCACTGGTATAAGTAAACCACGGACCCTCTAACCCACTTAGGAGAGGCTTCTGCTTGGTATAAAGGTACGATGGCTGACAATATTCCCACAGCCAACCCAGAAACATATCTCCCCACACACAATAATGCATTTCCGTCACTGCTTACCTGGAGAATGTTTCCAACAGTGAAAAGAACCCCAGAACTCACCATGATGGAGAACTTTCGTCCATAATTATCGGAAATTAACGGAGCCAATACAGCACCGCAAAATGTACCTAGCGACAAAATCGCAGTTATTATCGCCCGCTCGTGTACAGTGAACTCCAGACGGTTTCCAGGGAAGTGGTTAGTGACATATCGCATCTCCAAGATATCATTAATTAGTCCCGTATCATAACCATACAAAAAACCCCCAACAGCCGCTACCAACCCAACAATAAATGCCGAAGTCGACGACGACTTCTCTCGCATCTTAACATAGTACTCTTCCAGAATGTCATTGTCGTAAAACAAGTTATCGAGAAGGGTGGTGACCCTATTACGAATCGTCATTTGAATTTGGCTGTTTCGCCCCTAGTACCGATCTAACTTTAACGTCGGCCTATAACTGTTCAAATCTAGCAATTTCTCCAATATCGTCACCAGGTGACGCTGTGGTAGTCAAAAAAAAATAGCCTATAATCTCACCAGATATATATTTGATGATTCCCTCCGAGAAATTTTTCTCACGATTACTTTAGTCAGAAGTGGGTACTTCTAACATCAACAGATTGGTTGTAAACTGTTCGCGGATTTTGCAATTGACGTGACTAACGTGGGATCGTCAGGGAGACATTGGGATCGGTTGTTAGTGTCTACTCTTGTTGACGATATAATAATTTTCATCACTTGAGATATATCACAAGGGAGGGTTTTTGGCATTTTGGCTTTAGATTCGTTTATTGAGAGACAACGGAGTGTGAATAACTTCACAGCGAGCCTAAGAAGTGGCACTGTTCTAACTGTGACCACTGTAACGGTTTTGTAGCTGTTGGGATTTTCATTATCGCCATTTAGGGTGTTTTTGCTACCTGTCACATATCTTATAAATGACGGCAGTTAGGGTCAACGGGGACTTGTGGCCCGCAAGTAACGGGAAGAAGGAAAAGGAGAGGAAGAATACTGACTCCAGTGATTCAGTGACCATCACTACTGGTAGTGGTGATGACGATAAAAAGAGATTGGAACCTCCAAACCGATATCGTGATTTGGGAGTGATTTCTATTTTTTTCATGTTAATCAACAACTTTTTACGGTCTATCAACGTGTTGGACAAAAACCAAACCGTCACGGAGTTGATTCTCTATCACATTAACCATAGCATCTTGTTGGGGGTATTCTTCATCATTTCCATCTATAAGAATTTCGTATGGGTGTATCGCAAGGTGATGTTAAAATCGTTAAATATCACCTACTATCCCAACAAAAGTCCTCACATCATTCGTGAAGACGTCAATAAGTTGACAAAAATTCCCAAGCGAGTTTCGTGTATTCTAAACTTCAAAGACGAAGACGACGAGAATGGAGGGATTGATGGGTTGATCTTTGATATTAGTGAGTTGGTAGCGTGGTCCGTAAGTGCTGGAATCGAGGAATTGAACATCTACGAGTATAACGGCATTATCAATAGTTATTATTTGGAGTTAAACCGGTATATAAGTAAGAACTTGAAAACCTATTTTGGCACGGAGTACATTCCTAATATCTCCATCAGGGTTCCTCATAATAACAAGCTGTTGGTTAACAATGGAGACAAGCCTATCGACTTGACGGTTAATTTATTAAGTGCGGTAGATGGCAAGCCCACCATCGTGGAATTGACCAAAACCATGAGTGAGTTGGCCGTCAATAAAGAGTTGAAAATCAGCGATATCACCATTGAGTTGATCAACGAAGAGTTGATCGAGTTGGTAGGAAAAGAGCCCGATTTACTCATAGTCTTTAATCCAAATTTGGATCTACAGGATTATCCTCCATGGCACATCCGGTTGACAGAGTTCTACTGGGAGTACGATAATAAGGATGTAACATATGCTGTATTCATCAGGGCTTTGCAGAATTATGCCAAGAGTAAAGTTAATATAGGTAAGTGAGTTTGGTTTCTGTTCTTTTCCTAGTTAGTTGTAGGATGGTATAGTTAATGTGATGGATAGCGTAGCTTCATTGTTTTCTGGATCGTATTACCACGGCACAAATTAGTGGCATCAAGAGAAAGAAGGTGATCTCAGAATACCCTTCCGTCTATTTATTACGAGGAGAGTAAATAGAGTAAATAGAGTATGCAACCATGTCTGATAGTACGTAGCTTGTGTTTCCCCTTATTCCTTAGTTTTCAAAGTAGTGATGTCTGCCGTCTGATGAGAAGTTTCACTGCCATTCTAATTGAATTGACTCAGTATCCATGACATCAACACCCTCTCAACTTTAGATTAAATACAGCAATGACACTGTTTCACATTTTTCTGATTCCTGGTGCCACAGCATCAATAGATCAATATCAATACAGAGATCTGATTATTAGATCTAACAATGTGATCTGACTATACCCTTGAATCATTTCTCCAAAAACAGCCCCAAAAGAACCACTTTTTCTGTCATGCCTTTCTGTTGCCTCTATTTACATCCCCGACCCATCCAAAGAGCCACCACAAACCACAAGCTCCCCAACAACCCAATAATCAAAACTGCCACGCGTATCACAGTGAAAAAAAAAATGACACAAAACCAGAAAAAATCACAAAACCAAAATTGGTCAACTCGATTCTCGCTCTCCTTTGTCGAATGAAAATTTTCCCCCTAAACCAAAACAACTTAATTATCAAACACTTCAATTTGATAAGGGATTAGGTGGAGATAATTGCAGGAATTAGGATCGTATCAAACTATAGAGTAGAAACAGAATAAACAGTACAAAATGGGGTTATCAATTTCGAAATTATTTAACAATTTATTTGGTAACAGGGAAATGAGAATCTTAATGGTTGGATTGGATGCTGCCGGTAAGACAACTATATTGTATAAATTGAAGTTGGGAGAGATCGTCACCACCATTCCTACTATTGGGTTCAATGTTGAAACGGTTGAATACAAAAATATCTCCTTCACTGTATGGGATGTCGGTGGACAAGACAAAATTAGACCATTATGGAGATACTATTTCCAAAACACTCAAGGGATTATATTTGTGATTGATTCTAATGATAGAGATAGAATTGCTGAAGCCAGAGAAGAATTACAACAAATGTTAAACGAGGATGAATTAAGAGATGCTTTATTATTAGTTTTCGCCAACAAACAAGATTTACCTAATGCCATGAATGCCGCAGAAATAACCGAAAAATTGGGATTACATTCTATTAGACAAAGACCTTGGTACATCCAAGCTACCTGTGCTACTACTGGTGATGGTTTGTACGAAGGATTGGAATGGTTATCCACCAATTTGAAAAGTTCATCATAAATTAGTTTAATTCAATTTGGAGTGAATTAACCGATTAATCGATTTACATTGGTTGATCTGTCGCAAAACAAAATGCATCCATGGTGTGTAGGTTGTATGATCTACCTTGTTTGGTTATGGAGTGGTCGGTATCGTTCGCTTGCTCTGTAGTTGAATGAGTTATACTCGATGTTATATATTGGAATAATTATAGTTGTTAATATATTATCAATTAATCTTGGGGTTTAGTAGCAATCTCTGCAGAGGGTTTTAGGAGAGTTATAGGTGATGTGGGATCGAAGTCAGACAGAGCAAATTGTAGCATGTTATTAATCTTAGTAGCTGATTTTGGTCTTTGATCTCGCTAACGCGTGTCAGGCGGTGCCAGCGAACAATTCCAGACAGAGTGTTCTAATAAAATCCGTGCGTAAACTCCGTCGGAATAGAACCTCCAGCCATTTAGAGATAGGGGGTTTCACATCGATGTCAGTTAGTTGCCGAGATGCTATCGATGCCCAGCCCCAATATATAGAGTAAATCCTGCAGATCAATGATCTGTCTGCTTCATCTGTTTCGGAATCACTGCATGAGTTAATTCCCGTTTTTTTCATAACTCGGAAACTAAGGCAGTACCAGCGGGGCCACGACAGGAGCACGATAGTATCAGTGCAAATGTAGCCATAAGACACCAAATAGTCCCAGAAACTCTTCTGGTTTGAAACTCTGTGAATGTGGAATACTTTAGGGCTTTACCCCAAGGCATCACGAAATCACTGTGACGACTTTTCTTCACGGTAATGTCGTGATTTCTCTTAAGTCGCAATGTCCCACCATTTACAAAATATTACGACATTTATTAACTATGGTCGTGCCGATTACACTCTTTAGCCATTAGTTGAGAAAAAAAAGTGAAAAATTTTTGTATAATCATTACTAGTTAAAATGGTATGTTTTCTCCTGAGTCAATATGGGTTATGTCGATTAGACAGTAGAGACGACTCGTTCAGTTTGATATAAACTCTATCGTGGAGTTTGTTCCCAAATCCCTCAAGTTATAGCCAAGTTTCAACAGAAAATATTCAATACCTGGACAATTTATTATATTCCAAATCGAAACAGGAAACAAAAAGTAGTCTGTCATTTTCATTCATTATGTTCCTACATTCGTCGTTTCATCTATTCACTCATACCTCCATCATGGTATATTCTGTCCATGTTATTGAACACTAATACTAACAAATTAGGCCGGTCTCAAAGCATTTGAATTACGTACTAAATCCAAAGAACAATTGGAAAGTCAATTGGTTGAATTAAAACAAGAGTTAGCCAACTTGAAAGTTCAAAAATTATCCAAACCATCATTACCAAGAATCCACACCGTCAGAAAGAACATTGCTAAAGTTTTAACCATCATTAACTTGAACCAAAGAGACAACGTCAAAGCTTTCTACGCTGGTAAGAAATACATTCCAAAAGACTTGAGAGCCAAGAAGACCAGAGCTATCAGAAGAAAATTAACCAAATTTGAAGCTACTAGAATCACCGACAAAGCTAGAAAACAACAAATTAGTTTCCCAAAGAGAACTTACGCTATCAAGGCTTAATTTTAGGTATATTTTAATATAAAGTGTATTTTATATTCAGTCAGACGTCGTTTTACCTCTTTGTTTGAACTGCTGGATTTTTTGCCTTAATTCCACATTATCAATGACGTCTTCTAATTTCAATGGTGATCTATTGAATGGGTCAGTAGGATCACTCAATAGATGGGCCTTGATAGTTGATCTGTCCATATTGACTTTCGAAGTAGGTAGCGTCACTGGGTCGTCCATGATGGTAAACATCAACGGATCCAAGAATTCTTCAGGGACTTCTCCCAATTCCAATTCCTCTTGTTCATCTTCTAATCTTTGCTTTTCTGCTTGTTCACCAAATTCCATTAACCGGTCAACGATTTTTACATCGGTATACGTTTTCGTCCGTAAAACATTCACCGCTTTAGTAAACCAGTTAATATTGAATGATCTACCATCTCTACTGACAGCCTTGAGGAATTCTATTTCATGAGATAAATTACAATAGACCTCACATAAATCCTGTAATGTCCTCTTGGGATCGAAGTCATATTTGGTGGGATCTTCAACCTTCAAATTATTACATTTAGGTCCGACCATAGTCGCCAAGTTGTAATTCAACATTCCAGCCAATCTATCGACTAATTCTGGCAATACAAATCCTTTGGGAACTTCCTTTGTGAATAATTTAAACAATTGCATTGTCTTGTTACTTAAAGCCATGTAACTCTTTGCTTTGCCTTCGCTGGATTCTAATTTCTTGATCAATTCATCAGTAGTCCCCATAGTTTCGTTCTCTGGCTGACCGTTTTGTCTACGCTTGAGTTCTGCCTGAGAATCGTGGATTTGGTTCAACTCATTAAATGTTTCGTCCAACAAATAAGTAGTATCATTCAACATACGGGCGATGAATCTAATGAAGAAATCAACATTTTTGATGGAATAACTCTTCAACTGACTTCTATAAAAGTCGTTCTTCCACAACTCTTCCAAGATAATCGAGATGTAGTAACGGGAGTTAAACTTGTCGTAGAACTGCGATGAAGCTCCTGTCTTCTCAATCATCACATAAATATCAAGTAAAGAATACAAGATATTGTTACGTACCAATTCGTTGGAATTAAAGATATTCGCCATAAATCCCGGATCGCCATTTGTTAACGGTAAAGAACCAATAAACAATATTTCAATGATGTTCAGTTTCATATGAGGGTTTCCTATGATCTCTGGACACCTAAGCAAGATGGTGACAAATTCAACAAATGCCAGTAACTTTTCATGATTGTTAACTAGAGGACTTCCCCGAAACTTTGTTGTGAACTTGCAGTAGTTGATTAATCCCTCGATCCAAAATTCAGGATAGTACCTCCACGGTTCAGGACATTTAGTCCTCAAGAAGTCTTGGTCGTCAAGCTGGCTAACCCTAGATATCTCAAATATGGGGATGGTGAGTTTCTTAGATGGGTAGCCATGATCAGGATCAATCACTCGTGTTATGAAAGTAGATACACCGATGACAAAATCGAAAATCTCCAACTGTAATGAACGGAAATTGAAAATGGCTTTGGCGGCATGTTTGAATGACTTCAAGTATCCCAATTGAAGAGTCAACTTGGGCAATTGGGACCTCAAGAAGTTAATCATCATAGGGTTGGTTCCCGGGGGAACTTCGTTCCTTTGGATCATATCTACTCGTTCTTGCAATTGATTGATTTGAGTTTTGAGACGATCATAATGAACAGAGACACCTCCAACCCCGTAATGTAAATAAGTAATAGTTAGGAAGAAGCAGTCACTTATGAAATTTGTTGTTCCATCGGGATTGTCGCCATAATATTCCACCGACTCTTGAATCGAAGAGTTTACTCGAGTTTCTTCCTTCAAATCAATCAATTTATTTTTACTCAAATAGTTGATATCGATCTTGTCAATTTTCATATAATTGGGGTAATCCAAGAACGGTAAGCTTAATCTGATCATTATCATCGAAATATTGAACATCATCCCATCGCTAGGCAACTTGGTAGCATCTCCATGAGAACCTACCCTCAAATGGCTCAAATTGACCAATTTGCTGAACCACGTTAACAACGCTGTTCTAACATCGTTTCCACCACGAACTAACTTGTCAATCACGTAGAATAATCGATCAATCACCACTTTGTATTCATTCTGTAACGATTCGTAGGTAGAATTGACCAAGGAGTAATTATTACTATTGAAATCAGGACCGAAGTAATAGTTTGCAACCTTGTCAATCAATGGAGATAATCGTAAAATAGGTCCCAATAATGTCTTGTGTTCATAGTCCAAACTGTTTCCTTCGTCGGGAGGATTGAATCCATTGATTAAATGGAAGTTACTGGCCACAGGCTTAATATTGACTAGAATTTCTACCACTGACAAGTACTTGTTGTAACTAGTATCATTCAAGTTTAGCTGGTACAATTTACTGGACACCGCCGGCATAAGAATATTCAACAAATCAAGTACACCCTCTTGTTCAATGCTCTTATTGACCACATCGATCAAAAATGGATGACTATCGTGATTATTTATAAGAAACTCTATCAGCTGCGGGAGGTTGTTATTGATGAACATATCAGGGACTTGGAAACAGATAAACCCAAAGGAACAGCTGAAACCGATGAAATTGTTGATTAAATCAACTTTTTCGCTGTAAAGGGGATCTTTCTTAGATAAGAGCCGTTTAGATTTGAACGACTTTTGGTAAATTTTGTAAAGATACTCAAGGGAAGACTTAGAAGTTGTAGGAATTCCAGCTTCAGTAAGAATTTCCATGAACGCCAGTTCCAAGTCATATTCGGCGATAGATCGACCCTGCAACTCCGCCGCTAACGACTCCAAGTACACAAGCTCAGAAGTGGATTCTTCTGCCTTAGTGGTGACGTGAAGGATGTCCTTGATCTCTACCATCAACCATCTCGACAATACCTCGCGGGGGTGTATAATTATCGGCTTAGGGGGTTGGGGGTTCACGGAGATGTCTCGAGGACCCGAATTGGAGCCACCAGCACTCGACACCTCACCCGACTTCGACACACCAGAGTTGGAATCACCGGCATTTGTATCACTGGTGGATGGCAAAATCTCGGTGGATGGCACATCAGACTTTGCCCGCTTACTATCAGAAACCACCTGAGTACCATCAGAAGCACTGCTGTTGGTACTAGACGCATTGGAACTACCGGAACCTCCTAATCTAGCCAAATTGGCTAAACGCTTAGCACGTATCTAATGGGTTAGTATTAACTTACTAATTGGACATTAAATGCAGCCAGTACAGCAAATGACTCTCCAGAAGAAACCAGTCCATTGTATTCATCGCTTGTCATATCTCCATCGCCACCACATCGGAAATCAGCCCTTAGTACCTCTGATTATCCTCTACATACCTCATCAGAACTCATGATAAGATCACAATTTCCTCTAGTCGCACTTAAAGAAGCATAGAATTGCAAAAGCTACTCACTAAATTCTATGATATAGTTGACGAAAAATCCCCAAGAGCGTCTTTTCTCCAGTTACGGAAGCGAAGAACGTAATGGCCAAATATGAGCCTCCCCCAAGCGAAATTGGCCCAGTACCGGAGATTATTGTTACAGCGTTAGAGAAATCAGTGGAACGGAGGTTCCTTTTGGCACTCGAACCCAAATTAATCGGTCTTATACGCCAATTGTGTGAAACTGATGGAAAATCTACCACCTCTCCTTTGGGAAAATTACGTCGTCAAAATGTGGTAGTGCCACATAAGGACTTGAAGAACAGGTATTACAGAGCTTTATTGCATAAGACCTGCGATGTCTACAAGTTGGCCCGATCGGAGGGTCCTAATTACTTTAGCATTCATGCCAGAGACGACATAGAATACGGAAAAATCAGAGACCAGATTGACGCCGGCGGGGCTACTCTTGGAGAGCTTTTCGACACCTGGTTGAAGCCAACTGCTCAATTGGAGTCTCATAATGTTTCTTCAGTACCGTCAGGTTCACTTCAGAAACCCAAGATGTTGATGCGAGGTAAAGCTAGAGGGGAAATTGATAATACGACTACTCCTAGTTTTGACACCGCAGAACTACTGTCGAAGGAGGTATTATACGAGGAGAAACGACGAGAGATTTTCCAGTCGGCCAGTGACGACGATTCCAGTGACGGTAATTCCACTCCAGAGAGCCCAACTCCTGTCACCAACTCCTATTTAGATGAATATCAGCACATGCAACACCAATATTTTGTTCCCAATCCAGTGTATTCACCTCAGGATCATTTTGGTCAAGTGTCGGCATTTCCCAATCAAATGTCGCCGGGGCCCCCTGGGTTTCCTATGCAGTTTCAATTACCCTACGGTTACTACGGTGCACCCGGAGGCTTTGGGGCTTACCCAATTCCCTATGGTTACGGGGGGTTTACTGGTGAGCCACCTTGGACACCACGCAATGATAATAAAGCAGGAAAAAGTCAAGAAAGAGACTTCAATGAGCAGGTAGTTGACTTGGCGTCACTATCGCTCCATGAGCGTCCAGAGGAGACCAAACCAGAACCCACCGACGAAGATAGTGTCAGTCATCGTACCAAATTTAACGAGTGAAGTTGAACCTTCATTCAAATAGTCTGTCTGTTTATACACCTAGGATATTACACTTCTCACAACATGGGTCATGTAGTTGACTTCCTGATGAAGAAATACACCAATTATAAGATTTCGTGAGTTACTAAAGTCCCATTCAACACTCAGTGCCTCCGTTGAGTTGACGACCATATTGTGTTCATTATTCCAAATCTTCCCTAATTCCTTTATCTCCATATTAAGAAATGTCGTGCGACACCAAATATTCGACACGCGAAGTTGACGAAGAATCATTTTGGATAAAGTTGGAGACTAATCTGTAGTTGATCAATTGAGTTCAAATCACCAGAGTTCAGCTAGAGGTCAATTCCCTAGAGACATTAAAGTCGCAATCTCTCATAAAAACTGATTTGTTTCCTTCTATCCTACGAAAATGTCGAGCCAAGATGATGATTTAGTCCCCGAATCCGTCGAGGGATACGTGGTTACAGAAAAGAAAGCTATTGACGAGTATATCAAGTTGGATGCGGAAGATGAAAGCTTGGCCAAATGGAAGGCATCGTTGGGGTTGACTGCTGACTCCAACCCGTATCCAGTGAAAGCTGGGGATAAAAGGAAGGTGGTGATTGTGGAAATGGCGTTGCATTTTCCTGATCAACCTCAACTAAAACCAATTGTCATAAACTTGGAAGATGAACAAGGTAACACATTGGACAAGGAAATCAAATTCTCCATCAAGGAGAAAGCCGTCTACCAATTGGTTATTAAATTCAGAGTGCAACATGAGATTATCACTGGATTGAAATACTTGCATCTGATAAAGAAAGCCGGAATCAGAGTGGAAAAGGTCGAGGAGCCTTTGGGATCATATGCCCCCAACACTACCGACAAGCCTTACTATGAAAAGGCGTTTGTAGATGTGGAAGCACCTTCTGGGTTATTGGCTAGAGGTGGTTATTCCGCTGTCACAAAGTTTGTAGATGACGACAAGACCACTCACTTGACATTGCCTTGGTCTTTCCAGATCACCAAATAATTAATACAGGTTTCTTTGGTTACTTATGCGTGGCAGGTCTTGTATGGCCACGACTAACACCGTGTTACTCTCATGGACTTTTTGGTTTCTTTGTACGTTTTAGTAGGCCAACAAGTCGTTAGAGATTTCTTCTAAATTTTTCCTACTTGTGCTTCCTTCTATCAGGTATGTAAACTGGGGCCTTTTTCCCTTTCGGGGCAGCATTATCTGTCTTGACAGGCTGATAACTGGGGGCTTTGGATGGCTTGTGTTTCTTGAAAGCCAGGGAGGCGTACATTCGCCTCATCGCAGATGTTCCTGCCGTGGTCTCTTGTTTCTGTAACAACTCATATCTCGCTTTAGCTAAACTAGAGGAGAAACCAAAGCCAAACTCTGATACACTAGAAGTTTTAAACACATTGGCGTTATAGGGTACGCTGACATGCGTAGATGGTTTATAGTCACTAATTTCAATAACAGCCAAATCACCTTCTAGAAAGGGCAAAAGTTGCTCTTTGTACCCTCTATTGAATAATTCAAGCCCAAAATCACCTGAAGGGGTTTCAATTCCTCTTACACTGTAAAAGCTCTTCAAGGATTCCCAGTCGTTGAAGCATTTTTGACTTTTGGTGAGCTTATGCTCTAGCTTACCAATGAATCTGGAAACCGATGTGGGTCTATTGCTGTTCCACCCTGAGTTTTGTTCCACGCAAGATGATAAGTACAACAAAGTTTTCGCTCTAGTAGTTGCAACGTAAAAGCATCGTCGTTCCTCGTCAATTTCTTCTTCAGTGCCAGTTTTAACGGCAAAACTTGCCGGTAGTAGCCCTTCAGACACACCAGGAATGAAAACAACTGGCCATTCTAGACCCTTGGACCCATGAATAGTCGAGATCGATACTCTGTTGGACTCGTCCTCATTGTTCTTATCTTCAGAGTGCTCGAACAAACCCAAGGAAACTATGAATTTACTTAACAAATTCTGATTATCTTCCTGTGGTTCCACCAATTGCTCATCATTATCCTCTAAATATCTCGGGAACTCTACCTCATCTTGTGGTATATACTCTATCAATTGTTTTTGCACTTCCATGATATTCTGTTCGTAACTTTCCTCTTTTTTGAAGTTTTCTTTCAATCCTGAGTTGACATATACGTATTCAAAAAACTCAATTAGAAGGTTTGTTCTGTCTTGTCCTACCTCGGTTTGTTCTATTGCAGCCATTTTTGATCTAGCTGCTTCAATGAACTCAAGATACACCGAAATGACGGTGTTCGCTCGTTTCGATAACTGATTAAGAATACTCTTCAAACTAACGTGCACAGAAGTGGTATTTAAGTCAACGGAATCCAATTTTTGACTAATTTCGTCCAAGGTCTTTTCACCAATGCCTCTTTTGGGTAGATTTAGGGTTCGTAGATATGCAATTCGATCGAAGGGATTGGCGATGATTCTGAGATAGTCCAACATGGCAACCACTTCTTTCCTTTCCCAGAACGCCTTTCCCCTGATCATGAAGTACGGGATCTTCAATCGCACTAACTCATTCTCTATGGCTCTGGTCTGAAATGCTGCTCGAACCAATATGGCGATGTCTTGATACTTTATTACCGAATTGGGCAACGAAGTCAAATAAGCTATCTGGTAGCCTATCCATCGAGCTTCTTGTTTGGCAGAACTCACAGTTCGATGAACGGGTTTGAATGAATTGGTCCATTGGGAGGACAACTTCTTTGTTACTCTATCCTTCTGCTGTCGCATGATGGTCTCGGAGATATTCAATATATCTTTGGTTGACCTATAATTCTCATCCAATGTGATAACAGACACAGATTTGTGGCGATTTTCGTAGTAAGTCGTCATTTTCTTGAAGTTTATGGCTTGGGCATCTCTGAACCCGTAGATGCTTTGATCGGGATCCCCCACAATCGTCAAATTATTCTGCAAAGTGGTATCGCTAGGATGACCTCTTGCGAATTCAAACATCAACCGAAGCTGTATTTCGTTGGTGTCTTGAAATTCGTCGACTAACACATGTTGAACAAAGTTGAGAACGGGGTATCGAGAGATCAATTCGTAACACTGCAAAAGGCAGTCGTCAAAATCCAACAAAAGCTCCTTTTTCAATTGAGTCTGGTACCTTTCGTAGATGAATCGTAGGCACTTATTGTTGGATTGTGACTTCAAATAGGAGTCCAAAGTCACACCAGCAGACTTCAACTTGGAAATTTGACGTTTAAACACCTTAGGATCATAACCGTGGTATTTACCGTCTTTTCCATTCCTGAACATGTCATTATCTCCCACAGTTTCAAGGTGATCTAGGTCACCAGGGGTCAAATTCTCAATGACGGTTTGCAATATCTCATTGCTATCCCTCTCATCGGCAATAGCATAATTAGCTAACCCAAGTTTGGCCCCGTAGCGTCTGATAATCCGATAACAGATGCTGTGGAACGTACCAATCAAAATCTTCGTAGGATCAATTGACGTGCCGTGCAAAATGGGAATTAACCGTTCCACCATCTCGTTAGCGGCTTTCTTGGTAAATGTCGTGACAATGAGCCGGGTGGGTTCAATTTTGTCAACTAGCAATAGTTTAGCCACTCTAGATATCACTACTCTTGTTTTCCCTGTCCCCGGCCCCGCAATCACCTGTAGTCGCCCGGAACAACTAGCAGTAACAGCCTGGCGCTGCTTGTCGTTCAAGCACTCCAACACCGTGTCAATATCTGCCACCATAGCCCCGTAGGATGACTTTTTGCTGGTGGGCTCGGTACTAATTGAACGCGATGTGTATCTAAATAAACTGCGATACATCACAAAGGGATGAGATGAAACTCGGGGGAGGTTTACGAGGATTATTCGTCAGCTTGTTGGTGCACCACGCGGTAGCGTTGCTAAATTGGCCTGGATTACATGGGGGTACCGAGGTGGCCTTGAGGACTCAAAGGGATATATCTGATGGTATTCCTGTTGATCAGATAAGTGGATATGGAGTTTCATTGGCAGCGTTGGTATTTGAGAAGGAGGGTTATACAACGGCATCCACGGCAGCTCTCCCGACATTATTGCACTCTGGAGTAAATTCAATTGTGATAGATCTATACTGGAACAATTTCACCTCGAAATGGCAATTATGTCCGGCCCCTTATGCTTTAAATCACACAGATATATATGGAACTCATACTATTGACTGGAACGGAAAAACTTATAAATGTCAGCCCTCGTTTACTCCCGATTCCATAGTCCAGGAAATCACCCAGTTCTTTGATAAGACCAATACGAATATGGATGTGAGTTATTTGAATATTCTATATCGCTTGAAACAGTTTCAGTTTCCCCAATTACTGAAAAACTCCACTATTGACTGGAATAGCATTTATTACTCCTCGTCTTCTCCGTATAACAATTTGGGTAACAGCAGTTTATCAGATACCCTAGCGGAGATTTCCTCACTACTATACACCCCCACTGATTTGCAGGTATACCAGGATGAAGTGGAGAAATCGGGCTATCAAGGTTATTATAACCACTCGGATAATCCCTATCCTAGCTTCAATACATTCATTTACAGCAATTTGAAAAGAGCCATGGCAATGGTTGTATACGATGAAGTTACGGAGCATCTCAAGTATAACTTCACCGAATCTGATACCAACACTATATTCATTAATGGCCAATCGGTGAACATTACGTCTGAGGATGTGAATAATTCTACGGCAGCTAATCTGTGCTTAAGAAACATCTTCAATTTGAGCTCAGTGGGGACCCAAGATCTCTTCAACAATATATCGTTGGGGTCTCATTTCCGGTTCATCTCCGATAGTGAAGTCAGAAGTTTCAATGATGTTACTTACAGGAGTTTGATTCGCTGTGGATTCAATCCAATATTGAATGCCTCGTCCTACGATGTCAATGGAACATTGACGAGGTCCATAGGGGATGTTATTGACCATTTCATTCCAATGTCACTCTGGTCCTGGAGTCCATACCTTGACAGTAGGATTGAAAGCGGCGATGACGCTTCTCCTCAGCTTGATGTAACCGCCTCGTCATTATCGGACAATGACTCTACAGTGGCGACAGATACGTCTGAACAAAACCCCGAACTGGAGTATTCAGGGAGATATGACGTAGATGAGGCGGAAAAGTGTATATCGGTGATCGATAGCGGATGGATTCTTGAAAACTGTTACTCCTCATTGTTTTATGGGTGTCAGAGTGTCAACGATCCTAACGATTGGATCATCCCCAACGAACAGAAGCAGTACTTTGAAGCATATAAAGAGTCCAGCTGTCCTCCAGACTACAAATTCGGAGTGCCTCATCTGAGTACAGAGATGTTGTCGTTAATGAGTGAAATATCCCGACGAAATGTCCCTTTTCCCGTTTGGATCGATGTCAACGACATCACTGTGACCAATTGCTTTGTAGAGGGGGGACCTTACGCCCAATGTCCCTACCAGAGCACGGTGTCGACCAAAGGTCTTGCGGGGTTGATTGCCCCTAGTTTTGTCACCATCGTGGTGGTATTAGTGCTCCTATTGTTGGAGAAGCTAGTCAGAACCAACCCGGTGCAAAGCAACAAGAAGAAATATTGGAGGAGAACCATTAGGGAACACAACAAGAACCATCATTATGAAGGCGTACCTTCGTAGATAACTTCTCCATCCGTTTGCGACATCTATGGTCTGATTTTGGCTGGCTTTTATCATAAGCAACTGCAAGAACTGTATTAGATAGAGACTTCAACATATTAGCGAGTACCCACGGTCAAACCAAATCTCCAGTTTTACGAAATATAAACTTCCTTATAAGGTCTCTGCTACATAATACCACCTTCTGTACTTTAACTCTCCGTGGTGGATTGTTAAAGTATCAACTCTAGCCAAATCTATATAATCTCAATTTTCTCAAAGGCAAATAAAAAATTGACCATGAACAATAATAACTGGAACAAAATACAAGAAGAGTTTATTCGTAGGAGCAGACAAGCCGCTTCCACGACCTCGGGATCAGGTAGAAACCCCCGGTCACCATTTGGAATCTTTGCTGGATTCGGAGGATTGCTTTTATTGGGAGGAGCAGCGGTGTTTGCTCAAAATGCCCTTTTCAACGTTGATGGTGGTCAAAGGGCTATTGTTTATTCTCGTCTTAACGGGGTACAACCGCAGATATACAATGAAGGAACTCACTTCTTGGTGCCTTGGTTTCAAAGACCTATCGTCTACGACGTCAGAGCCAAACCTAGAAATGTGGCATCTTTGACTGGTACTAAAGACTTGCAAATGGTGAATATTACATGTAGGGTGTTGTTCAGACCCGATGTTTTTGAATTGCCAAACATCTATCGTACTTTGGGTGCTGACTACGATGAGAAGGTGTTGCCATCGATTGTGAATGAGGTTTTGAAGTCGGTGGTTGCTCAATTCAATGCTTCTCAATTGATTACCCAGAGAGAGAAAGTTAGCAGATTAGTCAAGGAAAACTTGATTCGTCGGGCCAAGAAGTTTAATATCTCCTTGGACGATGTTTCCTTGACATTCATGACATTTTCACCCGAATTTAGTGCTGCAGTAGAGGCCAAACAGATTGCTCAGCAAGATGCTCAAAGAGCAGCCTTTATAGTGGATAAGGCAATCCAAGAAAAACAACAATTGGTGGTTAAAGCTGCCGGGGAAGCCAAATCGGCGGAATTGATCGGTGAGGCCATCAAGAAATCTAAAGATTATGTAGAATTGAAAAGATTGGATACCGCTAGAGATATCGCTGGCATTTTGGCCAATTCTCCAAACAAAATCATGTTGGACAACGACACTTTGTTGTTAAATACCGTCGCCGATGGCAGAAAATGATGTACATACTGTAAATAGATGAGGGAAATACCAAATACTCACACAAATATTCCTCTATTTAAAGATAGAGTTCACAATATCATTCCCAATTGTGAAGCCAGCCCCTGTGATGATACTGTTACCCAACCGAGACCCGTACTTTTTCAAATGAGGGTGATTATGCTGATTCTGGTCCTGAGGCTGATCCTGAGGTTGGCCCTGAGGTTGGCCCGGAAGCTGTTGTTGCTGAGCCACAGGTGGATAGTAGTTAGAGTCATAAGGTACTGGTGGCTGGGCCGACCCGGGGTAGTTTTGGTTATTATAACCCTGTTGGTAGGGTTGGTTATTGTAACCTTGTTGTTGGTAACCAGAAGATTGTGGTGGTAAGTATGGAGAATTAGAGTAGCTAGGGTTGTACTCCTGCTTCTCACCTCCCACAGATATTGCAGGCACCGCTACTGGAGCTCTAGACCGATTAAAGTCATCCTCACTAATAGTAGTAACGTAATTCGAAGGAAACACTCCGATTTTCGAAGGTTGGTCCTTCTTGTATCCTTTCCACCAGTCCTGTGATAAATGTTCCACAACCACCAACTTATCACCCTTCGTCAACCCCAAATCCTCCGGTTCATTGGAGTCGAAATCGTAAAGTGATCTGCAGTAGTCTAACAGTGCTTTCTCCACTGGAGGAAGCGGGGGGATCGCAGGAGCTACTTCTGCCTGGTATCCTGGAGGATCTTCCGGAGGTGGTGCTTCAGGAGTTGCCACTAGAGAAATGCTGGTGCTAGCCAATTTTTCGGCCAACTTATCTTCCGATTGGGTAATATGGCCGAGTTTCTCAACGCCCCAAGGCTTCATGTCTTTTTGATATTTTACGGGAATGGCATTCAGTAATTTCTCGAATAACTCCTGGTCGATTACTTCGCTGTCTACGAGGAATTCTAACTCGGTACGAATCGTGGTCAATGACCTGTTAACCAAAGGTGCTGACATGGACGGAGTTATTTCGTGGCCCTTAATCTATTTTGGGGTTTCCGCACTTAGCGGCATCACCGTCAAACACCGCCCCGCTTTATAGGGGAATCTTATCAATTATTTTCTATATTGAAGAGGAGGGACCAGGGGAAAACAGGAGCCAGAAGAGTAATATGAGGAGGTGGAGAGGTCAACAAATTAAGTAATTTTCTAACTCTAAACACTGGAAACGATTTCACTGGCATTTCTTAATACATCAATCATCTTGACACATTCTTTCCTCTTTTGAACAGTCAACTCATTTTCTTTTACCAATTCAGCCAAGTCATCGGAGTTGTATAATTTCTCCAATAACACCTTTTGAATTTCATCTTTGGATTTAACGATTAATTTTAACATGATAGCTTTGGGGATGACATCACTTATGGTTCTCTTTACAATGTTATAGTAGGAGGAAATCAACAACTTAATTACTTCTGTTTCCATGGTTTCTCTTTCTGACATTGTACCGGTGGCTCTCAAAACTGGTGGTGGAGCTTCCATGCTCTGCAACCTCTTTTTGTTCTTGGATGAGAAAAATCCTCCAAAGAAGCCATTACTGTTTTCATCAATTTTGGGGGAAGTTTGTTGTGCAGGGGGTTGCTGTGATGGTGGCAATGGCTTACCGGTCTTGGGATCAACGGCAACTTGTGGTTTAGGATGGAATTTTTCTTCAACGAGTGCCATAGCTTGAGACCCTTTCAATAAATCAGGATGAGCTGTGTTCACATAAGTTTCCTCTGACTTGATGATGTCCGACACAAATGTATTAGCAGGAACCAAGGCTTCTCTCAAGAATTGAATGAAATACTGAGATAACTGCTCCTTCAAGCCAGGATACCTCGCATATTGTGGCAGATTGATGATCTGGGACAAAATTCTAACCAATTCATCGAAGATCAAGTTGATACACCTCAACGAAGGTTCTTCCATTCTGTGAATTTGTTGTTTGACCAACACTTCGAACGCCTGAGTACCAACAAACAACGAAGGGGCTGAACCACTGGTATTATGCATAATGGTTCTAATATCGGCGTCTTTGATCTGATCAAAAGGGTCCAACGCATTAATCCCATTCTTGAAGATTTCGTGAAACACAAACGAAATTCTAGCCCCACCGGTCAATTCTTGGGAAGTCAATTCTTTAGCTTCACCGTCTAATATACCATTGTAATCTTTGGTGAAATTGGTGATCATGTTGAGGGCGATTGATGTAGGACTTTCGTTCATCTCAGGACCTAACAAACTCAATTCATTTTGATATTTCTTCAATGAGTGTTCAATTCTCATCTTGATATCGGGCAAAGTACCTTTGATATGGTGTAATAATATCCCATTCAACTTTTTAGCCAAATATGGAGTACCACAATAATGTGCTTTCGCCTTGTACGAAGGGTGGTTTTCGAAGAAACTAGCTTCATCTTTCAAAGCATCCCTGATGGTTTTCTGCGACTCGATATCCTTTTGACCTCTATTGATAACTGGCACGTACCCGAATCTTAATGGGATAACTCTACCAGCCAAAATGTCAATGACATCGGTACCTTGATCCATCAAATCAACTTTTGTCAAAACCCCGATAGTTCTGGACCCTTCAGGATCAACTTCCCTGGCCAACTTCAATCCGTCACTGTTGGCCAAATCAGTGTTGGCAGCATTAACCGACAAAATGATAGCATTAGGCTTGGCGATGAATTTCATGATCATATCTCTGATTTGCTTTTCTATATCCTTGGGCTGGTCTCCCACTGGAACTTTGGTTAAACCCGGCAAATCCACCAAAGTCAATGTCAACACATGAGGGGAATAAATCCTCAAGTTGATAGGAACGGGTGAAATCCCTAAATTCTTTCCAGTTTTTGCATCAGTTTCTCTGACAATTTCCCCCCGGATGTCTTCAAAGTTGTAGAACCTCTTATTGGGCAAATGTAAAAATTCCCCCCATTCTTCCACGTTATTCTCAGACTTATGTCCATCCTCAGTAGTCTTATTGATCGAGATCAAATCTCCTGAAGGCGAAGGATTGGCTCTTCTATTAATCAATTGCAACACCAACGGTCTTCTGGTAACAATCCCAGTGCCTCGGGGCAAAAAATCTCTGCCAACAATATTCTCCAAAACCGATGATTTCCCACTGGATTGCGATCCCACAACGGTAATTTGAGGCAAATCCACTGGCGACGTCGACCCTCCTCCCAAAGGAGCTAACGCGTCTTGTAATTTATTGATAGTGGCGATCAAGGACTCATCCATGTTGAATAGTATTTGATTCAATTGTAATGATTTGGATTCTGGCGTAGCCTCCGGTTAATTTCCTCGATTTGTGAGAATGGGTGATAAACAAGATTTCGCCAGGGCACGATGTTTACACACCGGTACACCCATATTAGAGGTAGAAGATAGGGAATCAGTTGTATTGTCTGTGGTCTTTTATTATGTTTAGGAGGATTGTGTGGTTTTTCGTCATGTTTAAAAGAATTCTGTGGTTTCTTTTTTATTTAAAAGCATTTTGTGGTCTTCCTTCTTATTTAAAAGAATTATATCATCATTTGTCATATTTAGAAGAATTGTATGATCTTCATTCAAATTTAAAATGTTGGAGTAGTCTTCCTTCATATTTTAAAGAACTATATGGTCTTCAATCATATTTGAAAGTATTGTATGAACTTCATTCATATCTAAAAGAATTGTATGATCTCCTTTCATATTTTAAAGGATTGTTTGATCTCCTTTCACATTTAGAAGGATTGTCTGGTCTTCTGTACACCTATAACAATGTGCGGTCTTCTACGCCACTGCCCATGGGCCGTCGTGACCACAATCTAATCTATCGTATTAATCAAATGCACCATACTCTACTGCGCTCATGCTTGATGTTCAAGGTAATATCATCTATATGACCCACCTAACTGAACCGGTCAATGAAGCTTGTACTAGCAGTATAACTGAACCCCTGAAAATACGGTGAAGTTTCCTTCGGTTGAACAGGGATATTTATTGCCTGGTCAATGTTACAATCACTTACTTTCAACGAGGTGAACTCCGACGAGAAATTCTCCGCCAACTTGGGATCCGTTATCACCGGTACTATAGGAGGGATTAACTCTAGTGCTTCGAGTTTTTGCCAATTCAATTTTCTAAAAAAGCGGTGTTTGATAAAGTTATCCCAGTTACTGTCTATGTGGAACCTTTTCTGGGGGCTCTTGTTCAATAACTTATTCAATAAGTCCTTAGCGTCCATTGAGAAGTAGAACGGCATGGATAACTTGTTCTTGAGTATTTTGTCCTGGATCGCCTTATGGGAATTTCCGGTAAAAGGCGGCTTCCCACTCATCATATCATAGATTACGCAGCCTAAAGACCACCAATCGACTCCAAAATCATACTCCTCACCCTTCAAGATTTCGGGAGCCATGTATTCAGGAGTTCCAATTATGGAATTACATTTGTCTTCAGAATCACCCCCAATGTCTTTGGATAACCCGAAATCGGTCAATACTAAGTTTCCTTTGGTATCTAGTAAACAATTCTCAGGCTTTAAATCCCTGTAGACTATTCCTAGATTATGCAAGTGTCTCAAACCGAGGGCCATTTGACCAGAATAAAATGCTACGTCGTCCTCTTTGAAAACATTCCCCAATGAGTTGTTGGTAGTCAAATGATGAAACAACTCTCCCCCAGGGATATACTCCAAAAACAAATAAAATTTATCGTTGTCTTGTAATGCGTAAAATAACTTAACTATGTTAGGATGATGGTTAATACTAGAAAGAATGTTACGTTCGTAAATCGTGCGTTTTATATGACTACTGCTGTCAATATTGATCACGGGCTTCCTCAACTGTTTCTGTGCGTATAACTTTTTTGTATGTTTGTCTTCCACCAAATGTACTTTACCGTATGCCCCTTGTCCCAATACTTTGATGGGGAGAAAATCACTTAACTGTCGTTTATAGTTCTTGTTTCCTAGTTGATTTACTGCTTTGTCGTCTTCATAGTCTTTGTTAAAGTTAGAAGGAATCATGAACAGGCTATTGGAGCTCACCGAAGACCTTCTTACTGATAAACGTCTGTAAGAAGATCTTCTTCTGACTCTGTCTATTGCCAAATCTTGAAAGTCATCCTCAAGCTCAAACGGCTTGACTTCAAACTCCGGGTTTTCTTCCGGGAGGTTCAAATTTTGCAACTTAGCAGTTAGGTTGGACGAAGGCTGTTCTCCAGTTACTACTGGGGCTCGGGGGTCCTCGTCAAATGTGAATAATGGCATAGAGATTGATTAAATAGTAACAATAATCGCGCGTGGTTGCAAAATTCCTATAAACGTTTAAAGAGACAAAAGATTAAAATAACCACTACGTCTATGGTCAAGCACACTATGAACATTATCTGGGGGAACCCGTGAGTAATGCCGTACTTGTATATGGACATGGAGACAATGGGAGCGAAAATGCAGCCAACACCGTTGACTAGCGAAATCGCCATGAATACTTCTCCTGTTTTATTCTGTGGGAAGTATTTAAGTAACACCGCCTGTGCTGTAGGAACTACTATGGAGTCAAGACTACCAAAGACCGTAAACGTTAAGAATTCCACAGTATTCTTCGACCAGCTGAGGCCGCAAAATAGCACTAAATCACAAAATATCCCAAATGCAATCATAGAGAAGTCAATCATATCAAATGTTTGTTTTCTGGAGAAGAATTTCGGAAGCAACTGGTTTGTGAGGAATGGAGAAACAAAGAACAACACTATCACTCGGGAAACAGCGAACAACGACATGAGATACCCAATTTGTTTGGACGCCCAATCGAACATGAAAATTGCATACTGTAGGGTGATTTCCCCCATACCCACACTAAACATCGCCGATAGGCAGTTGAGAAAGACCAAGAATATCACGAGGCTTCTAGCTCCCGGATGGTGGTTGGCCGAGGTAAGCAATAGCCTCAAGGGTTTGGTGATGTTGAAATTCAATGGTTCTAATGAGTAATGTCCGTGAGGCTTTGACTCCGGCATCCAATAACAGTAAACCAACAAACTCACGAAGATTAAGATCTCTATGATCAATAAACTGGTTTCCTGGCCGCTCAAATGATGAATCTCAGACCTTTCCCTGGACTTGTCAGGGGTAAAGTCCAACAACATGTTACTTAAAATGGGCCCCAAGGACTCCCCAGCAAACACAGAACCGGTTCCCCAACCTATCATGTAGCCCCGCTTCGACGGCTCAACAATGTCTGCAATATAGGAGTTTATTAGCCCTATAATGGCAAACAACCCCCCCATTGAGGTTGCCAAAAAGTCACAGAAAAGAAAAACCCCGAAGTTGAATTTGGGATCCACCACATACGAAGTTAGCAACATCATTCTTGACACCAATATCACCAATACTATTAACACCATGAAAAGCTTCCTGCCATATTTGTCCAGAAACCTCCCAATATTCATCAACGCCCCAAGCAGCGACACCTGTCCCACAATAATACTCCATTGATTGTAGTTGCTGACCATAATCTGACTATCAATTGCATTACAAGTCCCCGTATCCTCAATTAGAGAGTTGCAAGCCAATTTGAACCGAAGGCTTTGCCGAGTCGGCTCTCCGATGGACGATAAGGTGAAAAGAAACCCTACCACAAGAATGAATGGCACTGATGGTGTTCTATACCAAGGTTTGGCATTGACTTCACTACGAGTCAAAAGCGACTCGTTTTCACCCTCCATCACCCAAAAAATTGTCGCTTTTGATCTGCACCCGTAGCACGATGATACATCGTGAACGCAGATTCAAGGGCCAATCCCCCTGGAGACGCTGGCCCAAACGGGTAATTGTTCTAAGGAACGTTGGCACCAGGGGTCATAGCATCAAGGGTTGCAGCCCTCCATTTGTTGTGACTGGTGTTTCGATAAATTGGTCTCGTCCACGTCGATCTACGACACCCCACCAGAGAAATCGATGTAATGTCGCATAGCGACATCTCACTCGACTATATGCCGTCCCATAGTTAAGAGGAAATTCTCAAAAAACTTTTCAAATAGTGAAAAAAAATTTTCATAAAAGCAGAAGTAAAAAAATTAACACATTGAACAATGTCATTACCAGCTTCATTTGATTTAACTCCTGAAGATGCTAAGTTGTTATTAGCTGCCAATGTCCACTTGGGATCCAAAAATGTTCAAGTCCACAACAAACCTTACGTCTACAAGACCAGACCTGACGGGGTTAATGTTATCAACATTGGTAAGACCTGGGAAAAAATCGTTTTAGCTGCTAGAGTTATTGCTGCTATTCCCAACCCATCGGATGTTGCTGTGTGTTCTGCCAGAACTTACGGTCAAAGAGCTGTTTTGAAATTTGCTGCCCACACCGGTGCCACCCCTATTGCTGGTAGATTCACTCCCGGTAACTTCACCAATTATATCACCCGTTCTTTCAAAGAACCAAGATTAGTTGTGGTCACTGATCCAAGAACTGATGCTCAAGCCATCAAAGAATCCTCTTATGTTAATATCCCAGTCATTGCTTTGACTGACATGGATTCCCCTTCAGAATACGTTGATATTGCCATTCCTTGTAACAATAAAGGTAGACATTCAACCGGTTTGATCTGGTGGTTAATTGCTAGAGAAGTCTTGAGATTGAGAGGTATTATCCCCGACAGAACCACCGAATGGTCCGTCATGCCCGATTTGTACTTCTACAGAGACCCTGAAGAAATCGAACAAACCACCACCACCGAAGAAACCAAAGAAGAAGAAACTGAAGAATCCGCTCCTGCTGCTGAAGCTGGTTGGGCTGCTGAAGCTGAACCTGTTGACTGGGCCGAATCGGGTGCTAACCCAGCTGCCGAAGAAGCTGCTGCTCAAAACTGGTAATTTCAACATCATTAATTCATTAACTTTTCATATTTGATTAGTTGGTAAAGGAAAATCAAATCGACAACCCACTTTAATATATTAAAATGGTTCCACTATTTTTGTGTATATTTAAATGACATAATATAAAGTATTAAGTAACTCCCTCTTTGACTCAGTTCCCTGTGATCCCATACCCTGGAGTCTGACCACCTTGGGGATTCAAATTTGGTCCCTGGTTTTTGGCCTGTTCACGACTATATCTATTCTCATCCTCAAAATTGAAAATTTCTTCAATTTGATTACCAACGGAAAACCACTAAAATCAGAAAAGAACGACAGTTCAATTGGTTTTTTTGCATTATGACTAGTCTGATGACACACTTGTTTTAAGTGGGTTGTTGGATTTGGTTTTCCTATATTAAACCCCCGGTTTTTCGTATTATATCTTTTCAGTAGAAATAATACTTCATGCCCGGTGAATATTTCTACCAGCTTTAGTTTGTAGGATAGTATTTAGTTGAAAGATACCAGAAGTATTTGTTTGAGCGCTACCAGAAGTGATTAGTTGAGCATTCCAGAAGTATGGAGTTAAGAATTTGAACACAATTGAAAGACTTTCAGGATGTCTCTGTCAATTTGGATTTCTTCATCAGGTTCTCGGTAAAGTGTGAGATTTGCAGAACGTAAGCGAACAGATATTGCATTTCTTATACAATTGACTAAGGATTGAACTCGAAACCATTCACAGGTGTCACTCTACACTGACTTGGCGTCAGCCATATATAACCCATCAAGTTTGACGGTAAATTGAACGTAAAATATGTAAAAACTACCCAATTAGAATTTAGGTGTTAATACCGCCTATTCTTGCGTTATCTCCGCCAAGCTGCTCCCAAACTCATATCATGTTGGTCCTTCCTTCATCGGCCTCACAAACACCCTAATACTGTTTGTATCTCCACCAATCTCTTCTTCCTCGTCCAGAAACCGTATTTCCCCCAGGAATATTTCCCAATTGAGCTTCTGCCCATGCGGTTCCTGAAACAATAAACTATTTGAAACAATATATGAATCTCGCGTTTTACAACAACTTGATCCATGAAGTTTGGTAAAGCGTTGCAAGAGTGGATATACTCGTTGAGTACCAACGACAAGTATTCTGAGTTTGATTCCACCAAGTCGTTCAACAGAATCAACAAGCCTCGGTCCGAGACGGAAACCAATCTTCTAACCCATCATCAGAATGGTTCCAGCACTGTTGTTGCAGAAGCTGATGAATTCCAAAGATTTGGATTGGATGGAATCCATGAAGTCAAATTGGCGTGGAGGCATATAAAAATGTGGGTACATAACAACTCACCCGACTTGAACAGCACACTACTGAAACCATGCACTGAAGACGATTTAAATGACTTTCAGAAGGACCTAAACATAAAGTTACCTAACTGTGTAATAGAGTATTTCAAATTGACCGATGGTCAGTACATTGACGATTTCAATAAAGTAGGAGGGTTGATGTTTGGATTGAAGTTGATGTCGTTGGACGAAATTCTGGTTATGACGGAACATTGGCGGAAAGTGGCCAGGAAGCTAACTACAGAGATGTCTCATCTGAATAATATTGGGGTTAAAGCATTACCCAAGTTGACAAGTCACAGGGAGACGTATTCGGCTATGAACGGTTCTACGGCATCGTTGAAGGTTGTCCACAGCAACGATGAATCCCCCAAATCGAGTTATCCCCCGCAGAAATCAGTTCCTCCCGGTTATATTCATCCGATCTTTGCTCATCCCTCGTGGATTCCATTGATTACCGATGAGGTGGGGAATTGCATTGGTGTGGACTTATCTCCTCCGGTGAATGGACCAGGGAAATGGGGCCAAGTCATACTATTTGGAAGAGAATTTGATACAAAGTATCTATTGGCCGATAATTTTGGGGATTTTCTTCTTGTGTTTGCCAATGATTTGGAAATTGGAAATTGGGAGATCAAAACCCCCGAGAAGAACAATTATGGAGACTTGATGATTGGCAATGAAGGGGAGTTGGTGTATGTAGATAAGGAAACCAAATTAGAGGTTAGTTATTTGACAGTGATGAGGAAGAGATGCATTTCCAAATGGATAGATTCATTGGATAAAGAGACGTTATCGCCGGAGATAAAAACTTTCATTTATGACTTGAAGAAGAATCCCGATTCGATATTAAACGTGAAGAAATTGAATAATCATTCAATTGATAATTTCATTAACAATAACTTGGATTTGATGAAGGAGATGATACAGCCGGTGGCTCAAACTAAGGATAAGGAGTCACCACTTCCACCGCTACCAAGCAACAACACCACTAAAGGCCCTTACGAAGCTAACGACACTTTTGATTCTACCATATAATTCGCTGGACCCCTTTTTCATTCTCCCAGGTGAATTCATAGGTGAAGAAAATATACAAGAACACACAATTCACCACACTCGACCACACAAGCTCTATGAGGTTTCTGATTTTGCACCTTTGATTGGTTAGTATCCGAAATACCACCAAAGGAACGATGTAGTATCTTGGTTCAAATAACGGTGAGGGTACTAGGGTGAGTAAGTTTGCCGTCACAAACGATAGTATCACCACAAAACTCACGTTGGACTCGTGTAAGCTATCAACAATATTCCAGCTGCCAAAATGATAGATGGGAATCATGAAATACTCACTATATGGACGACTCAAGATTCTTTTCCACACATAGAAAGTATAATGTCGATTATCGGCTAGTAAGAATGGATGCACAATCGTAAAGTTGACGATAATGTAGTGTATCAAGTAGCATAACCCTATATTGAATGGGATGTTGACAAAGTAGGATCTGGGTGTACCAACAAACCAGGCGATATACTTTTTCATTTTGCTTACAGAAAGCCAAGTGGGCCAAGTAAAAAAGTTCAAAAACATCACGGCATAGAACACTTGAACCAAGTGGATTTGTACTTGATGGTTTTCCTTATCCCCTAGAGTTATTCCGCCATTAATCTTGAGAAAGATTGCAAATAGTACAAAGTTACCAGCGTAAGGCAACAAACCAAGTACGTGACTCAATGCTTCAATGACATATTGCTGTGCATAACCAACAAAACTCTGGCGAGTCACAAACTGGTCAATGTACACCGAAGCGATGAATGCAACCCATACAATATTCGTTTGTCTGAACCATAAGCTCATAAAAGCTAAAACACCACTTAAACTTGTAGAAAATCTACAAGTAGCCAATGAACCTATAACAAACACCAACGACCAAATATCAGTATAAAATAAAAAATAATAAGGTACCAACAACGGTAGAGAAACGATATTGACCAACCAAATACCACTATCCCACATACAAACCAACAATGGTAACACCACAGTTCCCCCAACTAAATTCAATGATCTCAAAACATCGTAACTACAACCATCGCCTCCTAGAAACGACACGACCTTGGAATAGACAAATCCCAAGTAATATAATCCCGGAGGAGTGGTGATTTTATCATCCCAAACATCAAATTGGAAATCGCAGTACGCCTGGCACTGACGCAAATGGAAGAACTCATCGATGAATGGGGCTGAAACCAGCTGCGACACCTTCTTGCTAATCAACGCCGCCGCCACCACCAAAAGTACATACAAACCGTGTTGGTTCATGGCGGTTTTCCCTGAGATTTGGTGAGAGTTTGTGCGAACAGAGTTAAGGCACAAACGGCTGCAAAAAAATCAATAAAACTACTAAGAACTTGCTATATTTATGAGATTACCATTGAGTAACACTAGCTTCAGCAGCAATGAATCAGACAGATTCTTGCCTCTGTTCCGCCCCATCAATCCCGAGCGAGACGGCGGGTTGACAGGCGAAGAAATCAATTTCGAGATTTCCCTGCGAGACGACCGTCCGTTTTTTCGGGCCATTTATGACAATGTTTCGAGCTGTAGCACTCCCTGCAGTCATAGCACCGACACGAGTCCCACAGCTCACCAAGGGGTGGTGGCTCTGGCACTAGGAATCTCGCTATCGCAAAAGATACTTCAGTTTGGCAGTAAATTCAAGGGAAGGACTGTGATAGGTGAAGAATTGACCAAAAGTTTATACAGTGAAAACGACTTCAAACTGACCCATCGGAAACCCAAGAGAGTCAGCAAGGCGACAACCTTGACTGCCAAGAGTAACGTTGATGCCCCGGGACTACGAAACGATTTTTACTCTGACCTTGTTAGCTGGTCTCCAGTGACTAAACAGGTGGTGGTGGGCATAAAGGAGTTTGTTTACATGTGGCAGTTGTCTGACAATCGAGTAAAGCCAATTTTATACACCGAGGATGATGCTGTGAGCTGTGTGTCGTGTTCTTTGGAAGAGTATATGGGAATTGGCACGCTTGAAGGGAAGGTATATGTGATTTCTCAATTACCTGATCACAGAATCATCGACACTTATGATACTGGACGCAGTGTTCACGCTATCCGGTGGTTTAAAGACAGCAGAAAATGTTTAGTCAGCGATCATTCTGGTGACGTATTGTTGTTTGGGTTGGACAATGAAATCATGGAGCTTATGTTCACCTTCAAATGTCACAAGCAACTAGTTTGCGGTAATTATCATACCTCCATCGAATTAATCACCATGGAACGCTACGGATACTAACTACTAGGAATGGCCATTAATTCTGACGAGTCCCAGGTTGCCTTTGGAAGCAACGACAACACTGTGTCGGTGTGGGATACCATGAACCTCGGCAAACCAAAGTTGAAGTTCTTGTTGCCTCATTCAGCAGCAGTCAAAGCCATCACCTTTTGTCCCTGGGCCAAATCGTTGTTGGCCACTGGGGGTGGTACAAAAGATCGAAACATCCGATTCTGGCATTCGACCTCAGGTACTCTTCTATCGTCACACTACGCCTTCAGTCAAGTTACCACTTTAAGTTGGTCCATTTCCTCCAAACAAATCACCGCCACATTTGGATTTGGCGAAAACCCTTCAGTTTTGACGGTTTACTCCTATCCCGGAATGGAAGAGCTCGCAGTAGTGACAAAGACAAACGAGCTAAGAATCTTAAGCACCTCAATGTCTGACGACGGAAAATCCATCTGCGTTGCTACCAACGACTCTACAATCAGAATCTACCAAATATGGAACCACCGCAACGACATAATGCCGGGGAAATCTACAGATAAGTTTGGTATTTTCGGCACCTTTGGCAGTTCCTTGATTGAGCTTCACGAGGGCGTGGATAGGAAGCTAGAAACAATCAGATAGTCAATATATAACTCATCACTCCTTAAACTTGCCGCAACCTCGCCGCAAAATCCCCTTAAGGGTCGTGTGGGTTGTGGTGAAAATTTTTTTGCGAGAACTCAGATCACATTAAAATTGTCTTCACTAAAGTGAACCAGTTATTGACGGTTAATTGGTGTGATAAGCAGAGAACAGGTAACAGATTACTGCATTAGTCTTTGAAATACTAGGTAGTCGTCAAAAATCCCGAGTTTACCTGGTTTTTCATTAAATAAACTCATTTTCTCATAGGTGATTGATCATCGCTGAAAATTAATTTCTTATAGGTTATTTTATGCCAAAGAAAGCCCGACAGTTGATCTTACAGTACAATAAACTCATCGAGCCTGGCTAACACCCGCAATTTACTTTTACTGAGCATTTGACCGGAAACATTCAACTCACGAGTCAGCCAATTATCATTAAATTACAAAAAAAAACCCTAGTTACTGGTTTGTCGGTCTACTAGCATAAGAAAAGCACAATATCAAACGTTTTTATATTTTTCACTAGGCTGTCGATACTCCCCATCCACTAGTGAATTATAATTTTTGGTTAAAAAAAAACATCCTTGCTTATTTGTTGAAACGTTTCTTGCTACTTCTCTTTTCGTTTCAATTTAGTAAGTTAGGCCAGTTAATATTTTAAGAGCAAGTTCCAATCCACCTTTAGAACGATTGAAAGAGAAAAGGTATGGTCGCACCTGCAGTTATTAGTGAATATGTCGACCATCAATTAAGTGCCAATTTGGATTCTACTTTTGCTTTTGAGGGGCCAGAGAAGTTGTTGGAGATTTGGTGTTGGCCCAGTGAAGAAACCGATTTGGTGAAAAACTCCATTGGCTATACCGAAAATGGTATAAAATTAGAAGGGTTAAGAATCATTCCATTTTCAAATTGGGTAAAGCTTTTGGATTTGGTTAACTGTAAGGTTCTATCCGTGAGATCCTCTCAATTTATGGACAGTTATCTATTGTCTGAATCATCATTATTTGTATTCCCTCATAAGTTGATTTTAAAGACATGTGGAACTACCACTACGTTGTTTTGCTTGGATGAATTGTTTTCGGTTATTCAAAAATTCATTTCGAAAAGATTCACATCCAAGGACGTTTACAAGATTTTCTATTCCAGAAGAAGTTTTATGTTTCCCGAGAAGCAGCAACTGGTTCATAAGGACTGGAAAAGTGAAGTATCTTTGTTGGATAAACATTTCATCAACGGAAAATCCTACGTTGTAGGAAATTCTAACAGTGATGATCACTGGTACTTGTACACTGGAGGAATGATTGATGAAGATGATGATAATGACTGTGAAATTGATTCTGATGTTGTTAAAGTTTCCAGAGATCAGACTTTTGAAATCTTGATGACTGACTTGGATCCTTTGAAAGCCGAACAGTTTGTCACTACCAGGACCCCAGGGTATCAATCGTTGATTAACGATGGGGTTGATGAGGATGATTTAGGTCATGATTTTGGCTTTAAAACCATGATGATGACTAAGTTGGACTCAGTGTTTGATGACAATTACAATTTCAATAACTTGCCTTCGCCCAAGGAGAATTACAATAGTTTCATCAACGATGAAGAAATGAACGGAGAATTGAACTTTATCCATGACGCTTTCTCCTTTTCTCCTTGTGGTTATTCATCAAACTCCATTACTTCCAATAAAGGAGGGTATTACTACACTTTACATATCACTCCCGAATCGGGATGGTCGTACGCTTCATTCGAAACAAACTACCCGTTTTCGCCAGATTCGATTTCCATTACCGAAGTCTTGTTTAAAGTGTTGAAGATTTTACGTCCTGGGAGATTCTCTATTACCTTGATCAGTGATAATGACGAAGATAAGTTCTTAAACGAAGAGTTCAACAGTTTGATAAAATGTGAGAAGACTTTGAAACAACTCAGTTACAAGAAGAACGAAAAGATCATATATGATTTGAACAATAACTACAAGTTGTTGTACTTACATTTTGAGAAGTTTAAGCCTTAATGAAGGTTGATCTGATAGTTGGGGGATATTAGTAAGACTATGGACAAGATATTTCGCTAGGTGGTCTTAATATCAGTAGTTTACTAATACAATTATCAGATTGATATATATGTAGTGATTGTATTTCTTATTTTAATGCCGACTCTGAGCTTTTTCACACTAAAGAATATTATATAGAACGGCTGAAGGACAGCGTTATTAAATATTAGATAGTATTCCAATGATGAACCACCCTACACAATATTGATTCTTTTTTATGCTAAAGAGAAACAAGCCACAACATCACAATACTAACCGGTTTCCTCCGGGAGAACTCAGTCCAATTAGGTGGGTTTAATGACTAGGACGCGAGGATTTAGATAGTACCACAATGCCAAACAACCCGAACCACCACGATTCCACCGATCCTCACACCGCTGGTGATCATGTAATCGTATCCACAGGCCAATGATAAGACATTGATTGGAACGGCGATGGATCGGTGCATCGCGAATTTAGGGGAATTTAGGATCAGTTTAGAGGCGTTGAAAATCGGCGGTAACATCGCAGGGAGTGGAAGTTGCAGTTGCAAGAGGTTATCACCACCACCTCCAACACCCTACTGTCTCATCCAGACTTCAATACTCCTTTTACGAAGAGAATCGGCTATTAAATCTTAAAAACTAAAAAGCTCATTACTGCATAATCCACATCGGTAAAAATCAACGGGAAAAAGAAACCCCGAATCAACTCTCCATTGGCGACCGAACCTCTGGGATGATCGGTCTGGCACCCCAATGACAGCCTCGGTGCCTGTGGCGGTTGCCAACACCCCCATTGAGTCACCAATACTCTCCACACCATCTTTGTCTCTCCATCTTTTACCACCGTCCGTCGCCTTAGTTTACGTTGGAAAGATGAGAAAATTCATCAAAAGCCCGCGACATCGATTCGAAACACGTCTCGACCAATGAGATGGCAACAAAAGGTGTTGTCGCGGGAGTTGTCGCTACAACTATAAAACCTCAAAAAATTCGCAGAGAAAGTTTTTCATCAATTTTTTTCATCCGATCTAATTAATAATGTCTGATTCCAATTTCTTAGTTGATTTCCTTACCGGTGGTGTTTCCGCTGCTGTTTCCAAGACTGCTGCTGCTCCAGTTGAAAGAGTCAAGCTTTTGTTGCAAAATCAAGAATCTATGATTAAAGCCGGGAGATTATCTCACCCTTACAAAGGTATCATTGACTGTTTCAAGAGAACTGCTGCTGATGAAGGTGTCATTTCCTTCTGGAGAGGTAACACTGCTAACGTTATCAGATACTTCCCAACCCAAGCTTTGAACTTTGCCTTCAAGGACAAATTCAAGAAGATGTTTGGTTTCAAGAAAGACGAAGGTTACTGGTTATGGTTTGCTGGTAACTTGGCTTCCGGTGGGTTAGCTGGTGCCACTTCTTTGGCTTTTGTTTACTCTTTGGATTTTGCCAGAACCAGATTGGCCAACGATGCTAAATCCAAGACTGGTGAAAGAGAATTCAACGGTTTATTCGACGTTTACAAGAAGACTTTAGCTTCTGATGGTATTGCTGGTTTATATAGAGGTTTCGGTCCATCCGTTGTTGGTATTGTTGTCTACAGAGGTTTGTACTTCGGTTTGTATGATTCCCTTAAACCTGTTGTCTTAGTCGGTAGCTTGGAAGGTTCTTTCTTGGCCTCTTTCTTGTTGGGATGGGTTGTTACTACTGGTGCTTCTACTGCTTCTTACCCATTGGATACCGTCAGAAGAAGAATGATGATGACTTCTGGTCAAGCTGTTAAATACAATGGTGCTTTCGATGCTTTCAAGAAGATTGTCGCTGCTGAAGGTGTTCCTTCTTTGTTCAGAGGTTGTGGTGCTAACATCTTGAGAGGTATTGCCGGTGCCGGTGTTATCTCCTTATACGACCAAGTGCAACTCATCTTGCTCGGTAAAAAGCTTTAAATTAGTTAATTATAATTGATTAACAGTCTTCCCCGTATATATTCAAATTTGTTATTCCATTTATAATGTGATAGAATAAATACTACTATTTATCTGTTTGGTGCCGTTTCTAGTCTGCTTCTCGGAGTTTGAAGGAGATACCCCAGGTGCGGCTGAAAAAGTTTTATATTTGCATATTTGTAATCCGAATCACGTATATTAGTGCTTAAGCAAGCATTTGTTAGTCTCTCAATTACTTTCAATTCCACCCAAACGCATAGGGGGTCGGGTGTTGGTAAACCCGTGTTTATTGTGATAATGACATGGAAATTTAACTCATGCTACTGTTATAGATGATATAACTATCTACAAGAATGCACGCTTTATGACTCAAGAAAGAATACGCAAACTCTTAAATATACCACCTGAATCGAATTGACATCACCTCTGGTCAGAAGCAGATCAGGGGAAGCTCCTCTATGAGAATAGTTTAAAGAGCCGCAAATTTAACTTCCGTTAGAAATAGTTTGAACCCTGTAGCATTAGTTCTGTATGGGTTTAGAATAGCCAATTCAGTTTTAAAAGGCGGTGAATTATCGTGAAAACACTGTACACTTGCATTATCTATACATGCATTATCCGTCATGCATTATCTATCGTCTGTTAGTTGTCTATATATAGGTACCACCGCCGACAATTTAGACAACAGGCTAATATACACATCCACTATCCTTCCCTCGATACTTGTCTATTCAAAGACTCCACTGTCGATAACTCTGGTAGCTCCAATGAAGTTCTAAGTTTTCCTCGAACACTCTGTCGATTCTCCCCTGATCTTCCTCCAAATTCCTGGGAAATTCTTCTGTTATCGCTGGAGATTCTCGAGGCTCTTTTTTGGTTATTTTCAAAGTTTTCAAGTTCCATTTCTTCCGTAGTCAAATTGTCTCGAGTGTCGTTTTTATGGTTGTATATATCGATGAAGGAATTGTTGTCGAAGTAGGACTTGGCTTTGGACTTTCTCTTGAAAACGTCTATGAACAGTTTGCGTTGAGGATGGTCAGACTGTGGTGCTTTGGCAGGTGAACGTTTGAACTCAAAAACCAGATCACTTTCCAGTACTTGAATGGTGCCGGAAGAGTTACGGTGTCTATCATCAGCCTCGCTCAACTGCTTTGAATTTGCTGTAGTGGAAGTTGGTGTCGACGACAGACTTCCGCTAATGCTTTTCATTTTCTCCGTACTGTATTGACTTATTTTCATTCTATTTGGATCAGTAGGATCGTAGTCTTCAGGGTAGATATCAAAATCACCTCTTTCTACACATTCTCGGATGATGTCGGCGTCCTTGGGGAAATAAAACTTCTGGAGGATGTCGTAAAAGAACCTTGGTAAAAGACATGCCAAAACTCCCACGAAGATGCATGCCCAAAAGCTGGCACTGCCGAACAACTTGGTGGCTGCCTTGTAGAATTGGGAGCTTATAAGAGACGATGACCAAACCCCTGTCCAAAAGAAAAACAACAAGACTGAGATGGCAATAAACATGCTGGACCACCAATCCCACCGGTATTGATGAAGAAAGATATAAAAATTGCAGGCCACCACCCCAATTCCAACCACCGCAGTACCTAGAAGGTACCGGTGATCTGAGGGTAACCCGTTCATAGCAGTGAATCCGATACGATATACCAAATAAGGGAAGAAGAACGAAATCACTGACTGATAAATCCCATCTATCATGTACCACCAAAATTTCGACTCGGGGAACTCCAAACGTAATATCCCCGTACGGTAGAGTTCTGGAACCAATAGCGAAACCTTCGGCGACACATCTTGATCTAATATACCCAAAAAAATAACGGCCAACGAGGTGAACGCCAAATTATAAAACATTAAATACGTGAATTCAAACAAGTAGGCACCGTCAAAGTCACTGTAAAGACCATACCAAAACAACGAAAAAGTGTTGATCACATTCTTATAGAAGAACGAAGGGATCATTTCGCTGAATCTCTTATAAGACCATCTGCCGTGAGTTAACAATAATCGTGCCAAAAAACGGAATTGGCCAATAGCGTAATCTGAAGACATTACTGCTTGTCGTCCCTCCTCTCCAGCGATCCCAATACCAATATCAGCCGCCTGAATCATAGCCACATCGTTAGAACCATCACCAATAGCCAAGGTCATTACATCTAAAGTATCCTTAACCAACTTCACCACTCCAGCCTTTTGACTGGGAGAGACTCGACAACATAACACTGCCTTACAGTTCTTACACAATAATAAGAACTTGCGCTTGATTTCATTGTCATTCAAAACGATTTTCAAAGCATCACCATCAATGATGACTCCGAACCTCTCGTTGGGGGGAGAATGGTCGCCTTTGGCTGCCTCCAATTCTTCAAACGATGCTTCCATATTGAAAAAGATGGACAAGTAGTTTGTGATTAGACTGTCAATGAGTCTCACAGCAGGAAGTCCCTCCATAATGCCAAACTTTGCTCTTTCGTCCAGGGTTATGTCGGTCTTGATGATCAACAATTCCATATCGTTACCGAGTAAATTACAAGAAAATCCTATGTTGATGGCAGTTTCAACTTTATCTCCAGTCAAGACCCAAAGCTTGATCCCGGCTTTCGCTAAAAGTGAAATTGCGTCCGGTACTCCATCCTGCAATCGATCTTCAATGGCCGTGCCTCCCAATAGCACCAATTCTCTTTCAATGGAGTCAGCTACCAGCTCCATTTTGTCTTCACGATTTTCCAATGACGAAGCTGCCTCCATATGGCGTTTGTTCCATTCTAAGTATTGCTTCCAGTTGATTTCTCGTTGGGCAATACACAATGTTCGCAAGCCTTCAGTTGCATACTGTTCCAAATGGGCCGAAGTGGTTTTCAACATATTGTCGTCGTTTTCAGACTTACTCAATCGACTATAAATGGTAGAATCAGCCCCTTTACAGATCAATAACACCTTGGGCTCTTCGTTGGTAGTTTTGCCGGGGATTTTCACCAATGCACTCATTCTTTTTCTGGTAGAATTGAATTCTAACACGTTCAAGATTTGGTATTCCTTGGTTTCACCCTGTACATTGATCAAAACACCCTTTTTCGTGCTGCTGGTAAACTCAAATCCCAAACCACGAGCAGTACCAACTAATGCTGCTTCGTCAGGGGATTGGGCTTTCAATAGTTTCTTCCCTGGTTTTTTTTCATCGTCTTCAATCAACACCGAGTGGCATAACGCCAATGCCAACATGAAATGTTCGTTGGACTTTCGCTGCAAGCCTCCGTTTGCTCCCTGCAAATCCTTGACAAACTCACTCGAAACAAAGCTTAAATCGTCTACATATTTGTTGGTGGGATAGATGGAGCTTAAAGCCTTGACCATCTCCTGTTTGTCTTCGAGGATGATTTCACGTTCGGCAGCTGCCTCGGCTTCTACGTCATATCCTTGACGTTTTCTCAATCCAGCTAATGCTTCGGTATAAGCTCGTCCATAGCTGACCCCGTTGATGGTACATTTTTTGAATTCCATCAAATTTTGTGTCAAAGTTCCAGTTTTATCACTAAAAACGTACTCAATTTGCCCCAAATCGTCGGATATACTCCAGGATTTGGGAGTACAGGGGAAATCGAGTCGTTCATAATACATGCCAATATCGGAGAAAATGAAAAAGGCTTGTGCCGATTTAATAATCTCGATGGTGATATATAACGAGATAGGGACAATGGACTGGTAAATGATAAGGGCGACGAAAAAACTAATGATCCCATTGACTGCCGGGGATCCCCCAATGGTTCCGAACTCGAAGTGGTCTCGTGATTCGTTGTCATAAGTGTAGTAAAACCCGTTGACTATTCCCGAAACGAGACAAATGGCAAATAATACCACGAAGTTGATGATAACATAATAATTCAATTCTCTTGAGAGCCTTGACTGTTTGGTGGGAGTTATACCGGCATTGATCATGATTTTGGAGTCATCACCAGTGAACATTACCACACCAACTACCCACTTGGTGTTTCTCAAACTACAGCCTCTTAAGAGGAGATTATTGAGATTGATAGATTCTTCTCTTCGTTTGCCATTTTCATCTTGATAGATGAAATTCCCCTGATACGAGTATAAATTCGGATGAGGACCTTCGCTGTCGATTTGGAAGTTGTGTTTCATAATATCATCGGCCTTCCAGATTTTATGATCATGACTATATTTCAATCCTTGTCTAACTTTCAAGTTAGTTTCTCCATCGAGATTCTTAGTTTCCACGTAACACCCGTTGTCTTCTTCACTGGTGGATAAGATAATGACATCAGCAGGAATCTCCTCATTGTTGTAGATTCGGACAATGTCTCCCACTTTAACGCTTTTCCAGTAACTTTTTTGAAATTTCAAGCTTTTCCGGCTATGCTGAGCTGATTTTCGGAAAGGATTCTCCAACACTTCAGCAGTAGTTGTAGCGAAGGAAGGACGAGATTCGAAGTCGCTTTCGAAACTCTTACGAGGAGGAGCCTCCAGATTAGCATGCTTTTCTGTCCTGCCCTTTTTCGTCAAGTTTCGTTTACTAGCCCCTATGAATCTCATAAGTACACGAGAGTTGAGCTTCTTGAATCGCCGCCAATAGGAGATCTTCTCTTGGGCCACATTGAGGTTTTCGTAGTGATACAGAGGATTGGTGTTTAAGTCAACCAAGATATGAGTTGACTGGTTGTTGACTTCTAGATCGGAAGCGGTTCTTCGTGAGTCCTCAATGGCGTCTCTTATGGCAGTCAACACCAAAATCACAATCAATGGCACCATAGCTAGAGCTGGATTGGGCACACCAAAGATTTGAAAGAACCCCAATACCACCAACACCAAAAAATAAACGTTGGCTACATTGTTGAAGAACTGGTAGTACAAGTTCTTGGGAAGAAAACTCAAGGGAGTGTACTTGGTGGTTCTTATTTTGTTTCTAGCGAAGACTGTAGCAGCTTTCCCTGTATTGGGGTCGATTAACTCTGGTGGTAAGGTACGATTCACGACCACAGTACGTTTCTGTTCCTTCCTATCTTTGGGATCTTTTGGTTCTTGGAGTTCTTCGTCATCGCTCGACTCGTAGGCGGCGATTATAGCGCTGTCAGTATTGCCCCTAATGCTGTTGGAGCGGGAGTTGCCACGAGAGTTTGCACGGGAGTTTGCACGGGAGGCTTTGGCCGACGATAATGTTCGAATTACACCAGTCGGCGATAAGATCTCTTTTAGGGTTTTCGACCGACCAAGAGACTCTTTCTTAGCTCTTCCCTTTTTGTTTCTGGTAGTTCCCCACCGATGACGTTTCATGCCTTCACTCTCGTTATAATAACTATCGTCGTCGTCGAAATCAACGGTCTCGAACTTCAGGGGATCAGCAAAGGGAGAATTGGGTTGTTTAAAATCAAACACTTCATTTTCCATAATGGTATTGACTCTCAGGTTTTGACTGTCAGTCACCGACGAATTGGGTAACTTGAACCTCAACGACGGCTTTCTGCTATAGCTAGGACTTATAGGCGAAGGAGGGTTGAATCTAGCCTCAGTAGATAGATTGGGAGTGGGTAAAGCACTATTCAAACTATCGTCATCGGGGTCTTGACCTTGAGAATTGTCAAAGGAATACATATCAGGCAGCTTAGCACTGTCATCACTAAAAACCCTGTTATTTAACTGAAGACCTTTGGTATTCTTACGATTAAATGGCGACCGAGAATTAGGGGAATCTTCAAACGAATGTCCCAGGACCAGATGAAACGATAGATCTTCGGGATATACCGGTTCGTCAGAGGGATTCGCCATCACCCAATGTCACAATGTCTATCAATAAAGTCTAATGCAATAAAAAGCCAACAAAGTATTTAAGGAAACGGAAGTGAAAATTTGAAACAAAAGCCGAATCGAGTGGAAATCCAATTTGAGGATTATTTTGATTTTTGTTGCACCTAGAAGTGAAAAATAAAATGCCAATGTGCCGCCGCCAGCCTTAAGTTCATACGAATGCTAAGGGAACCGCAGTAGTAGCCTCTAATGGTAGCGAAGAGAGGAAACGTTTAAAAAATTTGATTTGTCGCAGGAGGTTACGCGATTATTCGATCCGGACAAAATGGTTCCTAATAGGGGAAGTAGTCCGACAACACATTTTCCGTAGAAGGGTTGTGGCCGGAGCGGGCAGAGAGAAGAGGATATGGTGGCCTTTCTGAGTGGTGGTTAGCGAACACCGAGGGGCCCGACGAAGAATTGGGGGATTATGGTTCCACGGAGTTAACCTGCGGAGTTAACCTGGGGGATTTATTTACGGCGAGAGGTTGCTGAGGGACGTCTCGGAGATAATCGACGGAAGTAACCCAGAACCAAATGATGGGAGAGCCTCCTGTTGGTGAGGTCTAGACTCGTAATATTACCTACATAAGCTCGTGATTCATGACTCCTTGGGTTTAGCGTAGTCTGCTGTCCACAGTTTAGCTACTTCGATGGCCCGTTGTTCATCTTTTTTCCAATCATCAGCCACGTCGTTAGCCAAGGGATCATCAGGATTAGGAGCGGCCAACAATGCTTGAATCGATAACAAGATAGTACGGATTTGCAACGCGGGAGACCAGTTATCCTTCAACACATCCAAACAAATTCTTCCCAACTTGTCGATATTGGGGTGATATATCTTCGTCAAAAACCGGACTTTGGGGGGACACATAGGGTAGTCATCGGGTAAGTATAATTCCAAATCAAATATCCCTTTTTCGTAAGGCGATGAATCAGGGCCATTCATGGTCACGGTGAAAGCTCTCAAGTTGGCCTCGTTGGGGTAGGCAGTAATGCCAGGAACAGGATCGGATATGAGCCGTTCTGTCTCTTTGATTATTCTCTTAGGTAACGCCGCCATGGTTTCCTGGTAATGTTAGTCTTTATGACCCTGGATCTTTTGAGAAATTCATGATCTCGCACACGACATATATTAGCACAGGGTCACGTGATCATAAATTAACGGCTGCTGGGCTACTGGGGAGGGGTTGGTCGACACCGTTCTCCAATTGGCGGAGGTTTCCCTTTTCCTGATATGATTACACCGCTCAAGTGACGGGAGATTGTCAGTTCGGTAAAGGATTATTTTCAAGCTGCGGTTTGGGTAATCACGAGATATCCGTAACAGAGGCAGAGTGTGGACGTGGGAGTGTATAGGGGGAGGAAGAAGAGGAGATGGAAGGGATGGAATGATAAGTAGGAGGAATGGATAAATGGAATGGATGAACAAAGGGACTTGGTAGTGCAGGGAAGAAATATGGCAAAAGGGCCGGAGGAAATATAGGGGCAAGACTAACCATAAATGCATATTGGATGGAAGGGAAAAGTGAACAACGGTATAAGCAGCAGTATTCACAAACAGACCGAACGCTAAATCATACAATGCAAGATATGTATAAATGGTTGAAGAACAAAGAAGCACAAGAGAAATTACTACAATGGTAGGTGCAGAAAGTCCAAAAGAAGGTAGTATAGAGTCCAGACGATGCCCAGAAAAACAAGTAGATAGACACAGTTCTACAATAAACATCAGCAAAGTCAAGACAAAAGAATGAGCAATGCCTTAACCTCCCACAAATGCAGCAGTAATTTTTAGAATTTCACAAATGTGGGGACGGCCATTGATCCTCTCTGAAAATTTTAACTCTGACACAATCCGACTGTCCTGACCAAACTGCAAAACGCTAACCCTAAGACAATTGCAACTCTAACGCCTAATCTTACCAATTGCCTCACATGTAACCTCAACTGAACGAAATGTGTCAGCGGGCAAATTTGTGGAACTTTCGTAACGCAGCGGAATTAGTGACAATTTTAGAAACCCATATGATTGGCTAGGTTGAACAAAATGGCATTGTTTACATTGCAGATATTTTTCTAGCGGTCACATCCGGAGTCAAAATGCCTTGGATCCACACGGATAATCCCATTGTCATTCCATTGCTTTCACACTCTGCCTTTCAACTCCGCATTCCTAATTAGGCTGTCAATTATGCGGCAAACATACGAAGGTGCGGTGACCATTGCCTAATTAGGCGAGGAATGATATAAATTTCACCTACTTAGGACATGTGCACAGTAGCCTTGGGTTCTTCGACCTTTGTCTTTGGGGTACTGCTTAAACTTTATTGAAGAGGAGTCATTAGGCTTTGAGAATGTAAACCTTAACTTGACTTTCAGTATTAACGTCAAGAATTGTGGAGGTCGATAAAGGTACAAAGTTTAATAAGCCCTCCACAATATCTGCTTTAGTGAAATACAACTCCCAAGCTACGCCCAAACACATAGTTGCTAAGGACACTTTGGTATGAACAACTGCTACGGCATCTGATCCTATCCGGATAGTACCGAACGACCGTATCTCCTCGTGAATATTTCACATTGATAACTCTGCGGTGCACGCCTATATTTCACATTATAGTCGTTTCTCGCTTAATTTGACTCCGCTATACTGAAGCATCTGAAATCCGCATCTATACGAATTACTAGTTCCATCTTTAAACACTAGGGACTGAAGGTAGAAATTCTTTTCAGTATCCACCCTATGGTAGTGATAGCTGAGTTAATGAGGTGATCTTGTCTACTGTATGACCTTATCGTTGGTGTTTCCTCGGAGGTAAATGTCGATCGAAGTGATTTTCATGCGCTGTCTAAATAACATATGCCTAATTAATCTCGCAGTGACTAAACAGGCAAATGAGGAGTTCAAGTCTAAGACTAATTAGGCAATTTCTCTGTATCCAATATAACCGAATTAGGAAAAGTAATAGTTCACAGGAGTTATTCACTTCGGGGGGGCGCCGGGCGTCGAATCACTTGCAACTTCCATTGCCCTACCCCATACCTAATTAGCATGGTGATAACTGGTTCTGCTGATCACTTTCACTGTGAAACGGAATGATCTTTTTTTTGTGTTCTAGAGATGGAACCAATCCATATTTTGTCTCTACGCAAATGCAAGTTGGAGTAAAGCTGATATATGTAGTCATCTGTTTCTCACAATTACTTTACTCTTTCCTAAAAGATGGCCTTCACTACATCGTTGAGTCCAGGGAACCTGTATAGAACCTAATTTGGAAATTAAAAAAAAAAAAAAATTGCAACATTTTATAGTATGATAGCGATGATTATTTTTAGGTGGGGGTGGGTTACAACTCTAGAATTGCAGGTATAGTCGGACAGGAGTTGCCATTGTGACTCCTATCAGAATTCATAGGAAGTTTTGTGAAAACTATTTAAGTTCCTTGTTTCCCCTGATATTTACTTTTAAATATTTACATAAACAAGTAACATCTAGGAAATTGCAATTGCATTTGATACCCCAATTGATACCCTAAGTTATACCCAAGTTATTTGTTTATAATATATTCACACATCAAAATGATAGCACAGTATGTATCCAATGATTTAGTTGCGATCGAGAGCATTTACTAACATTAGTAGGATATTGCCACCAGCTAACGGTAAGAAGTTATGGAGAGTGAAAAATAAGAGTCCTTCGCAACATGAGTCCAACACTCTCGCCTGCTTGCAAAATTCCTTGAGGATAACGTCCTCAGGGACCAAATTCACCGTGAAAAAACCTCAATTGAAACGTCCAAAGAATAAACCAGGATGCAAAAAAGATTTTGTTTTTGTCGACTTGAGTCCGGTGAAAACAGAAAATAAGGAAAGTACTCAGGCAGTATTACCTCCCTCGCCAGTCAGCTCAGTTCAATCCGACGATTCGTTTGCAACTGACCTCAGCTCAAATCCATCAGTTTTTGACAGCAAAAATTACGTGCTCGCGGAACCTTTTAAATTCGACTATGACTTGACTGCCGATATTGAGGATTTGATAAATCAAGTTCCTTCAGGATATTCCACTTCTCCATCTTCTTCGGTATCATCCAATGGTCCCTCGACTCCTGTACAACAGAATTTTTCGACTTTGGAAACTCCAGTGAATCAAATTTTGAAAACACCAGAGATTTTAAGATCAAATGGTATTCCTAAACCACAAATAACGAGATCAAATTCAGAGCCGGTAAGACTGGGTCATTTGGACATGTTCATGAATTTGAATGACCAGTTTGAGAGCAAGTTGGATGGTAAATTAGAGTACTCATTCAACCAGTTGGTTGATTATGATGAGAGTTTTTCCAACCTCCAATTGGACTTTGATGACCACCAGCTTAATGAATTTTTCTCCCACGACTTTTCGGTGTAGTGTTCTGCCTACATTGATATATTTTTTCGACTTTTAGATTCGGTTTAATATTTGGGTTTTATTTCTTCAGTTTTCACATTGGTTTTCCACATTTCGGTTTTCAACTTTAGTTTCGGTGACTAGATTCATTTCAATTCTTGTACATTAGAGGCCCATGACTTCAGCTTTCGTGCCATTATTTATTTCATGATTTTCATACCATTTTTCGCTAATTATTAGTTATATTTATTCATTTGTTTCGGCCATTATTGGTAGTTTATTCGTCCATTGAATTGGTTTTTTCACGTTTCTTTGTTACAATTCCCACTAAGATTCGCTTGTTCGGTTTATAGAAGACAGTGTCTGTCTAATGATTTATGAATATAAAAAACTCATTTTATTGCCAATACTCTTGAATTTTCTCGGTCTGGAAGATTACCCCAGATTTCAGAATTTCCTGCGTGAAAAGAGTCTCCTAGAGCAATTTCTGAAAATTTCCTAAACGGGGCATGTAATTAATAGCAAACTAATTGGGCTTATTCGTGCATAACAGACTATGTAGGGCTCGAAGGGGGGCCCACGGAGTTACTAACTGTTACGCAATTGGGTAATGTTGAGAGTTAGGTTGAATTTTCACTTGTTTGGTAAGGTAACTAGTCTAATTAAGCTACTCAGTTAAACTATTTATGGCATTCTTCACTTCCTTATGGGAGTTGTGAATTTTATCTCTAATTGAGGCTTTCTTTGGTGGGTCAATCATGTTCGGGGGTGTAATTAAAGCGGATCCCTCTTCTTCCAATTCTTCTGAAGAGGAATTTTCTTCAGATGGTACTATCTTAGACTTATAATCTGGATACAGTTCCGAGTCATCCACAAACTTGGGAATGGTGTATAATTCATACTCTGGGGGCTGATAAGGCTTGATTATGGTGATATGATTGACGGGAAGTTCAGGTTCAATGTAATCATCCTGATCATTAGTCAACATGCATTGCTTACGATTAAATACCGTAAAACTAGTCACCATGCAATAATTGTCCATGCCTTCATTTTCGATAGGGGAGTATCTGGTTTCGAAATTGCTGTATAATTGACTAATTTCGGGGACATCTCTAATCTTTTCTGAAACATGGTACCAATACTCCATATCTAGATTACGTTGCATTGGCCATTCATGATTAGGGTCGTACGCATCTCTGGCCAGGTACTCAAATTCCCATATTGGTTCGGCTCCACTGTTCACAAAAGTGTAGTTCAATTTGGTATAGTAAGTGAACGAGTTGACAATTGAGAAAGATTCGCTATCAACACTGTAATACCTCCAACTGGGATTATTTCCCAGAAAGGGGGTGATCGAAGGACCGACCAATGCATAATTGACTAAATTTGATAAGTCCTTAGTAGTGCCATCACCGGCAAAAATCAAATTGAATTGGTCCTTAAGGGTGTTACCGAAGAAAATTGCTGCAATTACCTGGGGACTGAATCTTTCGATGATTTTGGTGAAGACTTCGGTAGGAACTGGCAAAGAATTTTGGCTTGGAGGTAAATGGGAAATGATCCATACTCGTTGCATGTTGACTTCACTGTCGATTAACTCATCGATCAAGAACTGCCAAACTCCAAATGGGTCAAAATTTAACGTATCAATGAATCCATACAAGTTGTGAACATTCCAGACATTGGAGTTCAACGAAATGATTTTCAATCCTCTTTCGGTGATGATGCTAAAACCAATTTTATTATATCTAATTTGTTTTGCAGCCTGAAGATCTATCCAGTTGAATCCTTGCCACAAATCTGAAAGGAAATCAAATTGCCATTGGTAACTATTGGAATTATCCAAAAAATTCTGTGGTAGCTGGTTGATGGGAAAATTATCTCTAACTCCAAATGTGGGGATTATGGGGAAGTTTAGATAATTATAAACATCGCTATAGCCTTTCAATTGAGTATTCAACACTTGATATTTGTCAATAAAAATCTTATCGTTATTATCCAACATCCCACCAGTGAAAATGCCGAATTCGAAATTCAAATGATTTTCATGGAAATCTCTAATAATTTGCAAAGTGTTATTTATCAACAATTCTGGCAGATCACAATTATAAGATCCAAACTCATGACTGGGTAACCATTTTGGATGGTCTGACTTAAACATGTCCAAAAATGAACCTTTTTGGAAATAGCCATTTTCATAAGTACTATCGTAAAACGATAACCCTATATCAGCATCATTTAACGCGGAGTAATCATATTCCACGGGAGGAGCTACTTTGTTAAAACTTTGGGGATAGCAGCACACCGATTGGGAACAGTTGGACTCGGATAAAGTCTTGTAGTCAATCTGCAAATTGAAGTCAGAAATATGCAAGACATTAAATACGTCGCCATTATTTGGTGGAGCTTCATACAATTTTGGTTTATGTGGCCACAAGTCATCCATTTTCAATAAAGTTGGTATTTCGGGTAACACATGACATTTTTCGTCATGGTAGTAACAAAATAAATCTCCGTCTAACCCTTCAGCGTCCATTAATTGAATCATTTTGGTAAACTCATTACCGAGAGAACTATAATTGATTGAAGGGTAGCCAAAATTAATGTGGCATTTTGACTCGTCAAATCCCATCTCAATACACCATCTACTGTACACTAACGGAATAAGGTCAGGGCGAGTAAGTGCTAACGATTTACCCGCAATTAGCCTCATTTTACAGGAAACACATTCGTTCAAATCACTGGCGTTGGAGATTGAGTGCAATTGTTTAATTGCAGACGAAATTAAGAAATCGTCATCAATTGTTGGAATGGTAGGTGACACCCCATCATTACTTCCAAAGGGGCCGTAATGCACCTCCTGTGAAACTCCAAAGGAAATCCAAAAGATAACTATCCATAAATGTAACATTTGGATATTTGTGGTTGCAAAATTAAACCACAAAATTTTGAAGTACAATTGTAGTATCACATGATAAATCATATGACTGAGATGGTGACTTACTTCCCTGATTGGGTGAATGATACATAATGCGGTAGGAGCAGCTGAATGATGCCCTTGAACTATAAACCCTGTTTTTACGTGGGACCTCGCCAGGTCTCCCCGACATTTGAATACGTCATTTAATCCTCCAAAGGGAGTTGGTGCATACATTCCGAATTAGACATTCTACTGGCGATCAGCTTCCTATCGAGTTGATAAGGGAGGTGGATAATCGAATTTCCCCTTTCGGCTTGTTTCATCATAACAATGGAAAAAAAAAATGTTGGTTTTTAATGCGCTTCGGAGTAAAGCGAACCCTCAAAGTTACTGACATGACGATCTTGATTTGTCTTGGAAAATCTCTGATTTTCGATATATGTTGCATTTCGGTATTAATCGGTGATGGCAGCAATAAGTCAGAATTTTCCTTCCGTGATCTTACCAATGGGTACATATGGTCATAATGGAATATATGTTGACATTTCGACAGGTAAAATCCTCGGAGAGTACGAAAATCTAGGATTCCAGGATGAATCACCGTCCTCACATATTCTGCCTTATCTCCAATTATCTCCAATTATCTCCAACCAAAATGTGTGTTACGACATGCATCCGATAGTCATGCCCAGCAAGTCACGATCGTGATATGCCCCTATGGCTACACATTATTTAGGGCCTGTAATTAGAAGTCCACCGTCATTAAATCTTCAGTGCAAAAGATCACGAGCAATTAGATGAGGATACTAAGCCTGATTAGATACATGGAATTTCATACTGTCGGTATAAACTAACTGTAACCATGGCGGCATTATATGCAATAATCTCTGCACTTAGTCAGCAACTCAAATTGCACCATCCCCTTGTTATGTGGCAGACATAAATAGCTTGAATATTTTGGGTGCCGACGAATATTTATAATTGAAGCTTCGAGGGTAATTTTGACAGCTAAAATGCCTATATTGAACATAGTGGAGATTCCTTTCTTTTGTAAATCAAGCATTGATACGTAAAGTCTCAGTTTTCGATGGCCATTCGAAAAATTATTGGTAAGAGACAAATTCATACGTTAGGATGATGATTATTTATATTTTTGGCAAGTAACTAGTAATTACCCTTAAGTGTTCCTCATCTCCCTCCAATTTCAAATGATCAATGACTTTTTCAATCAATTGTTTGTTAATTAGTAATTGCTGTTTATTGAAGTTTTCATAACTCAACTTAAGACTCGACAACTTTTCGTTTTCCTTAGCTGTTAGATCATTATACCTGTTAGTTAAATTTTCAATCAAGTGAACGAGTCTCGAATAGGAATAAGACATCGGCTCAACTCCAGATGAGATCTGTCCTAAGCCGGTCGTAGGACTTACGGATCCCGGTACAAATGCCAGTGGGGTCATATTAGGTATTGAACTACGAGTTGACGTGGCACCTGTGGAACTCGACGATACTGATGAATGTTTGGATTTCGACTCTAAATAAACTGAAATTGAACTTCTTAGGTTATTCAAATCTCTTAGGATAGAAACATTCGATGCATCTAGTAAGTGATCTTCTGATACTTGAAAATTTCCTGGAAACTCAAATCTTTTATCTTGATCGTGAGGACTTGTAACCTGACTGAACGACTCATCTGTCTTCTGTGGCGCTCGATTAAGGTGCAAAATCGTATTGGGGATGGATATGGGGTTTATCACAGGAGAAACGGAGTGCTGAATCGAGCTTGTCATTGAAACTGGAATTGAGCCTTGAACAAAATTTTGATGAAAAATCGAATTTTGTCGATTCATTGGAGGTATATTTACAATTGGATTCATCGATTGGTTATGGGGATCTGGGTTGGTAAGATGCGGATTGGTCATGATTGCGTCATTCAAAATTGGAGGCAAACTATTCGTTTCAAAATTTTTTATTGGATTAGGGGACTCTAACGATAATTCTAATAAAGAAGAATTGGCAATTTTACCATTTTTCAAAGTTTCACTTAGTTCGAATAACTCTAGAACTGCCATTTCTAAATCCATCAAAGAACTGTCTTCCCTGATATTTTTAAAAATGGGCTCTTTGCTCAAATTGTGAGTCAAATTAGCATTACTTTGTTGCCTAAGTCGACTTTTTTTAATTGCTGATGACAACTGTCGTTGTAAAGTTCTTACTGTTGGAATGACAATCCTATTACTGTCAGAATCATCAACTGATGCTTCAGAAGGAGTAGAATTCGATGCGGTCAACGTATCTTTTGATTTGAAGTTGGACTTTTGCTTAATTTCACTGAATCGTTTTTGAATTAGTTCCCATTTTCGAGTTTGACTAAGACTTCTATCGCCAATATACTTGAACGGTTTGATGGTAACTATTAGGTATAATATTATTTTGATGTCAGCGGTAGTTAGTTTACTTCTGGTGTTTTTCAAAATAAAGTCGTCGTTATCATCATCTTTTATTTCATTAGGAATATCACTTTTGTTGTTATTGGTGACATTGATGCTGGTGACAGTGCTAGCGGTTTGAGAGGTGTTTATCAAGTCTGCATTCACGTTGTCCTCTTCCATTGAGATCATGTTGGAAATGACTGGAGTAGACGTGATCTGGGCATGGGGAGAATGATTTATTGATTTAGGACTGCTCGATTTAGAATTGGAATTACTTTTACCTAGATTCTGATGCAATTTGGCTTCTTCATTGGACATAATGTGGTTAATACCAGTATCCAGTAGTATATCTAGGTGTGTAAAATTTCAGTTAATAGGATAGCAACCACAGAGTGTACTTCTGTTCCTATGAACCCAATCCTTCAAAACAATAAAACAAAACAGAACAAATAAAAAAAGATTGTCAAATTCCCTAACTTAAGACAAAAATGAACCAGATATCCGTAGTATTTTTATCCTGGACTAACACAATAGTTGCAAGTCTGGAGAATTAAAAAATAAAAAAAAAAAACCAGCTATAAAGGTGTTTGAAACACTAATGAGAGCCACTTCTGTAATTGAACAATAAATACAACACGTCTAAAAGGATAGTAAAACCAAGCGTATCCTAATACCGAACAGTAAGTATTAAGCGGTGAAATGTGATACCTGCAGTATCTAACAACCAATTAGACAACGGTAATCGGCCTATCACTCCCGGTTATGCAAATACGCTATCAGTAAAAAGTGAGATTCCAAAAAAAAAAATTATGATTTCACGGGTTTATAAGTTTTTTTCTAGTGGGGCAGTTGTGCAGCAAGTGCTATAATTATTGTAGAGGTCCTTGAATCGCTAATTAACTGGACTTATGACAACAGCAAAATATTTCACGAAATTGAAACGTGCTCATACCCTGGTATAGACTCTTGTTAAATATACGAGGCATGGACTAAATGATGTTCTGACCAGAGGCGAGTACATAATAGGCGAATCAGTATCTTGAGGTGGAGATCATAAACACATTTCCCGAGTAGTAAGTGCAGCCAACGTCCAAGACCCATTTCCGAAAGGCGAGGAAGAAATAGAACATGGTACTACAGGAGCAACGATCTTTGTAGTGACAATGGACCGATGTGGTATGATATGTGAAGATGATGTGACACGTATTTCACAGAGCACGCAAGGAGGGTGGTTATACGAAACAGTTATTTGTAAGTATCAAACATGTATGTCGATCTTTTCACCTGTAGTTGCATTTAGAATAGGTAATCTTCGACCTGTCCTAATTTTTGCGTTTTTCCAGCTTCTTAGATTCTCCGGGTGTTATTGTTTCTAAATATTCGTACAATGGGTAATATTTGTCCCGTTGCGGTGAGTTCATGGGTTCGGACAGTTATTCAACCGAATGGAAATTTCCTTCCAGACCCCCGGTAAAGTGGAACGTGCTGGGAAGTATTCAAAAGGATGTAGATTAGAGAATGTTGCCACGCTTGGTTCTGTCCGGTGACCACTATCAACTTTTTGTGCAGGGGGGACCTTCCTTCAGCGGATCTTAGGGGTTATGAGTTTCCCGATTTCCCAATCGGTTAAAGTTGCCGTGCACTCACGCATTTTGTCCGTAGTGCGTTGGGGGTTTACTGCAGATCGCGAGATCATCAGTAATTTTGCCGGGTGTCTTTGCGACAGAGATGTAGGAGGAGTACCAGGATAAAGGGATTAGGGAGTCGTTGGACAGGGAGATGTGTGTGTCGACGGTGAGAAAATACAGATCTAAGATTAATACATTTATTGCCAGTATTGCTTAAGAAAACATTGGGCGTATCGAGGCGGAGATCACCCTGGGTAACCGGGATAGGGCAATCAGGACATTGTCCAAGCATCTGTCGACCCTGGGCTACTAAGCGACAAACTCTACAGACTTTCATCCGTTCGTTTCAGTACATCGGCGTATCTCGCAAAAGCGTGAAAGGCATACAACCCCCATTTCAACATACATTGTTTGATCTTAGTAACGATAAACTCACTGCCCACCGGTATTTAACTGTGAGGTGACATCCTTGTTGGGGTGGACTATTGCCAGATTCTTGGGATGATGTTGCAAGGAGTAAGTTGAACTAGGATTACACTCAGATTAAATCAATAGGAAAACTCCAAATAACTCCGCGATGAGTTTGTTTTATGTATGAGCTATAGACATCTTGATCTTTATAGTCGTCTCGCAACAGGCACAAGTAACAAATGGAAAAAATGATAGTGGCAGTATCATACTTGATCTTGCTTTCGAGACGGAACCTCATCAATTGGTACCAAAAACTTTTCGAAAGGGTTTGAGATCATGAGTTCTTCGATTGTTTATGAAGTAGCTTTGGTATCTGGAACTTTGTCGATTGCACCTAATGGCATTTATAAAATAATGAAGCGATCGATCAGACATTGGAACTAGGCTGATTGGACTGCTCACAAACTGAGCAACCTTTGAAGTCACAATTTATAACATACAGACTGCCCTGACAATGAATCGTGGTACTCAATTAATCTTATGTGTTGGATTTTCAAGCAATCAGTATTCTGTTACACTCCTTCACAAAGTATTCTGGAATAACATCTGGTATGTCCAAGCTCATTTACGTTTAGAATTAGTCGACACTTGCAATTGAACTAACATCAAACTGTGAACCCAAAACCGCTTTATCATTAATTCAAGTTGAAACCATCAGCAAACGAGCTAGTAATACTCTTAATATCATCTTCTTTAACCTTTAAATTCTTTTTATCGAATTCTTGGTTCAATTGGGACAATTTGGAGTAGAAATTGGAGTTGATTGATTTGTTTAACTCGGGCCATTTTTCGCTATGTAATTGACTGGAACTAATGGATTCTTCTTGAAATTGGCTCTTAGAAGAATAGTTTGGTATATTCTTGGGCTCAACGGTTGTGGACAATTGAACTACTGATAGTTTCAAGTTCTCCAATGGTCCATCAACTAAGCAGCCCTTCTCTCTGAAATGTAACAACAAATGATTCCACAAGAAGTTCTTACTCAAAGCTCGAGAATTTCCTAGGATGATCAATCCATACTTACTTCTAGTCAACGCAACATTCAATCTCCGAGGATCCTTTAAAAATCCAATATTTTGTTGATCATTAGCTCTAACACAGCTTAAAATTATGAAATCTTTCTCCCGGCCTTGAAAGGCGTCCACACTTGTTACTTCAATGTGGAGATAATCTTCCTTTTTGTCAAACAAAGTTCCATTCAACGACATGTACTGGGTAATAAATGCCCTCTGCCCTTCATAAGGAGTGATGACACCTATTTGTTCTGGTTTAATTCCATCTCTGAATAATCTGGTAACAATTTTTTCAACATTCATTGCCTCCACACGATTCAAGTAGGATACTCCACTGGAACTGATCTCTTCTTTTCCATAGTTCCCCCAAAAGAACATCGGAATATTAGCTACTGGCCAGGGGAAGGTGGAATTTTCAATTAATCTCTGCTCTACGGAAACACCGTCCTGCAAAGATCCTTCATAGAACATATTGGAGGGAAATTCACTCAAATGAGGGTTCATTCGATACTGAACTTCTAATCTTATAGGTACATGCCCCAAAATAATTAATCTTTCAAACAATGACTGTCTTAATCCACTATCACCTGCTTCTTTGTGCAAAATGACTGGGCCCAATTGTTGGTGATCCCCTACCAAAATAACCTGTTTACTCCCTTTGACTATCGGTATCAACACCTCAGGTTCGGCAGCTTGGGTACTCTCGTCGATTAACACAATTCTAAATTTATACTTCTTCAAGCGGATATCACCAGCTCCCACACAAGTACAACATATAATGTCACATTTATCCAAAGTCTGCCTTTCTTGATCTCGAAACAAGTGTTGATACGACTTGGAATCTCCCTCACTCAACTCACCAATTTCGTTCTTCAATTTACACAATTTCTTCAATTGACCCTTAGCAGATGTAGTCACTTTATTGTGTAACGACAAATGCTGGATGGAAGAGTCAATATCCTCTCGAGACTTCGCAAGCAATCTTACCACATTTAGCCCAAGGCTATCCAACTTCTCAGCTAAATGATCCACGGCTATATTTGACGGAGCGCAGACCAAGATTTTTTGACCCTTGTTCAAGTTATTTAAATGGTAGATGATTGTAGCCGATGTCACTGTTTTACCCGTCCCCGGGGGTCCTTGAATCAATGACAATGGTCGTCTTAAAACAGTTTTTACAGCATTCAATTGTGATTCGTTCAACTCAGCCAACTTAGGAACACTAATTTTTTTGGGTAAAGTGATATCAAACTCAATAGGCTGTACATCATGACCCAAAATTTTATGATACAAGTATGAGCTCACAGACTTTTCATCAACAGCAAATTTCTTGAGGGCATCTTGCATTCGTTCGTAACTGATACCTTTCCAAACAAACTCTGCAGTGAATCCGTTGATCTTGGTAAGAGGGGGTGACGCTTTGCTCTGGATCAACTCAAGGGTGAAGTACTCCTGATATGAATTAGGCAATTTGATGATGTACCCTTTGCCTTCCCAGGGTTCCTCTCCCAACTCATTGTACCTCAAAAAGATCTCGTCGCCCACAGCGACCTTTAAGTCGGTGGTCTCAAAAGAACTCAAGGCAAATGACGCTAAATACTTGTTATTCAACCCCACAGACCATTTGACTTGAATATGTTCCAAAGCTTGAGACTCCTTCAACTGTTTGTCGAAATCACTTTCTAACTTCAACAAGGGCCCAAAAGACTTCTGATACTGATATCCATCGTTATACCTCATCAATGTGGGCAATACCTTAGACATCGTCGAGCCATCTCCTTCTCCGTCAACTTTAGACGATTCTAATTGGTTTAATTCACTAATGCTAGTATCTCTATTCAACCTCCACTCGCTTTCGAGTTTCAATATCTGCTGATAGTTGATCACCTGAGAGTTGATCGCTTCATCTTCCCGTGGTTCTGCGGCAATCCACGACAAAAACTGCCGTTCTTCGATCAACGGTTTCCAATTATTCGAGTCCCAATTGGAATCCTTGAGTTGCGAACACGGTAACCTACACAAGATCACAACTACTTGGTCCTGCTTCGCACTAATATACCCCAAATTGAAGACATTGTGCTTCCCACAGCTGTAACATTCCAACGTCGTGTCACCCAAATGACTATCCTCATGTAAAGAGACGGAACTATGACGAGATAAAATCAAATGAGTGACTATGTGACTCGATGACCCAACACTCTTACCGTTACAGAACCATTTTTGACAACTATTACACTTGATGAGGCATTCTGTGGATTCTATTCCACAATATTGGCAGGAAGTCTCACTAATGCGAGCCGATGTGAGCGGCCGGTTTTCACCCACGATGTCCTTTAAATCGCTCAAATCGGCGGTAAACCCCGAGGTCAGCTTATCTTCCTCGTGGTCCACATCTACTGTTACTCGGCTCGATTCAACACCACTGTCGCTAGCGTACCCGCCGAATAAGAGTTCACTCATGTAAGAATTTTTCGCATTGTTGGAGGTAATCAGTCTTCGCTGGCACCGGCCCAACTTGGCACCATCTCTCGCTACCACCTACCGCCACGAATTTCTCTCGTCCATCGCGACATCCGACATTACGCGTTGAATGTCGCATGGATTTTGTCTGAATCAAGAAACTCGTCAAACCTACAATTTAAAGATATTTAACATTGGCTTGTGAATCGTCGCCATTGATCTATTTGCTTTGTTGTATCGTCACTGCCGGCGAGTCTTATTACTGTGTATTCTTTGAGGGCCCTTTCATATCGTGAGGTTTAGACGCTGCAACGACTTGGGTGCGAGAGGGTTATTATCCTATTACAACACTATTCCATTATTCAACCCAAACTTCAGCCTTGAGGGTAAGATAAGTTGTGGGGCCTAACTACGTTGCGTGATTGTGTCCTAGGACTTTTATTTTCTGTTTTAGTCCGAAAATCTTGTTTCTGTTGTGATAGATAACAGAGACATAGGTGTCCTTTTTGTATTTTGGTGGAGTTTGTAACATATTTGTATTATATTGACAATGACGAGACAATCACAATTCCATAGATTGATTTTGAGAGATAAAGGGGTTTTCAACGGAAAAACCTTTTCCATTTCTACAGATTCCATTTCTTGGATCCCTGCTTATGCTATATTCATTACCGGTGAGGGGCAATTATATTCGTCAGATGAACAAGACAATAACTATTTGCTACTTCAGTATCTACAGAGCTGTTCTGTGACGATAATTCCCAATATCAATAGCAATTACCTGTCAATCAGAAATAAAAGAACGAAAAAGAAGACTAATGATCAGTCAAATGATAACGTACCTCCGGTAATTTATATAAAGACATTTGACAATGAGAAATTATTCATCAAAGTACTGTCGAAAAATAATTTTGGCACCTTAGTCAGCAGTTTGATTGTGTGGCAGAACTTGAAGCCAAAATCGCTAGTGAAGAAGTGGTATTGTGAGAATAAATTCGTGAATTCCAATCCTGACTTTGTTCACGAAGTGTTGGTTTGTCGGTGCAAGATATACGGCCCGATACTCAATAAAGGTAAAAACGTTAAGGTGGTGAATGGACCCAAAGTCCCTCAAATTCGAAAGGTTGCAGGTAGCTCCAATGGAAATGGAGCATTAAACGGTGACCTTTTGTCCCATCCTTCATCTCTTAATGAAGGGTGGTTTTACGCAATGGGGGCATTGAATTCCAATGGGATATTGAACTTTATTACCGAGTTGGACGGAACGTTATTGTATTCTATCGATGTCAAATCTATCTTGACTAGTGAAATCAGAGAAGTTCACCATTCGATATTTGATAACTCTAATGTACTACATATTGGGCAATTGAGTGAATTGAGGTGGAACAATCTAATCAAATCTGTCATTGGTAGTCAGTCTGATCAAAAGTATCCTCCATTTTTAATTAAAGATGGAAAATCCATCAATTCCAACAACCGAATCTTCATTGAATTCCCATTACATATAGATTTGGAAGATTGGTTTGTCGGGTTGAACTATTTCTCCAAAAGAGAATATATTGGGTCATATGACCCAAAGTCCATCTCCTTAAACAAATCCAGTTCAGTCAATGAAATTGCCAACAAACAGGAAGATTTGACCCTAGATGGTGACGATTCATTCAATATCGATCAAACTGTCACTTCAGGCATCTCCATCAAACCACCCGGAGAGAAACTTCCTGTGACAGCGCCGGAATCTCGTAATTCCCCAACTTCTTTGCTAAAACCCTACGAGAAGGAATCCTTCAGGGTATCGAAGAAATTGTCTATTGATATAATCGAAGCTAAATTCGATGATTTATCCAATAGTAAATCCAGAATTTATGCTGAAGTGATGATGTGGAAAGTCCCATGGTCCCGAACTGCCATTGTGAGCTTCACTGCTAATCCATTCTGGAAGGAAGAATTCTCTACTGATTTACCAATCTCGACGCAAATCATACATATTTTGATCAAGCAGTGTGTAAGTGAAACGGGATATCTGGATAACGATAAGATTGTTGGGACTGTATTCCTAACCCCTGACATCTTGTCGAGACATCTTGGCATATCCTCAACAATTATGTTTGATGGTAACGGCAGCGACGAATCAGCCAACATTGCTGCCGATACGATTGCCGGGAACGATATTGTAAAGTTGTCCATTTATGACTCTAGTAACGTTCCTATTGGTAAGTTACTTGTAAATGTCAAGTTAAAGGAATACCATATTTTGTCGCCTAAAAATTTTAAACCTTTAGAAAACATGCTATATAACGCTCCAATGAAAGACTTGATAGAATTTTGTAATCAGAACGTTTCAACGGCAGATTTCGAAAACGTCAGTTTAATTATGTTGGACATTTTTCAAAGTTTGGGTATTGCAGACAAGTGGTTTAAAGAATTGATGGATTACGAACTTATTAACGTGGATAAAGTTACCAGACAAAACTATTCTTCCACCAACGGTGCAGCCAAAACTTCATCCTCAAATAATGTGTTTAATACGCTATTTCGAGGTTCTTCAATATTCTCGAAATCGTTGGAGAAGTACAACCTAAGAATTGGCCAGGAGTATTTGGAAAAAGTGTTTGGTAATTTCTTCGCCATAATCAGTAACGAGAAGAAGAACTGTGAAGTGGATCCTCGATATGTCAAGCTTCAGGTCAAAGCTGATCTCAAGGGAAAGCCGGTGGATGACAATAGTTTGGAACAAGATGATTCTGATGAATCAGAGGAAGAATATGATTCCGATGCCGAAAAAGAACTTGACACACGAATCAAACTAATGCTAGAAGAGAATTATACCAATTTGTATAATTATGCCGAAGAAATATGGCATAAAATTTATATTACTAGTAATGATTTGCCCGATCAAATCAAGAGTCAATTGAAGAATTTCCGGAATAAAGTTGAATTAGCTTGTGACCCCAACGATAAAATAACCGCTTTGAACTGCCTTTCGGCATTTATCTTTTTAAGATTCTTCTGTCCAGCGATATTGAATCCTAAGTTGTTCTACTTAACGAAAAATCATCAGTCGGGAAGGTCGCAAAGGACTTTGACATTGATAGCTAAGATTTTATTAAACTTAGCCAATAGACAAGAATTCTCTCCTCATAAGGAGCCTCATTTAGTGAAAATGAATGAATTCTTGACCAAACACCAAGACGAAGTATTGGATTATTTCGATAAAATAACTGGGAGGAAGAATGATTTCAATGAAAAAATTTTGGATTTAAGTCATGAGGTGAAACGGTTTGATTTGGGATTGTCGGGAGATTCTACCTCTAACGAGCTACCTACAACTCCGTATCTTATCGACAAGTACTTACGGTTGACGGAATTGATCTACCTTCTAGATACCAAAGATGTCAATGAAACCCTGGAAGAAGAGGATTTTGATGAAGAGGGAGAAGATGAAGTGGACGACGATGTCGAGTCAAATGGTAATGATGAACAATATGATGATTTTGATAACGACGGATTAACCAATACGGAGATCAAAAGAAAATTAAAATCATCTATCAAAGAAGGTGATATCAAATTCAGGAACAATGTGTACAAGATTGGATCATTAGAATTCGAGAAGTCGGAATTTCTAGATCTAGCGGGTGACGATGATACCGAAGATTTCATCAAAAGTTTATGTAAAAGTGATGAAAATATCTTTTCCTTCATAACCTCGAATATTACTTTGAGAGATCTACAGAAAAGAAGTAAGACTTTAAAGAAGAAAATTGTTGAGTTGGAAAATTTCCTACAAAGGTATGAATATCCTGATAATTATCAGTCAGACCAGACAATGTGGACATGTTTTGCCAATGAGATATTGAATAACACTTATATTGATTTGAGTCGTAATTGCATAGTCCAATTGGATGATTATGAGGGGGATCTACCGCATCATTATAGACGAATCATTGATAATGGATTGAACAGCCTCAAGCTTAAGTTCATTGATGAATCAAGCCATGTTGGCACTTATGAACCCACTCCTCGTCCAATTTCGGATAATGATGACTTTAGAATGAAGCCAACCTCAACGAAAAATCCATTCAAGAAATGGTTCAATAAAAAAAATTAGGTCTGACATAAGATTTTCAATTCGCCTACACATGTTTTAATACGCAACTTATATCTGCTCAAGAATGTCATTGGACTATATACTGATATACAGCAATAATGGCAGTGCTCCTTGGACTCTCATGAAGTCGATATGAACTCTGTAGAAAACGAACACTGTTAGATAAGAGATTTTTGTACGACGGAATATATCTACGAAAGTATTCTACTCAACTTATTGACTCATTCAATCGTAAGAACTATAAAATACTGACGCACTTCAAATACATCACCAAGGACCCTAATTACAAGTCCAGTTGAGTTATGGTCTTCAAAACTGAAAAGAGATGTCAATCTCTCGAACTCATCACCCGGAGCTTTCAACTTATCACCCAAAGCTTTCATTAGAATGGGAAATATTCAACTCCCGGGGTTATCAGGCTTGTGGTCTGTACTATTTCACTTTCATTGGTGTGTCTCGCGGCTCTAAGCCTACTCCAATCTCTTGCAGCCTTAATTCCTCTTCGGTGTGTCGTATTCCACAGAGAGTACGCCTAAAATAATGTCGCCGAACCTCTCGCACCGCTTCGAACCGCGACACAGGTCGATTTTATTGATTGCCGTAAATTTAACGTTAAACTCCCTCCCACAGTATTACAGAATAAGCATTACGGTGGTTGTCGGCTGTAGAGGTTAAAATGACAGTAGAACAGGAATTTCTAGCCTCTTTTCCCCAGGTTTCACCTCCTACCAAGCAAACAGGATTCACTTCGAACTTGACCGATGCTCAAAGAAAGACGTTAAAAGAATTCTATGAAGCATTGAAGGAAATGGGCTATGAGGAACGCCTTGACGATGCTACATTATTAAGGTTCTTGAGAGCTAGAAAGTTTGACCTACATAAAGCAACTCAAATGTTTGTCAACTGTGAAAAATGGCGGAAACAGTTCGGAACAAATACCATCTTGCAAGACTTTGAATACAAAGAAAAGCCATTGGTGGCGAAGTTATATCCCCAGTATTATCACAAAATCGATAAAGATGGACGTCCAGTATATTATGAAGAATTGGGCAAAGTCAATTTGCATACAATGCTAAAAATCACCACTCAAGAAAGAATGTTAAAGAATTTGGTATGGGAATACGAATCTTTCACAAACTACAGGTTGCCTGCATGTTCTAGATTACAAGGATACTTGATTGAGACTTCCTGCACCATTTTAGACTTGAAAGGGATATCAATTTCTTCTGCATACCTGGTAATTGGTTATGTCAAAGAAACATCCAAGATTGGTCAAGACTACTATCCTGAACGAATGGGAAAATTCTATTGTATCAACTCCCCGTTTGGATTTTCAACTGCGTTCAAGGCGTTCAAACCATTTTTAGATCCCGTAACTGTGTCAAAGATTTTCATTTTGGGAAGCAGCTATAAAAAGGAATTATTGAAACAGATTCCTGCCGAAAACTTGCCAAAGAAATTTGGTGGTGAGTCGGACATCTCTGAGGAAGACTTATACCTCAAAGACGTAGGTCCTTGGAGAGACCCACGGTACATTGGACCTGAAGGCGAAGCCCCTAAAAGCTTTGCAACTTGAAACAACTAGAGCCAGCCAGCAATCATGTTATAAACTTCGAATCCCTTGCCTCTCTGCTCCGTCTCTTTCCGTTTGTTGTGAAGCTACAGGACTCGTTTATGTTGCAGCAAACCCTTCAATACACTACTGGAACTTCTACCGTATTGAAATGAACCCTTATGTATCGAGATTTGCAGACTGCTGACTAGTCTCCATTGTAATTTTGCAGCGTCAGGGATCGTTCTGAAGTTAAACTAGTGATCTCCAGAGCAAAAAAACGATGCGCTATGCATCTGGCTGCAAATTAAAGCATCTGGAAAGCAACATACTCCATTTAGGCGAAAAGTAACATTCAATCATCCACACTACCGAGGTGTCAAAGCGGAAATCGGGCCACCCCTCGAGGGATGCCCTTTTTCTTTTTGTAATTCCTCTTAGGAAAGTAATCTCAAATTTCACCTATAAACATACCTCATCACATCACCATTTAGCAGTTTTCCTAGCACTTTAGATTTTTGCCTGTCATGCATCGAAGACAGTCCATAGACATTACTGAATTCTCCAAGAAGTTAGAAATTTTCCAGCTCAAATCCACTGTTTCATCACTGAGAAGTCAAGAATCAAATACTAGCAAAAGTGGATTTTGTAGTACAAAGTCCGCTTCTCCTTCTAATCTCCAGCGTGATGTCCTATCCAATGACCACCTGCCAATAAGACCCCTGACCACGAGTCACGGTGTAGGACTAACTGAATCAAATGATGCTTCGATGATAGAGATAAATTTCTCCGCTAGTCGTAAAACAAATTCCAATGTTAATAGCAATGGAAACATCCAAGGGTGTCATGGAGGTGTTAAACGAGAGGGTGGAGCATCCATTGATATTTCACAGCAAAATTCTACCAAAAATCAATCAAATAACCATTATCACAGCTCAAGTTCTCATAGTGCCCAAACAACGGTGTCGTACAATTCACGGGAAAGACATCCCAACTTCCATAAAGAAGACGGAAGACTCAAACGTACCAACAGTGAGTTAATGTTTGCAACCAAGTCACCCAAAAGTTCAAGGTATTTCTTGAAAAATTCTTCTTACAAGCATTTAGACGAATTGGAGGAGCCCTATTATTACTATGAGATCACTCCGAAGGCCACCGATAATAGTGACAATCTGAACTCTACTTCCAGCCCATCAAGTTTTACAGTGTCTTTAGATAATGCAGAGAGCCCCAAATCCCAGGGAGGCACTTTAACACCTCCAAAACCACCGACATTCCATATCAACGACTTGATCATGACAGAAGAAGATTTGAAACACATCGACAAAGAGTTTCCCCAGGATGAAAGCCCATTCAAAAGAAAACTGGATTATTTTAATCTCAGAATCTACATGAACAATTACTACTCATCCGACCTAACTGCCTGTGTGATCTTGTTCAGTGTGTTGATTTTGGGGTCTTTTGGCTACTTGATCTCCGTGGCCAAAAAAACCTCCGAACCGACACCTCCCGAGGTTTACGGGATCCTATCGCCTTACAAGTACCCCCATTTATCAGCCATTAGAACTAGTTTAGTGGACCGTGACACACCACAGGAGTTTCACAGCAAAAACAGCTTTGTCACCAACGACACCTGGGAATTGGTGTTCTCCGACGAATTCAATGCCGACGGGCGTACATTCTTCCCCGGAGATGACCAGTTCCTCGAAGCAGTGGATATTCACTACTCTGCCACAGAAGATTTGGAATACTACATTCCAGAAATGGCAGAAACCGCCAACGGCAGTTTAAGGATCACCTTGGATGCGTTTCCCACCAATGGGCTACTTTACAGATCAGCAATGGTTCAGGGATGGAACAAACTATGCTTCAGCAACAAAGCCATGGTAGAAGCGTCAATCAGAATGCCAGGGTTCTCCCAGCAGAACGGAATGTGGCCAGCAGTATGGAGTCTAGGGAACTTAGCCCGGCCAGGATTCCAAGCCACCACCGACGGAGTTTGGCCCTATACTTACGACGAATGCGATTACGGCGTCACCCCTAATCAATCGTCTCCTGACGGAATCTCCTTCTTACCCGGGCAAAGATTGAGCAAATGCACTTGTTTCGGAGAAGACCACCCGAGCTTGGGCAAAGGACGAGGAGCTCCGGAAATAGATCTCATTGAAGGGTACCATAACCCCCACGATAAGCGATTCTTGGGCATGCAGACGTTGCAGGTCGCACCGTTTGATCCTTGGTACCGGCCCGATTATGCATATATGGAGATACATAATGGCAACATTACGTCGATGAAGGCCAACACGGGATCTCCCACCCAAGAAGCCATTGCTGCAGGGACGGTCTTGAACGATACGTGGTTTCAAACGGTGAGAAACGACAGTAACCATCACCAAGTCGTCAACAACGAAACCTACTTTCAGGGTTTTGGCTATGAACTCAACAGCGAAAAGACCCCTGAGTCCGACAGCTACCTCCAGTTCTTCAACGGCCACGAGAAAACCGTGGGGTTGAAGGGAGACGCACTACATCCCAATAGCAACAATATCGGATGGAGGCAATTATCCAAAGAGCCCATGGCTTTGGTGTTTAACTTAGGGCTCTCCGAAACATGGCTGGAAATAGATTTTGAGTCTTTGGAGTTTCCTGCGGTGCTAGAGATCGATTATATACGAATCTACCAGCCCAAAGGTGAATCCTCGGTCACTTGTGATCCCCACGGATATCCCACCACTGAATATATCCGCAATCATCCTGCAGCCTACCAAAATGTCAATTTCACCACCTGGGAAATGGCCGGCTATTCCATCCCCAGGAACAGCATTATGCATAAGTGTCAGCTTCCCCATGGAGTTAATCAGCGACATTGACAGATGTCGCAATGTCCCACTCTACCCCCGTACACCCCAGGACGCGGTTATACGCGTAGAGACTTCATAGTTAATAGATGAGTGTATATGATATTTAGAATGGAAGACCCTGTTGATGTAGATATGATAGAGTCTCCGCTATTTGGCGGAGGAGTATCAAAACCCGGCGATGACAGCCGGGATCTTAACTTGTCGGGATCATTACTTTTTCAAGAACCATCGGTACATTCGTTTGGAGATGAACATTCATTTCAACCACCATCGTTTGAAAAGTCATTTCAAAAACCACCTTCGTCTCAAATCGTGCCGTCCTATGAGTCGATACGCTCACCGGAAATGCCCCCGTCGTCAGAACCGCCGCATTCCCCCTCCCACAAGAAAGTAAAGTTGTTCAATGGCGAATCCATCACGTTGAAACCACGAAAACCCATTTCTACCGGTGAAATCAAACACTCAGGAGATATGGACTTGATCGATATGGACAGCTTATTCCGCAAAGTAAAAGAAAAACAAGCATTCAAGGAAAACCAGATGCAACTAGATCAACTAAAAGAACCCCAAAGAAAATTAAAATCAAAGCCCACTCCTCTCTGGACAGAGAAATACCGTCCCCAAAGATTCTTGCAATTATGTTCTGCTGGTAATGACAGACAGTATAGAACGATTTCTCATTGGCTACAAAGTTGGTCAGGGGTTGTTTTTGATGCCGATCACGATAAGTCTCACAAGTCCTACAACAACGTCGATGTCTTGGGTCGTCCCTATAAAAAAATATTGTTAGTGACGGGACCTCCAGGAATTGGCAAGACCACCGCAGTACATCTAATTGCCAGGCAATTGGGTTACAGTGTTGAGGAATTGAATGCTGCTAACAGTATGGATACCTTACCTTCCTCCTCGGTGGTTGGAGGTAATAGTAGTTATGGTAACGTCAGCGCAGCCTTGAAGCTAAAGATTCAGAATGCCTTGACCTCCAATTCTATTCAGGTCCAAGGCGACAAACTTGTGAGCAACAGCAAGCCCACATGCTTGGTGATTGACGAGATTGACACTGCAGGTAATCTGAGCGATATAATCAGAGTTTTGAGTGAATTGGTCCTGGGTGATCAGAGAGCCATGAATAGTAAAACTACTGCTAGTCACAAAAAGAGGAAAAATGATCATTTGTTGAACCGGCCAATCATCTGTATTGCCAATGATATCTATGGGACTACATCACGGTCTTGGGGAGGTTTCACCATGGACAAATTGAAGTCTATTTCGGAATTGGTTAGTTTCCAAAAGCCGGCATTTGTGAAGCGAGCTACAGGGATAAAGACCGGGGGAAAAGCGCTCAACGCCGTGAAAGAGTTCATCAAGGACATCAGTGAACAGGAAAAGTTGAATTTGGAGTATAAGGAAATCAACGAAATCGTTGAGCTCTGTGAAGGTGATATCCGTGCTTGTATAAACCATTTGCAGTTTAATGGCAGAAAGCTAGAAAATTACAATGGTTCGTCTTCTAGTGCCCTTCCGAATATGGACCTACAACTTTCGTGGTTCAAATTAACGGATATGTTGTTCAAAAGAGATCCTCAATTGCCTAAAGAGGAGGATTTCGATAATTTGATTGCTATAGTTATGGGCAGTAGTTCAGTGAATAACTCCAATGGAACGCTAGACAAGGTACTCAGGAGCTGTTTCAATCGATACTTGGACGTGGTTCATTTCCAGGACGACTCCTTGGTCAAACCTTGTGAGCTATCTGACTGGTTAGACTTCTACGACAACATGGGTAACTATAATGACACTCAGTATTCCAATTTGGTATTGATGAAAATCTGGCAATTATTCAGTGAAATCAACCCCAGTAGAGTTACCAAAAGCCTTATCAGGGATCTTAGAAATATTGAGTTTGAAAGTGACGAATTGAAGAAACACAATAAATCAACAATCAAACATGTTATCACCAACATCCCAATTTCGCTAAAAGTCAGTCTTGGTGGTGGCTTTGAAAATAATGATTCCATGGGGGTATTCGTCTTGCCGTTTTTGCATAAGCTTCTTTTCCCTGAACTATCATCAATTGGCAGTAGCAGCTCCTTGCAATTGAAGCTGAAGAACACCTTGAGCGACTTTGATAAACTGTGTCTTGAAAAGTCTGCCCTGATATTTAAAACCCTCCAAATCGCGTTGGATACTTTCAAAGACAATGACACTAACCAGATGATCATGGAAACTAATCCCAATCTTGATCGATTGGTATTCTACCACAACGAATATTTATCCTCAACCACGTCTCCTAATCTAAAACAACTACATTTGAAGAGAAGATGGTATTTTCCCATGCTACAGGCGGAATTCGATCGTATTGACATCCAGAATAGAACCGTCAAGCGATCAGCCACTGCTGAGGCTAACAAAGCCCAGACTAAAAAGTCAAAGGTTTCCAACAGTGTGGATTTCTTCAGAGGTCAATATGATGGCATATCCACGCAAATTAAAACAGCAAAGCCGTCAGCGGAACCTACTACCAGAATTTGGGTCAAGTACAACGAAGGATACTCCAACGCCGTGAGGAAACATATAGGCTGGAAGGATTTATGGATGGCATAATATACAGCTCTTCCTCTTTTGGGCGGTCGAAAACCGCCGCGCCTTCGCACCAGCTTCGTGGTAAATTAGTGAGATTACTCGGTGGGCTGGCGAGACAACAGTTATGGCCCAGTTTCTAAATCAATTGATGTCCCGTGTGGCGAGTGGAGCTGGTACCCCCAATAGCTACATGCGAGCAGAACAAGGCACCACGCCTCAGATCCAGTATATTACCGTGTTCAATCCTAGCTTTGTGGACGAGAAAGCAGAAACCAACGAAGAACTTATGCCACAAATCCTTGGGTTTATATCAACTAACGAAGGGGATGAATTGGAATCCAATAAGGTGGAGCAAGTGCGTATCGTTGGACTTATTCAGGCAATCGAAGGACTAAGCAGCAGCTTCAATAATGAAGAAGGTGAAAATATTATCAAATCGACCAAATCGTCCATTGTCGTTAGGCGACTAGAAGGAGACTTTCGAATAGCCTGTTCCATCTCAATGCCGGAGAATGGTATCAAGGAATCATCTATAACCTACCAGATGGTCCAGTTACTAGAACAGTCGTACGATTTCTTCAAGATCTTGAACACCAGTTTCAGCAATATTTTGCAAAATTACAATAAAGATATCTTACAAAACCTTATAAGAGAGCATTGGGGAGGATTTTTGGTGAATTATAATAGTGAAAACTTCAAATTCCCTCCAACTGTCAAATGGCCCAACAGCGTGAATTACAGAGGGTTTTTGGGATTGTTTGGTCATAATAGTTATAAAAAGTCATCTATTGATTTCAATTATAACTTGAAGGTGGATATTGATGATTTTTGTCAAAGTCAACCGGTGCCGATAAACGGTGTAATTATTAATTGCTTCACTAAAGTGTTGCCGAAGAAATATGGTTTGGTCTACTGTAACAATTTTTATGACGAAGCCATTGGTGATTATCCAATAATGAAGAGCTCCTTGGTTAACATATCCAATCTACTTGAGTATTACGAATACCATGAGAAGCTTACAACTGATCAGTTGACTAAACTAAGTAATATTGACTTATTTTCATCACCTCAAATTATGAAAGATACAATAAATCATGAAATTGGTAATGAGGATAACGCAGGGTTTTTCTCTACATCAGCTGCTACAGCAATGGAAATCTTGAACCCAGTCAATCTCACTAACAATTTGGTAATTCTGCCAATTAATTATACAATGAATAGCATGATGCAGCTACGAAACCCTTCTAGCTGGCTTAAAGTCCCCTCATATCTCAAATTCGGTTCTGTTGAAACCGAAGAGGGAGCTCTTGATAGCCAAGCAGAAGAGGAAGGAGGATTTGTAGTCGGAAGCATTGATGGCACCATTCATAGAAAGCTTATTTATTTAGATACCAAAATAGGGCCCGATAAAGAAGAAGAAAGAGAGTATCTGTTGGTAATTTATGAGCACAAGGGGACGTTTGTGACTTTGATTTATGACAGTTCAGTTCCAGAGTTGGATGATGTTCAGTTTTATGATGATTTAAAGGAACAATTACTCCCAATAATCACTGAGCTTGAAACCTGTGTCAGTAGTGGAGGCAATGCCCTTGCATCCAGTACTTCTTCGTTGCCCAAATCCATTAATGGCGGAGTCTCCAACGATTATGGTTCAATCGAGAATCAATTGGATAGTGAGTTCTTCTTTATTATCTATGACAAAGCTGAAAACTATTTCAAGTCTTCGTTGCCATATTTACCGTTGCCATTGAATAACCTGGCGGAATTGGATCGGTATGACAAAGCACACTTGAATATGAGAAGTGCCATGTTCTACCTTCACGACCAATTACTTGATATATTTTTCTTACAAAATGAAGAAAAGTTGTTCTTCAAGGAAACTTCCATCAAGGAGTATTTTCATAAATTCAATACTAACAAAATCAACGATTGGATGTTCTACTATGTTTCCATAGAGGGGAAACATGTTGTGATAATTAAGAATTCCAATCACATCAAACGGAAGAAACTTAAGAAAATCAACACCACTTCAGTTTCAACTGCTTCAGTCATATCAATGGACCATAGTAATGATGGTAAGTTAAGTATATTAGAAAACCTTGGTGATGACGTCAAGCTATGGTTCGAAACGTTCAAGATCATTGGTGATGCCTGAATGGATATAGCCTAGCAATCCCGGTCTTTATACGATTGTCACTAATCACTCAGACGTATGTAATTGATAAAACTGGGTACATCTTTGGCAATGGCATCTGGAATTCCCAATTTGCTCATCCAGTTAGGAACCGCTCCACCTGGTGTGGATGCAGTGCACATAGTCCACTTTAGTTCCCCATTTGTAATTCTTATATTCTCAATAGACGTATATCTACCCACGACGAAATTGTCATCTATCTCTTTACCCTGTTCAAAAACTGAAGGATCCAAAGACAAACTGATAACGTAAGCTCCGTCTTCATCATCGTTTATAATATGAATCCACTCGTAGAATAATCGTTTGTTCAATGGCCAAGGTAACTGATAATACGCTTTCAATAGATAACTCGATTTATCAAACGGTTTTATCTCATATTTATAGAATTCATGAATGTACTGTTTTTCGTGGGTGGTGTGGTTTGAATTCAAATCAATATCACCAATTAAATACAGAAAAAACTTTTCCTGATACTTGGAGGTTAAGGATTTTGTCAAAACAGTTGATCTAGCAAACCAATCATCATCATTGATTTTGGCAGAAGACAATTGTGTGGTTACTTTTTCCCCTTCGAAGAGATGTTGGTGGGTTTTTCCTTTTGTCCACGAAGGGACTTTTGCGATGATAGTTTTCGCCTCGGTGACTAATTCGGCCCCATTGTGGGGTTTAATTGGATACGAGTTCATTATACGAGTTATTAAGACTTCGCGATAAGTCACTTTAAAGGTGGATTGCAGTCGTGGATTAGATCTGTGTTTAGAAAGCTGAGATATCTTAAGGAAGCAATTAGCAATAAGATCTAGTTGGTGCTAGAGTGTTTGATTGCTTTTGGTATTCACTTTGCCCATGAGATTTTAAAATTAGCCAGAGGTTGCGGCTTTACGTCAATACTGCAACTACAGGGGAGGAGAATAGCCGAAGTGGGAGCTAGCCAGTTAAGACCAACATCAGAGTGAAGTGAGGGAAAGTAAGATAATGGTTCCAATCTCTATTTAATTCATCAAATAAGGAGATCTCTTCCTTGAATAATGTATTGTACGTGGGATATCGTTTCAGTTCCAGATTCGAGACATTACTACATGGGAGTAATTTACGGGTGATTGTTTCCTGTTCATCTTCAAGGTATTACCACATTGGTGTCATCTACGGGTGATTGTTTCCTGTTCATCTTCCTACATTGGTGTCATCTACTGGTGAATGTTTCCTGTTCATCTTCAAGGTATTACTACATTGGTGTCATCTACGGGATTCGTTTTCTGATACCATCAAAGTAGTATTAAAACGATATCATCTCTGTGAACTCTTGCTAATTTCTGACATACTTTCCATTGTCACTCAAGTTAGAGCCAAACTCTATAAACATCAACCCTTCTGCCATTAAATGCAAAAATCGCATGTTCATTTCTGTCTACAAAATTTTCTTCTTACTCCCCCACACTACACTCAGCTACATTTTACTCAACCCTACACCTCCTTATCTTATCTTCCATCCAACAAGAATCAAAGTATAACCCCCCATTCCTGATTTAAGACCGTTGCGACACCGACATAAAATGTTGGTGATGTCGCAAGATCAATAAACATCGTCAAAGGAAGAAAGGTAAACAAGAATTTTCATTCTATTGAAGTCCATACTAATTGGGGATTGGAGGGTTAGAACGTTATCAACTGTTTGAACACAACCGGCGGAGACCAAAAGTAAAACCCCTTGTTACAGCACTGCTCCGACTTCAATTACACCGGTGATAGATTGTTGTTAACTGGTTTTGAGGTGACAAAGACAACGATAAAAATCAATATATCTTTTTGCAAACTAATCATTTGGGAGAAGATATAAACCATACCTTGAAACAGGATACAACGTAAACATATCTAACTACTACTTTTGGGAGACAGCAATTCGCCATGGAAGAAAGTCCTAAGAAGCCAACATCATCGAAAGTGATTGATTCGTTGCATCAGGATATAGATCAGTTGAAATCAGAATTGGAGAGTGTCAAAATATCAAATTCCAGCTACAAGAAAAAATACGAAATCCAACTCCAAAAAAATGATCTGTATGTCGATCAATTAGCCAACGCCAAACATGAGAATGATATGATTAATGCGTTATTGAAACGGAAAGAAAGGAGAATAGTCGATTTAGAGAATGAGTATAATGACATATTATCCCTGAATGAAAATTTGAAATTGACCAACAAAAACATGAAAATCAGATGTGACAATTTACAAGAAAGTAGCAGTCAAAGTACTGCTGAGTATGAGCGATTGAAAATAGCCTATGATGCCTTGACAGCCTCTCAATTGGAGTATAAAAGGCATTACGAAAATGAAATCAAGACATTGAATGAAAGTTTTATCAGCTTCAAAGCCAGCTATATTGAAAAGTTTGAAAGCTTATCTAGAACGTTTGATAATAACGATAAAGATATTGATAGTTTATTAGATGGCTTGACTAACAAGCGCAAGACTTTGGATAATTTGTATTTCAATAAGAACAAGATGATATTAGAATTGTTGTCCAGGTTAGCCAGTATTTCAAAGATTCATGGTCAGGATGTTAAGGAGATATTACAGGATAATTTGTCTACTATTAATTCCATAATCGAGAAATATCCTGATCTTAGCTTAAAATTGATGAAGGAGAATAATAATTTCAATCTAGATGATCTATTGAGTGAGTCAAATGAAGCGTTGAATTCTTCATTTGATGAAGAGGCCACCTTAATCGAAGAGCCGAAACTTTCGAGATCAAACACATTGAAGAAAGGCAATAAAAAAATTTATGGGAACAAGAGAAACAGTAAATTTGAAGAGAGAGCGAGGACACCAACACCTCCTTCTAACAATGTCCATACAGATAAGACAAAGTCTATAAATTCAAACCATAACTATCAAGGTTTCCAAAATAACTATAGTTATCAAAATAACAGCCAAAACAGTGGTCCAAATAATTTCTCCAATCATTACCAAAATAATCATCAAAATAATAGTTCTAATAATTACCCCAACAACTATTCATCTAATTACCAAAACAACAACACCAATAACCATCAGAACAACTACTCGAATAATCATCTGAATAATGCTAATCACCATAAAAACAAAAGACGGTCAGCGTACGGCAACAATAACTTCAAAAACATATCCATAAATACATAACCCATCAGACTGAAAATACCAATATCTTCCCATCATCATACCCTCCAATCAATAGCTTTTTATTTCCTAGACGTTTACTTAGAACCAATTTTTTAGACTTAGACATTGAGGATTCCAGCAATAGTGGAGGTGGATTGTATAGTTTTAATGCAGATAACTTTATGTTTGAGTATTGTAGGCCGTCTGTGCTGCTATTGCTAGTGACATTTTGTAGATTGGGCAATGAGCGTTCGAACTTATATATAAGGTTAAATTGGGAATCATAAGTCTTAATTAGCCCATTCCAAAACCCAAGGTACACTTTGTCATCATCAATGACAATAGCCTGAATACCGTTGTGTTTTGCATTTACAGTTTCACCTTGATTGTGAATACTAATGAATTTTTGGGTTGATCCTGCAATTATCCCATCATTGAAACGCTCCATAGTTATTATGGGATTCGGGACATGAAAGTCGTTGGAGTAATCTAAAGATATTACTGGTTCTCTATTTATCAATAACTTTTCACTCTGGTAACGTGACAGGGAAACCGACTCAATGGGGGCTTGAAAACGAAGGGACAATCCTAGTATGTGGCCAGATTCAAACCCTATATAAAACTTGTTGGTATCAGTGAACGTTATCTTCATCATAATCCCAAACCCGTCTCTTTTATCGTTGGAAACCTCAGATATTAGATTGTGATGTTTGAGGTAAAGCTGATGAGGATTGAAGTTCTTTACTAATCTCTCCAAACCCAAGTCGGAGTCGGGGTTGGAATCGTAAGTTAGTTTATATATGTCAAAGTTGTTTGAATCCACAGTCGCAGGGGTGATTAATATATTGTTCAAGATGGCAACGTTACAATAATTCAAGGAATTTATCGGTATGGAGTGACTTTTAGGATTGGGATACAATTTGTGTAATTCACCCAAGTCGTCAGAATATCTCACGTCATTATAGGCTAGGTTGGGTAATGACGTCGATAACGATACAGAATTGAGGTTCCATATCCTAATTTCCGAGTCTTTGGACTGGGTAAGAATGTGATGGTCATCGAGGTACTTTATAGTTAAAATCACCATATCATGTCCTTTCCAGCAACCTCGAGGAGAACGGGAGTTGAGACTCCACCATATAATCCATCCATGGTCATCGCCAGTGACTAAGGAGTCGTCGAAGGTTTCAATGGCAGAAATGGAATTAAGATGTCCTCGTAGAGTACATACTTGGTTCATGGAATTCGCTGGTGGATGACAGAATACAAGAGTGGAGGCAGCGAGGATGGTGGAAGAATACCGCGGTGACTCCCCACGAAGTCTCACTAGTGACCACGAGACATGGTGGTAGCACTCCACAGCCCACCGCACCAAGAAAAACAAAAACTTCCACATCCAATACCCTTAAACCAGATACAGGGGATCAATAAATCAACATAGAAAATACCATTTAAATCCAATAAAAGGGAAATGCCAACTTCAATTCTACCCTAAATGACATTTCAATCCTCCACCAACAATGATGCGCTAGTGAAAGCTCTTTTATGTATAGGTTACGTGGTACAATTCACCTTGTGGGCCACTGTAACTGTGTTCATTTGCGGATATCTCGTCTGAGGGTTCCGCCATTTTTGGCTGTCAGCCAAGACAGCTGTCATATTGGGCCAAGAATATTTAAGATTCAACTGTCGCTGTGAAGGGGTTTAACCGAGTCCCCGGTATTCGCATTGACGATTACCAGTTCAGAGGCTTGAAGCGGCAGAATGCTGTGGTTAGAGGACGGATTTAACAGTAAGCAATAAAGCGTGTGGTAATCAAACAAGTCTTAATTGGTCAATCAAACAATCAAAAGTTGAAATTTGTAATTAACTATTCCAACAATTATTTTTAACAATGGAAGTACGCAACTCAAATATAGATTTCAAGTATGCCCCTCCTATACTATTTCTTACTGCCCTCTGCTGCTGTATTGCACATTGTCGACTTGGTTGTACAGATTTAACACCACTACGATTCTGCAGATAAAATCAACCAATAGTTCACGCCAAAAGTTATGCGGACATATTTTTTATCAATTCCATCAAATGACATTTGCGCATTGACACATTTCGCCCTTGGCCTTGAATACCCAGAGTTGTTGCTCCTGATATCTCCTCTACCAAGACACTAACTACATAGGAGCTACACACTAACAATATCTATTCATTACAATAGCTTCCGCTACCATCCTGCAGTTCCAAAGCCGATAAACGGAACAAAAGCACTTCAGCCGTCAATCCTTGTTAGGAGCACTGAGAAATGTCAACCATCAGATAAAAAATTTTCATCAGATAAACCTCCTTTGGGTACAGGCGGTGACATTTCAACCAATAAGATTGGAGTTCGAAGTGAAAACGAAATTGTTTTGGGCCATCGTAACCCGACAAAACTATAAATTGTTAAGCCATTCCTCTTCGCTCTCCACCCTTTATAACCCCCATTTCATAATCGACAAAGTTAAAGCTACTACACCGAAGTTACTAACGTCTTAATAGGTTTGGCAAGTAGTATAGTACAAAATGGTGAACGTATTTAATCCTCAGATTTTTTTCATTGTTTTTAGAGAAGCTTTAGAAGCAGTCGTGGTTGTTTCCGTCTTGTTGGCGTTTGTAAAGCAGGGCTTGGGCGGAGATGATCCGGTAGTTGCTAAGAAGCTAACACGACAAATTTGGTGGGGTTCATTTCTAGGAGTGGCGGTTTGTCTTGTTATTGGTTGTGCCTTCATTGGAGCTTTCTATAGTTTGGGCAGAGATATCTGGGCGTCATCCGAGGACTTGTGGGAAGGTATTTTCTGTATCATTGCAACAGTTTTGATTTCATTGATGGGGATTGCCATGTTGAGAATCAACAAGATGAAAGCAAAATGGAGAGTCAAATTGGCCAAAGCCATCTTGGCTGAAAAAAAATCAAAGTTCAGTTTTGGTCATTTCGGTCAGAAGTATGCAATGTTCATCTTACCCTTTATTACCTGTTTGAGAGAAGGTTTGGAGGCTGTGGTTTTCGTTGGAGGTGTGGGGTTGAATAGTCCTGCTAGTTCCTTTCCTATTCCTGTCATCACTGGATTGATCGCTGGTGCTGCTGTTGGAGTCCTTATGTATTATTTTGGTTCAACTGTTTCCTTGCAGATCTTCTTAATTGTTTCAACCAGTATTTTATACTTGATTGCTGCTGGTTTATTCTCCAGAGGAATTTGGTTCTTCGAAACTTATGTTTTCAATAAGGCAACTGGGGGTGATGCTTCAGAAAACGGGTCAGGTCCTGGTACTTATAACATCCATAAATCCGTTTGGCATGTTAACTGTTGTAATCCAGAGACTGATAATGGTTGGGATGTGTTCAATGCATTATTGGGATGGCAAAACTCTGCCACTTATGGCTCGGTTATCAGTTACAACATTTACTGGTTAGCTGTTATCGTTGCCATTGGTTTGTTGTTGTTCCAAGAAAAGACGGGTCATTTGCCATTCACCAAGAACTTGACTTTGAACAAATTGAATCCAATGTACCATATTAAAGGTAAGAAAAAGAATGATTTGTCCAAGGAGGAACAAGACAAGTTGTTCGAAAGAGTTAAGCAACAAAAATTAGATTCCAATGAGTCGGAATCATTTGAAAAGACTGAAAAACATATCAAAGATTTGGATAAAGTCGAAGAATCTTCCAATTAGTTCCTGCCTTCAATGGTGGGACTTTACACACACACACAAATAATTGGGAGCCTTTTATTTTCCTATTCTTGTTTTGTTTCTTATTCTGATTGATTGTTAATCGCTAATTGATTTTATGTATGGGGGTTATATAGAGTCGAGCCAAAGGTTGAATTTATGGGGAAAAAATTCTTTTCTGTTTCTATTTCTACCTCCCTAAACAATCAAATTGATTCTCGCTATCTCTTAAGCATTGAATCAAAATACTATCAAATTTCTTGTCGCTTACCATGGGGTCATTCTCCAATTGCTTAATGGAGTTCAATATGATCTCTGCAATGTTGAAGCAGTACTCGTTCAACTTCAAACTCTTGGATGGCTCGAAAACTTCGATGAAGAAATTGATGTCTAGCTTCAAGTTAACTAAAATTATGTTAAACTTCGGTATGGATGAGTTTAACTTCCGGAAATAATCCAAAAAGTTCTTCAAGAAGAAATCCTGCAACTCATTGATGATCTTGATGAAGAATCCCTTATTCGTTATCGGCTTTAGGTTGTACACCAATTTCACAAAGTGAGTTAGAATTTCGTAAATGAAATTGTCAACTTTAATCTCATCAGTTATTATTCCAGTGGATATCTTGTTGAAAAATCCAGTTGCTGTTTCATCAACTACTGACCTTTCTTTAGCTAGGATATCGTCCAAAACAGTATAATGAACTTTGTCAATGTCACCAAAAATCTTCAAATTCTGCTTAGACAAGTCTTTATCAAATTTAGCATCATAATTGGTCAATAAGTTGGGATAAACAGTTCTTAATATTTTGTCAATGTTATTCATAGTTAGAATTTTGAAATTTGCCTCATCCAGTTTTTGTTGTTCTAAGTTATATCTCTTCATAATTGAGTCAACAATTATACTCAAACATCTCATGAATTGAATTTCAATTGACACAAGCATTTTTTTACTTGGGTATGTTGATACAATTTTAACACTAGTATCCTCACCCAAATCAATAAACACAAGGTTTTTGATTTGCCTTAGCATGTAAACCATATAAAATTCAATGATATTAACCAATTTTGTATTGACCAAATCCTCTTCTCCATTACTGTTGATTTTATTGAATAAGTTCTCATCAAGGTCCCAATTTTCTAATTCAAACATCTGAGAGCAGTCATTCACCCATACGGCACATGTACTTTCGAGGATCCTTTGATTGATTGCAGCCGAAATGCTTCTTAAGTTTTTGATGATTTTGTTGGTTTCAGTAGTTTTTCCAATATTGCCTATAAGGGTTACGTTCTTACCAAATTGACTCAAGACGTGATTTATCTTGCTGTTTATCTTGGTGATGTAATAAATTGTGGATAATGAATTAGTGTGATTAGGAAGGATGTTGTTGTATTGCGACGGTGATGTTTCTAACTGGTTGTTAGTTTCCTGGTTGTTTTTGAAAATATTGTACAATTTATCGGATATTTGGATTATGGAATTCAAAAACAAGTTTCTAATGTCCCCATCGATATCAATTTGGGAATTATTCTTAATATAATAATTGTAATTATCCACAAATTTGTTCAAATTTTTCAAGTAGATTTCATTTAAATAATTAATGAAATTTAAAAAGATTAGCCATGTTTCGTTGATTAAGGAGAGATCCAAATTATCATTACTGTCGAATATTTCAATGATTATTGATTCTAGCTCCTCTAATCCAGGCTTTTTGAACTTCATAGATGATGACGCCTTAAAGTAGTTTTCAATATTGTAGTACTTGTCACCAATAAACTTGATGTATGATCCATTCACTCGATAATCTTGTAATGACTCGATGTAGTTCAAGATTTTGTTTTGAAGCAAAGCAAATTTCTCTTCAAACTTACTGAATTGGTAATACAAGTCATCGTTTGATTGCTTCAACTGTGTTTTCAAGAAAGTGTTTATGGGAGAGACAAATGGAGATCCTCCTTTTGGTTTCTTTCCACCATTAGCGTGGGCGGTCGCTTCGTTAAAATTCAATTGGTCAATTTTATCAACAATCGATAGAAACTTAGCATTATTCAGTCTTTGTCCCTTACCTAAATCATGATCAAATGATAATAATTCATTATAAATTGATTTTTTGTACTCGTCAATAATATCGTCAACTTGATTGAATATCTTATGAAGCAAAGTGTTTGAGCTAGCATGACTTTTAATCAATTCCTGAATTTTTGCTTCATCATTTGTTTGATGAATCAAATTATTCAATTTAAATTTTTGTTCTTCAGTTATTGTCAACTTGTGTTTGGAATAAGTAGTTAATAATTCAATAATCTCCTCGTGGTTTTGATTGGACACTGCCTTCATCAAATTCGACGGCAAGTCAAATAAGTATTTGTTGTTTTTGACAAATTCAATAGTCTTAGATATTTTCGACTCTTTATTTTCATTGTCGATTATGGGTCTTATTAGGAGTGATGTAGCCACGGTTAAATTCTTGATTGAATCTTCTAACTCACTTAAGAGAAATTTATTATCCGACTCATTAGTTTTAGCTCTTGAAGGGTTGAAAATCCTGATATTTTCCATCTCTTGTTGAGCTTTAGTCTTCAGCTTCCTGAAATTGCCCAATATTTCATCTATAGAATCTTTGCAGTCAATGAATTTCAAGTAGTTGTCGTCTATGACAAATTTCAACTCCCCTTGATGACTCTCAATGCTTTTTTGCAAGAAATCCAAATACTGGGTTAGTTGTTCAATGGGTGTATCTTTGTGAATCGTTGTCAAGAATTGAGTAGCGCTAAACTCCCGGGACGAAACTAGAAACTTATTCAATTTGGGATCATTGACAGACTCAATTACTCCGCTAGTTATTAACTCCTGTACCACATTAGTATGGCTACCCCGCAACGGATCTTCGAAATCATGTTGGTAATTCTGTTCACTGAAGTTATTGTTATCTAGTGAACTCAACAACTTGAATTGTTCATCAATACTTAATGATTTGATTTGATTGTCATCAACATCTGCAATATTGCCACCAGTAACGTTAATGTCGTCTAGCAGCGTAGGCTGGATCGTCAACATTCCATAGAACTTCAATAAGTTCGATTCACTGTCATCGTAATCTATCATTGTTAGTTTTCAGAAACTCTCGCACCTCATTTTTAGTGTTATGGGTCGATATTCCACGGGAGTTCCCCTATAAATTGGCGGAGGATTCCCCAGATGATAGATATTTGCGAATACGTGGATTAAGATGTGAATTTATATATATTAGTCCCAGAAAATTTCCTCTTGCCGGAGGAGATAAGATACGGTGTTTACGCAGCTACAGTACCTCTGTAGTTGGCACGTATGTCGACATGGCGATATTCCAACGTCCACTCACCTCCAAAGATAATCACGCTCGGTAGTTTCGTTATCGGGGTCTCTAGGTTGTCGAGCTAGTATTTCACCGATGAGTTTGTCCAAGAGATCCGATAATGGTGTTCTCTTATAGTCCTTGACAATGGACTTGAATTTATCAAATCCATACTGAAAATCCGTTGGGAGCCAATTGGAAGGCTGGATTTTGAATTCATCGTCATATAACTTGGAAATTAACGACCAGTCTATCTGACTGCTATCGTTGTAATTTAATTTCTTGAGAGTCTCATATAACCACAATTTAGTGTTATCGTCCATAAACAGCGACCGGTTTATGGATTCTCGTTTGATGAGTTTATTCCATTTATAACGACACTGAATCCTTGATCTGGTGCCTTCCATGGCTTCACTGACCAAAGTCCAGTTGATTGTAGTTCCTTTCAGCTTTTGCAACATGTCATTTACGATTTCTTTCAATTTATTCTCTTCGGCCACACTCCATTTGTTCTCCACTCTGTTGACACCGCATTTAAGATAGTTTCTCCATCGATCACGACAATCTTCAGGCATTCGGCCCATTATTCCTCCTATTTCTTTCCAATTGCTTTGCTTAGTTAGAGCCAACTGTCTCAACTTGTCATCATCAGCATCCGTCCATTTCCCTCTTACATCGAATGGGTGGTATTGACGTCGAACGTGTTTGTACGTCGAAGCTCTGGATCTATAAGGCACCACTTTGGTAAGATATTCCCAAAAATTGTCTTTCTTTCGTTCGGGTGTCCAAATTCTGTTACACACCTCCTTACGATCCATTCGAAACAAGTAGCCATAGCCAGTGATAAAGTATTCGATCGCCTTCAGCTCTTCTTTGGAGAACGGCCGTGGACCTTTGGATTCCGGAACTGACTTATACCAATCCATAGTGATTTTAGAAGCTTCGTCAGCCAACTGTTCGATGGATTTTATATGAGCAAAGTCAGAAGGCAACTCCAGGTTCAACGTTTGATCACCTTCGCCAGCTGGAGGCACCGATGAAGACTTTTGAGCTTTTTGTAGATTGGAGGTCTCGTTAGCTTGTAGTTGTTGAAAAGTCTGAAGGGTGGTATTGAGACCAGGACTGTTGGTGCCATGTTGTTGGTGCAAGGAATTTATCACCTGCTGGATTTGGCTAGTAGTATAAGGAGCCCCCAAGTTCTTAGCAAACTCTCGTGTTTCCAAAATAGCTGCTCGAACCATAGGATCGTTTTCACCTAGATTGGATAACTCGGGATCAATATCATGATTATTAGACCCGTTGGCACCGTGAGACTTCTTCGATTTCCTTCGAGACTCATCGTGGCCGTCATCGTCCAAGAAGTTCCAATTGTTGAAATCCCCTAGATTAGAAAAGTCATCATGAGTAGCTTTACGCTTTTTCCTGGGAGAATCCTCCTCCAAGTTTCCACCGACATACTTCATAACTGCTGCCTCCACAGCGTCGTTGATTTGTTGATTGGTTGCCTTGGTGTCATATTCGTCGTTGTCTTGTTCGTGCAGACGTGACGGGACATCTACTTGAGACGATTGCTGTTGACTGTGGATAATATCACTATCTTCCAACTCTTTGACGAGCTTGTCTTTCTCTTCGATTTCATTATCGGTTGCCTCACCTTTGAGCTTAGATCCCAATTCGAGTAACGCTTGTGCACCTCCTAGTTCTTGCTGCTTATCCATGGTTAAAAGGTTACCCGATTATGTGATTTCAGGGTAAGGAGTAGAGATGAGTTTCAAGTGGCAGTTCGCACCGTTTGAGGCGGTACTACGTCCATGCCTCGTACGGTGGTGGTTCCGCCGCTGGCTGGTTTCTACCGCGAATTACGGCGGTGCAGGGGAGAAAGACGTGAAGAGCCTTTAAGTCCTTGATCCTCGGGTATCTACCCAGCCAGTTGTATGAATACTTGGTCAAGCAGCTCTACGGTTGACTACATGACATAATTTTGTTTTTGCTTCTGTATTGGGCACTCAAGCTACCCGTTTTACAACTGCCTATTCCAGAGTAATGTCTGCAGCTATTTGCAGGGGAAAACAACATCTATGCAACACCGGTAATCTCTATAAAAGCAGACGAAATGACCAATGGACATTGTTTTGCGTTGAAGTAATCCGTTCCAGAGAGACTGATGCAAATTCCTAAGTTTTTGGCTCCGTTGGCTGTAGTTGCTATTGCATATGGTGGTGCCATCCCCTCAAGTATGGCATCTGAAGAATTCTTGCTTGATGTCTACACTATCCCTGAAGGGGTACCCGAAATCCCCCTACCTGATTTCGTTGCCAAAAGTGTCAGTTCGGGGTTACGTCCGGTGGTTTATGACGAGAATTTGAATGTGGTAGTTGATGAGTCTATTGATCCATCGACGGGTCAAATCAGGGGTTATGTCAATCAAGACTTGTCTGTAACATTAACTAATCCCAAAGGTTACTACTTGACGGTTGGCCGTGGGAAGAAGTTGGCTGTCACTAAATTTCAAACTAGATCTGAGGGAGATTTTAGGGTTTATCGTAACAACTTGTTGTACAAGGAGCAGCAAGATTGGACTGTGTGTGACGAGTCGGTCATTTTTACTTGTGAATCATCTGGAGACACCGAGCAAACTGGTCACTGTGACTCGGTAGTGTTGAGAGTATTTTCAGCTGGAACTGGAAGCTCCATTCCCAATTTCCCATTGTTTCCTTTGGTTTAAAGTTGGTGTCATCAAGGGCATTTTGGCTCTTGGAAAGTCCTGAACTACTGAGATTGGTGTCATCCAGTACATTTTGAAGCTTAGAAAGTCCTGAAGTACTAACCACCTTGCGCTATCAAACATGAGTTTGAAAACAACTGTAACCATTTATTTGAATAAATGCATTAAATCTGGTCCCATCATCTGTCGTCTCCTCATTTGTCCTGTATGTTTTAGATTCCCACTTCATCAACTGATATAAGGGATGACAGTTGCCTAATTGCGCTTGTGTGTTTCTTGCTTCTTTGACGTAACGACGGAAAAACCATGGAGAATCATTTTTGACTTTTATGTCTTTCTCTATTTTTCTTTCTATTCTGTCTACCTAAAGATTCAATGACTTCCCCACAATACATCTTCATTTCTGGAGCGGTAATGGAAAGATTTGGGGAAGAAATCTCTTGGTAGCCCCGAAGCAAAAGAAAATCGGGGGCAGCTCTCGGAAGAATTAAACGTTGACATCATGTTGCATAAAGTGAATATTTCGAAAATTCCCGGTGGTCATTCTTCGTGTAGTCATTCTAGTAACTCCAGTCTTCATAGGTCATCCCATGCTCTCACTGGGTACCCCGGATGTGTTGGAATTACACTTGCCCATTGCTTCAGTACTGAACTTGTCGTATTTCCGGAATAATCGATTTTGTCGTTTCACCTTAACCGAAAACGTCCCCCGAAAACCACCGAAAATCTCCTGTCACCAAGAAATTTTGGTGTCAACAATCAACCATGTTCGAACCGCCACTTCAGGGCCATACTCAACAAGAATCGCCCCGGAGATATACCCATCTGGCTTAAGCTTCCATGAACCATCAAACTAACCTTATTTCTCTTATATTGCTGCCTCCAGCCTTACTCTCCACTCCTTGCGTTGTCGCATTACCACCGTTCTGGCATATTAGCTATCATTCCCGTTTAAGGTTTACAGTATCCTGAGGTTAGCGAAGACACACACCACCGAGGAGTAACCCGATAGCGGCGTGGAGGTGAAGGGTGGGTCAGGGCAGAACGGGCAATAGACCGGCAGAGAAATAACCGTTGGGTTGCCGATACACCTCGTTCAGAACCTGATACGTCAGGGTGAGGGGCGAAAAGTGGGGGGGAGAATGGCTGCAACTTTTAACCTTAATGCAGTGTCACATTTTTTTTAACAGCAACTATAACACGGCATAGGGAAATTACCATACGAGGTATATAAGAAGAAGGATCTCCCCGGAAAAACATTCAACTGAAACTTAAAATGTCTTCCAACGAAACGTTGAACAGTGATGAGATTGGGGCCCCCGGAGAGGGTCTTTTCGAAAAGAAACAAGATGACAACCACCCCCACCACAACCCGGAAACTGTCTTGAGGAAGACTAAAAAGAACACTACTGGTATAGTTCATTCAGACAACCGAAGGGAATTAAGTGAGGCCGACTGTTATGATAAATTGGGGTTTGCATTTCCCTGGTATAAGAAATGGATGATAATCACTGTGGTGTTTTTGGTACAACTTTCCATGAACTTCAATGCTGGGGTGTATGCCTCAGGAGCAGTGTTGTTTGAAGAGCATTTTGGCATCGGAGAGCCAGCGGTGAGAGTGGGGCAGATGTTGTTTTTGGTGGCTTACGGGTTTGGATGTGAGCTTTGGGCGCCGTGGTCGGAAGACTACGGAAGATGGCCCATAATGCAATTGTCGTTGTTTTTCGTTAACATCTGGCAAATTTTGGCTGCTCTAGCTCCAAATTTGGGCTCGTTATACGTTGCTAGATTTTTGGGTGGTTTGAGTTCTGCCGGTGGGTCGGTGACTTTGGGAATTTGTGCCGATATGTGGGGCCCCCAGGACCAAGGATATGCCGTGGCTTATATTGTGCTATCTTCTGTAGGAGGGTCAGCTCTTGGTCCGATTTTTGGTGGGATTATGACTGAAAGACTTAATTGGCGTTGGAACTTCTGGATGCAATTGATTGTAGGCGGGGCTACTCAAGCTATTCACTTTGTCTTCGTTTCCGAAACCAGAACTTCAATCTTGATTGACCGTGAAGCCAAAAGAAGGAGAGAGTCCGGAGAAGACCCCGATATCTGTGGCCCCGGAGACTTCAAAACCGGGTTGGGCATGAAGGAAATCTTAAGCATTTGGGCAAGGCCGTTTATCATGTTTGCCAAAGAACCCATTGTGTTATTCTTATCGTTGTTGTCGGGATTCTCCGATGCTTTGATCTTCATTTGTATGGAATCGGTGCCAATGGCATTTGAATTATGGGGATTCAACACCATTACCTCGGGCTTGGTATTCTGTTGTGTATTGGTGGGATACTTTATTGCTTATTTCCTCCACGTTATCGATGTCAAAAGACAACTGGGGATCCTCCTCAGAGAAGGGGATGCAGCGAGACTTCCAGAAAGAAGATTACTCTTGTTATTATACTTGGTGGTCTTGGAGCCAATTGGATTATTCGGATTCGCCTGGACTTCCATGGGACCCGATCATAATCATTGGATAGCCCCTATCATCTTTCTTACGTTGATAGGGATAGCCAATTACAGCATATACATGCTGACCATCGATTTTATGATTTTGGCCTATCAATCGGAGTACGCTGCTTCAGCTACTGGAGGGAACGGGTTCGCCAGAGACGTTCTTGCAGGGATTGCAGCAATGTATTCTGGGCCGATGTTTAGGAATTTCCTGAACACCAAGTCATTGCAGTGGGCTAATACATTCCTTGGGTTCTTTGGTATTCTTGTGGCCATTCCAGTGTATGTGTTTTATTGGAAGGGACCACAAATCAGGGCCCGGTCAAAATTCGCTGCAACGTTAGCCGCTGATAAGAAGTTGAAGAAAGATAAGACATTGATGACATTTGACGATAATGAGGAAGAAGTGGGAGTTGAGGATTTGAAGGGTGTTTGAGAAGGGTCAGAAGACGTGGAGTTGCGGCACAAGATGTGTAGAGTTGATAATATAGTTATAAATAGACGGATAGAGCGAGAGGATCGAGCGAGAGGGTACAAACACGAGGGAGGACTTCACTACACCGGTTGTTATGGGGGCCCTCGCGAGTGTAAAGAGGCTTTAAGTGTATATTGCACCTCAATAAGAACTGTATCTGACTTTTGAGTGGTTTCTCTTTTGAGTGGTTTCTCTTTTGAGTGGTTTCTCTTTTGAGTGGTTTCTCTTTTGAGTGGTTTCACGGTCTTTTGAGTTAAGTTCATGATCTTTTTCCTTCATTTGCTTCAGGGTCTTACTTTTTAGTTACTTTCTCCTTCATCTGCTTCAAGATCTTTCTCCTTCATCTGCCCCTTCTCCTCAATTAAATTCTCGAGTTACTCCTTAGTTAACTTCACAATAATCTCCTCATACTGTGGATACCGTTCAAGCAACTCACCTCGTTCAAACAATTCAAATTCCTCAAACAAAAACCCCGGCACCACAACACAACTCACCAAGGCATATCCACTGTCGACGCTAGACCCAAAGATGGTGTCTTTTGGCACCACACACAGCAAAACCTCCCCGTGGTTGGGTCCCAATTTAACCGATTGGTACTTTCCATCGCCATGAATCATATGAACCGTTAACGGGTTGCCGTCATGATAAAACCACATCTCATCAGAGGAAATACGATGGAAATTAGACGGATTACCCTCCTCCAACAAGAAGTGGATATTGGTGTATAATCCTGTCTTGTTACCTTTATTGGAGTCGACAATGTGTTGGGATCGCATCAACTCAACAAAGTACCCTCCTTCAGGATGGGGCTCCATCTTCAACTGTTTCACCCACTGTTGTGCCTCTTTCATGGTGACAATTAGCGACAACGGGGGAGAATTAGCGAACCTCTGGCACGGCGCGGTAGATTATGACTTCTAGTGCAACTCCATCGAAACCTGTCAACACCGATCTTTACCGCTGGAGCAAGGACGACATAGTCAAGCGAGTGCTCGAACTAGAAGATGAATTGGCTGAGTTTCAGGACAATTCCAAGGAACTAGAGGAAGCATTGGAAGACGAATTAAACCAACTAGAAGCAGATAATGCCAAACTCACCGAAATCAATAAACAATCAGATTCTACGATAAAACTCCAGCAGACAACGATACGGGAGTTGAAACAACACCTACGATCAACAGAAGAGTCCTGGGTCGAGGAAAAGTCCAACTATGAAAGGATTATCCGGGGATTGAAGCAGAAGTTGGTGGATATTGAGATTATCAATGATAATATGGAGTCCAATGACCGCTTGATATCCGATAAAATAGATATAATTAGCCAGTTCAATAGCGAATTGCTCGAGAAAATCGCCATCTTGGAGAATGACCTCCATCTAGAGAGAAAGGCTAAAAACGAACAGGAGTTGTTCATCTTCAACTATGAGAATACTGTCAACGAGTTGAAAAATCAGTTGGACGAATTGAAAAATCAAATGGAGGGTGAAACGAAGGTAGATCCTAATGGATCCGACGTCGATGTGCTGTACTTGAGCATGAAGGCGGTGTTGAGAGCTGGTCCCCCAATATCTCCTTTCGGTGGTAAAACTGCTGCAAATGGTAAAAATATGGTCAAATCCGATTCCTTGCAAAAACTACATGAGTTGCTGGTGAAGACCGAAGGCTTATCCAACCGTGTGAAGTCGCTACGGCGTGAATCATTGTACTTGGTGTCGCCTAACCTGAAATCTCCATCAACTACTCATCTTTCAAATCATTTGCATACTTCTCGAGACACCCTGTTTATGGAGAAATCCAAAACATCGAAGGACTTGACGTCGATATTGCTAAACGAATCAAAGCGTACTAGTATAGTTGGTGATAAAACCACCGCAAAAACACCACTAGAGCCAATAACGGGTTCTCCCAATGTCCCCAAAATTGACAACGAGACGAAAGGAAAACGACGTAAACGAAAAGACATTTTTAGTAGTCTTAAAGCGATAACTTTGGGGATTTAGGCCATGAAAACACGTAAAAAGACGTTCTTAGTGGTCTTAAAGAAACAACATTAGGTATTCAAGTCGTGAAAAGACATAAAAAAATACGCTCTCAGTAGCCTTAAAGCGATAGCTTTGAGTTTTTAGGTCGTTGAAGACGTAAAAAGACATGTTTAGTACCTTTAAAACGATCCCTTTGAGTATTTAAATCGATAAAAGACGTAGAAAGGCATGTTTAGCTGTCTTAGGCGATTAGTTTGGGAATTTTGGCGGTGAAAAGACTTAAAAAAGACGTTCTTAGTGGTCTTCAAACGATAACTTTGAGTATCTAAGCTGCCTTCCCTTCATACCTCCACTTTCACACTTCAATACCCTTGCATCCTCAATTGCCTTAATAGTTACCAGCTTCTCTCTCTATCAACACGAAAATCGTGCGAAATTGATTCTTTGACAGGAACCAAAACATGGAAGAAGCCAACTTCTCCTACGTCTTGGACAAATTCAACAAGTCCATGGTCTACCACGAGCTTGTCAATCTCAATCTTCAATTGCTCAAAGTCAAACGACTCGATTCTGATTTCGATTACAATTTATGTCTCGATCAATTGATCCAAATCATTGAAAAGTTTAACGTTCCCGTAGGTAAAGCAAAGAAGAAACTGGAAGAAGAAGACGGTAAAGTTAGCCATATAAAAGCTCAGCTGTCCAATAACTTGTATAGGATCCTTTCTCGTGATTTGATCTTGGTTTTCAACCAATTACCCACTAAAGTATATGATGTAGCCAATAACTTATTGAATCATTTGAACCCTTCCAATGATGGTTTGCCAATTTTTGACTTGTCGATAATTGTGTTGATCGATATCTTTGAGACGTTCCCTAATTCTTTAGGATCGTTGATCAACTTTTCAATCAGCCAAATCTATAAAATATTAAAGAAAGATGCAACTGTCAATGGAAATTTGATCTATTTGTTGAATTCGCTAACCAAATACAGCACTAGATCTGATATAGATGACAAACTTCAAGGCAAGCTATTGAAAATAATCAACAAGGCAATCTTAACCCCCATCAATTTTCAACAATCTGCTACTTCTTCCGATAATGATGATATGACGATAGCGTTGAAGAGGAATTATATCCTAGTACTAAGAAACTTGTTGATCTTGTCGGTAAATGCCAACTACGAGCACCTATTAGCAAGTAGTGCGTCTTCTAGTGGTGGAGCAAAGATGAAACCCGAATCTATTATGTCTCATCAGCACCAGTTTCAGCTTAGTTTGTTGGCATCGGTGGAGAAGCAAGTTACATTTGGATTATCAAACTATGTTAAAGATATAAGAATAGCTACAGTAGAGTTATTGTCCCACTTATTTATCAATTTTATTCCCACAGGAAAATTCAATCCCATTGAATATTTGGTAGGGTTGTTTATTTTGCCTAATATTAACAGATGGAATAGTGATTTGAATAACGTGATTGAAGGCGATGCTACCATCGATGTTCAAGACTATACCTACGCTGAGTTGGAGGAAATAATGTACAATAGCGTTGATGAGGTTATGTTCAACACCGGAATTGTGGAAACAATAATATTCTACGGTCAATTGGAATCGTTCCAGAACTCTGAATACTTATCGGCAAACTTAGCTACGATAGTGGAATTGATCTTAAATAAGTTCTCCCTGTTGAACTATGAAAATCACATTGTGAACACCAATTGGTTGAAAGTATTGAAACAGTGGAGCAAGGTGTTGGAGTTTTTCATCAAGGAAGCCGGTCCCAGTTGTCATGAGATCTTGTTGAACTTCTTGCTAGAACGTTTTGATAGTGAAAAATCCGAGGTAGCGGAGACAAAGGAGAAGAAGCTGAAGTCCTTCTTCAAGACCAAGTCTACTAATGGAACTCAAATTGTAGATATCAATCTTTACCACAATCCCTATCAATGTGCATTAATCCTTTCTATTATTGAACATTTGATACCATTCGGGATCGATTTCAATTCCTTTGTTAATAAATCAACCAAAGAATCAGAAGAATCAGACGATTTGAAGAAACTTGATACTCCTAAACAATCGGTTTTAATTCAATTATTGTTGAAGTTGATTATAAATGATAATGACTATATTAGGCAACAGTCATTAGTGACATTATTGAGGTACTGTAAAGTTAATGAAGTTGAAGTCAACCAAGTAGTATTGACTTTGTTCAACTTGTTCAATCAAGAGATTGTGAGTTTGGATAGCAAAGTAACTTCCGAGACTACAAATACCGCCATTAACTCCAGTGGGTTGATTTCCGTGAAATTGCTAAGCTATGCCTTGAGTTTATCTTCCATAATCAAGCAAACTGAGTCAACCATCTTCCACAATTCGACTATTGTGAAAATATTGAGTTTTTGCACCCAAAGTTTGAAACATAATGCCACTTCCAGAGCAAGTAATGTCAAAAATGCTAGTTGCTGGGTGATTTTATGTTCTTTAGTAACATTTTACAATGAATCGGAGTTCGTGAAGCTAAACTCATCCCAATTCCTTATCTTTTGGAAGAATTTGTTGACTTCCCAATTCATGACATCAGATTTGAGTGGAGCTACAAACGATGGCCAAGAAAGGGAGATTTTTGATAACTTGCAGTTAAGAAACATCTCGTTGATCTGTTTGTTAAATTACATTAATACGGTGGAATTATCACCAGAATCGCTGAAACAAATACAGTTCTTATTGATCAAAACATATAACTACTTGACCTTCCTCGAGTCCAATATGGAGGTAGTTAGCAACGTAACGAATTTCAACTCCAGTGATGATACCTTCAACTTAACTGCTATTGGAAATTTGTTGTTCTCGAATTACGGCTATAATTCGAAACTAGACTTCAGAAATGCCATAATCAACTTGATTTTGTATGGGAAAAAGATGATAATAAAAAATTTCATCACATTAGTGACGTTACTAAAGCTGGATATAAACTCCACCATGATCATCTTTTTAATCAAGATTTTCAGTGATAGTAAGATATTTACTAAAGATCATTTGTCGAAAGAAAAGTCTAAGGTTTCCAAGGCAATCAAAAAAAACTACAACAAAGTGAAAGATTTAGATGATAGCACTATTTTCCTTGGTGAAGATTATGCCTACAACTTTGGTGTTACCAGCAAATTTAATGACTTTTCTCCCACTATTGATGAATCCGGCAACTCTGGCGATTCCAAGGACGCTAATGAACTTTTCTATGTTGATCCATTTTACAAGCACTCCAAAGGTATGGGTTTCGAAGTTCTCCGGCCATGGTTTGACATCCTTGAGCAATCGATATATAAGAACACTGAAAACTCCGTTCTTTATGATGCTTCAATATTGATTCAGAAAGACTACTCTGATCTTGAGAAATATTCCACTAATCTTATTACTGCTTTGGTTGATTTATCTATTGAGTTATTCCAGTTGGTGTTTCCTTACTTAACTTTGAAGGTCCAAAGTTCGATATTGGAGCAGATGAGAACTTCCCTAACCTCGAAAGCTATATCTCCATTGAGATACAGGGCAATCAGTATTAATATTTCTGTTGCCCTTCATGGAGTATTGAAATCCTATTGTGATAAAAAAGCTACCTTAGATAAGGATTTAGTGTTGGCTGTGATTGATATTTTGAAGAAGATCGATACCAGAAGTAAGAATCTACTTGAGATCATTTGTGACAGTATTGGTTTAAGTGGGTCATTGTCAAGTAAGAAACTTGTTCATGAGCAGATTGACGGATATATTAGCTCGTTAATTAACGATACTGATCCATTAACAAGAGGAAGATCATTACTATCCATGGCTAAGATTTACTTCTATTGTGGGTTTGGTTTTAATGATATTTACAATGTTTGTTACCAATTGGTCAACGATCCTAATCCTGTAGTGTACTATTACAGCTTAGTATCGAATTCATTGTTGTTTAATGAATCAAGCAGTGTTTCCAGTGGTAATTCTTTACTTATCCCTCAATTGATCGAAAGGATCTTCGATACTTATTTAACAGACGGGTTTAATTATGACGGCAGAAATAGCAACTTGAAGTATCAGTTCAGTAGCATCAGTTGGATTGCCACCATTTTGAAGAACATAGTCACAAGTTTGGGTCCAAATTTACGTAGTCTTCCTGAAACCAGCAAACAGCAGTTGAAATCGTTGATAGTTTCTTTAAGATATACTATTGGAGGAGGTCAAATCAGTGATGACATTGAAGTTTATCAGGAATTATTAAGAATGTTGCAAGAGTTAGTGATATTCGATCCTGAATTAATCGACGATGAAGTCAACTTTTATTCTAGTTGTTTGATTTCAGTCATTTCCAACAACTTGAAGATTGGAATTTCGACTGTGAGTGCTACGTCGCTTAATTTGGACTCGATTTTCCCGTTCAATTCGAGCTTTGGGCTCTACAAATTGGGGTTCGAATGTTTTAGTGAGCTTTTGAAGGTTTATGGTACCGATGTTTTGACTAAAGATGTGGTTCAACTAATCTGGGTCTCTTTAAATGTCAAGCCCTGCGAGGAACTGAAGATTTTGGTGAATCTATGGATGCAATCGAACTTGGAGATGAACTGGTTCGCTACGTTAAATTCTTTGTACAAAATGTCTAACAGAAAATTGGTCTCGCCATTCATGGAGGTTAATTATCAACAGAAATTGTTACCCTTGCTTCAAAGACAAAAGAAAAAGACTAATACCACCATTGATTTCAAAGATGAAGAAATTGAAAATATCGTGGGTATAAATGATGCTAATGATAAATCTGAACCTATTTCCTGGGAATTCAAAGTATTCATTTATGATTTGTTGAATAATTTGTTAGGATTAGCTGCCAATAACAGCTTTTTGTTTGAAAAATTGAAATTAAGAATCAGCGATTTAGTAAAGATTTCATTCTTAGGGTCAACATCCCAAATAAATGTGATCAAACTAAGAGGAATTAACTTGTTGGATAAAATATTGGGGCTATTTGGTGATCTTGAAGACTCCATGTACCCAGGTGTGTCAATTTTGGAGCAACAGCAAGCTCAGATTATCAGTGCCATAGTACCTTGTTTCACCGGCGAGTGCAACTCGGAAGTGATTGTGAAAGGGGTTATTGTGTCGTCAAAATTCATCAACTTGCCTCGGATAAAGTTTTATTCCAAACAAAGAATACTTAAAACATTGATCTTCTTCCTAGAGGAGTTGTCCTCTAACAAATTCATCAAGTTTGGGTTCTTGGAGAATATGTCTGAATTCAGCAAGAAGTCTATTCAAATCTCCATCTTGAACTGTTGGGCTTTGGTGAAGTTGAATAGTAAAGAAGATGAAATTACGGAACCAGAGTTACTTGAAACATTGAATAAGTATGAAACCTTATTAATCTCGATGTGGATTATATCGCTAAAAGAATTCTCCCTTTTGAAATATAACGATGTTAATAACGGTGGCAATAACGTGAAAGAATTGGAAATCTACAACAACTATTGGATCAACTTCATTGGTGTGTTAAGTTTAGAATTGGAAGAAAATAACCAGTTTGTTGAAAAATATCTCGACAATGATGCTTCAACATTTTTCTTTATACTATTCAGTCAATGTGTCGAGTCATTAATCAGAAACAAAAATGTAAGAGAGATATTGATTTCGGTACAAAAGTTAGTGAAAAATAGTGAATTGGTGAATATTTTGTTCAGTGACGAGATATTCGGCGAATTGATCGATTTATTCGATCGATTACTATTGATTGAAGAGGATACCAAAATACAATGCAAGTTGATCGAAATTGTCAATGATCTATTCCAAACTTACTTTTCTAGTCACAGAGATTATCTTAAAGGATTTGATAAGCTATTTGAGTTGGTGAGGCTATGTATGTTACCATTATTCAATTATTTGCCGTTTTTAAAGTCCGATTTTGATTCGAGTGATAAACAAACACAATTGATATTAAAACATGTTGATAGTGGTCCACATTTATTGATTCTAAACACCTGCTTTAACAATTTGATTGAGATGATAATTAAATTCCCCGAGGTGGTGAAGATTGATCTATACTCTTGTTTGTTGTTTACTTTTGCAAAGATTTACGAATTCAATAACGAGTTCCTCGTCTCAGTGATCCTACCTTACTTGAAGCAAGTTTTTCAAGAGGGTAAAAAGTTGAGTGAAGTCGAAGGTGACTCGTTGATAACTAGTTTTCATAACATTATCAAAAACTTTGACCATGACTTTAACGATAACAATACAATCTTGACAGATATAATATTGGTTACTGTGGGTAATGTTCAATTGACAGAAGGAGAGTCTGTAGCATTATCCAAATCGATTTTCAAGTTGCTCCAACAGGAGAATACTCAATCAATGGGACTTCAGTGTATCAAGTCTTTGATTCAATACTCATCAGAAAACAATCTTTACATTGTCAAAATACTAATCAAGGATGTGTGTAAGTCAATACTTTCGGATACATCAATTCCATTTGACTTGGGGTTGGAGATATTGATATTCTTTACGAAATCTCACACCAACCAACAGAAATTGAATCAGATATACGCTTTGGTTATCCCAATAATATTATACGGGGCAAGAGAATCGAGTAATAAAGAGGCTTGTCATCGACAATTGATGCAGTTGATTGAATTCAATGCGTCCGTCTTCAAAACCGTGGTGAATCAAGTTTTGACTCCGGAACAGAAAAAATCAGCCGAGTCATTAGTTAAGCTGACGTCGTCCGATTCCTTCGGTGATGGTGACGATTCTCATATAGAGTTGAAGACTTTCGGTTAGCAGACGAAGAGAGTGAACAGAGGCAAACTCGAGCTTTAGGAAAGTCAAAGGATTGTCCCAATGCCATACTTTAGTGCATTGTTAGAGTATTCGCCAATATAAAACTAAATCTGAAATAAAAAACTTTCTCAGAATAGTAGCCACATCCTTACACCCCATACCGTGACTCTCATACGCCCCAGTGTGGCCGGTTTCAGTCCAGGTCTTGGTCTTGGCCAACTCGCACAGGGAATATTGACAAATCCTTTAGAGCGAAAACCTAAGATGCTCTTACGGTGGCTTATTTGTTTCGTGATTCCCCTACTAGTCAATGGTTCGACCCAGATATTCGACTTTAATATCACCTACGTCGATAGAAATCCTGACGGGGTGTTTGAGAGGAAGGTAATCGGAATAAACGGAGAATGGCCCATTCCTACCATTCGAGTAAAGAACGGTGATCGAGTGATAATTAACGTCGAAAATCACCTTCCCGATCAAAATACGTCCTTGCATTTCCATGGATTGTTCCAGAAAGACACTAATGCCATGGATGGACCGCAGATGGTCACCCAGTGTCCTATTCCTCCAGGATTCAAGTTTACTTACAATTTCACTGTAGATCAAGTGGGTACTTATTGGTACCATTCGCACACTGGTAACCAATATGGAGATGGGTTAAGAGGGCTATTTATTATTGAAGATGATGAGTATCCCTTTGCCTTTGACGAGGAAATCACCCTTAGTGTCAGTGACTGGTACCATAAGCAGTCACGGGAGTTAATGGCGAAGTTTTTGAGCAGATACAATCCCACTGGGGCAGAGCCTATTCCCCAGAATGCTTTGTTCAACGACAGTAGAAATGTATCCATGGAAGTGAAGCCCGATACCACTTATTTCTTACGTATTGTCAATATGGGTCTATTTGCTTCGCAATACTTAACTTTGGAGCACCACACATTCACCGTTGTAGAAATCGATGGTGTGTATGTAGAACCGGTAGAGACAGACACGTTGTTGGTAGGGGTGGCTCAACGTTACGGTGTGTTGGTGAAGACGAAAAAGTCCGGTGAGGGCAACTTCCGATTCTTAAACATAATTGACAAAGATATGTTGGATGTTTTACCTGGAGACTTGCAATTAGTTTCCACAAACTATTTGGTATACGACAAGTCCAAGCAGTTGCCTGAAGCATACGTAGGCAACGATGAACAGTTCTACGACGATTTCGTACAAAAATTGAACGTTCTTGACGATTTCGACTTGGTTACACTTTCCAAGACTCCAGCTTATGAAGAGCCTGACTACACCATTCTGTTGGATTTTAACATGGATAACTTGGGCGACGGTGTGAATTATGCCTTTTTCAACGATATTTCGTATACTGCCCCCAAAGTTCCAACGTTATTTTCAGTAATGAGTAGCGGAAAGTACTCGGGTCAGGGTAAGATCTATGGATCTAATACCAATGCTTTCATATTACAGCCCGGCGAGGTGGTGGAAATCATATTGAACAACCACGACCCCGGTAAACATCCGTTCCACTTACATGGACACGTTTTCCAGGTGGTATACAGATCAGAAGAGGGAGAAGACGATGACAATCCCATCGTTTACGACCCCTCCAATCCCCAACACCAGAACCTTGCAGAATATCCCATGACCCGTGATACCGTGCTTGTCAATCCCAACGGTTTCGTGAGACTTCGGTTCAAGACCGACAATCCGGGAGTATGGTTCTTCCACTGTCACGTCGATTGGCATCTCGAGCAAGGTTTGGCCATTACATTGATCGAGGACCCCGAAGCCATCCAAAAACAACATATACCCCAAAACCACTACGATGCATGTTTAGCTGCAAACGTCCCTCTGGTGGGAAATGCTGCTGGAAGACACGGAGATCTCGACCAGTGGATCAATTTGGAAGGAGAGCTTTTGCAACCACCTCCGTTACCCGAAGGATTCACCCTTAAAGGATACGTAGCATTGGCATTGTGCATTTTTATTGCGTTGTACGGCTTGGTGACGATCTATCACTATGGAATGGAAGACGTTAAAACAGAGGACACCGAGGAAATGATGAAAAAATTACACCAGTTGTTAGACCATCATGGTGCCACGTACGAGACCGAGGGTATCAGCCTAAGCAGTAATCTCCAGTCTTAAGACATTTAGTTTTGGGTTTCTACCACTGTATATACGAAATAGGTTTGCGCGATAAGCTCCTTTTGAACATAATTAGGAGAATAGGAGTAAGTGATAGGTCACAACACGGTAGATAACAGGAAGGAATAAGACGGAATAATGTCACAGTTGTTTGAGTGGGCGTTTGGTAAGAAGCTCACTCCCCAGGAGAGGCTCCGAAAGAACCAAAGAGCGTTGGAAAAGACCCAACGAGAGTTGGCAAGAGAATCCTCCAAATTACAACAACAGGAGAAAAAGTTGATATCAGATATCAAGAAGCTGGCGAAGCAAGGACAGATCAATAGTGCTAAGGTCCAGGCCAAAGATTTGCTTCGTACCCGAGGATATATTCATAAATTCAACACGATGAAGGCGCAATTGCAAGCGATCTCTTTGAGAATACAAAGTGTTAGAAGCAATCAGCAGATGGCGATGTCTATGGCTGATGCCACTCGATTGTTGTCGGGGATGAACAGATCGATGAATTTGCCTCAGTTGTCGAGAATCGCTCAAGAATTCCAAAAGGAAAACGACTTGATGGACCAAAAGCAAGAGTTTATGGATGATGCTATTGATGATGCCATGGAGTTTGAAGACGATGAATTGGGAGAAGAGGAGCAAATTGATGAAATCTTGGGTAAGGTTTTGGATGAGATTGGAGTTGATTTGAATGCTACGTTGAAAGATACTCCTTCGGGCTTACCAGCTCAAGAGCCTGAGGCGAGGGTGGCCCAGGCACAGCCTGTTGGAGGAGATGAAGACGATTTGCAGGCGAGATTAGATAGTTTGAAGAAGTGAGAAGGGTAATGTATAATTTTACTTCTGTATATCGATGAATACCCTTTGGTTGAGTTCAGGAGATGTCCTAGGTGATGGTTGTCGGGGTTGTTGTTTTGATAGCTAATGTTTGGTATATTTCTAGGAACATCAACAACACTACAAGGAGGTATTAACTAAGATACATCAAAGGAACAGCCTACGGTTCTGGATATCTAATACATATAATAAATATTTAAAAATCTAGTATCGTAGAACAATGAACTCATCTTATATCAGATGATCCATTTCAATGGTAATAAACAGTAATGAGGTCCTTCACCAACATTTATCACAAAATATAAAAGTCTCTTCTCCTAAATATACTTCTTCTCGTACAAATAATCAATGATCTTCTGAGCAGCCTGCTCAACTGTGATTTCGCTGTTAACAATGTGAATCTCTGGAGCTTCTGGAGCCTCGTATGGAGCGGAAATCCCAGTAAATTCCTTGATAATTCCTTCTCTAGCCTTCTTATATAATCCCTTAGGATCTCTTTTTTCCGCCACCTCAATAGGCACATCAACATATACTTCAATAAATGGTAAATTGTCTTTGTTGTGCAACTCTCTGGCCAATTGTCTGTCTTGTTTGTAAGGACTGATAAACGAAGTGATGGCAATAGTACAAGAATCGTTAAACAACTTACTCACCTCGGAGATCCTTCTGATATTCTCATTCCTGTCAGCTTCACTGAACCCCAAATCCTTATTTAATCCGAATCTGACGTTATCACCATCCAATCTGTAAGCATTCAATCCTTTATTAAGTAAGAACTGTTCCAAAGCACAAGCAATAGTAGACTTTCCTGAGGCACTCAACCCCGTCAACCAAATAGTAAGCCCTTTTTGCTTTATTATTGCACTACGCTCCTCATGACTCAAGTTAGGATGCCAGGTGATATTCGTCGCCATTTCTTCTATATTCCTGTAATGTTGAAAATTTGCATCCACCGATTGCAAAACTTACTGGTCTAATCGCACGTGATGGCGATTTAGTATTTTTGCGACGTTGCGACATTGGCAGGTGCGTTGTCACGTTATCGGGAATGTGACCGGTGAAAGAAATCGCACTAAATCTTCGTTCTTCAAATTTTTCAAACTAAAGATGTATTATGAGTTAATGGCTGTAGCGAGGATCAGGGATCCCCGGACTAAGTATGCCGATGCTATGAAGATTGCTAATACTGTGGGAAAGTTGATTCTCAACAATAGAGGGGTAATACGTGATATTACGTCTATGGGCCCCAAAACATTGCCTAAGATTATCAGTAAGAATCAGGAGAGACACTTTGAGGGTTACCAGTTTATGATGGGATTTGATAGTTCTGCGGCAGTTCAGGAGGAGTTGTTGAGAACCTTAAGAAAAGATCCAAGAATATTACGGGCCAATGTGTTCAAACGGGATCTTCTGAAGAGTTTGAATGTGGGAACAAGCTTTCAGGAAGCCAGTAGGTGAGTTGACGTTGGAAGCAATTTATGTTGCAACTAGACGGTGGAGGGAGATCTGAAGTTGGACTGAAATATGTGGTGGTTAGACTTTTAGGTTCAACTGCAGTGCAAGAGGAGGGTATGTTGATAATGACTAAACATGTATATATAAAGGCATACGTTGATATTTACTGATTTCTTTCTCTGTGTTTGTTCTTTGGTACTGTTTTACACGTTCTAGTGGAAACGACCATTCATATAATGCGTTTTTATTTGTTGCTTCGGCAGTTTATGGCTGTTTTTTCCCTAAACTTGCTAAAATCATCAAAACACCGTGCTCTTTGGGTCAGGATAACTTTCAGCTGGAAATGCAGAGTCTCCTCTAACTTCTGGCTCCTTTTCTTTCTTCGTCACATCGACATAATTAGTCAATTCCTCATCCGTCATCACTTTCACCCAGTCAATTGCCAATTCAAACGGTCCATAAGTCTTGTCCAAAAGCCCTACACCAAAAGTCTTGATTTCCCCCTTATTCAACTCATTGTTGTCCTGAATCACTCCCCAATTGGTGATAACAAAGTCATCCAATGGCACCACAACTGTCTCCCAATGTCCTGGGTTATTTAGAAATAGCCGGTGTTGATACAAATCCGTTATCACGGCAGTATTGGCTTGAAGATTGAGAAGATACTTACGGCGGTCACCTTTGACTCGCAAGACTAGCGATGAGAACCTTGTCCAGTCCCAAAAGGAGTTTCCAAACATTCTTTGTGGTTGGTCTTTTGTACGGAACATTGCATAGCCAGAACGAGTGATATCGGGATTTTCAGGAGGTAAATCCAAGTTCAACAGTCCGACAAACTTACCACAGTTTTCTATGGGATCATGGTGAATTTTGGCACTGGAAAACCCTCCAATTTCTTTATCGGATCGTACAATGAGGGATTTGACCGTATTGGGAGATTTGAAGTCGAGGATGGTTTGGGAATTCAAGATTTGGGGTTTCTTGAAGAGATTCTTGAACATTTCAAGTGGGACTAATGTTTGCTTTGATCAAGATGGATTTGATTGAAATTTGTTTGGGACTTATAATTGAAGGAAAACTGAGGATTGGGTAGAATTGTTCGCTGCGTTAGTGTCTATTTATAAGATATTAGTGAAAAGTAGCTATCACTAGTGAGAAGTATTCCTGAGAGGTATTTGATTTGGTGAGAAGTCTGCATAAAACTGTTGCTAGAGTTGATTTAAATCATGGCTGGTTAAGACTAATTCAGAATATTGTTGCTATTAACTTGGTTTTATACCATTGGTTCTAATATCTCTGGTGCTATTCTGTCAATTGTAGAACGATATAGCTACACTTGTACAAAAGTTCAAGGTCTTAATGAACCTATTTTGTATTCTGCTTACAAAATGCCATTTTCTACACTTGAGGAGTTAAAGATGGCTAGCGAAGAAGGTACATCTTTGGAATCCAACGACAAATCTAGTGATAAACCAGAGAAGATCCCAGAAAAACACACTGCCGAAGACATCGCCGAGATGGAGCAGTGTCTCATGGGTAAGGTCATTGCTGCTGCGTGGTCTGGATCAAAATTCGAAATCCAGCAAACCACTCGGGCAGTGTGTGACAAACTTTTATACGATAAGGATGTGCCTTTAGAGAAGAGAATTGCCAGAGATAAGGGTTTGAGACTTATCGGAGAAGTGTTCGTCTCCACCACTCGTACTGAAGATGAGGCGAAAGAAGCCAGAATATTTGAACAATTGGTAGCAGAATCTTCTAAAAAGAGACAAAAGAAGAAAGCCCCAGCGCCACCACCGCCCAGTGATGACAAATTGATCTACCGTGATCATACAGATCCCTAATGCTAAATATTGATATAGATTTAATGAACGACCGTTAGACAAGTTTAGATCTCTTGCAGGCGATAGACGTTCCAAGGTACGGTTCGAGCATTTTAGTCGAGGTCAAATTCACCGTTTAATATAACCTCCATTTCTGACACTTCAAACGTCATTACTCTTGTCTTGGGACTTTCTTTGAGTTAATTTACCAGATTTGAACCAATATGCACTATCCACTCCAACTCTCCCATCGTTGCATCTTTGAATGTAACTAACCGATTCATATCGTAATTGACCTATAAAAGGGGACGACCGAGACATATATAACCCACTAGTTCCTGAAAGGTGCATTTGCGGTAGTTACATATGAGCGAAGCTTTAATCGATAGATTTTGATAACGACAATTATCTGGTGGTGATAAATAAGACTTTTCCAATTCCCACTTCTGTTATTTATGAGGACACCAACTGGTGGATATTGTTCACAGTGTTAACTTGGCCCACAATGATATCAGACCCCAGAATATCTTGTACGAGGAGGACACCCAGGAGGTGTATCTCATTGATTTCACCAATTGTCAAGAAGGTAATGGAGAGCACGACAATGTGGAATTAAAAGAAATGTTTAATTTGTAATGCTTAACTGTTGTACTGAATGAGATTATAATGGGGGACTCTTTTATCATCTCTATTAACTTTCGGGACCGACTGGAGCGTTCTCGACTCTTCATTAATCACATCTGTCACATCTTTGATTCACGGAGACGTTTAGGTTGCAACACTACAAATACTTTAATCCGCATTTTTGCATCCAAAAGGTGGACCACAAACTGATTCATATCATGAGTAGTTTACCGACAAACCTTTTTGATGCCGACGCCCCAGAACTTTATCATCCAGATGTTATTAGAATGAAGCGACACTTTGTGTTGGTTGCCAAAAATACTGGGTCTGAGAGTAGTTTTAAATCAATGGATTTAAATTTCAACAGCTACCTGGCGGTAATGAGTTACTTCTTTTTGACACGGTCGTTCCTTTTTCCATTTGGCTCCAAGATCACTCAATTATTTGGTGAAATCCGTTCATTTCCTGGGATTTCGTCTATCGGGAGAAACCCATTCAAATTATTGAATCTTCTTTTAAACGTTCCTTATACAATTTTAGATTTCCTGCTGTTAACTTACAGAACCCCCAGAGCAAAATTTTCCGCCAACAGTTTCCTCGACTACTTTAAAGACTATTTTCGTGTCGTATGTACCGCCACTGACGGCAAATCAGCGGTTGTTAGAAACTTGAATCAGTACTATCAACAAATGATTCAGCTAAGATACGGAGATGAACCAACTAGATTGGAGAAGTTGCGGGCTAATCGTAACTTGCATTCAGCCACTTGTGAACTTTTCATGCAGATATATTCGAAAGAATATGAACTTGTCACAAGTGGAGCAGAAGTACTTGTCACTGACATTTTCAAAAACAATATTCTAAAACAGGTACTTAAGTTTGTGAATTCAGTATGGGGATATAATTTAAAAATTTCGTACCAGTCACTCAGCGATGATGTCAGCCACTATATGAATGTGAATTCTAGGAATGTTAATATTACTCCCGATTTTGTATTGAATGTTGGAAACAGTATAAAAGTTGTCGGCGAGATAAAAAGCGCCCCGTTGGCGCCAAACTTCACTATAGAGAGTGTTGATCTGTTTCTCGCAGACGAAAGGCTAGTTGGATGCCTCAAACAACTCATTTCCTATATGGTCGTAGGTAAGACGTTGTTTGGAATATTGACTGACTGCAATCAGATAATATTTGTTGAAATCGACATTGAGTTTGCTGGAGATCTACACGAAAAGAAGGAGAAGGACACCGCCATTCCGGTGAAGCTTCATTGGGCGAATTTGGATTCCACAAATCCAACTTATTTGCAGTGTTTATTAGAATTCATTCTTAGGTCGGTTCAATCAACGGCGGAATTCCAAACGTTTAAAGATAAAATTGGACGTATTATTATTCCACTTAAAGCTGACGGCATTGATATTGAGCCCCTTGGTGAGCCATCAAGTAAACAGGGTGGTGATTCAAGTAAAGGGAATGTAAGCAAAAGTGTCAAGGAGGGTGGAGGCTCATCATTGGAAACAGGAAAAAGCTCGGAAATGAGAAGGGGTGATGCTGAGGTTGATGTGGCTGACAGCGATTCATTACTGTCTGTATCTTCCTTGCAATGTCTGATGGGTACCTCTACGAACCCCTCGACAAAACCAAGCAGCGCTGATTCAATTGAAGTTTATATATCTCCTACTGCAGTACAGAAGACCCTTCAAATGTCAGGTGAACACAATCTGGAGGTTATAGTGGTGCATGCCAGGCACGTCCAACAACTTCTTGACCAAGCAATCGATGATGACGACCTTGTGGTAGTCAAGATTTTCGACGTGGATAAACCTCAATTCGAAGACGTGTGGATGAGATCGGAAGAATTGTTTCGGGAGATGGTGTTAAAGAACTACGAGAATGAATTGAATGCCATTGCCAAGTTAAAGTCCACGTCATTCAAATCAATCTATCTTGACCAAAAGGAGGGACGAGTTCGGTTCAATCCCGGATACGGTCCTAATATCAAGGGCAATGCTATCTTGAGCAGATACATAGAGGGAGTTCCATTCCCCACGACTCGGGAGATATATGAAAAAGTCCGTGAACAGTTGGATATTGTTCACAGTGTTAACTTGGCCCATAATGATATCAGACCCCAGAATATCTTGTACGAGAAGGACACCCAGGAGGTGTATCTCATTGATTTCACCAATTGTCAAGAAGGTAATGGAGAGCACGACAATGTGGAATTAAAAGAAATGTTTAATTTGTAATGCTTAACTGTTGTACTGAATGAGATTATAATGGGGGACTCTTTTATCATCTCTATTAACTTTCGGGACCGACTGGAGCGTTCTCGACTCTCCATTAATCACGTCTCTCACATCTTTGATTCACGGAGACGTTTGGGTTGCAACACTACAAATACTTCAATCCGCATTTTTGTAATTTTGCATCCAAAAGCTGGTACACAAACTGATTCATATCATGAGTTATTTACTGTTGAATCCTTATGATGCCGGCATTCCAAATATGATGAACCCTGCTGCTTCCGAAATGAAGCTGCACTTTGTACTGACTGTCGATCGTATTGATCCTGAACAAAATTTTCAATCAATAAGTTTTGAATTTGACAGCTACCTGGCGGTAATGAGCTACTTATTTTTTACAAGGTCGTACCATTTTCCTTTTGGCTCTGGGATCACTACGATATTTGGTGGAATTGAATGCTTTCCTGGGATTTCTTTCCTCCTGACAAACCCGTTCCCGCTTTTGAATCTCGTTTTGAACCTTCCATATACCCTACTTGATTACCTGATGATAAGCAACAACAGACCCCGAGCACAAATGACCCTCAACGTTTTTATCAACTATTTCAAAGAGTATTTTCGTGTCGTATGTACCGCCACTAATGGCAAATCAACGGTTGTCAGAAACTTGAATCAGTACTACCAACAAATGGTTCAGAGGAAACTCGTAGATGAACAAAGGGCTAAAATTATTCTTGATTTGTGCACTTCCACTTGCAAATTTTTCCAGAACATATTTCTGAAAAATTATGAATTGGTCAGAAGTGGAGCAGAAGTTGTTGTCACCAGAAAATTTGAAAACAATATTCTTGAACCGGTACTTGAGTTTGTTAATTCAGTATGGGGATATCATTTAACCATTGGGAACCAGTCATTCACCGATGATGTCAGAAACTATATGAATGTGAATTCTCGGGAATTCCCCGTTACTCCTGATTTTGTGTTGCAAGATGGCAACACAGTAAAACTTGTCGGCGAGTTTAAAAGCGCCCCATTGGCGCAAAACTTCACTATAGAGAGTGTTGACCTGATTCTCGCCAGCAGAAGGCTAGTTGGGTGCCTCAAACAGCTCATATCTTACATGCTCGTATGTAAGACGTTGTTTGGAATATTGACAGACTGCAATCAGATAATATTTGTTGAAATTGACAGTCTGTTTGCTGGAAATCTACACGAACAGAAAGAGAAGGACACCGCCATTCCGGTAAAGCTTCATTGGGTGAATTTGGATTCTACCAATCCAACGTATTTGCAGTGTTTAAAAGAATTCATTCTTAGGTCGGTTCAATCAACGGCGGAATTCCAAACGTTTTCAGATAAAATTGGACGTATTATTATTCCAATTAAATCTGATGGCATTGATATTGAGCCCATTTTTGAGCCACCAGGCAATCAGGGTAAGGGTGAAAGCAAAGGGGGTGCAAGAAAAGGCGTCGAGAAGGGTGGAGGCTCAACATTGGAGACAGGGAAAAGCTCGGAAACGAGAAGAGGTCATGCTGAGGTTGATGTGGCTGAGACTGATGTGGCTGACAACGATTCATTACTGTCTGTATTTTCCTCCCAATGGCTGATGGGTACCTCTACGAACCCCTCGACAAAACCAAGCAGCGCTGGTTCAAAACCAAGCAGCGCTGATTCAATTGAAGTTTATATATCTCCTACTGCAGTGCAGAAGACCCTTCAAATGTCAGGAGAGTATAATCTGGAGGTTATAGTGGTGCATGCCAGGCACATCCAACAGCTTCTTGACCAAGAAATCGATGACGATGACCTTGTCGTAGTTAAGATCTTCGACGTGGGTAAACCTCAATTTGAAGACGTGTGGATAAGATCGGAAGAATTGTTTCGGGAGATGGTGTTAAAGAACTACGATAATGAATTGAAGGCCATTACCAAGTTAAAGTCCACGTCATTCAAATCAATCTATCTTGACCAAAAGGAGGGACGAGTTCGGTTCAATCCCGGATACGGTCCTAATATCAAGGGTAATGCTATCTTGAGCAGATACATAGAGGGAGTTCCATTCCCCACGACTCGGGAGATATATGAAAAAGTCCGTGAACAGTTGGATATTGTTCACAGTGTTAACTTGGCCCATAATGATATCAGACCCCAGAATATCTTGTACGAGAAGGACACCCAGGAGGTGTATCTCATTGATTTCACCAATTGTCAAGAAGGTAATGGAGAGCACGACAATGTGGAATTAAAAGAAATGTTTAATTTGTAATGCTTAACTGTTGTACTGAATGAGATTATAATGGGGGACTCTTTTATCATCTCTATTAACTTTCGGGACCGACTGGAGCGTTCTCGACTCTCCATTAATCACATCTTCCATGTCTTTGATATTTGGATCGAAACTAAGGTCGTTACTCATCAAATATTTAGTGATGTGGTTATGTAGTCAGAAGTGACTCGTAAGTCGTTTGCGGCTTGTGCCGAGGTACGAGCTACAAGATGATCTGTGATCTAAAGTTAATTGTCAGTCTCCAGTAACATTTATTCTATTGAGATGGTTGATAGTGTCAATACCCCCTTCAAACCAATAGAACCCCCATTCTTCCGCCATTTGTCACGAAAGAGGCTCTTATTTCCTTCCAACGTCTTTATCTTGGATTTCCCATACGAACTATAAACCCACCACTGATTTCTTCATAATATCTTTTTGAGGCAACTAAACCGTCTTTAGATTGTATTTTGGATAGTTACCAGCCTACTAGACCTCGGAAATTCCCCAGGGACGGCTCAAAACTGCTTTAGTTGACATGTACATGGAATAACAAGAAGCTGTGCTACTTCGTAGAGAGTTTGTTCAACAATTTTTGGAGTGAAAAACACAATTTCTTTCCAAAGAGCCAGCTTGAAGTGGTCGTTTAAGAAACTTATTGTGACAGGTTTTGTATTTCGTACTGGAAAGTCCATTAGATGATGGACAAGGACTTCAAGGGAACTCCTATATCTGCCAATGACTGAAAATAATTTCGGTATAAGGCTAAATCGAATGTTTCGTCGAACAATAGTAACAGATTGGAGATACACATGGGGGCTACAGAGAAAAACGGTTCCAAATGCTGTTACACTACCCACCATCGACCTAAAATCTGATTCCATCGCGCTACATTTTCCCACGAAATGGGTGGTAGAGGAGAAATTCAGCACAGGAGGCCGCAAGGCCAAGCGTTAGACACTTGTACGAACTCTAATTACAGAGAATTTGAGGTTGTCCATACGGAATTGGATCTTGATATTTCATTCGACGAAAAGTCGGTTTCTGGAACCGTTAGCTTTGCATTAAAGCCGGTAACAATAGTTAGTCGTCGTATTAGATAGTTCTTATTTGATTATTCGATCAGTTCACGTGGATGGAAAACCTGTTGAATATGAATTAAACCCTCGAAAACATCCTTACGGAGCTGCTTTGGAGCTAAAACATGCAAGTAAAGAGCCATTTACATTGAAAGTAGAGTTCAGTACAACAGAAAAGAGCACTTCAATTCAGTTCATTCGAGGCGATACTGGTCCATATTTGTTTTCACAGAGTGAAAT